>JACGWO010000001.1:53657253-54881774 GCA_034509735.1 Sesamum alatum
GAATGCTTCTTATATGTCTTGCCAATGAGCAATGAAAAGTTAACATACCTTCCCACTCCTGGAATCCACCAATATACCTTCTGGATCATCTCCAACAATTATGAGAAGCTTACCATCAGGACTAAGAGCAGTATGCTGAAAGGATGAACAGTGAAAACAAGTTAAAATCATTACAAAACTAAGCATATATAAAGGGGCGATTAAACATATAAGAAAATCCATATGTTATTTAAGGTATCTCTACCCAAGGAGTACTGTTATCTTGTCATATGTGCCATGCTTCTGAGCCCATCACAGTTCCACCAATGCCCTGCCCCCACCCTCAATGAAAAAGGTTGAAAACATATAAGAAAAACAATTTGTGGAATTTCTGATTCCTCACCTCTCATGGGCAACCATAAAAATGACCTCCTGACTGATTCAGATACAAAAATGCCAAGTTACAAGTCTTGGATAGAGGAGGCATCAGGGACAAATCTCTCAGATTACTGACAATTTGTTTTTATTCTAGCGCAACTTTAATTAGCTTTACTAAACCCATACCCCTAAGAAATTGTTCCATCACATAGGCACTTGGCCCAATTGGGTTCAATTGCAAATGGAAACCAATTTCCAAAGAGCAACCATATGAATCCATACACATGGAGACTGGCAGAGACTCATTAACCAGCAACAAACAAATGGTTGGAGTGTCGCGTATATGTGGGTGTGTGAACAGATTAATGAATAAATACACTTGTGTATCCAACAGGCATACACATACAGCCAGGGGCAGATACTCACATTAACTGGCCATGGGAAACGAAGATGGTTAGACTGTTGAAATTTTTCCATATCGAAGTCTCTAACTCCACTATCATTATTTGAAGCTACAAAATGCAGTGCACCACTGGAAAGATAGAAATGAACTTTCAGAAATGCCCAAAAGGAAAAGAAATAAACGAAAAGGATATAGAGAGAAAAATTAATATCAACAACAGGTATAAAGAAAAGCAGATACCTGCAAGACGTATATATCTCAACCGCATTCGTAATGGCATTATCATCATAGGTCGTCCTTGTGCAGTAAGAAACTCCTGGTCTATCTAAATACTGCAATCAAACAGGTGGAACTAAAAGGCTTAAAACAGGCCTACTTAAAGCAACAGTTTGCATGGAAAACGGCTAAAACAATCAAGTTAAGAAACTTTGTCCTCAAGCTACTAATTACCAACTAGAAACACAAAACAACAGTATGATTTACCTATTTTGGTATGAAAACAAAAACACCAGTTTTTATCTGCTTGAATACATGGAAGGCGTTTGACAAATCCAGCTAGATAAATATTTAGAGTGAGGTCAATTCAACTGAATAGAAGGGCAGTTACAAGGATTTGGCACCAGCTAAACAGAAAATGGATTGAAATCATGGCCATTCAAACTTAATGCAAAAGCAGTTTGCAAGTTACCAAATTATTCTCACTAAATCCTGAAACTTCTTGACTGAGCATAAGCATAAATGATGAGCTCCGAGAATACAAACAGTCTACCTATCAACTAAGACCAACATATAGGAAATTTTCAACACTGCTCTATGGGCATACAGGTAAGAACAAAAAATTCCTACCTTGCATATAAGTTCTCCCTGAAATCCTCCAGCAACCAGCAACTTATCTTTCACTGCTAGTGTACTGACCTGGGTCTGCGTAAATCCTTCCAACAAGCTTCCAGGATGTTTCTGCATTGGGTAAACAAGATATTGAAACTGGACCGCTAATTACTGACAGAATTTGGGGAGATTCCCAAGGGAATGTTGTACCTATATATATAGATGTGTGCGTGCGTGTGTAGATAGATAGAGAGAAGCAACACTAAGATAACTAACCTCACAAGGTGCTACATGTCCTGATACATTAAGAACTTCGGACTTGGTGCATGTTAAAGAAGACCAATGCATAACTGAGAAATGTGACATAAGGTAAACATCATGCTTTGATGTAGCCCATACCAAATTTCTCAACTGTATCAAAAGCAGTGAATTCACAGGTCAGAGTCAGATATGATGCTTCAACTTCAACACTGGCTAAAAGATGTAATAGTAACAAATGATAAGACACTCACACATCCACACCAAACACAGATCGGACACAAGAACGTGATCAGGTAGGACGAAATAATAAAGAACTAGTTGTTTCCAGCTTCTGCTAAGCCACACTTGTCATCTACAACGCACCAAGTGATGAAAAACATTCATCTTTTTCTCTTTTTGCACATCATCCTCAGAGTTAACTCAAATTGGGGAAAACAGTTATGTAAAGCATGACATAATACATTATTCACTTGTCATTTATGATAAAACAGGATATATTTGCACATTATTCCAACAGAACTTTTATTCTGCTTCTTTAACACCAGATAAAATGTTTATCAGCCCATGCTAACAACTACCATCAAGCATCTTCATATATAAGTCATCAAATGATCTAACTCCATGTCTCATTTTATCTTCTATTATCAGTGCAGAATGGTGAAATAATTAGCTCAAACCTAATTGACAGGGAAATTAAAGTTCGAAAAGAAAAAGAGAACACACTGAACGACCTCAGACAACATCAAAAATAAAATTTTTATGATACTAATGAAAGAACACTGGCTAGCATTGAGCAAACATTCTCTCAGACAAGTTAAATGCACTCATTATTCTAGAGTGAGTCATGAACTTCTTCTAGCAGTTAAAATACAATCTGGGACATCAAAATGTCCAAAATATAAGTTGATAAAACAATTTTTCTCACATAAGACTGACCTGAAAATGTAAAATGGTCGATTTCACAGATCTTGAATTTCGTCTGAATGCATAATACAAGGCCCCTTTGTCAGTGGTTTTGCATTCCTATTTGCAAGAAGAAAAGGCACAAAAAGTTAATAACTATAAGCAACACAAGGTCAATGAAAGGTACAGTGGACAAAACAACTAGAACAACAAAATAAAATGCTTGACCTTTTCTGATCCCTCTCCAGATTGAGGAATGTTCTCATAATTCTTATACTGTTCTAGTCTAGTCTGCCTATACTTATCTCTTGTTATGCTGAGCCTCTCCCAGGGAATCCCTTGGATATCTCTGCCCTTCCTAGCTTGAGCAGCCGTAGTATCTTGCATTCTGTTATTCTGTAAAGAGACGGGGGGAAGGGGAGATAATTACCAAGAAAAGTGATAAGTTTTGTACATCCTTCAAGTAAATTGAGTAAAAGAAAACATTTTAATTAGATAGCTCAAAGTCAAGATTGAAACACAAGGTTAAAATACACGTATTACATATGACAAACCATATAGTCATATTCATCCATATCAGAATCTGAGCCACCAGCATCTCTGCCATGGAACTCATCATCCATATCATCATCTGCATCTTCCATTTCATATTCCTCTTCCATGTCATCAGCTTCATTTCCTACCTGATGGGACATGATCTCGGAGAACGAAACCTGCAAGAAAACTAATCAAAAACTCAGTATCTCAGTGGCAACACATGTTTGTCATTCAGATACGGTAGAGAGACAACTACCATCAATCATGTGAGAGTATACTCAAGGACAATTTATTCACCAAGCCATGATATAATATAAGCCACAAAGTTGAAAACCACTATTGAGTCCGCTACGCAGACAAACATAGAACAAAATACGAGAAATGAGATGAATCTGAAAATAAGACAACAGGGCAAGTAACTTCCAGAAAACATAAAAGAGCGCAACTACGGAAAGCATAACCTAGTTCCTCATCAAACAAATTAGTAACTCTTGCCAAAAACATGTGAACCAAATCTGAACTCCTTATCACCCCAATGTGCAAGATACCTAGATTACCAACTAAAACAAAACCAAAAAAGAAAAAAGAAATCAACCATTCATGCAGCATAGTGAAGTGTTCTTATCAGCAATTCCTGGATTTTCTCGAATTGCCTACAGCGCAATATGACTCTTAACAAGATCAGAACAATATGAAAGAAGCTAAAAGCAACAGCTTCCAGAACTAATACAGTACAGTGAGCAATCTTCCTATGCTATTGCAGATTTACTCGTATATACGTGAAACCCTCATTTTTATATATGTCTCTTTCACCGAACACTATAAAAAACCCATTGACATTCAAGGAAATCAACCAGAAGGCTTGCCAGGGGCAGGTAGAATATTTGCCCACAGGGGCAACATAATGCTGTCAACATTCTGAAAAAGTGAATGCATTCTACAAGCTTCTCATCATTTCCTTTACCTTTCTCGTAAATGTAGTTGTCTTATTTCCTAATCATAATAAAAGAAAGCAATCAATAATAACTATTTTCTCAAGCTATAAGCTCATTGCGGACGCAAGACATACAATACACTGAAATCATCTTAGTCATAATTTCATTGAGAACTCATGCAAGTTCTTCCACCCAACATACAACCATTGCAGTAACAAAAGCAGGGGGGAAAAAAGGTGTAGTCCACTATTAACTAAAGAAGCCAAAGGCATCATACTTCAAGTTCAGCGTCCACAAAAACAAGAGTAACAACCTAGGCAACGCAGAAGAAGAACCAATTAAATCTAACTAGTCATCATATAATTCAACAAAGCAATCACAAAGTTCGTGATTTCGCTGCAGTAGAAACTAACGTAGTTCACAAAGTTCCATCCCTAAGTAACAAACCGGAGACTACAACAACATAGCACAAAAATACAACCACAGCAAACCTAAAAAAACCGCCCGCCCGCCCACTTTTTACAGTAAAAGGAGAGAACATCTAATAAACCCTAGAACTCCAAAGATGTAGTGCAACCAAAAAAACAGAAAAAACAATCACACAACGATCAGAGAATGTTCATACACGAACACTTCATAAAAACCAAATTCTCGTCCAAAATTAAGCAAGGGTTAGAGATTCCCACCTTCACAGAAACGGAGAAAGGGTAAATTCACGAAACTCCTCCAATGTCGATTTTGAGGTTCAATTAAACATTAAATTCGACTGATTAATTGATAAATGGACGATATTTTGTGGTGAGCAGATCGCGATAGGTCTCGAAGAGAGAGGAAGAGAAGTATAGCTATATATCTGCCAATCTTTATCCACTGGTTTTCGGCCAACTTCCAAACTAAGGAATTCGGGTGACTGGAAAGGACGGGTTATTTTTGGCGTTCATATATATAAGTCGGTCGCGTTATTGCCCTTGATCTTTTGTCTAATTCCCAATTAGGCCATCATGTGTTCGCACTGCGTGTTACAACTGTATGGGGAGGGTATAAAAGGAAATTCATGGGGGTGAAAAGTGGGAACTTCTTTTTCCAGTTATTTTTTCTTTTTTGTTTCACTGCCCAACAAGCAAAAAATAAAGTAGGGCTCCACGTTTACATTTTCAGTTTTCGCCATATATACAATCATTTATTAATGTGACTAATGTGGAGTATTTTAATTTTCCAGATCCTTCTCCTTGTAGATATTTGTTCAGTTATTAATTAAATAAAATGATTATTATTGTTGATATTTTGGTTTGCAATGTTTTTTTTTAACTCTCTTTTAAGTTGCCCACTCGATTCATACGCATGCACCGAGTTTGAAAATAGAATTTTTCAATTTTTATTGCGGTTGATTGGTAAAGGAGGTTGTCTTTATTGCGAAAAGGTACTCCTCCAAAAATAAATAAATAAACAATACAAGGTTAAATTTACTCTACTAGTTGAACTATTTATAAATTACCATTTATGTTCTTATATTGCACAAGCGTACATTGGTGAACCAAAGAATAATTAACACGGGTCAATCTAAAAGAAAAATGTCATGAGATTATAAGCTCGTCTAAAGAGTTTCTAACTCAATCTAAATTTTAACAAATTCCTCTAGTTTTTTTTCATATTAATTACAAAATTATTTTTACTGACATCTTATAAGTTATATCATTTGATTTTATTCAAACACTTTAAAAATTTATCTATAAAATAAGAATGATTGTAACAATTACAAGATTATCATTATTCATATCTTAAAAAAACTCCACAATCTTATTTTATCAAATATTATAGGACTCATGCCACGCTCCCAGGGCCAGATAAATTATAAATCTTATCCAGAACTTGATGGATTAATAGTAAGCTATTATTTCTTATAATAATTCATGAATATAGATTAATTGAAGGCTTAATTCACCTTTATCAGGCATTGTAAACGGCCCCTAAAATGAGGTTGCTTGTTGGGCCTGGACAGAAAATGTTAGGCGGTCGAACGTAGCAATTTGGTTTGTTAGAAACTAGCGAAGATCAGCCCAATATCACAGGTTGAGAATTTGAGATGAATTGAATTGTGAATGGAGCCCATGGGGATTGGCCATCTTTGATTTAAAGGTTAATTACACTTAAACCCTCCGTAAAAATGAGAAATTATATTTTCTTTGAAAAAAAAATTAAAATTATACGTACATTATTTCTAAAAGTTCACCATTTAGGCATGAACCCTTTTGTTATGATTTGAACAAAAAATATTGACGATATAAAAAAATCACAAAATTTTATTTTTCCCCTCATTTAACATTCTAATGTAATAATTTTGTAGTTATAAGGGAAAAAATATAATAACGTTAATATTACTCCATATAGATATAGTATTGATGCGAGCAAAAAATGTAATGTTCGATCCAGTTAGAGTGCAAAATAATGAAGTAAAATGCAAGAAAATAAAAGAGAGAAATGAGAGTGTTATTCTGCGTTTTACTTATATAAACGAGAGATTGATATTGAAATCAAGCTATAAGTACGAATTACAAGTGTTCATTCAAGCTAAAGTGGTAGCATGAAGGTGAAAATTGGAGAATATAGGCTCAAGTTGTCATATGAGGATAAAAACTTCATAGGAGGGTAAAAACTTGTCTTCTCCCGCTGGGGAGGTCTCTATTTATAGGCAACATTCAGTTGGTTGGAGAAGATCACGGATTTTGGGGAGCATGACCTCAGAATTGTTAGATATTGCTGCATTCCCCTCAAATTCGGTGGAGAGTCCCTAGCGGTTGGAGGATCCCCCTAGATTTGGGGAGGGCAGTTGGAGACCCACGATTTTTCGGGAGTAGTTGGAGTAGATGAGGGTATCTTAGATGTCTTCCCGAATATTCAGGGGGCGGTTGAGGAGATGTCTTCTCCCAGCTGGAGTCCAAATTTTTATGGTTTAGAGTACTTCTATCTGGAGGCGCCACGTATCCCCGAGGGAGCTGCTGGTCATTATCAGATTCTGTGATGAGTGCCTCTAGAGATCCTACGTAGATGCCACCTAGGTCGCCCGTGGATGTCATGTGAGAGGTGCTTTGACCAAGTCCCTAAGTTTTCTTGTGGGCCTATAAGGCCTTCTTGGATCGGGACCCTTTCAGATTTGGGCCGATTGAACTTCTTTTGGCCAATTTATTTTCTGGGTGACCTGCGGGACTCCGTGGGGCCTCTACTTGGACTAGGCTTCCTGGGGGATGAATTGGGGTCCTTTGGGGCATTTTGATCTTTTAGGTTGTTTGGGCCTCTTTGGGCCAACCTATTTTTATGTACATCAATTATATTTATCCATTTATAAGTACAAAAAGATATATGATAATGTTAAATGAGGGGCAAAATTAAAAAAATTTCATGTAATTTTACCGACGTAAACATTTTGCATCAAAACTCTAATGAACTGGGATAAGGTGTAAATGGAGAATTTTGAATTTTGAATGTAAGTATAATTTTGAATTTTTTTTTAAAAAAAATATATAATTTTAAATTTCAGATGGGATCTAATTATAATTAACCCTTGATTTAATAAACGATTGGGGGATGTGATTCACAATCAACTTCATTCCACTATCTATTAAAGTGAGAAACTAAAGAAAAGGTTCTGCTACAAGTTTATTTCTAATACGAGTATTATATTTTATTAGTATAATATTGTATTGATCTTTTTATATACTTAGTTGAATTACCTAAACTAAAACTAACATGTTGTTTAACCATTCTTATGTTGAATTATTAAATTTTATTGGGGGGAAAATGCTATATCAACTATAATAAGAAATTGATTGAATTTATTTTTTTCTCATTACCTTATTGTTAAGAGAGAGCACCTTTTTGGTGTCTTCCAATTTTTGGTCTGTCGATTTTTTTTTTAATTTTATTTATTTATTTTGTTTTTCTACTTCCCATGTTCAAATAACTACTCATTCCCCACTTATTATCCCATCAATCCATATTTTTTTTGTAATATATGAATTTTTTGTCATTCATTTATTTTCTCTGTTTTATATTACTCAGTTGCATTTTGATAATAAATTATTAATTTAATAAAAATATGATTGTATTTACACACACATCGAGTATGCACTTTTTTCTAGTATATATTAAGGCATAAGGCTATTAGAGATAACAAAAAAGAGTATAGGGTTATTTTCGTTCATTTAGGTAGAATTTTCATAATTAAGAGAATATTTGAAGGTTTAATAATAGAGGGGTGTTTTTTATACCACTCACATAGTAGAAGGAGGTAAAATCAATTTAATCCTAAATATTTTTTAGTGTGTAGATATTATAAGAAGTATACTAATATTACTATTAAAAGCATTCCAAAATTAACTTATGATTTTTATTCACTTTTAGTTGTTATTTTTATAAACTTCTATTGTAATAAAATATGTTACATGAGTTATTGAATTTTTACGAGAATTTATGTATACAAATTTAATATATAGTGTTAAAAAAATATTTATACTTTACACGTAATGCACGTGTGCTTTACTGGCATGCAAAAGCATGCGAGCAACAACCTTCATGCCTCCATAACACATGTTTGTGGTGGCAAAATTATCTCTTCTGCCGCTCACTAATTTTCATATGTACGCTAACATTCAAGCTACTCACTGTCTGTCTTGTTTTTCCTTAAATTTAGATCTCACACCAATCACATACAAGCAATTTTCACGTACTATATGGCCTGAAAAGACATGCTATCACACTCTAAACAAAGCATAACTCAACAGCTAAAGCATGTTGCATGTCTTTTAGCAGGAGGAAAGGGCAGAATTCAGGCTTTACAAGTAGGTTTTTCCTGCTTTATGAGCACTGGTGCTATTCTCGTGTGTTTGTTGATAGAATGAGTCATGTCAATTAAGAGGATATAAATATCATACAATGATACTAACACCACCACACAACTTCCCCAGTCGCGTGATTAGATATCGCCGCAAAGTGTCGAATAACTTGTTGCATAATGTTTGTTTTCACTTCCAACCTCAAGCTTTCACAACACACACACACGCATGCACACATGGACACACACATGCAGTAAAACATGTTTTCACTGATAGACTGATAATTCTTCACTTATGAGATTCATTACCATTTCTCGATTTTAGCACATGACAACATGCATGTTTTTTGTTATGTTGCAGACAGGTTACATGGAGAAGCAGAACAAAGAATTGTACAAGGAAAATTGTCAAATGATGCGCGAAAATGAAATGTTGCGTAAGGCAGCTGAACGACTTAACCAGGAGAATCAGGCGTTGCTTGCCGAGTTAAAGAAGAGGCTTTTAGAAGCAAGTGCCCAACTGCAATCCGATCCCCAACTCAAACCCAGCTCCAGCTCATCAACAGAAAACAAGAAATGCAATAAAAACAGCTCTCAGAAAAACATCTAAAACAAGTTCCCAAGACATACTAGAACTTTCTGGACAATGCTGTGTCATTTATGTAAAACTCTATAAGTTGATAGCCAATGTCATATCATATATGTGGTGTGTATGACTAATAAATGCTTTTCTAGTGCCATAAACGCTCTATGTTTATAATTTTAAATATTATATGAATAGTTAAAGATTTTACAGTATTACCCTTTCTGCAATGAAATATGCGTACGTATTAATTAATTTTGTTTTTTAATGAAATTATTGATATATTTAATAAAATTTTGAGTTGCATATATTTATAACACATTACATAATGTAATTAAATCAAGTGTTTGTTTTGAAAAGAGTAAGGTCGTTTTGACTGAAAGGGGTATCACTCGAACGGCCGATTTTTAACCACACACGTGAAACACGCGCGCGATCATCGCCCACAATTTTCTGGGCTGTAACTGTGACCACGTGGCAGAAATTGACGCTCGCGTCAAAATTCCGCCCACCAGACCCCCAAATTGTCACTGTAATAAAACTGGGAAGCAAAAAGCTTATGCTGATCGATTCTCAACTTCTGATGAACCAATCATGACTTCTCTGATTAGGAAGGTCTGGGGATCCGTCGTTAGCCGATCGGGTTCCTCATCGGCTTCCGGCCACATGTCCAACCCCAACCCGCTATCGGAGCACGACCGGTTCCTCCAGATGATGTACATCCAGACTTCGTCAACCGGGGAGTTCGACAGGATTCCCATCGATATTTTCATGCAGATTCTGAAAATCCTTGGTCCGAGAGAGTCGGCGAGGGCGAGGGCGGTGTGCAAAGCGTGGAAATTTTTGGTGTCGGATAATCGGCTTTGGATTTATTTTCTGCAGAATCAGCCGGAGCCCTGGGACTCCGTTTTCTTCGCCGAAACTCACTTGCGATCGGGTTATCCTCTTCAGTACGACTACTGCAGACTTTTTACTTTCTTTTGTTTTGGGCCAAATAAGCAAGCGAATATGTTTATGGATTTTCGTTCATATAGAATTTTATGCATCTGATTTTGTTAATTGCTTGATTCTGGAGCTCCGTATTTGGTGATTTTTTCCTTTTCTTTTTTGGTTTAATCATGCTGTTTCTGATATGTCCTGTTGCAAGTAATTAAGAAATAGAACCGGTGCAGTGGCCTGGTACTTGGTTTGAGAACGTAACAAGTTGTAGTTAAACTTGGGCGACGATGACTGTAATAAAAGGTGGTAGGTAGTTAAGTTAGCTTGGCTTCGAACTTGTTTTATCCGCGTTAGCTAGCGGATTTGTCTAGTGTAATTGTTTTGTTCTTTTACTGCTTTCATGATGGTGAGCCGAACTAGTTTTGACTGGTAGATTAGTTCATATCTGACAATTATGGCGGAGCATGGAAATTGAAATCTCTAGCATTGCCACTTGGTTTGTGATAGATCTTTAGAGGTGTTTGTATGCTTTTTATGTGAAGTGTGAACATGCGCCGTCCGATAGTCCATAGTCGACAGAGTGTGATACAAATTCTGGGTCTCTTTCACTGGGGGAGTACAATTCACTCTTGGGACTGCCTCTTATATCGTGGCATTTGGGAATCAGCCATGTTGCTGTCTTAAATTCTGTATTCTCTGTTCACAAAAGATTACTCAACTTAATAATCCTTTTTGACTCATCAGAAGTTGGTTAAGAAGCCATTATTCATGTAAATATTTGATGTTGCACATCCTTTAAATAAATAGAAATAAAGGAAAGTAAAGTTATTCCTTACTCCCACCTTGCCCATCAAAATGTAACCAAATCGTCTGCGCTTTCCACAATTTTGAAACCTTCAGAGTTTTACATTTCAAAACTTTGTGCTCTGTCCTTCCCCTTCAACTGTTGAATTAATTTTCATAGTCAACTTTGGAACAACTGTAGTCGTAAAAGATTTTTCAGTTTGACAATCAATGTCTCCGAACATATTACTTATTGCATACCCTTAATTTTGGGCTGAAAAATTATTGGTGATTTATCTACTTTGTATTTTAAGTACATCTGAGTTGAACATCAATTTCACATTCATAATGTATTTTTCCAGAGTTTTTCCTTCTCAGATGCATGATCTGTCATTTATGCATATTTATGGTCAACGCGTGGAAGTCCCTGGAGCTCTTATAATTGATGGTATGTATTTAATGCTTGGTACTTACACCCTTTGCAAAATTGTGACCTTGTTCCTAGTATTTACCATCTGAACTAGAAAATTGCGTTACATTCGTACGTAGATACACACATGCGCGCAGACATACATATATATGTGTTTTGTGTTTGTTTGAGTGTGTGCATTTGTTTATTGGATCCTGTTCCTATTTAGCTTTTGCATTTCATTTTGTTTATTCATTGACTACTGAAATGGAATGAGAAAAGATAAGTATTGAATGGAAGATTGATGGTTCCTACATGATGGAAATAGACCTTTTCAAAGTTTTGTAATCATTTCAATAGGTTTTTGCTTTAATTTTGCATGTATTTACTAGGTGGCTCAGGGTATTGTAAATATGGGTGGAGCAAATATTCCTCTCCATCCGGGAGGTCAGCAACATTTTTGGTGAGCTTTCTGCATGTCTTCGTAATATAATGGTTTTACAGGAACTTGCTGATCTGGAGCTCCAAATTCTTATAAAAGCATTCTACCCCTTCAACTTATTGTGAAATTTTCTTTAATTTGCAGGAATTTGGAAACATCGAGTCTCCAATGCCTTCTAGACTTAGACATTTCTTTTCAACAATTTGCAACAGGTCGTTATAGGAATTTTGAAGTTGGCTACATATCTTCCTTATTTATGTGATGAAGAGGTCAAAAGCCTTTTGTTGAGAATTTTCAACATTTAAACTACTTGCTCAAGACAATGTATAACTTTGCATTGCTTGGCACTTTACTACTTCCATTTGATGGGGGTTTCATGTCCTGGTCTCTTTTTCTTTGTTTTCTCTGAATCAAATATGACCATGATGCATGCAGGATGCAGGTGAAAACATCAACACAACCAATTGTTGTATCAATACCACTCTGTCATTATGATAGTAAGCTTTCAAAGCTTTTTTGGAATTAACTTTTATGTTTTCATCATAATTTTCAGGTTGCTACTTTGACTTTTAATTAATTTTTCAGAATGTGTCTATGAAGATTATTGTCCCCGGCTTGTCAGCTAAACAACTCACATTTTTATATGTTACTGGTTAAAACTGAATACAAATCATAGGTGTACACCTGGAAGAAGTGTGTTTAGAAAGTTTTTCAGCTAGTTTGATTTGCAAATTAAAATGCCGTTTGCCTTTAACTTCTAGCATTTCAGTTGTCAGTTTCCTGGATAGTGTGCTAATGTATTCTGTTGGTCTTTGTTACCATAACAACCAGATACTGAGTCTGCAAAAAGTTCTAGAAGACAACTAAAGGATGCCATCTACTCAACATTATTTGATATGAATGTCCCTGCTGTATGTGCCATCAATCAGGTGTTTCTTCAATAAGCCTATGTGGAAAATCTCTTCAATTATTAACTTGAACACGAAATTAATCATCTTTTCTTAGGCCCTTTTATGAGCAACAACTGCATTTTCAGTTTTTCACGAACGTATCTTAGTGGAAATGGCTCTTAACAAGTTGGTCAACATCTTGACTTTTATTGGATGAATTGAATCAAACTAAAGATTATTAGATAATTAGCACTTGACTTTTACTGTGTGTTTAAATTGTCAGCTTTTCAGTCAAATGAGGTTCTAAATTTATATCCAAACCAGAGAGTGTTTCCAGCTTTTGGTTTACAACTTAGATATAGAACAAATAGCATAACTTCAATGCCATGCTAGTTTATCATGTTGTTCAAATATCTACAATTGAGCGTCAAGAATTAAATGTAGGCCACCTTGGCTCTGTTTGCGGCAAGGCGAACATCGGGAATTGTCGTCAATGTGGGTTTTCATCAAACCTCTGTTGTTCCAAGTAAGTTGACTTATTACTAGCAGTTTGGGCATATTTGATGTGCCGTTATGCATGTAAATTTTGTGTCATTCTATGAGACAGGTCCATTTCCTCAAGGAATATTGATACTTGCCGGTTGATTTTTACATGAGCATTTACTGAAGATTTAACTGTTTACAAATTTTTGGTTTTCACAGTTTTACATGGCAAGGTGATGCATGAAGTGGGTGTGGAAGTTGTAGGAATGGGAGCGTTGAAATTGACAGGATTCCTTCGGGATCGGATGCAACAGAATAATATACATTTTGATTCACTTTATACTGTCCGCACGTTGAAGGAGGTACAAAGTCTTTTCTCACATTTTTGTGCTTTTTAACCTCCTTAATGTGACTGTCATCTCTTGTTTGAGAATCTTGAATGTCTATAGAAACTTGGTTGTCTCATTAGTCTATTGAAATACCTCGCTTTAACTAGTCTTCTCCCGGACCGCTTCATGTGAGGAAAGATCACTTCTCAAGAACCGCTGAATCTACATTTATTTTTACCTGTATCATAATTTTCATATGGTCTTCGAGGTACCTCGGATGATTTAATTGCATGTTGACTGCATTTTTCCTGGGTATTTGGACTTGCAGAACCTATGCTATGTTGCTCTTGATTATGAAGCTGAATTGTCCAAAGATACACAAGCATCTTTTGCAGTTACATCAAACAATTGGTTTACACTTTCAAAGGAACGCTTTCAAACTGGGGAGATATTATTCCAGCCTCGCATAGCCGGAATGTATGTACACATCTCTTTATAGTGGTTACTTGCAAGATTAGGTGAAACCATTTACTGAAGTGTTTATTCTTCTAGCATATGTGGGGTGAACATGGTTGTTTACTGGTGGTCATCTAAGAAGTTGCTATTTTGGAGACCCTTTAAGATTTATCCTGGACGAATACTTGAAGTGCTAAAATATAAATAGTGAAATTCATAAGTACAAAATGGATAATTTGCCGTTCTTTTTGTTTTTTCTTTCCTTCTTTCTATGTTTTTTTCTCTTTTTCTTTTTTTCTCTCCTGATGGGTGATTTGTGCCTCGTGGTATTTACAGGCAGGCAATGGGTCTGCATCAGGCGGTGGCACTGTGCATGGATCACTGCCATGATGCTGAATTAACTGGCAATGATAATTGGTATAAAACTGTGGTGTTGGCTGGGGGTACTGCATGTTTGCCAGGATTAGCAGGTCTAAAGCTTTCTACTTGAACTCCTTTTTGGTTGAGGAAAAACACTGAATTCTGCAGGCTAGATTAAGTAAAAGATATTAAATTTTGATGAGATGCGTCCATTATCTGCTGGAAGCTGATGAAACTTTTGGTGTCTTTCCAGCAAGACTAGAGAAAGAACTGTATGGACTTCTACCACCTTCCATATCCAGTGGAATTCGAGTTCTTCCTCCGCCTTATGGAACAGATTCTGCATGGTATGGAGCGAAGCTTGTTAGCAATGTAAGTGCTACCTACTTTCACAGTCTCTCCTATTTAATTCCGATGCTTAATGCAGTGGTTGAGATATTATCGCTGGCTGTAGGCATAACGATATGATCCTGTAGTTGATCAAATTACAAGGACTCCATACAGTGATTTTGTCATTCTCCATCTATGAGGGAATGGGGGATATGCCCTTAAAGAAAATGTTTAGGAAGAATGCATGTTCTTACAATTACGCGAAACCTTGTGAAGTCAACTTGAGTGGTTGGGTATGCTTGAATACTCCAAAATAAAACATCTTTCCTGGTCCTGGTGCATGAAGGAAAAAACAGTTTGAATGGTTGTAGTTGATTGTGTGGTTTATTGCATTTTACTCGAATAATTCTGTGCTTGTCCTTTTGTATGTGGTCTACAAACCTCTCTTTCTTGGATACAGTTGAGCACTTTTCCTAGATCTTGGTGCATGACTAGGAAGCAATTTCGGCATTGGTCCAAACGCAAGCTGATTTGGTGAACCTCTTTACATGAAGCCAGCAAAGGTAGTCGTGAATCACTCTCAACCTAGATATGTATGCCATAAGTAAGCAGATTCTTTATGTAAGTGAGCATTTGATTTTAAGAGGCTTTTTATATCTGCTCTATTAGATAAGCAGCTCTGTCTACCTGAAATTATCTCTGTAAGACCTGCAAAGAAATGAAACCAATGTATAGACATACTTGGCAATACCAATAAATTACCCATTGTCGGGGTCCTCAATTTGTCTAGCTGGGTCTCAAGTATAATGATGAAATGATCAGCCACCGGCGAACTGCTTCTGTTTTCTCTCATTCGACTTTTTCTTATCTTAGAATGCCAGCTTGAGTCTTCTTTAACTATCTTTGTTCATTCTTCAAAGTTCAGAGGATCAATACCTAAACAGGACAATCAGCCGGTGGCAGTTTTTTTCTGCCAAATTCCGTCCACCTTCCTACAAGCTATATGGCATGCTCGTTCTTAAGACGTAAGCTGTCAATGGAGAAAGCGCATATTTACTTCAAAAGAGAGCAAGTCTCCATGAAACATTAAATAGTTGACACAAGACAATTACCGATACTTTTATGGTATCTCCTTGCAGTAAAATCAGGCTTTCAGTATATGTTGGCTAATTCCATGCTATGTAACGTATAGCATCCCAAAGGCCATATGCATGGAGATGCATCAGTCTATAATACAAGGACAGTATCGAATACTCAAGGAACCACAACGTGCAAGCAGAGAAACATTTCAACCATTATGATGAATTTAGTGGAAGCGCATAAATCCCTCAACACTCTCAGAATTAACTTGATTTGACAAAGAATCAAATAAAATAACAACAAAAGACCTTCACATAAATTGCAGTAACAAAAGGGAAGCCACGGTGAGCATCAGCACAGGGAAGAAGTTACATATCATCGGACTGCCACTGTTATTATTAGCAGTGGCTTTCTCTGATTCTCCTGGAGGTGGTGCGGGGCATTCAAGCCCTGACTTCCCATCCCGGCATTCACTAGCAAATAGACCTGGAGGATACTTCCCGTAGAGGTTAATATAGCTGAACATTGTTGAAGCACAATCATTTGTTAAATCGTTTATCTCATCAGCAAATGGACAAGCAAAGTCTACAAATGCTGAACAACACAACTTAGGTGGGTACTGTGGTCCTTTGCATCTGCTGGTGATGATAGTGTAGTTCTGAAACTCAAAGTTTACCGGGCAAGCTGTGAACAAGGCAGATTAATGACAGTCAGTTCAAACTTGAAAATTTTGGGATCCACCAGGCAGCATTCTTGAACAGAATCAAAGATATTCAATACCCTTGTCATAAAAAGTTAGAATTTTTGAGGTGTAAATTCCATTGGAAGAAACAGGAAAAGAAGTCGTCTTAGTTTTCATGATTATACCATATTCAGTCACTTACAGATTATGATCATTTTTACGCTTGGTAGTGGTAAGAAATAGATAATGAACAAGAAATGCACCTTGCAACATGTTGACTGCCTAAACTAACTGGCATCTATGTTCTTTTTGTTCAAATACGTGCTACCGTATAGGAAAAAATTGCCTTCCCTGTGGGATGAGATGCAAAGAGATAGAACCATCCCGCCCCAAAAACGATGGAGGCTCTCTATGAGGAATGAGCAATACAAAATTCCAACGCCCAAGATCTCCCAGAAGGAAAAATCTCCACATCCCCTCACAGAAGAATCCAACAAAGACGAACAACAGTTTCGAATATAAGAAGACATGTTCTTAACACTCAAACTGCACCTCCCAAATTCATCCCCTCACATGGGTTCAAGTGTTCATTACTGCTCTGAACCATAACCATACTACTAATATTCTTTCAAATCAGCTTAGCAAAATATCCAAATCTGATTCGAAAGACTACGATGACATACTCTTGAACCCCAAGTGCATTTATGACGACACATCGACCTTAAAATCCAATCTGGCTATAAAAACAGGATAATCAAGCTCAGTTTTAGACCTTGAGATCAATAACAAAAGAATTGCCACATCTACATATTTGGATCTTAAAACCCCACCACCTTTCCCCCAGAGAAACTATACTGGGAGCTTTGCCTTTATCTTGCACTTGGGACAGAATATCCAAATTCATCAATTAAAACCCCCACATACAATACTTAGACATTTAATCCTCTGAAAAGGATTTTATTAAACCCATAATTTCAGTTCAATAGCAGGCATGATAACTATTCCCCAAAACAAGAACCTCCTTGAAATTATCGCAATTAGATAACCATAAATAACAAAACTGCAACACAAAAAGTAAGAATCGAAGGTAAGAGAATAGAGAAACCTACGTTTCTTAGCTTGAAGAAGCCTCCTCTCACTCAAAACTGAAGATCCAAATATACCATCTGCATCAATTAAACAAAAAACAAAACAAATCTAAGAATCAGCAAACTGATGAACTCAAACCCATTGAAGACACAATGCTAAGATAAGAATGAATTTAAACCCACGAACCTGAAATGAAAGTGGAAGCAGAGAGAGCTGTGGAAAGTGAGAGACAGACAACCAGAATCAAACAACACCTGATCTGACTTAAACCCATCATTCTTCTCGATCCAATAGATCAATTTCTATCTGCATAAACCCATAAAACTTCTCACCCAAAATCTCTTGGGATGGCGATATTCCAATTGCAGATCTCCCTCTCTAGATACCAAGTTCCGCAATAAACCAGCTTAGCATCAACCAACTATTATTTGACTTGGATACACGAATATTATGCAGATTGATAGGAAGAACGCGAGATGGAAAATGGTGGAATAATATTATTAAGAAGGACAACAGAATGCAATATAATTATTGATTATCAATATGAAAAAAGGGCGAGGAAAGAGACAGAGAACATGGAGGGCAGACAGCCCACTGCCAGCACTTTTGTTCACGCGAAAACCGAATTTCCTTCCAACCGCGTCACCAACTACTCTTTTTTATTCAAAGAAGAAAGAATGGTAAAATTGCAGTCCGCAATTTTCAGATTGTATAATTACTATGATGATTTAAGAATGTAATGGATTTGACTTTGAGGATTTGTGTGTGTAAATTGTAATAGTTTTACAAAGTAAAATATCAAGGCTGCAAATATGTATTTTGAACAGTTGATTATTCATTAAAGATGATGGTTGAACTTTGTACTTAACTCGACCTTTACAATTAAGAAGGTTGCAATTAATGAAAGGGTGAATTACAATGGTTTCATTCAAATTTGATATAATTATAGTTATTCTTTATTTTTTCAAAAATTATAAATACCCTCTTAAGGATTGTAATTGCTTAATAAATAATTTATTTTCATTATTAGAATGCGCTTATACAAATTGAATTATTTTTTATTAATTTTTTGAAGTTTTTTGGAGTAGAATGTGCACGGAGGGTTTCTTATATTTTTTATACATAAGAGTAATAATATACTTTGTCTCGACTGATTTTTCTATAATTCTAAAAAAGAACTAAGGGCAAAATGGACAATCCAGATCTTTGGTTAACAATTACAAAAGGTATTCGTAATTATGTCAAATCTCATGAGAGGTCATTATGAAATGTGATTCACCCTTAATAAAATCATAGTACTTATTTTGAGAAGGGGTGTAGATTATTTTGGGGTAAAGTTTATTTTGATATCAGAATTTTGTTATTAATGTCATTTTGGTATCCAAATCATTACAAATGACTGAATCGCTGCATGAGTTTCACCACTAATATCATTTTGATACTTGATCGATATTTTTTAAGTAAAGATCATTTAACCTTTAGATTTTAAAATAAAAAATAATAAATATACTTAAGAAAATTTTGCATAATTTGACTTTTATTTTTTTTTATTTTAGCCATTTGACTTTTATTCATATTTGATTATCAAAGTTATTGTATTTGTATTATTTTTGGTATCTTTAACTATATTTATAAAAAGAGTTTATTATTGAATAATAACTCATATAATAGTCGAGAAAGTCCACTCAAGGAATTAATTTAAAGTAGTTCTTTTGTTCCAATACATAAAATGAAAATATAGGACATAAGTATTTTTATTCATTGTCAAATGTATTTGTTTGCGTTTAATCGAAACACCAAAATCTGATTGCGAAAACTTACATTTATCAAAAGTTTAAATTTTATATTATAAATAAAAATTTAAACTGAAAATTGAATTTTTTTCGAGATTGCAATGTGTCTTGGATTTTAGTTTTAATAGAATTAATTACTAAATAATGAGTTATCTTATAAATATTTGGTACAATAATTATTTTCATTTTAATATATAATTAAGGTTAAAATGGTCATTACATAAAAAGATAGCAGAAAAAATAAATGAAAATTATCTATTGGGTACCATACCAAAGTGATATTAATGATGAAACTCGACTACTAATTGAGTCATTTATAATTACTCACTTACTTATCAAACTGACATTAATATCAAAACTTAGGTATAAAAATGAATTTCAACTGATTATTTTGTTTTAGTACAAATTGGATTTGAGCAAATGCAAACTAATTATGTTAGAATAATACATGTATTATGTACTATTTATAATTTAGATAGAGTAATCAATTATACGATAAATTATTGGTTACATTTATAAATGACTTGTATGTTTGAATAAATTTGATTGAGATAAAAGAATTTTCCTGATGTCGTAATAAACTTGATTAGTTCAAAGTTGGCTGTGGGGTATGTGTTCCAAACACTATACGTTAAACAAATCAATAAACTTTTAATTATATGCCAAATTTGACGTTGGTTAAACGAAAACTTCCACGTTAATTGCTGTTGAATGAATTTCGTGTTGAATTGAAAGTAGAAATTCTGGTAACAATAAAAAGTCAAAGAAAAGCTAAATTATATGCTTGAGATTTTTATTCACAGTTCTGCATTAAACTGAGTTTATAGTTGGTAATGTTGTTTTTCCTTTTTCCTAGAATATATAAATGAATTTCAGATCAATAAGAGGTTGTGGTTTCGAGTCTCATGGATATGGGGTATAAGTTATTTTTTATAAATTGTGTCTTGTTTGTTTGTTTTATTTTGAATATATTTGTTAATTTTAAAAATATCAATATATTAAATTTGTATTTGAATTTGGAACGTAACAAATGACGTAGTAATAAATTGGGGCTTAAAGAAAAAGTAGCCATTTTGTAGCTCTTTTATGCTTTTTAAAAAATTATGATGTAAACATCGGACTTCTTAGATTTCACACTCCACCACCAAAGGCCCATAGCACACAATATCTTTTCACTGGGCGGAAAAATAAAAATATATTATTGAATAGACAAAAGAATACTCATTTTTTATCTTCTTCCCCTATAGTATTTCATTCTTGTTCTGGTTCGATTCGTATTTTCACGATAAGTTTTCAATTCAAAGTTTAAATTATCTAATAATTCAAAATTGCTTTTAAATTAACTTGTTCGTTTTTTTTAATACAAATTAAATAAAGGGATAATCGATAAATTAAAAAACCATTTGTTACTTCCCAATTTTTTTTATATATATTTACTTCCTTTCCTGCATCCGTGGAGCTCGTAACCTTGGCCGGTCGTTGACTTCTTCATATGTCCAGATCGTGGAAGCCACAACTCTTTGCATGTGTGTGTGTATTTTTTGTCCCGGCTGGGCTTCACATTTGACAATCATATTACAGAGATAAACCAACAGTCAAAAGACCTTGTGGATTCTTCAGGCTTGAAAATTGAAAGCAAACTGCAGTTGATGGGAGTATCAGAGGGAAAACCATTTAAAATCAAGAACGGGGTTGATCTCTAATCAACAGAATCAGTCACGGGGTGTATGAAATTATGCAGGTATTGTCATCTTAATAAATAGCTCAGAATGTTTAATAAGGCCATGTAAACCTCCTGCCTTGCCTGATACATTACCTCAAAACTGCTGTGCAAATGCGGATATCTGCATGGTTGGTCTATGGTTGCAACTTTCATCAATTAAATACTACAAGGGACCTACTTATTCACAGCCATCAGAATAACAGACATCTCAGGAAGGCCTACCCAGAGAATCCAAGACGAAAAGTCTTGACCAGTCTGCACCAATTACACGTTCGCTCATCATTTGCCAGGATTTATGAGAACCTGGAGTTGCTTTGTCTACCTCCCGGCTGGCTCTTACTCTGTCCTCCCTGCTGAACTCACAAGTATTTCTTTACTCCTCCCAAGAGTTCATAACAGACTCCGTGCTCGTATGGACACACTATGGCGCTTTCCCTATAATACAAAATCTCAAAGTTGCATGAGAATCATCCCATAGAGCTGCATTTGCAGGTTTGTCCGATGAAGTAAGATGTAAAGGGGGTCGTGAGAAGTGACATTTTCTGTAGTAATGCATTTCCATCATTGTTGTGCACCCCGAGCAACCATCTGCCAATCATGCATTGACATGTTGCAGAGTTTGTGTGGGTGTTCTATGTTTCTAATAATCCAACACTTAGCAGAAGCACCTTCTTCGCTGCAAACAGAGTCCAAACTGAATCAGCAATTGATTTGCAACTGCAAATGTATATATACAGTACAATTGTACACCTTGAAAACCAAACCAAGCATAGGAAAGGAAAGAGAAAGCAAAAAACACTGATAGGCATATTCATAACAAAATTCCTGAGAAATAACTATGTGCATTGCGACGAGAAATGGCTAAAAGCAAGATGATGGTTGCCCAGCTGAGCCAATTACTTGCCTGGAACTTCGCTTCCCGCATATTTTCGAGTAAGTCGGCAATCTGAAGCTGCTTCAGCACTGCAGTGTCTAATACCTGGAGACACATGCATGATTAAATTCATATAACTAAAATCTAGAGATGAGATGAGCAGTTTGGTGGATAATTACCCTCTTTGTGCTCTCAAGTTCAAACTCCACAGACTTGATCCTGTCCAGAGATTGCTGAAGAATTTGATCCTTCTCAATTGGAATTTCAGCAGGTTTATTGTTGAGTTGTTCCAACAAACTTTCTAGCCTCTGGAGACGCTGTACACATGGAAGTATCCTGTCCTCTTCAGCAACAGCTTTTACACGAATTGACGAATGGGTGTTTGGTTCAGGTTCATTTTCTAAACCACTGGGAGGATAAATGTTGGACTGACTCCTCCAGTATTCAACAGGTACATTTCGTATAAAAGCAAAAGGCTTGATCAAGATAGATAATAATGTTCTTGACATATACTGGAAACTTCTCTTCACAAGTTTCACCTGGATGGCATCCAACAAGTACATAACCAGAGTACCTGACACAATTCCATAACACATTAGGGCTCACATGGGTTAATGTGCTTAGCCGACCAATTTTATGTCTGAGATACTTTACAATAGAAATTCTTTAACCCATTTACATCATGAAGGAAGCCCATCTACACAAATTTGTTGACACTTACTGTTAATAATGGAGAGACATCTTTGTAAGTTTTAATGTGAATAAGAAGAAACGAAAAGGAAAGACAGTGAGACTCAAGCATGGTGACAGCAACCTCAAAAGTGAATTTCACATTGTTCATAAGATTGTAAGAAGGCAATAAGAAAAGGCACAGCCTAGTTCGTACTGTTAAAGAGAAGGAAAAGAATACTTTTGCTTCTCAGATTACTTTTCTGAAAACATAGTGATATTCTCATGAAGACACACAGCATCATAAGAGCAGTCCTTAGGGAAAAAACGAACCTTCAGTATGTGGTCTTGCATCACCATTTGGATCCCTTACATTGTAGATAGCTAAAGATTCATCTTTCCCTGCTTGCTCTTCACCCACATCGTTATCAGTTGGACTAAAATGTTCTTCACAACTGTAATAGATACACAGATCTGCTGTTCTGGCCTGAAAAAAGTTAAAATTAATCAATTTGGTATATGAGCTGCCAACCAAACTGGAAAACTGTCATGCAAAAGTTTCATGCATGAGCATATAGGAATATGTGCGCGAGATGCTATGTGCAGAGAAACTGAGGAGGGATAGGAGGGGAGAGAGGAGGACGATAATTAGATGATATATATAACACCATAAGTGCATCCATTTATGCCTAGAATATAAATCTGGAGATTTGTTATTGAAAATTAAAAACAGTGACTTGGATGTTCTCTGACTCACTTCTTCATCAACAGGGGCTAGTCGTGAAATTATTGAGCTATTCTGTCTCATTGAAAAGCAAGGATCATCAGCATCTAACCCTGATTCAACTGTAGATCTATCACTGTGTCCCCCCTGATAAATCGATATTACAAAAAAGGATTAGACATCCAAGCTAATAAGATAAAATCCTAATTTTTTCATTTACTACCTTCAATGTCTGGACTTGAATATGTGAATCACCAGCTGTTTTAGCAATCTGCCACACAAGAGCTGCTTCTGCATTATACACAACCTACAAGTAGACAGATAGCACCTATTACACCATAACATACAAATTGACAGATACCTTATATAAGCCCGCAATATTCTGCAAGTCCCAAGAACAAAGTACATGAATTACCCTCCATGATGTTTTACCTTCATTATTTCAGGATCACCCCATGGACCCTTATCAGACCTCAGGCAACCTCCCTCAATATTACAAGTGCATGATCCACCCAAAAAGTCAGGCAATTGACTGTGATAAAAAAGGAAGCTTTTAGATTATACTTTTGTTGGGAAACATACATGAAGTGATGCAGAAGAGACAAGCAGCAAACCATGGATCAATAGCTTCCAGTAGTTTCCCCAACGACCTGGTGTCCAAAACCTGTAGAGATAGCACATGAGTCAGCAATTGAAGAATAAATGGATAAACAGGCAAGGAAGAGGCATGTTCAACTGTTCATACATGGATTTTAGCAATAGTTTTCGCATCCAAAAATTTTTGTGCAGCAGGCCAAAGCACCTTCTTGAATCCAGGTCCAGCATTAACAATGTACATGCGATGGAGTGTCTGCATATTTACCGGAATTAAGTTAAAGTGAATGGATGAATTGCAATCTGTGAGATGGAATATGTTGATGAATTCAAAGGGGGCAAGAAATTGACTTAAAAAATGTAACCAAAAATAGTACCTCTGGGTAGTAACTATTATCAATCTTTGCCATCGAAGCCAATAGACTAGCAGCAGTCTTAGTGAAATTTTTAATCCCCTGCAATCACCATTGATGACATTATTTTAGACCAATAATATGTAATTTTGGTTTAATCTGACATACACGAGGAGAAAAGTTCTTCGAAAATCGATACAAATTCTAAAGCTCCCTGCCACACAAAATTGACTACATTTCTGACTGTAGCAACAAAATAATCGTGATGCTAAACAAAATACCATTTCGAGCAAGAACAAAATATCATGGAGATAACAAGAAACTGTTCAAAGATAGATTATAAGAAAGCACTGAGTTGGTATTATTGAAGAGTTTATCTACTTACCAGGCCTTGCACATCTAAAATTGTGGTGGTTGAACAGATCCGTTTCTTTGCAGCAATGGAACAGGCAGGAAACTTCTCATGTAGAGCCTTCTCAAACTCCTGAACATGATATTTTAAGTACCGCTCAATGGTAGTGATGCGCATTAGTTTACTTGGATGAGCTTTTCCAAGCCTTTCGATGTAAACAGGTCTACCTTCTCTATCAACTCCATGATATCCTTGGGGATAATATTGCAACACCTCTTCCAGTTCCTCAAATCCAAAGTTCTGAAGATTAATAATGAGTGAGAAGTTTTTCGTGGGACAAGACAGAATTATAAAGTGCCTACACCCACCCACCCACACATATGTGTGTGTGTGTGTGTGCGCGTGCGTGACTTTCACTGAGAGCTACACTTTTGCTAGTTCATCATGCAAACAACAATTACCTCCAAGATGGTGTCTGCTCCATACTCCCTCCTCCAATTAAGCATTTCCTCCCACATCTGGATGGTCTTGTCAATGTTGAACTCTCTTGCTTTCAAAAATCTGCATCACAAGTCAACAAAACAGAGTGGATGATTAGGTTTTTCCTTACAACCTTGCCTCGTTGATCATGTAGAACTTGTAAAAGGATAGGAGTCTTAAAAGTTAGACCTGTCACTCACCTCAACAATGTATGGTAATCATCATGTCTAAGTGGCAGCAATCCCCTGTCGAGGAGTTTTTGACGCAGGTCACATACAGCAATCTCCTCTTTAGCATCCCGCACATCCTCGATGGAAATAGACGGCACTCTAAAATCAACTTTCCTTTTCCCTCTTTTCTTGAGAGAATGAGTGAACTTGTTTGAAGCATTTATCGCCTTTTTCCTTAAGGCCCCAATTTTTGATCTTCTTCTTTCATCTTCAGAAATCTCATAATCTGATTTCCTCTCCCTTGTTTCATCATATACCTCCAATCCTTCTTGACCTAACAAGTTGAATAATCATGTTAACAAGAAAGGCTTCAGCTCCCAATTAACTGCTGCTGGAGCTTGTTTTAGGTTTGACAATGAACAATGTCACAGGCATTCAAATTAAGTCAAAGAACAGCAGCTATAAGCCACCCACCTGACATTTTTGCCAGGTTCAGAAAAAAGATACGATCCCCAAAGCTAAAGGTAACTGATCTGCTATGAAACCATCAACCCGAAAGTTGTACTGCATCATTAATTAAAGAAATGGATTAGTATCATATAAATAATTCATAATCTAATGCAGCAATAATTATTCAGGAAGAAGTGGCCTAATTGAGATACCAGGCTTATGCGTTCTATGGTGTAACCCTTTTGGTTGTGCCATCTCTAATTATGCTTGGTCCATATAAGAGTAATTTTTGCCCATTCATGAAGGCTAAACAAAAGGGAAACCATTTTCATTTTCACAAAATAGTTTCATAATCCAGCACAGGATACAAAAACTTTCAACTGGAAGTAAAATTTGTCTTCTAACAAAATCTTAACCCTTGCTCCACATAATATCTCTGTAATTTATTTTCATCTACACTTCACAACAGATCTACATAGATTTTGGCAAATGTGATAACTAACTTCACCTGGCTTTCACAATGTCATTAATTGTACTATTGTCAATTATGACCTGTAACTAGCAAGATAATAACTACACAGAAGAACGCGATCAAGTTCAATGAGGAAAAGCCAGAACCTCAAAAAATTTGTTACGGCGGTTATGTGCTCAAATATCTTTCTGAACCACTCAACCAACAAATTAAAAAAGAATTTATCAGAAGCTGCAAAATATTAGATTCAACTCTCCGCTAGTTGAAAAATTCAAAGAAGAAAAACTATTAGGTGAAACTAGATCACATGAACAACATTCCTTCGCCTCCTTCTACACAAAACTCTTCGTCAACAGAAAAACTTCAACAATGCCATTAACATTTCCCCTCAGATCTCACCTCGGATTCCATTCAAAAGCATAAAAAGATAAAGCGCAAACACACAATTCGATGCTGAAAAACACGCGTCCATACATCGTGAAACCTATACACACAAATGATTCGATGAAAAAAAAAACAAAAAACAAAAAAACAGAGAGAAGCTTACATCAACACCAGAACCAGTAGCAGCTGGATCGCAATCGCAGAAGCCTACTGCATTGCTTTCTCCAGCTCCCAATTCATACTCAAAACTCCCAACACGATTATTCTCAAACAGAATCCAGGAAAAATCCGAAGTTTCTGAACCGAAATTTCTCGAGGAAAAAAAAATAAAAAATCTCGCAACAGAGATGGAATGAAAACGAAAGATCTGTTTACAATCTTATTCTATTGGCACAGTTATACACATGTAATATAAATAAACGTGCGTACGTATATAATCTTCTCCTTTTCTTCCGAGTAAATTTTCTCTCTCAAGACCAAAAATTGTGAAGCTTCCACCGTCTGCTTTTCCCTTTGCTTATTTGTCACCGCTGCCTCCCCTTTTATCTCCCTTACGTGTCCTTCCCCTCTTGCTTCATTTTCAATTAAAGGGCATTCACTGGAAACGAGAAAGTGGTAAGAATCTGTTAGGATGGCGGTAAAAGCGGAGGGAGGTGAAATTCTCTATTATTATGTTAAAAAGAAGAGAAGAAAAGGTGGTCACGAACACAAAGCGTGCCTGTGATTTTGCACTTTTGGATTTAACCGAGGTTTGGATAAAAGTAGTTGCAAATGTAAAATGCAAATAGAAATAGTACCACTTGTCTTCTGTTGCGCTACAGATTAGGGTTATCTCATTTCCTTTCCCCGTTTTTACTTTTTACCCGGAAAGTACGGGAAATTGGGGGTGTTGTTCGTGGCCTGGAAATATAGTTAGTAGTAGGATGAAAGAAATTTTAATTGAAGGGCGTTAAAGAAATCTCTGAAATTGACGGTAGTGATGAGGTTTGAGGCACATTTAATGGCGGTAGCTTTTTGCCGGAGATAGAGAGGGGTGTAGACTGTAGAGACTAGGGAGGGAATTCACCATTTACAATGACCAATTTCTCCACCAACACTCACTTACCAATTTCGGATCTTTGGCTACATCCATTTTGGGACCTGGTTAATTATGGATTCCATGTGAGATAAATATCAAATTCATCTCATTTTCTAAGATTTCTTTTTCTTTTTTTTTTTTTTTAAGTATACTGGTTGTCGTAACACATCATTTCTGCACATATATAAATATATGATTTTTTATTTTTTAAAATATATAAACCAATACATTATGTACGTTAAAAGAAATAAAAGAAAAGAAAATTAATTTGTAAAAATTGGAAAGTTGAATTAGTTATTTTATCAATAAAAGGATATTTTTGGTATCACATAAAAATTAGTCTGACGGTGTCATTAACCACCGTTTGTGAGTGTGAAAGTACTTTCTTTTTGGTATTAGTATAAATGCAATTTATCATATTATTTAATATATTTAAATTTAAATAATTTAGATATTTATTCAATATATTAATCATTAAAATAAACTAGTACGTTCAAACAAGAACCAAAAAAATAAGAAATTACTATAAAAGTAGACATAGACTTACATTTGTGGGACGCAAACTTATAATTTTTTATTATTATTATAAGACCCCATTGGTTTCTTTTATTTAAATATGTATTTATTTATAACAAATTTAAAATATATTTCAAATAATATATCAAATTAATTATATTTACTATATTTTTTCCTTATTTAAAATTTCTTATATATCAAATCAACTATCATTATCGTACTTTTATATATTCAAAAAGAAAAATCATAAGTGACCACAACCTTATTATTTCGCACCGAACCAAAGATTCACTTTTTCAAGAAAATCATAATTACTCACATGATTGACTGATAAATAATGTATTTTTCACTAATAATTATGATTATATAGAACTCAAGGTCCCAAAAATCTCATTAAAATTTAATTAATTGCAACAAAAAAAGGTCCACTTTTGATCATGGTCATTATTACAACTTGTTACATAATAACTCGTACTAAATTAAGGACTTTTGTCCTGAAAAGCATATTAACCAATAGTTACAGCTCAATTATTACAACCAAAAAGGCGGCCAACTAGCCTTCTTTCCCTTTTCTTTTTCATTTATAGTAACTTATAATCCTTTTTTGACCAAGCAATTAAATTGGGAGCTTTTGAATTCGTACTTTCTAGTAATAAGATCTTAATTATGTGATTGCTGATCTTAAACCCACATTCCTGATCAGTGTCATCAATCATTATTACATTACCATTCCCCACGTCATTATCCTTACATCAACCGGATTACTTCTTAATTGCTTGCTAATCTCTCCCTGAATTATTTGTTTGACTGCGATCAAGTAGCTTTTAATTAACTACCTGCACCATTATTGGCATCACTTATTGAAACGGACCTAGTAAATGAACTATTGGAATGATGTAGAACAACAGATAGATACATTTTGGAAGTGTTTTATATGCGAAAATTGATAATGTAGTGCTTAATTTTTATTCGTACGGACTTACGGGCGATCTACCCATTTTTCGTGAGGGGAACACCGTTTGTGGCGGAATTCCATCATTTCAAAAATTGTTTAAAACGTTCCTTTGGATTTTTTGATTTTTTATTTTACGTTAGTTTTTTTTTCTTTTTTTTGATTGAGTCTGATATTTTACCAAATTGTTACGAGAATGTTAGGACATTTTTTGGTCAAATTTCATGAGTTTTTTATCAAATCCAAAATTTAGCCCATTCCAGGCTTATTTTACCTAGCTTGTGATTCTTCATTTTAAATAATTGCAAACTCTATCATAACATTAATTCAGCAATAAATTATTTTACTTCAAACACAAGGTTTTGACGATATTGTAGACGAGTTCTTCTTTATTCTTTCTATACCTATTGCTTCCACACCATCATAGAAGCTCATAATCTTTTTGGGCACCAAGAAAACTACATTATCATAATAGTATAAAACTATACGTTTTCTATTCATATTGACCTAAATTACATTACACGTTATTTAAAATTATGGTACACCCTAAATTTACATAGTTTAAAAGCACACGACATACTAACATGATTGAATCATACTAACTTGAACTCTAAAAAATCCATCATTCGGGCTTACACAATATTACTGTATCGAAACTTTTGGAACAAAATAATAAATAAATTTAAAATTGATACGACCCATTTCATTATTTTAGAAATAATGATATTTTTCTAGCTCGAATCATACATTCATGATGAATCATGTGAGAAGTGGTCCAAAATCCTAATGATGAAAGATTTGATTTAATGTACCATGGGAGAAAATTTTGTTGAGTACAGATCAAGGGATCTTCAACGTAAGATATATGTACATAGGGTGACCTAGGAATGAAGTAGCTAAATTATGGAAAATTACAATTAACTCCCCTCGAGTTTGACATAATTATAAACATTTTCTCGTTATTTGAAAAAGTACAAATACCCTAAGGTTTGTAACCGTCTAACAAATAACGCATTTCCATCCATTTTTATAGGTGAACTGACCAAAATGTCTTTATGCAAACTGAATTATTTTTAAAAATTTTGAATTTTTTTGGACTACAATGCGTATATTTCTTAAGCAGATGAGCAATAATGCAATTTATCTCAATTGATTTTTCTACAAATTTAACTAAAAATTCAAGGGCAAAATGGTCAATTTCAGACTTTTGGTTAAAAATTACAAACCTCATGTAGGTGTTTGTAATTTTTCAAATAATAAAAAAATGTGTATTTATAATTACGTCAAAATTCAAGAGAATACAAGCTAAATTATTTAACTTTTATCATGTGGAGGGGTGTGTTGTGCCCCAAAGTTAAATAATTTTGTTGTCATTCAAGAAAGACAGTGTCAGTTGTTTGACTTCACTTTTTCAAAATAATTTCCATTCATTCGGAAAGATTTTATGCAGCGACAAAATCAGATTTTCTGTCCACGAAAAAGGGTTTCGATTAAAGTCATATACCTATAATACTGTTAGGTTGGTCTTTGATTAAAGGGAGGTGCCAATGTTACGTACATTCTCAAAACTTTTGTCTACATTCACTTCATGTTTTATTTGATTCAATAATTATTGTAAGACCAGTGTTGATTATTGTTGGTCAAGCATTTTTATTGCATGTGTTTTATTAAATTTTTTTTTTTTCAAGATTGCAACCTACTGATACAATATTGACTATCATCGAAATATGACGGTGATATGTTATTTTCTCTGAGGGGAAAAGTAAAAAAAGGAACAGATTCAATATATCAAAAATTCAATTACTACAGCAGTAGGCTTACATTTATAGTTGTAGGAATCGAGCTCCCAATTTATTAATTATGAACCCTCAATCTTATCAATTGAGCAAGGTCTCACTGACGAACATAGAACAGAAAAATTTAGAATGCACTAAAACTCCGAAACATAGTATTTCGTATCAAAAGTTTTTCCGATACATGTTAGACACGATATGTCTCCAACATCATGTTCAATGTGTTAAGTGGAAACAAATTTCAAAATACGTCCAATGGCACGCTGAAAATGTGTTAATAGTATGATTGACATATTCTTTTACGAAATCATCTCTTGATATATTTAACATACAACAAATAAAAATAATTTTAGTTTTTTCGAAAAATTAGTAGTCCGCATAAGTCATAAACCGTTTAAGGGTAGGAAAGATAGACACACACTGAAACAACGAAATAATACAAAAAGGAGAAAAAAAAAAGTGATATTGTTTTTTGTTTGAGGCATGGGAAAAATACCAGCTTTTTTGAGGATATGTGATGGGAATCTCACTAAAATCAGAAATCCCTTCACATATACAATCAACTACAAAAAGACTACACGCTTTCAAAAAAAAAAAAAACAAAAACAAAAAGACTACACCAATTACAGTGGAGAAAGTGCAACACGCGTTTGAAATTAACGAAAATCGTGTCTAGAGAAGGAAACAATTCCGATGCCAAAAAGTGGAAGATGGGGCTGCAATAACATCTTGTTAGTAAAAGGGAGAGTAACGTATTATCTGTTAATATGACGTGTATATTATTAAAAAAAAATGTATGTTTTAAGAAATATTTTATATATTGATTTGAGGTCAAAGATTATTATTTTTATTTTGAACAGTCGAGAAGTTTAATCAAGTTAATTCTAAATATTTTCAACTATCTTATGTCCAAAAATTATAGTAAAATAATATTGGATCGTTTCAAATGATGGATTTCTGACACTCAAAAGTTAGTACAGTCATTTCTAACATGAAAAAATTATAATCGGTTCAGAGGAACTATAACATTCCATTTGGACCAATCACACTAACATCAGATGTAAAATTGTGTTTCATTATATTGAATGCATCGCGCAGCTCCTGTTAATTCAATTTAAATAAAAACATGTGAATAGTTATGTTGTTTCTCGATTCTCAAGAACATTTTTATTTTGTAATAATTTAATTTACTCAACCCCATATCATAAACATATGGCCTACTACGTGTTTATAATATAAACAATACAGTAAAATATTGAGAATGTAAAATAGGAATGATGTTAATAACAAGGGTTATTAAATAATCAGTTATTGCATAGAAGAAAGCAAAGCAGTTGTAGTTGTAGGTAATGGTAAGATATTTTGTCAGGTAGAGAAGATTTGTGCAGTAAAAAAGGGGGGGATAAGGGCAATTGACAGCGAAGGGTTGAGGTAACAGAAAGGAATTGGAGAAGGCGACCCGACATCGGACTAGTCATTTTCACACCTGACACATGCACACACCACAGGACAATATATATATATATATATGATCGAAACAAATCAATAATATATATAATTGTTACGAGATTGATCAATTATTTTAAATTATACATCAATCACACAATAATTACATTGCACTTGTTATATAATTGATTCTGATTTAATTAAATTTAATTTGAGTTAGAATTTCCCGTGTTGTGTCCTCTCTTATCATACACACGCACGTATGTATATGTGTGTGTTCATTTATCGTTGAAATTTTTTTAATTGATAATTACTCAATTTAGAGTGAAATTGTATACTTATATGTACGATGGTTTAGTAGATAAGTTCATAGTGCTCCATGTAAATCTCACTGAGTTACCAAATCATAATACTTGATTTAATGAAAATTAGATTTGACACTGATTATATTGTCATTGATTATATATATATATATTTAGTGACAAGAATGTTTATTTGTCATAATAATAAATTTTATAATTTTAATAATTACTATTATTTTGTAAAAATTATTATTAGTGACAAAATTATTACTAAATATATTTAGTGACACATTTATATTGACAATACAATATAGTGATAATAATTATTTATTATCACTATACATGGATCACTAATTATATTTAGTAACAATATTTTTAATGACAAATTTTAAATTATAGGTATAGATTGTAGAATGGATGTGACGTGTGGGTTGGGGGGTGCGTTAAATAGGTTGGGTGGATGGGACAAAGCAGAAGAGTGATGTTTCAACTTTCAAGTGTGGCATTAAATAATTAATTTATTTTTTATAGTTGAGCAATTAATGGTACTAGAATGTTGAGAAGCCAGCAATACCATCATTGTCGTAAAAACGAGTGGAGGCTTGTCTGACGTGGGATAAGAGAGAGAGAGTCAAGAAGCAGTTGGTGTGGTTTGGAGAAATAAGTGATGAGCCTCCATATGGAACTCCTGCAAATCCATCACATCTCGCCTCTTTTACAAATTGATTGATGATGATGATGATGATTACGTTTTCAGTTTTATGATTATTGCTTATCATCCCTTTGATTCTTTTGACGATTGATTGATTGATTGACATTATGGGGTGTACCTACATCGCTTCCACCCACACCCAACTTCTATTCATTCTAATGTCTTAGAGAATAAGTAATTATGATTTTTTTTTTCTTTTTTGAATATTAAGATTATTTTTAAAAATTTGAGGAGGGGTATGTTCAACAATTGCAGTTCATCTGATTTGCAACCAACTACTTAATTTAATTATGATTAAAATTATGTCTTACAAAAAAAATTATGTAAAAGTTAGTTTTTTTTAGTTAGAATGAAATCAATAACATAAAATTATTTTTTTCTCCAAATCACAACTAATCAATATCAATAAAATTATAAAAGTTTACAATTATCGACATAAGAATGAAGAGATATATGTCCAATAAATTTAAATTTTTATGAACTGTTTAGTTTTATTGACTCTTCTAATATAATTGTTGGATGGAACATAAATTATTTTAATAAAGAAAATGATTTTTATACTAATATCTATGTAACAAAATCGCATATCAATATTACATCATCTTATTATATAATGTTACTATATAACATAATTTTCTATCATAAAACTAATAGTATGGTATCATTACTTCTATAGAATTGTTACCAAAAGGCGAAAAAAAAATGTGAATATTACGTAACTTCAAGTAACCAAGATACTGAAGGAGTACAAATATAAAATAAAAATTATTATAAGATATAAATATAATAAAATTAATAAAAAGTAGTTTTAGCAAAAGATAAGATTATAAAATATCAAACATAATGAGTTAAGTTTTGCTTAAACGATATTACGTATTATCCTATTTCCATAACTTCGATGTAATGGATAACAACTACAAAATTAATGTAATTCTTTAAATTAATATTTGGAAGTCTGCTGACAAATTTACAAGGTTATCACTATAAAAAATGAATCAAATAGATATCTTGACTTGTGCATGCAAGTAATTATTAAATTATAATGTAGAAATATATATATATATCGATTATTTTATTCATTTTGTTGAGAATTTTCAATATTAATTGTGCTTTTTTCTGTTCGAGTATTTAATATAATATTTGTATGTTTTCTTCTAATGTCAAAATTATATAGTAAAATCTCTATCATTGTTTACTCTTTGCTACTATTGGTCCAAATCTTCATTGCCCCTTATGCTATTGTTTCACCCATAAACTAAAATATTAGCTCATAATCTCAAACTCAAAAGATTTTTTTGAAACTACCGAACGCATAAAATAAAATAAACGGATTTGTCGTAAGTTGCTTTGAATAGCATGCTAAAAACTTAAGCATGAAATGTAGAAAATCCATTAAGCAACAAATAAAAATTCAAATAGAAGTTAAATTCATCGAGAAAACTAAAATAAATTAGAATTAGAAGTAAGCTATGACAAAAATTTGAACAATTTTTTTTTTAAAAAAAAATCCCACTACATATAATTAAATGAGATGAGAAAAAGGTGGACATCATCTAATGTCAAACTCAAAAGACTTTATTGAAACTTTCAAACTCACGTAAAATAAAAGTAAAAGGGTTTCTCGTAAGTTGTTTAGAATAGCATGCTCGAAACTTAAGCCTGAAAAGTAGAGAAAACATTAACCAACAAATAAAAATTCAAAAAGAAGTTAAATTCTTCAAGAAAAATAAAAATTAAATTAGAATTAGAAGTAGACTATGACAAAACCTTGAACAAATTAAAAAAAGTCCACTATATATAGTTAAATGAGATGAGAAAATGTGAACATCCTATAATCTCAAACTCAATAGACTTCTTTAAAATTTGGAACGCATAAAATAAAAGTAAAAGGATTTGTTGCATGTTGTTTGGAGTAGCACGCTCGAAACTTAAGCCTGAAAAGTAAAAAAAATATTAAACAATATACAAATCCAAAAGATGTTAGATTCATCAAGAAAACTGAAAAATAGATTAGATTAGAAGTATGATATGACAAAAACTTGAAGAAATAAAAAAAAAATCCCAATATATATATACTTGAATGAGATGAGAAGAGGCGGATATCAAAAAAATAACAAAATGCTTAATTAATTACATGGTATTAGGCAAAATTTTAGTGATCATTTATTAGTTACTCAACGATGTCGCAATTTTAGTAATTAATTTATTTAATTTCTATATAAGATAGCCAAAAAATTATGAAAGAAAATTTGGAAAGAATTTATGGAGAAATAATTGATTTAAAACATAAATTATTTAATACATAGAAATATTATTTTAGCATAATTAGAAATTATTTTTATGATTGTAGTCATTAATGATTCCAAAAGTAATTATGCTATCCAATATGACATATACATAAATGGTTAAATACACAGAAAGATTTATTTAGCACAATTAGAAATTAATTTTATTGATTGAATTCAATTATTCTAATATTAAATATGCTACCCAATATGACATTTTAGTATTATATATAAAATAAAAGACATAACCTCAACAAATCCCTTCATATTTTATATGTAGATTGAATAAACAAAAGACAAAGTTAACAATCAATAAAATTATTATATAAAACAAAAGACAAAGTTATGAAAGGAAAGATAATTACAAAATTAACATTTTATGAATAAGGGTGTCATATTATAATTAGAAACCATAGAAAGAAAACAATTTCTAAACAAAATAATAAAAAGTAATCATAAATTATAATACCAAAAAATTTTATACCACTACACTAAATTATTATAATACCAAAAATGCCCTTCAACTTCCCAACTCTATTCAATTAAGTTCCTTTGAAAAATTAATTTCATGCAATTATATATACTCAAAAATTAAATTTACTCTCACTATGTTTAAGTTTATTGTTAATTGAAATAAAAATAACATATTAGTATTTGTGTTGCATGTAATTATAATCGTCATTGTCAATATAACAAATACTCTATAAAGTTTCAATTTTTAATTTAATTTGAGTACAATATTGTATTGATAATTAATTCATTAGAAAACATTATCAAACAGTTTTTATATGTGAAGTCGTAAGGCAATGATAAATTTTAAAATACTGGAGTAAGTTATGAGATTCAATAAAATAAAAATTTTATTAAAAATTATGCGCACAGGTACTACATGGCGCAGTTTCCAGTTTATTATAATAAAAAGAATTCGCAGGGGTTCAAACCCATAACCTTTAGAAATATTTATTATAATAAAAAGAATTTACAGGGGTTCGAATCCATAACCTTTAAGAATATTTATTATGATAAAAAGAATTCGTAGGGGTTCGAACCTATAACCTCTAGAAATATTTAAATAATAAATAGAATTCGTAGGGGTTCGAACCCATGACCTTTAGGAATATATATTATAATAAAAAGAATTTGTAGGGATTGGAAACCTTGATCTCTAAAAATATTTTATATAATAAAAAAAATTTAATTCTAAAAAATTAAAATTTTGGTCAAAATTGAACTATTGAGGTCAAAAACTTCGTTCAAATATATATATATATATATATACATTAATAGATTTATATTTATATTTATATAATATGTGCATTACATTTGTTTGTTTCTACACATACATTTATCTTTAATAACATTTTGGGCTTTATCTAATAATATTGGGAGAATTAGTCAAGTTAGTAACGTAGAATCTCTTGAAATCGTTTCCTTTAAAGAATTTCTTCACTTAAATTTAAATCTATCAATCCAAATCGAGAATTAGGATTATTCTCTTTTCTTAAAATGCCGCATTTCATTCAATATTTTCTCAGTAAATTTTGTAATGAACAACTTGTTGGCAAACATCTCTACCGAGGGTATCAAACTATTTACAGTTTCTGAAGAGATTCTGGACCGACTAAGGGGCAAAGGGTGAAGTCCAATATTTGCACAGTTAATAATACAGCAAAGCAGACATAGAAATAAATGCGGTAGCTTAGCTAGAGTCGCTTTCAGTTAAATCTAAACTCAAATACGAAGCATATAAATAAAGAAACAAATAGAACAATACCAAATGATAAAACAGCAGTTTCTTGGATTTATACAGTGTGTAGCTGCTCCTAAAAACGACGCGTCGTCCATGTCCCGTCCCCCACACCTCTGGTTGGTTTTCCTGCCATTCTGCTGGCAGTGGGGAGGAGGAAGGACCGCAATCTCGTGTTTGGTGGGGAACACATTTTACGACTGGATACGCATCGGGCCTCCAAAACCCACACAACTACCATCGTATCTTGTATGAAAAACACGAAAGAAACACTAGTTAGCGTGATTCATACTATGTTACTGACATATTTCTAAGAATGTTAAGAGGCAGTAGCCCACGCGGGGCGGCCCAGCCTCATACTTCCCAGCCCATTCTCGTTCAATGCCCCAAACCAAGTATCATCATCTCTCAAAAATAAAGAGCCAGCGTGCTATACATAAATTTTAAGCAAACAATCATAAAGTAAAACGAGCTTATAAAATTATATGACAACCTATCAGACAAGAACCAACTTCTGATCCAATTAGCAACCGATTCTGAAGTTTCAAGACAAGGATCCACACAATGAACTGACCAAAAATTCTTAATTTTCAGCATATTAATGTCCACTTTTCAATCTTTATTGCTACTAGTAGCATATAATGCGACTTTGCCAATCTGGAAATTAGGATCTTCTATCCCATGGCATACTTCTGCGTCCAGGATCTAGCGGTGCTCTCGTACTTGACTCTATCAGTCTTGTACATGTGAGCAATCTCAGGCACAAGAGGGTCGTCCGGGTTTGGATCAGTCAGCAAAGAGCATATGGAAAGCAGCACCTGTATGGAACCCATCATCAAACACATAGTCAGCTATTCCAGTTGCAAACCAAAAGTTCAAAATCGTACCGATTCTCGTAGAAACAGAGCAAGGGACAAGCCAACGGCAGAATACTTGTCTATCATAATGCCGTAAACATATGATACTGAGACTAGCATAGACTCGGTCCATTTATCCATTCTACACTACCATCCATTCACCATATCATAATTGAAATATCTTGTAGTTCAAGACCTGACTGTCATTTGGAACAAGTTTGACCATTTAATTCGGAATTAATAGTTCTAATACCCACTCATCACAATCTTAAGGTTATATGAAGTGCTTGGATAACCAAATTCTTGAAAGATTATACTTCTTCCAGAAGCGACCCTTTCCCCCCCTCTAGTTATTTCTTCAGTTGATACTCAAGTGTCCATTGAATGGATGGTAAGTAGAAGGTAAGTAAATGGAGACCAGCGTATGGGGGAGCAAGAACAAGTCAAAAGTACCTTCGATATTGTAAGGGCAGGGCTCCACTGCTCTTTAAGGATATCCAGACAAATACTGCCATTGCTGTTGATATTTGGGTGGAAAACCTTTGTTTTGAAAGACACCTGCTCAGCACACACAGGAGTAAGAATCCAAATTATAGAATACTAAGAACAAAACGAAAAAAAAATGCCAGAAGTGGCATCAAGTAAGTTATTTTCAGCACTAAGGGCGTTGAATATAACAACAGTGACAGTGCACAACCTCGCACAAATAGGTTGTCCATATGAGTCTGAACCTATGCAATATGCTTAATTCAGACTGATGGAAACATAAATGAACTCTTTTTTGAATAGGGATGCATCACATGTCAAAAGTGGTTCCTGTTTCAGTTCTATAGAACAAGATCTCATAATCAACACATGTTTGCGCAACGTGAACAATTTATCATGAAAAATGAGTCTACAGTCAACTCTGTTTAAGGCATCCACTCAACCAAACTAATTTGCTAGTTAATTCTAAGCCAAGAATTATTCAAAAATGATGGTCAATCCAATTCTTGTATATAACGCAACAAATCAGTATAGGGACACCAACTCGATGCTATTTGCAAAGGACCAAATGCAAATACAAGGTAAGCACAGGTTACCTTGGGTGGTTTGAATGGATAATCAGGTGGAAAACGGATAGTCACAAGAAACACCCCACCAGAAAATGGGCTGTCTGAAGGACCCATAATGGTAGCTTGCCAATGGAACATATCTTCACCCACAGGCCCTGAAACAAGGTGTGGCAGAATGCTTGAGCTTCAGTTGAACAAAAACGAATTGACAGATCTTCCATTACAATAATATGTGAGTAAAGTTGACTTCAGTTAAGAAGTCATTTATGTCCTTACAGCCAATATCAATGCGTGCCAAATATCAAACATGTTAAAAGAAAAAAGCTCATGAGAATCAATTAGGCCATGACCACATTTTTACACAAGAAAAATTTTAGAAATTAATACAGGATACTGACAACCATCCTTCGCTGTCTGTGCTCAGAGGTTAACACTTAATTTCAAAGACTAAAATTTATCATTTGAGGACTGAACAAGAGACCAACTGTGGAGTTCCAATAGCATTATAATAGAAAAGTTCCATTACAGTTTATAACAGAAAATATTTGGGAAAAGGGGGTGGGGGGACAGTTTCTCAGGCACATATATATATATATATATATAGTGGAAAAATTAGGCGAAGAAGGATTACAGACCAGCACTGCAGGATGCAGGAGGGTCCTTTTGCAAGTCTTTCAATTCTTTCTGAATTCTCTTGGAAGCCATCACGTTTTGTTCCTGAAGTTGAAGCAACCAAATTAATCGTTCATAGGTGTCAATATTTTCCACCAATAATAAAGGATGCAAGCATAACTATGTCATCAAATTAGTAGGGGCAGAAACAATCACCAGGGCCTCACTCTAAGGATGCAAAATGAACACATGAGACTATAGTCAAGTAGGTAGGTTGGAAACAAGATATGAATTAAACTAATTAGGAACTTTCATACAAATACGAGTTTCTTTTTTTGCTGAATTTTAACACAGATACAATCGCAATTCATTACTATAGCACTTCAATACAAGCCAAGTTTCCCTTGCAAAGAATAGAATGATTATCTTCCAGAGGCCAGACGAAGTTTTCAGCTAATAAGTATTTACTCGTTAACAAAACAAATCACCCGACAGGTCATCATAAAATAAAAACATCTCTATTCCTTTTAAGTAATTGCCTTTTTCGGTGGGATAAGAATCCCAAAAGACTGTAGAAGTAGCCCAAATAATTACCTTAAAAATCCTTTTATGTTTCGAACCATCGTAGGAAATCGAATCACATCTAATAAAACATATTTCAACCAAATTAAAGAAAACGAAAACCCGAACAGTAACATGGCCTCTTGGATTGAAACAGGGAAAATGAAAATATATATATATATATATCACGTTGCCACTCAGAGACGTACATGCACACAAAACCCCCACCAAAAAAAGATAAAATAATTGCGAAGAACAAATCACAGTTATCACCTAACTCTAGAAATTAAACAACTAAACCATCGCTCAATCCCGAGTAAAATACACATGCATGAATCCATCATTGATCCACCAATCGATAAAAACAAACTGGAACTAAGCTAGACAGGGAGCTACGAAACGAACCTCCGGCTAATGAACAAGAGCGGGCTCAGCGTGGACAGAGAATTTCCGCCGGCGAGAAAAAGAAGGCGTCGGCTGAGTGAGAAGTAAATAAAAATCGAGTGCGCACTCATCAGAGGAAAAGAGGATGCGGCCACCTTTATATAGAGAGCCACCGCGTGTCATCCCTCTTGGCGGTGGAGACGGCATCTTCAATAGTCCATGCCATGCACGTGTTCGCCCTAATATTTTCATCATTTTCTCATTAATTTAAATAATATATTTTATTTTCTTTATAAAAAACACATATATCAACATTTTTAAATCAACTAACATACCATCGTTACAAATATATCTAAATGAACCAACAAATTCAGAGTGAACAAAGAAACAACATAATCATACTATGCCGACATAATGTATTCATATATATTCAAAATTTAAATTATTACTCATAAATATTATATGATTATTAGACAGATTGCATCATCAAAAGAATATTTGCTTAAAGTATACTGCATTTTTACTACTATTGTATTTTAATAAATATTTTTTTTTATGTTAGTATCTAAACATTAGTGAATATCGAGTATGATGGAAATAGAGAGGAAGCATTAACACTTTTTGAATATGTGGGTATCAATAGAGCGTACAAATAAATAAAAGGAACGGTACAATCAAATAATTGGGCGCATTGAATTTATTGGAAATGCCTGTAGCGTAGATAGCAAGCAGATGAGTGTGGTGTAGTGCACCCGCCTGCTCCATTCATTATGAATCCTTTTTCGTTTGGCTAAATTACACTCCTTGATATTAGATCAAAATATGCAAACTTTTCTATTTTTTATAAAATTATAGCTATACTCCATGAAATTATAATTGTATTACAACTACACTTCCTATTTAAAGGCAAAACTTACAATAATACCCCTTGAAAAATATTACGTTAATACCCCTCAGGGGGTGTAGCTGTAATTATACAAAATACAAGGAGTGTTTGTGTAATTGGACCTAACTTCAAGGGGTGTCAATGTAATTTACCCTTTTCGTTTTCAATGCAACTTTGGGTTGTTAGCTCTAATAAAATAATTGTAATGAGACATAACTTAGCCAATGAAGTTGAAGTCCCATAATTGTAAAGGTCATGAATTTGAATCTCTACGTGGGTTGATGTTATTTTTACTGTATAGTAGGTATGGTTTGTTGTTATAATAGCTAGGTGTTAGTTTATGTGATATATTATTGATTTGATTGTTTGTAATTATGTTTGTTTGATATTGATAACCGATAAGATTGAGTGCAATCACTTTACTTTTTATTAATAAAATTCATCGCATCCAATTCAAAAAGATCTAATAAAATAATCGAATTGAGTCGAATGTGTTGTTGATTTAATTTGTTTGGATTTCATTGAATTTGGAAAATTATGTTTGAATTTGGTTTGATTAATAATCAAAACGAGCTTTTGTTAAATCGAACGAAAATCGATCGAGTAGTTTGATGTTTTCAAATATGTTTTATTAATTGAATCAAAACTGAAAAATTATCGAATGAAAAATTAAGTTCAAGTTTGATTTGTTAAGTAAACGAACTGAGTTCGAACGAGTTTTTACCAATTAATTTTGAATCCTATATCGAGCCGTTTGATAAATTTTTCAGCCCTGTGTTTGGGCGAGCTCACGAGCTCTTTAAAATACCCTATAAGGTGTTTGAAAGATTATACGATGCTACAAATTATTTCGTAATTTTTTTTATGAAAGAGTTTATAAGCTCTAAAAATGAGATGTTAAGAGTTTATAAGTTATTGTTTTAAAAAAATAGTGAGTTGTTGATTTATATTAAAATTCTTAACAAATTCTTTCAAATTGAATATAAATTTATCATTACCATTATTTTACAAGCTCCATGATCTTAGCTTATCTAAATGTTTATTGAACTCATTTTTAAAATAATATCTAACATGTTATACGAGACTTAGCCAAACACCCTCTAAATAGTAACCTAAAAAGTCTATTTTTATAGAATAGAGTCGGAATCAATTTTGGTATCGATTTATATAAAAATAGCTGACTATAATAATATTTGAATTTTGAATTAGTAAAATTATGCACTGTTTATTTTATTTTTCATAATATTTTAGTGGTGGGATAGAAGCAATTAATTAGATATAAATGCTGGAGAGAAGTCCAAGCCCAATTGTACTCGTACACTCGAAGCCGACTTCCCACTAATGGGCCCTAATTGAAATCCTAACTGTTTCAATAAGACCAATACTTTTTTATTTAAGCCCATTCACTTAAAATCAAGGATAAATTACATTGACACCCCCTGAGTTGAGGTCCAATTACACAAATTCCCCTCTCTTTTGCATAATTACAGTTACACCCCTTGAGTGGTGTTAGTGTAATATTTTTCAGGAGGTATTAGTGTAAGTTTTGCCTTTGAATATAGAGTGTAGTTTGTACAATTATAACCTCAGGAGGTGTAACTGTAATTTTACAAAAAAAAAGGGAGCGTTTGTATATTTTGATCTAATGTCAAGGAATGTTACTGTAATTTACCCTAAAATCAATAACATCAACCCACTCAAAAATCTACGAAAAATGCAATATATATTGGCAATGGAGAATTTATTTTTCCTGATACGAAGATTATTATTATTTTGTACACTTTACAACTGAAATATGATATCTATACTCTATTATCATTAAAAAGGGGTTTTTAGGTATTCTAATTTAGAGGGTGTTCGGCTAAATTTTTTTAAAACATCTTATAAACTCCTACATCTTATAAAATGTTGGATCTTATTTTGAAAATAAGCTCTTGAAGTGTTTGGATAAAATAAAATGTTAAAACTTATAAGATATTTTCATATCTTATAAGATGTTAGGGTATTTGGCATAATAAGGTCTTTTTATTGGTAAAATGACCAAAACGGATATGATACTATTAGAATCAAATAAATTGTTATTTTTGTTGACATATTTTGTATTTGAATATTTTTAAAATACTTTTATAAATAGTATACATTTGTTTAACTCTAAATAAAAATTAATAGATTTTTTTTCAAAAACAAAAAATTGACAAATTATTATCTTTAAATTTTTGCATCGAATTAATATTAACATTCATACTAGTCGAATATTAACATAGATATATAATTGATATTTTTTTGTTAATTTCAATGACTACTTTTGACCATATTATAACATATAATATCAGTAGCATATTTTTTATAATTATAATAATTAAAAATTAATATTAATTACATAATTAGTGTCATAATTATATAAATATGAGAAGAAGAGATGATATTGTGTGTGTATATATATATATATATATATAGAGAGAGAGAGAGAGAGAGGGAATTATTTATTGTTAAAAATATGTTTGTTATGTTAAGGATAAAATTGAAATATAGCAAATCAATAAGGTTATTTTTGTGTTATCAACTATTAATTGCATAGAGCTTATAAGATCTTATAAAAAAAATTAAAAAAGTTTAACTTTTTTAAAAAGATTTTATAAGATCCAAAACATCTTATTTTGAGATTTTATAAGCTCTTTCAATAATAATTTACCAAACGGTTTTTTAAAGCTTATAAGCTTAGCCAAACACCCTCTTAATATAATTTCGCTGAAATTTTCATTTTTCTATATTTTATTTAACATTAAAATTATCGCTCTTCTCAATTTTCATGTTTCTTTCATTTGTTTCATTTCAACATTTTTCATTTATTCAATTAAAATATTTTTTAAATAATAATTATTTTTTAAAAGTTTTAATTAATTAAGCTTTTGGAGTTTGCCATATATACTTACAACGTGTGTGCTCCATACTATGCACGAATTTAATTTAATTATGACTAAAATTAAATCTTACAAATTTTTATATATTATGTGAAATTAGTTAAGGTTATTTTTTTTTTTTTCCTAATGAGATCAATAAAGAGCCAATTTGTAAAATGGTTTTAATATTAAATCAAATATTTATTATATCATTTATTTTATTTGGATTTGATTGAGAAGCATCTAAGGTCACTCATTATCTCCACAGACCAAATCAAATTAAGTATAAATTATGAAGTGGAGGATCATCATCAATTACGTCAACAAAATGAGATTATTCAACTCGGATCACCGGGCAAACAAAATTTAATTTAAATTATAGTTCGATTATTTTTATATATTAATATAAAAATAATTTATAATAAAAAAACAATATTTTTTTAAAATGAATTAACTATCTAAAATGACAGCGATGATTGGTTCTTTGTCGTGGTGTACCGTAACATGAAACGCGACCACAAAATCAAGATTGCTCCATGTACGGAGAAAGTTTTCTTTCTATTATTAGAGGGTAAATTACGTTTATACCCCCATGAGGTTTTAATTCAAGGGTTAATTATACTTACACCCCCTCTAAGAATGTATAATTATACTTTTTCCCAAAAAAGTTTTGAAATTACACTTACACCCCTTCGAAAATTCTCTGTTTACACCTGACCCCCATCCGTTAGAGTTTGGACGAAAAATGTTCACGTCAATAAAAATAATTACACAAATTTTCAATTTTTTCCATCGTTTAACATTCTCATGTATATTTTTGTACTTATAAGAGGATAAGTGTAACGTATATGTATGGAGTGAGACCAATATTATTATATTTTTTTCTTATATGTACAAAATTATTGCATGAGAATGTTAAATGAGAGGTACAATTGAAAATTTATGTAATTATTTTTGTTGAAATGAACATTTTCCGCTCAAACTTTAACGAATGGAGGTCAGGTGTAAACAAAGAATTTTTAGAGGGAGTGTAAATGTAATTTCAAAACTTCTTTGGAGGAAAGTGTAATTATGCATTTTCAGAGGGGGTCTAAATGTAATTAACCCTTTAATTCAATTATAAATACATCATTATTAGATGAAAAATTATATTTACTCTTCTTGATATTTGTTCAGTTTTACATTTAACCTCATTAGTAGGGTTTCGGTGAATTTATCACGTGTTATTTCTAAAATACTGCTGATAAAATTTTTTACTATGATTTGACTGATTTTTTGGACGAGAATATCCTTTGAATCAAATTGTAATGTTTTAAAATATTAAATGGGTTAAATATTATGATCTCACATACTTTGTACTTAAATATAATATTTATTTTTTTGCTAAACTAGCCATTTTCGTTAAATAATGCGGAGTTTATCTTATATATTATTTACCCTGATCATCCATTATCAAGAAACTATCATATGCATTATGCACCAATATTTAATAATAATTTGTTGATAATAACCACTAATGTAAATTGTACATAAAAGATATTCTGAAAACGATATATTCAAATAAATCATATAAACATATGCTAATATAAAAATAAAAGCAGGGCTTACAAATCAAAATGATATTTTCAAATAAATCAATAAATACAAGCTAAATAAAAATAAACACATAACTCATAATTTTGAAATCACAAGTCTGGTTGTTGATTAGTTCAATTTCTCTATCACATTTTAGCAATTAAAAATATATGTATATATATATATATATATCCTTCACGAAGACTCCAAAATCAAAATTTTCAAGAGCCCACATAAATAAATATTGTTACTTAAATAGTATGATGTATGAACACGAGTTCAGGGACAAGGATGTTGCGTCATATAATATCTTAAAATTTTAGGATATTCTTCGAAAAATTGGAAAGATCATAGTCAAATTTTTGATCAGAGGTATTTTGGGCATAGCACGTGATAAATTCATTGGAATGCTACTGATGGAGTTAAATGTAAGACATAACAGACCTTATGAGAGGTAAATATAATTTTTTATCTAACATCAATGTGCTTATAATTATATCAAACCTCATAGATTGTAGATGTAATTTGTCCTTTATTATAAGATAAAATTTGATTCAAATACATTTAAATTTAAATATTATTTCAATATATCAATATTTTTAAATTAATAAAATTATTTAAAAGGAAAAAAAAACTATTATATATATACATATATTCGTGAAATTCGAATTATAATCTTTTAATTATGAGACATCGGAGTTATGTACGGAGAAATTTATTTTCGCGACATATACAATTTTAATTTACCTTTTGATTTAGAAAATTTAAATAAATAAATAGTCCACGCCTTGTCACGATACAGAAAACAATCATAAAATACAGACCACAACCGCACTGTGTCTTGACTTATGGGATCAAAGCAACGAAAATGTCGCAACTACGGATATAAAAAAACTGGGAGAAAAGCGGGGGAAGGAAGAAGGGAAGGCAAAGAAGCGTGAAAGTTGAAAACTTTATATTAAAAATATATATAATAATATCGTAGTAGCATGATCTCACCGGAAACATAGCCGGCCACCGCCGCAGCGAGGCGCCACTGACACTGTGCGTGGTGGGTAAAGCACTAATCTTGGAGCCCATTAAGCCCTTTAATTTAATTTAATTTATTTTTGTATAATAATAATGAACACATAAAGGTAAATTAATCATAGCCCACTTCACATTTGAATCAGACCCAGAAAAAAGATCTTTTCTTTTTCAGTTGGACGATTTTTCCAACTCAATTTGTGTCTGAAACCCTGGTTTTGGGAGCCTGATTTTAGCTTTCAGCATAAAGGAAGAAGCTTCTTTAGCAGAAGGGTATTTTGGGCAATTAGAGAAGGATCAGAGGCAAATATCAGTAAAGGTCCCTTCTGGTGATTCTGATCCTGTATAGTATTCAGCAATAGAAACATTCATTAGCTATTGCTTGTGTGGTGTTTTATCAGTCTAAAGCTAATATTTTGAGGTTCTCCATCTCTCATTCTCTCTCTCTCTCTCTCTCTCTCTCTCTCTCTCTGCACACACAGACACGAAGGAAATCTGCCAACTTTTTGGGTTAATTATGGTTCTTCATTTGTATGTTGATAATCTTGATTACTATTGTAAAGGGAGTATGCTGCTTTTTTCCTTTTTCTAACTTTGATGTTCCAAGAACAGTTATTTTGATATATCTGGGAAAACAGGAATGAGAACTTAGGAAATAGTTGATGTGCTCCCTTTGCCCTCGTAGAGATGTTGGAAAATGTAGTTTTGTCTTAATTTTCTGAATAATTTCAAGTTCTTGGATTAGTATGCCGTATGTAAAATTGTGGTTTCCAGTTAACTCAAACTTGCATTTTGCTGGTCAGGGAGAGGCCATAATCCAATTTCTATTATCAGATACTGGCAATTTTCAGTTGCAAGAAGGTGAAATTTGGGTTGGGTATTGTTTGGGACTGGGGTTAGGTGTAGGGCTAATGCCATTAGTTCAGTTGCATATGTTTTCAGGGTTTGCTGTTGTCCCTGTTTCATGGAGGATTTGTATCTTGAACAATTTATTTGTTTTCTAATGATTATTATTATTTTGCTGTAAAGAAGAAGAATAGAAAGGTAGGAGCGAGTCCATGATTCCATCTGTTCTTCTGAAAACTATGTATGCATTTGTCTTTGCTGGTTACCGCCGTGTCATGTTTTGTGATGGATGTTTGGTAGTATACAGTGGTGTTAGCGTACTCGCTTAATCCTTCCATTTTCTTGGTTTTTGGCAGAAGAACTGCAAATTAATTGCACTTTGAACTGAAAATGGGAGGTGTAGTTGGAAAGAATGAGCCTCCTAAGGCTGCAGTGTCGGAGACGAAGCTTGAGGCCAGAATAAATGAGGCAATACGGAGAAGGGAAGTTGAAGGGAGTACTATAAAATCCTTCAACAGCATTATTTTAAAGTTCCCCAAGATTGACAGGAGCTTAAGGAAATGCAAAGCTACGTTTGAAGACTTTGGTACGTATTATCTGAGTGCACATACTTATTGGGCTGCATGTTGGTGATCTTTATGTGATGAAGTGGGAGAACGAAATAGTAAATTAACGAATCAATAGAAGGGAGAAAAGTGTTACATCGATCGTAGTTTGGTATCGGATTTCAACATTCTTTACTTTCTTCTTTACATGTTCCTTCACTTGCAACGTTTTGAATGGATCATCCTGTAGTAGAGTGCCAACTTCTCCGCATAAGAAACACAAAAGTGCATAGTGTCTTGATTATAATAAAATCAGTTTGCTGTGTTTAATAGATGAGGATGGGAACGGTGCAATAGATCGAGAAGAGCTGAAGCGCTGCTTCCACAAGCTGGAGATCAATTTCACTGATGAGGAGGTTAATGATCTATTTGAGGCATGTGATATAAATGAAGACATGGGAATGAAATTCAATGAATTCATAGTTCTTCTTTGCCTTGTCTATCTTCTCAAGGAAGATCCCGCTGCCGAGCATGCTGTATCCAGACTCTACTGTGTTTATTCCTTCACCATTTCTGTCGGAAATATTGTTATATTACATGCCTTTTTCCTGTTTAGGGGGTGGGGGGGGGGGGGGGTGGGGGGGAGGGATTACAATAAAATGCCTTTTTGATTTTAATTACGAAAGAGTTTCCACCATTGCATACTTCTGTGTCACAAATGTGTTAAGACATACAAGTTAAATGTTCTCCATTATAGTTCAGGTCCCCTTGATCCTAATGGCCTTATCTGAGCAAAGTATTCTTTCAATGTTGGTAGTTCCACAATCATCACCATAGTAGTTCGCAGATTGTTTCGTCTACAGGCATACTGCTTGTCTGTTCCTTGACACTGACAGAAATCTCGTATGGGAATGCTAAATCTTGAGGCTACTTTTGAAACATTAGTTGATGCGTTTGTGTTTTTGGACAAGAACAAGGATGGTTATGTGAGCAAGAATGAGATGGTTGACGCAATAAATGAAACTACTTCAGGAGAACGATCTTCCGGGAGAATTGCCATGAAAAGATTTGGTTAGCTCTCTCTCTCTCTCTCTCTCTCTCTCTCTCTCTCTCTCTCTCTTCTCTCTCTCTCTCTCTCTCTCTCTCTCTCTCTCTCACTCATGTTTGCACCCATATGGAAATAGATTCAAGTTTCGTGTGTGTGCGTGTGTGTCAATTGAACCGAACAACTTCTTGTCTTGGCGGATCAATTATCATCTATGTTTCAACTTTTCTTGAAACAGTCACGAAGTACTTGTTTCTGTTTTTCAGAAGAGATGGACTGGGACAAGAACGGAATGGTAAACTTCAAGGAGTTTGTTTTTGCTTTTACTCGTTGGGTTGGAATTGAAGAAGGCGACGATGATGAGGAAGAGAATGATGTCTGAACAGAAGTTCTCAAGCAACTCATGCCTGTACTCCAAAATTCCAGAAGAGCTTCCAGCATTTCTTTTCCTGGGCCACACGCCCTTTTTCATGTTTCCAATAAATATGGAGTTTAAGATACGACAGATCATATTATGACTAGACTTCTGTTGTAAATAGACTATGTTACAGTCCAATGATTTGTGCTACCACAAAATTCTTACGTGCTGCCAATTTAATGTCAGTTTACGTTCTTCAGTTGTTTTCTGCTACAAGTTCAGATGTAGTGTATTGTGAGTGCCCCCTGCTACAAGGCAAATATACCACGGCCGGTCATGGACTCAGTGGGGTATGACAAGGGCCGGCCGGCCGGCATACATTAGCAAAAGAAAATCGGAAACAGTGAGAATTGTTCATTCAACATCATATCACAGACTACTGCATTAAGCACAGGAAATAATAATTGACGATGTTTGTGATCATAATTCTACGTAGAGTAGAATCCAAGCTAGAGCTTTAGAACAAATCAGTTCGGCCTTGATATACAAATCACATTTTATGTCTCACGATTCCCATAATACTACTACAACTCCATTACAAGCTTACAATAAATGAAATAATACAACAGATGTTGGAGGGAGAATACTCCCTGGACCAGACCAAACTGCCCAAAGCACATACAACCTCAAACTCTGACCAACAATATACTGCTAGTAAATCTTCCCCAAGTATAACAAAAGCACACCTCATAGAACTGGCATTCAACAGGACCAGTGCCCCGATGGCAGTTGGAGGCATCGACCGCCACAGCAAAAACTGTGTTATGGGACTGCTGTTCAGAGGCACAGGACATTTAGCCTGAATCTCACCCCCTAGTTTTCGCTCTCTTCATTCCAAGGCTGTTGTGGAAGGGGGATACGGAACCGGACATCTGAGAGCCTTCGTCCCTAAGTGTACCATTGAGCACAGCCAGTTCTCGTAGCTGCTGCTTCTTATAAAAATCTTGAGATTCATCCTGCATTAAGATATGCAGAGTCAATGAAGACTAAAATTAAGATAAGAATTAAGAACAAAGAGAAGATGTCACAAATAGAATGGATACTGATATAGAAAGGCAACTTGGGTAGGTGAAAGTTACCACTGGCTTGAGTAAATCTTCAAGTATCTCGCGCGCCTGCATTAGACGGCCATCAATTATCTCAACCGGCAGTTCTGCCTCAACAAGTATGTGAAGAGGTTCATTAAGGTGCTCATATCCTGGTTTCCCCCTCATCATCTCTTCCTTCAGATCAAACAGTAAAAACACATTACTCTAATCAATTGAATGTAGACAATGATAATATACAGGAAAATTACTAGGAAAAAGAGAATTTATGAACCATATCAGATGCAGGAATCGACCAGACGCAACTACAGAGGTAATCATTTGAAGGCGTATCGAAACTTCTCACTTGGATATTACAGCTCAATTTGAAAAATCACAAGAAAACATGTATCATTAACTGGAAGAGACAAAGAAAATATTTGATATTTATCAACTGCGCCATGAAGAATAACAAGTTCTCACAAGAAACATGCAGCAGCAAACAAGTGAATCAATCTCATCTCGGTAAGTTCACTAAATCCCAGCCACTCTTTCACAGGCAAAAAATTATCTAAGGTTAGCATTTGTATTTTATAAATAAAGCATTTTAGATGCTCCAAACTATGGAAAGAGGTTATGATAGAAAATAACTTCTAACTTTTCAGATGGATGCATTCATCATGTACAATCTGGGACAGATAAAGGCCATAACCCAATTACCCTCACTGGATCCTTTATACTGCCACGCCCTCTAATTAGCACACGGCAATCAGTTGTTGCTTCGACTCGTTTCAGAGAGTTCCCTCTAGGACCAAGGAGGCGCCCAACAAAATTATACTGCAATAGCAAAGAGAAGACATGTGAAATGAAAGGTGGCAAAAAAAATCACATCAAGAAAGAGCTGGAGGAGAATTAGTACATTAGGATATTGTTCAACTGGAATGTCAACCCTTAAAGTTCGCTTGACTATAAGACCTGATGAGCTACCTTGGGAACCAAGCCAGTTCTGTACAGAAGATGGTTGCATCATACTGGACAACTGCACATTTAATTCCACATATTGTAAGAAAGGAAAACATTAACAACAGTGGAATGATTTTTCCTTTCTCCGTGTTTGTGTGTTCCACTTAATTATAAGTTGGAATGTTTCTGAACTGAATGAAGCTGAGGAAAGGAAAAAAAAGCATCTTAAGAGGTTAAAGGAGCAAAACTGCATGGAGAAAGAGAAACTGGAATTTATCCAAGGCATGCCAACATACAAGTAAAAAAAACTGTCTGACAACAGAAAACATCCAGATCCAGATACAGCATACCACCTTTGTGTTGAATGAATTTCAACACCCAGATAGCATCATGGTTTACATGAAATGAGGGCATTCACAATACTTTGTTAGCAGGAGTTAGGTTAAGTTAAAGGAAGATACTTTCATTAGCCAAAAGAAATTAATGTCAAATATCATATTGAAGTCAAACCGAGTAACATCATTCTGGTAAGACTATGGTTATACCGCAGTAAAGTAGTCTCCCACATGTTAATCTAAGTTAAAGCTGAAAGCTGGTTAACATAAGTCGCATATGGGATGTCAGATCATTGCAACGAGAAGATGCAAATCAACTTTAAGTAAAAATCTCTATTGACATGCCAGCTAATTCCATATATCATTCTTTGAAGTTGTTAGCTTCAAACAACAAGTGATGAGAGAAGTTAAGATTAAAGTTAAAAGCACCAAGATGAAATAATAAAGTTAGAATGTAAAAGTAAGAAAGTTGTTTGAAAGCTTGTCAAAACAGTAAAGAATTAGATCATGCAAAAGGTTATGTTAACGGTTAGTATCCGTACATCTGATTGAAATGGTGATGCCCATCTGTTCATGTTAGCTCCTCCATTTGAATATATTCCTCCTGAAGCCAGGGGGCTTGCATGTTCAAGCCCACTTTGTTCTAAAACTGATGCATTCCCCAACAGTGTAGTTACACGCAATATTTCTGCTTCAAAAAGGTCAATTTCCAAGAATAAGATGTACCAGTTAGCATTGGTTAAGAAATTAGCGAGCAGTCACCACAAATATGGACACAATATGACTGTTAACTGGTTAGTTAAAATACCTGGAAAAAGAAACGGAGAGCTCTTGAAGTTAAAGGCGCTTAATAAATACCATAAGGAATGACAAAACCAATATTACTGAAGTAATGAAGTTCTTAATTCGAAAGAATTATAGACCTACAAGTAGTTAGCTACTGTATATGCCACCCAACATGGGGAAGAAAAGAAGAGTACATAATTAGTTCAACAGAAGTTCTCTCTTAGTCATGGATTAGAGCTTGTGGTGCAATCTATATGGCACCAGAAACAAAAATCGGAGAAAGGCGCTTCTACTGGCAGGGGAAACCATCCAATCGATCCCATGCATACATGGAGAAAGAAAAGCCAAGGGAAAATAGAAAGAAACTTAGGTGAGGCATCTTGGTTAACATTTGATAATTGGAGCATGAAAATATCCTCCTAAACAGGCTTGTCGTTTATATTGTTGCCATCTAAAGCTGCGCATCAGAAAAAGAGCCTTACACATTGCAAGTACATCAATAATTAGGTCCTTTTCTTTTTCAGCACCTCATTTGTTTTCCTTGGAAACCTTTTGTGTAATATACCTTAAGGCCTTCCTAACCAAGGGACCAAGAAAACAACTTAACTGAGAGGGGTATAATTTGCAATTTGCATCAGTATAAATCTGATGCCTCTTTTGGGATGCATGGATGTCAAGCATGGTAAATGTTGTTGAATACAAACTCTTAAGGAGCGCACTGGTGCCTCTTGTCAATAAATCCTCTCGATACCAAATAATCACGCATGCTGGTACTTTAAAAGATCAACGACCCACAAAAAAGAAAGGCATTCAGTTCCTATGTTATCAGACATATATTGGTGAGTGCAAGCTTGTAGTCAAACTTTTTTTCTGAAAACATGACTCAAGTAAATGTTTCTCTACATATATATATCTCAAAACCCTATTCTCTAGCAGTCCAGAACAAAAAATTCGAAGTCATTGAAAACCACAAAGAATGTTAGCATTTACAGGATCCACTTGTTTGGCTTCCTCTTCTTCACAGGGGATAAATGTTGTATCAAAAAGTTATCCAACTACAAAAGATTTTCCACCTTGAAACCAAAGATGATATTTACAAGGATGGTGAAGAAATTTAAAGGGGTCAAAGCATGACGTGCAATTCTTGACATGTTGACATAGAAAATTGGTTCTTCTAATAACCAAACAACTCACTTGTTTCATCTAAAAGAGATTTAATTATACTTAAGAAAACCCGCCAATCAAGAGCCAGCATAAATTTTCTAATGCAAGCAAATTTGCTAAGTACGCTGCACGCATGCAGGATTGTGAGAAAAGATAATTCATAGCACAAGTCCATAAGGATATATCACCAAACAAAACACCCATGGCAATACGTCCAAATACAATTGCCAATTATTAATCCATCTCTTTTTTCTCTCTCACTCTTCCCATCCCTTCCTTGCTCAATCAATTTTCATCCATCTGATAATACACATAATATGTCATATAATGAATTAGGTGAAAAGCCTCAAGTTTGCATGAAGATGCTAAAATAACTTTAGGCAAGGACCTCCTAGCATATTCTAGGTACTCTCAATGTCATGCTGGAAGCAGATGCTTTCAACTTTCTCAAGGTAGCCTTACTTAAGTGTACACAACGGACAGTAGAAGGTTGAATAATAAACTCACCCTGATTCAGCAGACGATAGCTATTTGGCAGCACAGCAATAAACGGACTAAGCTTGTTACGTTCTGCCAGCAATTCTGAGAGATACCTGTCAGTGTTGCAATGACGTAACATCCTCAGCATCAGTTGCAAATAACATAACATGTTCAGCATTTGTGTATAAGGTGGTTCTACTGAACATTGCGCATCGATAGAATTAGAATGGGGGGTGGGGAGAACAAAAAGATGTTGCTCAGTTTTGCTTGATAATAGAATAAATCAAATCTAGAACTACTTAAGGTATTTGTTTGATCACCAGATTATTTGAAGAAGCATATAATAACATACTGTTTTCTTGAGATAAAATTAAGAAGATCTTTTGATGGTGCTATCTTCTTATCTACCTTTATCAACAGAATCAAAATAGAACCTTTGATTTACTGTATCAAAGATGTATGTAGTTCATAATCAATCTAGGCTAGGGATAAAGAAAGCGTCTACTCCCAGTAATTCTACATGTTACAAGAACCAAAGATCTCTTGCAATCCAAAAGCAACATAATTTTCACTAAAGGAATTCCAACTTGACAAACTACACACCATCAATCAAGTTTAAAGGATATGCGCATATACTTATAATTATACTTTTAGTTTGTGCCAAAACAAGATTCTGCATAAAAATGAAGATTCACAAAGAAATCAAATTAGAAGTCCACTAATTCAATCACTCGAGCACCATAACAACAGAACTACTCAAGTCCGCAAGATCCACCGATAATCTCTTACATACAGCTCTTCGTAGGAAAAAAAAAACAATAAAAGATCACAAGAAAAAGGAAATTACTTTTCTTGCTCCACTAGAGCAGAGGCGGCGCCGATATGCGGCGAGTGAGGAGCGGACGGCGATGGTGAGTAGGCCATGTACCTTCCCGACGACATCCTTCCGGCAGCTACAGCGATCACCGCCGTCAGATCCACCCACCAGCGACTAAACTATCAGTCCAAGTGAATAAGCAGTAAAAACAGCTGGTCTATTTATTTACGGTAACCACAAAAAATCACACAGACGCTGCGTCGGTGGGAGTAAAAGCAAACGCAAAAGGGGCAGTGTTGTAAGAAGGAGAAGGAAAATGTGAAAGGATGGCTCTGTATTTATTGAAGTGATGAATGAGAAGGAGGGGTGGGGTGAGGGGTTGGTCCAACCCAACAGTTTACAGAGGGCACTTACTTACATCTACTGTTTGTCGTTGATGCTGAGAAGTGAGAATGACTCGCATTTATAGCTGTTCTACTATGTTGTCTTCTGCACAGTGCCAGTTGGCGGTGATTAATGTGTTTTTTCAACCTCAAGGGATCATTAGGATGAAAATTCATCATCATCTCTCTTTCAAATCTTGGACTTCACTTTTTACTGCTGTAATTTTGATTATAAGGGGGTGGAATTTGAAAACAAAAAAGAAAAGCTTTTGGAAAAGGAGAATTACTTTTCACTGTGCATGCAGAAATGAGGAAGGAACTTTTGTGGTGGGCAGGGGGGTAGGCTTGGGTACAACACCAGGTCCCTAAAGTGGTCATAGATCATCATTCATTGGCCCTCAATCATGGGAGCTTGACTGTCAATCTCCTTTCTTGAATTTGATGCCCTTTTCTTTTCTTTTTCTTTTTTTTTTTTTTAAATCACCTTTCTCTTTTTCTTATTATTTAAATAAATCACATTGAGACCCTAATATTAGGTTAAACTACACACATATTTGTTATTTTTTTGTAAAATTATAAAATACACTTTTTAAGATTATAGTTGAATTATAATTACATTTCATATTCAGAGATAAAGCTTACACAAATTTTCTCTAAAAAAATATTACACTAATACCATTAATTCGTATAGCTGTAATTTTGTAAAGAAACATAAAATCTGTGTGAATTTTGACCTAACCCATGTGAGTCAGTGTAATTTACTCCTATTGTTTAATTTCATATTGGAAGTCTTCTAATATCTATTGCACATTGAAAAGGATTTGAGAAATAGTTTATAATCTTTAAAATATTTTAATATTTGAAACTAAATTTATAAAATTAAAATATAAAGCGATATATCTTGTAACATACTTTGAGAAAAATAAATACCTCAAGTTTATCTTTGGCTTCTTAAACATAAGATTCTATAATATTAAGGGTAAATTACATCTACCTCCCCTGAGGTTTGGCATAATTATAATACCCCCTTATTGTTTGAAAAATTACAAATACCCCCTTGAAGTTTGTAACCGTCTAGCAAATAACCCATTTTCATCAATTTTTATGCATGAACTGACCAAAATGCCCTTATTCACTGAATTATTTTTATTTAATTCTTAAAAAAAATTGGACTACAATGTGCAGGGAAAGGTCTTTTAAGTTTTTTACACTGATGAGCAATAATGCAATTTGCCTTGGCCAATTTTTCTACAATTTTAATAAAAAATTCAAGGACAAAATAGTCAATTTTAGGCCTTTGGTTAGAAATTACAAATCTCATGGGGGTATTTGTAATTTTTCAAACAACAATGAGGTATTTGTAATTATGTCAAATCTCAAGGGAGATAGATGTAATTTACCCTAATATTAATTAAAAATTATTATCACCAGTATGTTATAAATTGCAGGATCTTATTACATTTAAATTCTTAAAAATAAAATATTAGTACATCTAAATAAGGTGCTCTGAAGTTTTTTAATTGTTGTTGGTAAAATACTTGTGTTAGTGTAAAGTCGTGTGCACTTGGCATAGCGTGTGTGAGGGAGAATGGTAGTTGTGATGTTACTCTTTACTAGATTTTGCCATGGGAAATCAATCAGATCAGAGCCACAGGCAATCCTCTCTCTCTCTCTCTCTCTCCATGTATTTCGGAGGTTGATTGCATTGTTGAAGAAAATTCAAGTTATTATTATATATATATATATATTTCGAGCATCGCTTTCAGAGACTGGTCATTAGGGTGGACTACTTTAATTTTTTGAGATTATGCAAAATATTATTTTATTATTGTACAAGTCAGCATTTAATTAAAAGTTATTTAAATAATCTATGATTCTAGTTGACGGCAATCAAGAATTGTTTTGACTTTGATTATTTGCATTTAATTGGAGAAAGAATATGAGAGCAGAGTGATTTTATTAAAACAAATATGATTTTAAATAAGTTCTATGATTTTTTATATTTCAACCTACTTCCTTTGGAAATGTAGAAATATAATTAGCGTGTTACGTGCTATGCGCGGACTCAATATAATTATGACTAAAATTAATTTTGTAAATATTTTAAATTATGTGGAAGTTAGTTAATAATATTAGTAATTTATAGCACACCCTACGTGTGTGTGTGAGTTCTACAATACTATTTAAAATAAGTATTTATTATTTTATAAAGTATATATGATGTGGGCTGAAATAGTTCAATCTGGATAATTGTCTTGGGTTTGAACGGAGTGGACTTCAAATTCTACAAGTCAGAAAAAGGGGACCTGCAAAAAAAATACATTAGCACTCCGATGCTCAAACCAGTAAACAATTGTGGAGTAAATAAACTTGAAATAACAACTACAAGTATAGTCCAACATTATAGGGAGGGGCGTGAAAGCACAAAAAGGGTCCATGCCGTAAAGGATGAGTGTTCGCCCTTGGTCTATGCGGATCAGGGGCCAATAGAGCAATAACAAGAAATCATGTAGAAAATAGAGTGAACACGCAGTGTGCTTAGTGTAAGTTTAAAAACAAAGTGGGAGCTTAAGAGTGCTGAAAAAATACTTTTGAATCAGTCAAGGAATTGGTATTTATAAGGGAGATTCCTTGAGTAAGATGGACTCTGATGGTTTGGGCTCTCGGAAGGTAAGTTGCCAACCTCCTCAGAGTCTTACGGAGAAAGGCCTCCTGAAATATATGGGGTGGTTAAAGTATCATGTGTGGATAAGGATAAGGATGGATAATCCTTATTTGAGCTCTTCAGCAAGGTCGGACCTAGGGGTTAAACGAGTCGAGCTCAACCAATTTTGGTTGGCTCGAGCTCGAGCTTGAGTTTCCTGTATCTAGCTCGAGCTCATCGAGCTCCCACGATTCGGGCTCGAGCTCGAGCTCGAACCATTTATAATGAGCTTGAGCTCGAGCTCGTTAGCTCGTTTCACATCGAGCTCGAGCCACAGCTCGAGTTGTTGGTTATCTCGATGTAGGAAAAAGGTAAGATTAGCTTTCTAATTCTAATTTTAGGGTTTATTAAATATTTATTTTTATTAATAAATATATAATAATTAATAATATTATTGTTATTTTTAAATATTATTATATTAATTATGAAAAGTATATTAAATAACTTAAAAGTATATTTTTGTTATTGTTATTTTTAAATATTATTATATCAATTATAAAAAATATTATTGTGATGTCCGTAGAATTTTATTCATAATCGAGGGGCTAATTAGTAATTATTAAGAAAATTTAATTTAATTATAAGTATAGGTTGAAATTATAAATATATTAAAACTTGAAGGGACTAAATTGGAGCTTTATTAAATATTTGTGGTCACTACATAAATATACAGAAGTTGGGGACCAAATTATAATTTTAATAAAATAAAATAAAAATAAATAAATTGATGTACAGCACGTGGCCGCCTACCAAAGCACACCTTATATATATTAAAATATACTTTATTAACTTACAAATTAAGGAATCAATACACACAAATTTAAAACACATATTTTTAAACAAACAACACACATTGCACACACTTGAGGGTGCGATTTTCAGACGAGAAACGGGTTAGCAAAATTTTAATTTAAATAATGAATTAATTATTATATTAATATTGTTTAATTAGTGCATTTATTAAATATGATTTGTACTATTCGATTTACTATTTAACCGGAAAATTTATTGAATTTGAGTAGTTATATAAATTAGTGTTCAGGTATATATATTTAATTGGACTAGAATATTATAGCTAATGATATGAAATTATATAACCTACTAGATTTAGTAGTTGTTATAATGGACTATTCAAATTGATCGGTTTATTAACCAAATACATAATTGTATGTACCAGTGTTTAAATAATTATCATTATAGTGAAGAATTGGTAGAAATTAATAGGGATAGTAGGGAATTATATTTGAGAAATATTAGGAAATTGTATTTGAGAAAATTATAATTATTAAAAAGAAATATGAGATATTTGTAGTAATTTCATTTACGGATGGTATAAAGGACAATAATTATAAAAATATGAGGGGTTTGATAGAATAAGCTTTTATGAGTTAATAAATAAATTAGATGTATACCGGGGGAGTTTATAGCGTCTAAAATTTAGACGAGAAATGAACGGAGGTTTGAATTTTAATATAAATAAAATATTAAAAGATTGATATAAAATATACGCATATATTTAGTAATTTCATTTGTAAGTTACGTTATTTTCAATATATATTGATTATACATATTATAACGCATTATAGGACACGGGGATAAAGTAGAAGACTAATCAACTCCTACTAGCATAATCGTTTTGGGATCGAGGTAAGTATAGTTAATTGAATTTATATATATATATATATGTATGTGTGTGTGTGTATGATATGTTTATGTGTATGGATATATATTCTGGTGATGTATACGAAATTATGACTCGATGGCTATTTATCTAGATTATTTGTTATACTGTGAAATTGTCATTATGTGGTTATATGTAGTTATGGTGTATAGAAGTTAGAAGGATGATGGTATGTATTATATGTGATTCTTAAATGAAATTGAATGTTGAAGTTACCGATGGGGATTTGATGGTTAAATGACAATGTAGTGAGGAGAATATTGTGAACTGAGATAAGTAATGGCTTACCTAACTGGAGGACATAGTGCAATGGCTTATGGTGATATGATTAATGACGAGCTGTGTGCTGTCATTGATCGAGGGAGATGATGTAACATATCATACGAGCTGTGTGTTGTGTGATATGATGAATGATGGGATATCATATGAGCTGTGTGCTGTGTGGTATCATTGATTATGGGGTATCATACGAGTTGTGTGTTGTGTGGTACCGAGAAAAAAAAAAGATATTATGATTGAGGGGATGATAGCCGGCATAGACCATTGAGTGATGCACTCCAGCATGGGTAAGCAGGGCCCTAAGGAAATAAACAATAAAGTCGAGTATTATGTGTAATTTGATATATGATTTGGTATATGTTATTTCTTATATTTGCCGTATGGTATGATATTCGTTTTATTATGTGTGTGCGTGTATATGTATAAGTCAATTAACTATACTTATTGAGTAGGCAGCTCATCCCTTGCCAATATTTTTCAGGAGATAGATCACGGTGACTAGCTACGTTAAATTGGAAGTTGTGAAATGGATCTGAATAGGTGGGTCAGCCGTGACATCTGAAGCTGAAAGTTCTGTCTATATGATTATTAAACATCTAGTCTTTTGTCGGGTTTGTGTTTTAGATTCTGTAACAGTTTGAAACCTTCATCTTTTGGAGTTTTATATATGAGTATACATGTGGCGTAGTAGATATAAACTTTTGACAACTTCTATCATTATTATATATATATATATGTTACATGTTTAATAGGATTGATTTTATTCATCTAATAAGGCAGGTTATAATTAAAAGGAGCGTGTAATTAGTGGTAATACAATGTAGTTACGTAGGGGGTGTCCCAATTATATATGTTAATTATTATAAGTTGCTTCTAAAGTTGTTGATCTCACTAGATAAAAAAAAATTAAATTGATGATGATTTAAATTTTATATCATTCAACTATATAAAAATAAAAAGATAAATTTTGTAAGCTTAAGTATCAAGTACCAACTACCAAATAGTGATTGATCTCATTATATATATATATATATAATAAAATCACAAATAAAAATAATTAATATTGTTCAACCATTATTTTTATATTGTATTCTTTAGAATCATCAAAATTTGACATAAGTTTATAAGTAATAAAATAGATTATCAGATTGCATTACGTATCTTGGTATAAATATATACTCACAAATAGATATAAAAAAATTATAAGTTAATTGTTAGAACTAGTAAATTTTAAAAAGTATAAGAAATTACAAATGAATATTAAATATAACATAAAATTTATGTGTCATATTAAATAATTATTAAAAGTATAAGAGATTACAAAAGAATATTAAAACTTACTAAATTGTTGGTTAAGCTAGTTTTTGTATAGAGATTAAATATACAAATAAAAGTACCATATTGTATTATTATCCAAAATGATAATATATGATATTGATTAATACTTATAATATATGGTTAATTTTGAATATGGAGTTAAATATATAAAAATCTTAAAAATAAAAAAAATATATAAAAAATTATATATAAAAAAAAAAGGAAAAAGCTCGCGAGCTTATGAGCAGAGAAATTTTGGCTCGAGCTCAAAATCGAGCCGGCTCGCGAAGCTCGCGAGCCGGTTCGACTCATTTGCCACCCATCCCTTTCTATGCCTTCCATCATGGGGTCGGTTGGGTCCCTTTCTTGGGCCTTTGTCCGAATTCTTTTGGGGGCCTGGTCTGCTTCTTCTTCTGGGCTAACTCAAGGGCTCTTCTGGGCCGTATTTGATGAGTAGATGGGCTTTCATTCTGGGCTTTGACGTATCCTTTTGGTCTTCAATGGAACTTCCCTGACATTTGGGCCTTGTACTTGGGCCACACTATTTATTACATATCAATATACAAGATAATAAGCTAATATTAGATTTATAAAAAAAAATAGTGATAAAAAATGCATGGAATTTTTTTTTTTTTAAAAAAAGCAAAGTATGCGCAGGCAAAGAGCAAAGATTTCATGGCTAGATGATGGTGATGTTTGCACCAGGGTCTTCTTTAGGAAAGTCAAAGTAAGGAGAGCGGTGCAGAGTGTGTGCCAGATCTTGAATGATTTAGGGAGAGCTTCTATTGAACCAAGACTTGGTCATGCAGGAATTCGTCCAGTCTTTTCTGAGACTCTTGGGGGAATATGGGGCAAACGCAAATTGATATTAGGTTAGAGGCCCTTTCACCACTGTGTAAGCACACTATCTCTAAAGGGGAAGCACTACAACTTGTCGCCCAACCTATTTCTTGTTGTAACATTTTGTACAAAGTTATTACTAAAATCTTTATACAGAGAATGAAAGGGGTGATGGACAAATTGGTTGATAATGCACATAATGCTTTTAATTCTGGGTATGAGAATTAGCAATAATATCCTTCTAGCCTAGGAGCTCCTTTTAGGATATAACCAACATCATTTGGCCCCTAGATATGCATTTAAAGTTGATATGACACTGTTGAGTGGGACTTTCTGCTTGCATATTTAAAGCTATTCTAGTTTTGACAACACTTCATACACTGGATCATGGAATGTGTAACAACTGCAAGCTACTCAATTAGCCTCAATGGGGGTATACACAACTTCTTCCAAGGGGCAAAAGGGTAAGACAAGAGAAACCATTGTCCCCTTACCTGTTTGTGTTTGATAATGGAGGTGTTCCAGCTGCTCACCAAGCTGAAAGTGTTGCAAGAGCCAAGATTTGTACACCACTGCAGATGCAAGGAACTGGACATGACAATGTTGGGCTTCGCAGACGACCTTCTGTTGTTCTACAAAGCTGATGTTGAGTCAGTCAGGGTATTTCAGCTGGGGTTGGAGGAATTTGCCAGGCTTTCTGGTCTTCAAGTCAACCTCAATAATCTGTCTTTTGCTGCAAGAATACAGTTGATCGAAGTAGTGCTTTTGTGCACTACACCTCTATTGGGCAGGGGCTTTCATACTGCTCAATGGAGTTATCAAGAGCATGAACTCTAAATTCAGGAATTTCCTATGGAAGGGACCGAGTGGCAAAGGCTATGCAAAGATGGGGTGGCATCAACTGTGCCTCCTAAAGGAATAAGGCCAAGGCATTCAGTGTATTCCAATGATGAACCATGTCTAATGAGCCGACACCTATGGGAAATTATAACTCAAAACATCTCATCTCTATGGGTCCAATGGACCTTGCAGTATAGGCTTAAAAACAAGTGAATTTGGATGGATTTTAGCGACAATGCAAGTTGGAGTTGGAAGAAACTTTTGAAGTTTAGGCACACTCTACAAAAAGTGGTTCATATCCAGGTTGGAACAGGGGATAAGTTGTGGATATGGCACGAACTGTGGTACTCAAAAGGGATCCTGATACAACAATTTCCAACAGCTTCAGGCAGGACCGACCTGCCAAAGGACTCCAAAGTATCTGCAGTGATCCAGGATGCAACCTGGTGCTGGCCTGTTGTTAGCTCCAGAAGGAACATGTGGCTTGTACAAATTGTAGACTCCTTACATCAGGTCCATTAAGGCCTGGATATTATCTCATGGGGGGCCATTTAGGGAGACAGAACTGGGGAGTTCTCAATTGCCAAAGTGTACAACCTGTTCAAACTGGCGGAACGGAAGGTATTCTGGGCGTCTCTTTTTAGGGAACACTTTAAGATTGCTAGAAACTTATTCATCTTGTGGTTATCAGTCATTGGCAAACTTTCTACAACTTATAAGTTGTGGACACTAATTGTTGCCTTCGTGTAGATCACTTACCAAAATCACATACTCATCTATTTTTTTGAATGTACCAATGCTAAGCGGTGCCTTGCATATTGCATAGAAGGGTTAAGTCATGTTGACCATAAACCCAGTGGCATATGGGGTTGGGGTTGTTGTGGGCATCAAGGAGATGGCACAATGAGCACCTCCTCAATGCTTCATCCCGAGTTGTTTTAACTTATATTGTTTATCATATTTGGGTGGAACATAACAATAGGAGATTCCAATACAAGCGAACCTCGCCTGAGATACTAGTGAATCAAATTATTGAGCAAGTAAGGATGAGAATCGTGGGGACTAGCTGCAACAAAACCTTCAGTCATCGGTGTTGTATCGCAACTGGAGATTAGTCTGAACTTAGATTGATTGTGATTCCTCATTTTCTAACTTGTTGGTAGTCAATTGGTGGTGTGTAAGATGGGGCATGTCTCATGCTTACACCAAGATCTGCTTGTTGTACACTTATTATTTAATGCAATTTACATTTAAAAAAAAAACTGTAAAAAGATAGTGGAGGAGTGATAAGTTAAATGAATAAAAAAAACTAATTTCTTTTTTAAAAAAATAGAGAAAGAAAAGGGGGAGACACAGAAAATATGCTCTTCCTTAATATATAGGGTAGATAAAAGGGTATTTGACCGAGCTTATAAGATGTTTGAGAGTTTATAAGCTCAAAAAAATCATTTGATGCATTTTTTTTTTTAAATCGCTTATAAGATCCCCAAACAAAATATTTTGAATCTTATAAACTCTTAAAAAAAGTTAACTTCACCCGATTATTTTTTTTTAATTTATGAGCTCTATAACATTAAAATATTTGACAAGACAAAAATATACTAATTATTTTATTTATATTCCATTTTCTCTTTCCCTTTTAGTGAATTTATAACTCAAATGTTTAAACTTTTGTAGTACATTAAATTTTAGGATAAATTACAGCCACTTCTCCTGAGGTTTGTCATAATTATAAATACTCCCCTGCTGTTTGAAAAATTACAAATACCCCCATGAGGTTTGCAATTTTTAACCAAAGACTTGAAATTGACTATTTTGCCCTTGAATTTTTTATTAAAATTGTAGAAAAAACAGTCGAGGCAAATTGAATTATTGTTTCTCTGTGTAAAAAACTTAAGAAACATCTTCTTGTGCATTGTAGTCCAGAAAAATTTAAGAATCAAATAAAAAATAATTCAGTGCATAAGGGCATTTTGGTCAGTTCACCCATAAAATAAATGGAAATGATTTATTTGTTAGACGATTACAAACTTCAGGGGGAATTTATAATTTTTCAAACAATAAAGGGTATTTATAATTATGTCAAATATCATGAGAAGTAGTTGTAATTTACCCTAAATTTTATGAGAACTTATAGTTTTATTTTAGCCATAAATTTGAAGAACAGGAATTTCACGCAAATTATTAATTTTATACATGTTTTGTTTAATAAAAACTCTACATTGACCTAAACCTAAAAGATTTATTATTTTGTTATTCATAAACTATTACATAAATAAAAAATAAAAATAAAAAAGTTATTTTTAGGTACATTGGTTGAATTGAAAAATAAATTTAACTGAGAAAGGCAAAAAAAAATCTTATTCCCACAAGGAACTGAAGAGTCACAAAAATTGGTACATGGTAGAAACAGAACACAAGCAGTGTTGCTACTACTACTGTTTCCTGACATTTCGCAATACAAACACAATTTCCATATTTGGTAGCAAAACGTTAACAGATGATAACAACAACGCTTCTCTTTCAGCAAGGTCGATCGATTCCACGCTTTTTTCTCTTCCAAGATCATCAGGGAAGAAATGCAGATAGTTCTCTGCACAGTGATTTCATGGATAGAACACAGACAGTCGGACCGATAGAGCTTCATTCCTTGCAAGAGACGTAGAGAAATCATTCCCTCCATATACTACAAGATCACGGATCACATTAGTAAAATTCTTTGCGAGATGAATTCGTAGAATTCGATTGAATTTTACCTGTTTCTCTGATTGGAACAAGATCAGTCCCTGGTTTGTGGGCTTCGTGAATTAAGCACAGAGGATGAATCTGCATGAAGGCAGCACCAGACCTGTAAAACAAACAAGAAAAACAGTCACTCTATAATGCGAGCACCAAGTGATCGGCCTCCACTTGATCTCCACGCTCGAGCTCTTCAATTTCTTCCCGTTCTGCGGCTCTTTGCTCAGATCGAAACTGGCCCCCTTCATCCTCAACTCCTGGATGCACCGCGTCAGGGCCCGGCTGTCCGTCCGGTCCCTCTGCAGCTGCCGATCCACTTTCCAGTACCTGCAAAGCTTCACTTGAACAAGAAACGCGATGACAAGAGAGGTGCAGGCGGACAAAGCGGAGGGGATCCACCACTTCTTGCAGTGATGGTGCCCGGAAGAGGACGTGAACAAGATCGTGAGGAAAAGGCCGTGGAAAACGAAGAAGGAACAGCAGAGCTGGAAGATTTCTCTCCCGATGGCGTCTTTTCTTGATTCCTTTCGGGACATTCTCCGCCCGTACAGGTCTTCTTCTCTTTGCCAGAGCTTGAGCAGTAGGAAGTGGCCGGGGCTCTGAGAGATTTCCGCCAATGGGTGGTGTTGAAGGGCGGCGACCGTGTCCACGACGGTGATTTGTTTCTGCTGGTGCTCCTCGTCTACTGGGATTTCGACGACGTGGGCATCTTTGGTTTCCGCCATTGATTAAGGGAAGAAAATAAACAAATGCAGAGGAAAGTAAAAGAAATACAGAGAAAGAGCGTTTGAGGATTGGCAGAGAGCGGGTGATTGAGATGCAGAAGGATTTGTGGGTTGATATGGTGAGAGAAACAGGGAGGGGTTTCAGATATTTAAACGTTGGAGAAACCCAGGGAGTTCAACGGTCATATTTTCTCGTCGTTGGCAGGAGGAAGCAACGCAACGGTCAGATATTGTGTTTAATGTTTCTTTAAGCCACGCTACTTAAGGAAAACAAAGGGAATTGGAGTGAGAGTCGTATCCTGAAGTCATTTCCTTTCAGGATAACGAAATTACACCTTCGCCCCTCAACTCTAAGAATGGGCAACGTTTAGTCCTTGACAATGTTTTAAAACTCGAATTGTAAATTAAACTAAAAATTAATTGGTTCAAGGGTCAATATTATAATCTTGGTTGAACTAAGGACGTTTATCGTGTGTTTAAATTTTTAAAGTGTTTTAGGTGAAATCTATTTTGATAAATTTTAAAAAATGTTTATGTATATTTTGGAATCGAAAAAAACATGCTAGAACAATATCAAGAAGCCATAGGCCACTAACCATAGGCTTCTTGATATTGTAAGAATAAAATATAAGATCGTAATAATAGTCAGTGTAGTAAGTGTTGCACATAAAGCATGAAATGTTATTATTTATAATCATTCCTCAGTTATATGATTATATGTAAAATACTGATACACTAACGTGTGATTAATGTAAATTCATACATACTTGTGTGCAAAATGGGTCGGGCTATGGTCAGAGGTGCTTGAATCTTTGGCCATTTTTGTATTGTCAAGAGTTCAGGGGCATTTTTGTCATCCTAATATGTTATGTGTAGCTCTTACGCCTCGGCTTGGACTAGTTATGTCATCATAAAAATTAATATATAAGTAATTGTGGTCATGGGGTCGAAGTCACTGGTTGACCTTTTCCAATAGTTTGAGGTCCCGGAATAACCTGAAACCACAAAGTTAGTCAGATAATGGGTCTAATATAAAGTTTAATACTAATAAGATGTCAAATATTTATAAGATTGTCTATATCAAATGAATAGTTGGTGGAGTATTTATATAATTGGCCTAAGAGTACGAGCGCGCTTAGCCCTTCCGGATCTTGCCACGTGTAGGCCATCCAAACCTATTTGGGCACCAATGGGCCTTGGCCCCATTCTTTTTGTGCAAGGCACTTTCCTTTGCATTGTCGGGTTGTTAGGCTGATTAATATTTGGGTTGGGCTATTATTTATTAGTTTATATTGGTTTTGGGTTGAGTTATTACTTATTAGCCCATATCAACAAGTATATTAAATTAAATTAAATATAATAGAAAATTTTGAAGTTACAATGAAATTTAAAAATAACTCAGTAAGATTATAAAAATAAGGAATTGGGTAGATAGCGATTATAGTGAATAATTACAATTAGAATTATGTCACAACTAAATTTTACTGGAAATAAATAATTTGCATCAGTTCTTAAAATAATGTACAAGTAATATTTTATATATTATGAATTTATTGGGCAACTTTGGTAATTCTATGGGATAAATATATAATTAAATTACAAGTTTAATGAGTTGTTCATTTATTAATATACAAACTCAAATAATTGTTCTTATTTAGATGTTGATTTCTTGGTATTTATCTTTAATTTTGTATGAAAGATCACGTGTTCACTCTCAAATTTTGAACAGTTTTAAAAGTCATTAACCGCTCGGATCCCACTTGATTTCAGGCTAATTCACTTGTTTAACTCATAATTCGAGTACTACGAATGTAATGAATTATTTAATTTGTAGGGTATTTGTATTATTCTTTGATGGTGTTGGTAGATGTGTGGATTTGTAATTAGACCGTGGACTCAATAGATGTTGTTATACTGTGTATTGGATATTGTAATAGCACTGTTGCTTTAAAAATATTATTATACTTTTAAATTAATAGTTTATTGTTCATTATAAAAAAAAAAAAAAAAAAAAACTCATTGTTCAAAGCACTTTCCAAAAACTGAAATGATTTTATGTGTTATCCAATTTTATGTTTATGACCGAACCACTTCACGAACCGGCAACGATTCAACTCTCACGTACAATCATTTGCCTAACAAATACTTACCTTTTCTCTCTATTACTTATTGTTTACCAAATATTTTCCTCAGTAATAAAAATTAAATACAAGGATTAAAAAATTCAACTAAAAATAATTAATAATTTTCAACTTTCAGATATTTATGCGCTCAACAGGTGTGCTATTGATGCCCACCCTACCTGATAGTGCTAAAAATTAAAATTACTAAAATACCCTCAAGTGTACAATTATCTATCATTATGTCATAGTTAGTTATAAAAGTAGTGGGGTGATGCCAAATTATCAAGGCGCTCCTAGCAGATAAATTTAGGCCGTTGGATTGACAACGGTTGAATGACGATATTGTACTTTCACCCTATGTAATTTACTATAAATAGAGAGTGAAATCATTTGTAAAGCTATCTCATTCATTTTTATACAAGTTTACATTTTTTACTTTTAAAAGAGTTTTAAGAGTTGTTTTGACTCTCGACATCGTTTCGAACCACCGTACTTAGATCAACAGTCTCCCGAATCTTACATCATCACTACCCTAATTCATGATTATTTGTGCATTAAGGGCAAAGGGTGCCCAAGTCTGTTAGACGAGCAGTGAGCCACAAATCCTGAAGCCAGTGATCAAATATCAAACACGTTTTTATGATAAGCACCCGTCATGCCAGAAGCGCGTTCTTGACAGTTCACACTTGACACTGGAGCATCGATTTCCCAGTCAACCAAATATATTACCGTAGTAAATCTTTCTTCATATTTTTCACCCCGCTCGCTCCTGTTGATTTTTCTCTCCTATTTTTCTTGTCCAAAAAGAAAGTAAAGAGAAGACTATATAAATACGCCTCTATCTGAAACCCCCAGATTAAGTAGTTACACACACTGCTAAATTTCCATTATCCTTCATCACACACACGCACACTGCGAGGAGGGGTTTTCCTTTTTCTGCAATCAAATTCTGTACTCAATGCATCTGTATAACGCATGGCTGCCGCCGCCAGTGGCGGAGGAGACGAAGAGGGAGAAGGAGGCCTTTGCCGGAGTTGTTAAGTCTGTTCAGGAGTCTTACAATCCCGGTGATCCTGAGTCGGTTTACGCCACTCTTAAATGGGTCTCCGTTATTGATCTGTTAAGTCGCTTCACTCTCAACTTTTTGATCTTATTCTCTCTTCTGTTTTATGCGCGAAATTTTAATTTAATTTGTTGTTCTATCTGTTTTACATTGACCTTGCCAATTCACTAGGTAGTCAATTGTACTTGAGTTTATAATGTTTTTTGGAGTTTTACTTTATTTGTTGGTGTAACTGATTTTTTCTTTTGTACATAACTAGAACAGATAGAATATTTGAAGCAGAACGAGTTTACATGTAGGATGAGTGGTAGTCATTCCACTCGGTTTTGGTTGCAAAACGGGCAGGACAAGTGAAGATTGTCCTCAACCAAGTTACTCCCAGAGAACCAAATTGATTCAAGAAAGATATCTGTTATCACGAGTTTGATATCTACAACAATTTTAGACTTCTTTGAAAAGCTGAATTTAAATTTTCAAACTGAAAACGCACTTTAACTCTAAAAAGATGTTGTATAGTCCAAATTGATTACTTAATTGGATCAACTACTGAAATCTAGTAGTGTGATTGTGACACTAATTGGGGATGTAAGGTGGTGAGGTGAATGACCATGGAGTGGATAAAATGAAGATAAGCTATAGAAAGGTCAATATAACAATTTATATTCTCTGACTCTTTCAAATTTAGTAGTTACACTAATGGAATAACGAAACAATATTTACATAGAATTGAATTGTTACCCATTGTGGAAGGTCTTTGACTTCTATTGAAGATGGCGATGGGTGTGGGTTTTTCATATTGTGGTCCCACAAGAGTTGGTTATTCTTTTACTCCTATTCTAGTTATTCATATTCGTCATGTATAATGTAATACATAAAAAAGTCTATGGTTGCATTGCACCTTTGTTTTCATTCATCACGATTAGAAAATTGCTTAGTTTATGTTAAATATTTGAAAACTTCTTGGGCAATGGTCCTGACTGTATGTATATATCTTTCTAAGAGGCTGCTCGTGTATTAGCTTCTGACCTCATGTTATTGCTTTTCTCATGATAAAACATGCCATTGCCTTCTATAAGCAGTGTGATAACTATTAGGAAAGTAGATTTTATTATTTTTCTCTTTGACAATGTTTGGAAATTGTCCAAGTGGTATTAAATATGAATCTCCAATATTGGTGTATATAGGTTTTATTATTCTAGGAACAAGCGAGTACGTTGTGTAATTTTTATTAGTGATCAATACTTGGCATGTGCTGTTTAATCCATAAAGGCTTGTTCTTCTTCATTGAATATGCAGTTTCGTGAAGGCAAAAAGTGAGCTATCCATTGAGGATGTATCCACCATCGTAGAAGTTGGACTAGAACTGTTTCAAATATCAGAGCACAAGCTTCATGCTCAGGTGGTTATTCTTTTCAGCCTTCTCCTGATGAAGTCACCTATTCATTATGTCCTCTGAGTTCTCTGTGGTATTTGTTTAATTAGGTTAGATGGGGAAACATTCTGGTGAAATTGTTGAACAAATACAGGAAAAGGTTATCCTTAAAGGTTCAGTGGAGGCCTTTATACAATATTTTGATTCACACCCACTTCACGAGGTGAGTTTCATATTTCTGATTTTGTTTTTCCGGTTCCTAATATATGCCGTGCTGTATAGAGTAAATAATTTTGCAAACTTAATCTATTGGCAGAAGCAGACACACGTCACATGGTGGGCTAGCCCTTCTATTTGCATCTAATTTGAATCTTGACATTAAGTTAAGCGATCATTAGATATCCTAGTTTGCTTGTGTTGTTCCATGATAGTATGGTTTCGCCTTGTTACTCGGCCTTAACTGTTGTTTTGGATACAATACATGCCAAGGTGTTTGGATCATTAAATGTATATCCGTTTATATATTTAAAGAAAATGGTCAATCCTCGTACAAGAGGTCAAGTGTCAGCTAAAGGTGCTAGTATTTCAACAAAAGAGGTCTCCGCATGACAGGGATTATCTGTTAAAACAGGAATATTCCGAGAGGCAGTGCATATAAAATACCTTTAAAATGCTTGTTACAATCTAGTGCTCTTTAGCATTCTTGTGACTCTTTTCCCGGGTATCTAGTGAAGAGTATGCATATAATTTAGATTATAATTTCTGATGCAGGAATACTGGCCCTGAAGGGTGGAGACTGAGACAACGGCATTTTGAAACAGTTACTTCCCTTGTTCGATCTTGCCGGAGATTCTTTCCACCTGGTTCTGCCTCTGAAATATGGTCTGAATTCAGGTATCTTTCTCTTTCAGTTCAAATATTGGTTCTGGGACTTGATCTAGAGTATTGAAAAATAAACTGGGTTTCCTGGGATTGGTTGGACTATAATCAAAGTAAAGTGTAATGTTGATTAAAAGTCCTAAATTGAAATTATAATGGCATTTTTAACCTTTTTTTTCTTCATTGAACTTTTTGTGTTTATTTTTGTCTATTTCTTCTTTTGCTATTCTCCCACCTTACCTTTCGTTCTTTTATTTTTACTATCTTCTGGGCTGGGGTGGGGGGTGATCCTGGCTGAAGAGGGACGGTGGTGATTGTCATTCCGAATGGATAATATGGGTGACCTTTATTTTGGTATTTTGTTTTGTCGTTCATAACTATGTGTGCAACTTATCAATTGGGTCGTTTTAATATGATCTCATCAGGTAATTGCTTATTTCCTCCTTACCAAACAAATAACCTTTGCAAACAGTTACCATTTCCCATCTGATATGGTGTCATCTAGGGAATTTCTCATTTGCAGCTTTTGCGAGTCAATTATATTCTTCAAATCTCAAACATTAGTTTAACTCATATCTTTACTGTATGAAATCAATTTTCAGATCCCTAATGGAAAATCCGTGGCATAATGCTTCTTTTGAAGGTGCTGGATTTGTGCGACTTTTCCTCCCTACAAACTTTGACAACCAGGAATTTTTTCAACAGTAAGAAAAGCCCATGTGTCCTGTAAGTTCTGTAATAGATGACTTTGGCCTGATATTCATCAATACATTGATTTCCTCTGTCATCATTGCAGTGAATGGATTAGAATATGTTTAGATCATTGGGGTTCTATACCAAGTTGTCAGTTTTGGAACAGCCAATGGGCCTCCGTCACTGCTCGTGTCATAAAGAGCTACAGTTGCATTGACTGGGAGGTTTTCTTGCCAGATTTGTTTAATATTTACTTGAATATGTTTGAGGTAAGTCTGAGCTTGTGAAAGTAGTGTAGCTGTTGATTAATCTATTCCTTAACCATTCCTGCAATCCTAATCTGAAAAAATTTGCACAACCATTAGAAGATTCTTTGTATAAAGAACCTATCTAATGAGGCTGCAATGGCTGTCAGTTCTGCCTTTGGTTAAATGATTGGTTCTCATTTTTAAAAAAATAAAGAATGCCAATGAGTTTGTATAATGTACCTGAGCAGGTCTCAGAAGGTTTCCAGGCAATGATAGTTCTAGAGTCCCAATTTTTGTTTTATGTCGTGGATTTAGACATGTTACTATGTGCATCGATGAAGATATGTGGCTCACTCTCTGTTCTCTCTTTTGATTAATGATATTAATGTGTGCAAAAAGTTTGTAGGCTCTTTCATCTTGTATTAAAGAATGGTCATGGGTTAAGTGGCAGTGAACTTATCAAACAACAATATGACTAGAAGTTGAATGTGACAACAGTACTAATCAACTTCAGTTTATGTGATATATGTACAGGTTCCTGTGGCTAACGGGGGTGGGTCATACCCGTTCTCTATAGATGTTCCGAGAAAACACAAGATTTCTGTTTGCAAATAGGAGTGTCACTCCATCAAAAGCCATTGCTAAATCAATAGTAAGATTTGTGCTTACTGCCTAGTAGAGATCCGCCATAACTCCATGGGCTATACTCATAGTGGTTGCACTTCATCTGACTGCTGTTGCAGGTGTATCTATTGAGACCTGGTGGCTCGGCACAAAAACACTTCGAGAAATTGGCCAGTCTCTTAGAGCAGTTTGTTTTTTGGAATTTTCTCTCCACTAATTCATTTGTCATAAATCTTGGTTTTCAATATGACTGAAAGGTTACCTATTGCTTTTTAATCACTTTAGATATTACCATCCTTCGAATGGTGGTTGCTGGACTTACTCATTGGAGCAGTTTTTGTTCCACTTGGTTAGTACTTTCCAGAAACGCTTGCAACATGAGCAACTGTAAGAGATCTTCGAAAATGAGCAAATAAGACTTCAATGTGTTTATATGATTTCTGATAAAGGCACTCTTTCAGGAACAAAAATGTCACAGAGCAATCTGAACTCTTCTTGGCACAGTCTGATAGGATTTATTTTGTGAATACTGTACTGAAGTTGATAGAACGTGGCCAATATAGCAAAAGTGATCAGCTCTCTGAAACAGTGGCTGCAGCAACTTCTATTTTGTCATATGTGGAGCCATCTTTGGTTCTGCCATTTTTGGCAAATAGGTTCCATATGGCTTTGGAGACTGTAAGTTTCTCTTGCGAGACAAATTTTCAAGAACCTTTTCTTTCTTGTATTTGCCTTATCCAAGTCTGTTAAATTTTCTTTTCAAGCCATCTTATATGGGTAACGTTAGTTTAACATAAAAGAAGCTTCTTTACTTTTAGATATCTCCACCACTTATTTCATAGATTGACTTTGACGGTATAATCAGATGACAGCTACGCACCAGTTGAAGAGTGCCTTGACATCTATAGCATTTGCTGGAAGATCACTGTTTTTCGCCTCTTTATCAGGCTTGTCGATGGATTCAACTAGTGTCAGCGGAATCGATTCATTTTCTGATCTACTAATGATTTCTTTGTCCAACACATTACTTGGCATGGATGCCAATGATCCACCCAAAACCTTGGCAACCATGCAACTGATTGGTTCTTTATTTTCTAATGTGAGGCTTTTTGCAGAGACATATGCTCTATTATGCATGTAATTTAGTATTTCGCTAATCATCTATATCTGCAGATGTCTACCTTGGACGATAATGTAAAGGAGGGATCACTAATCCCGTCATTTCACTTCTCGGAGTGGCTTGATGAGTTCTTCTATCGACTATTTTCTTTACTTCAGAACCTGGAACCTAGTAGCGTCTTGTAAGCACTAATAAAATATTTTGCCTGCTTTACCCTGTTGATCTCTGTAGCAAATTCACATTTTTGCATATTCATTTTGATAGCAGCTTATAACACCACTTGGGTTATGGTAGTGGGAATAAGTAGTTGACGTTGCTGCAGGATTGAAGGCGTTCATTCACCAGCAACCTCAGGGACCTTCCTAGTGGAGGATGGTCCGTACTACTTCTGCATGCTGGAAATATTGCTTGGGAGGCTCTCAGATTCACTCTACAAGCAGGTGATTGGCTATGATTGAACCTATAAATTCATTACTAGTTTTTTGATTTTTTGTTGGACAGATGTGTGAACTGGTATATGATCTTAACAGGCACTCAAAAAAATTGCCAAGTTTGTCACGTCAAATATTCTTCCCGGAGCAATTGCAGAGGTCGGACTGCTTTGTTGTGCTTGTGTTCATTCAAATCCACAAGAGGCAGTAGTTCAACTTATCAAACCAATTCTAGAGTCACTTATTTCTTCCTTGAAAGCAACACCAACCACTGGTTTTGGAAATAAAGCAACTTCCAATGCCCCATCCTCAAGAAAGGTTTTTCCTCCTGAAAATGGCGATGTTAAATCTAACTTCTGCTAGGATATTGTGTTAATTTCTACTTGTGCTTTGTCTAGGAAAAATCCACATTATCTCCAGCTCTGGAAACAGCTATTGAGTATCAGTTGAAGGTACTTTCGGTGGCAATCAGTTATGGAGGTCCAGCACTTCTGTGCTACAGGGAGCAATTCAAAGATGTTATTGCTTCTGCCTTTGATTCAACCTCTTGGAAGGTTTTCTTTCTACTTTGACTGGCTTGATTATGCAATCTAGATTTTTGTGTCTATGTGTATCTGATTCATAGGATGGAAGCGTCTGAAAGGGGATTTGTTTGTACTGTGCTAGTCCAAGACATTCACTTGGACTCTGCAACCGAAATCTAATGTGTTATGGGTCGCTTTTAAGTATGGAAGAGCTGAGCTCTAAGACAATTACACGAATTAAAGTTTTTATTAGGTAAAATGATATGCCTGATGCAACTGTTACAGTAGTTGGTAAGAGAAAGGTTAATTACTGTAGTTAAGGTTACTTTACCTACCAGCCTAATTAAAAGATTGCTTGTACGTATGGCGTTTGTGTGGGCGTTGAGGAGTATCTCCAGAAGTTTAAAATTATTGGAGCTTTACAGTACAGGGTACCCAGTTTTATCCATATATCAATACTTTTTTGAGCTCTCCTTTTTTTTGACAGTGAAAGATGATTAGTTTATTGTTAAAGGTATAAAATGGATACTTTTGTTCAATTCAATTTACTGTTGGAGAAAATATTTTTGAATATGCTTTACTGGATGTTACATAACGGATTGATGAGGTTGACATGGTTACTTAAGTGTGCTAAACACCCTAGCTAGATTCATATGACTTAGTTGAGATATATGCATGTTGTAATATCTGTCCCTGTGGCGAAAAGAAATCTCAATCCTCAGATGAATTTTGATGCTATTCTTGGAGTTCAATATTTGATGTGCCGAGACCTCATGATTTTGCAGGTTAACGGGGCAGGTGACCATGTTCTACGTTCTCTTTTAGGAAGCCTCGTTCACTATTATCCTATTGATCACTACAAGTAACTCTTTTACTGATCTGCTGCGCAATTTGTTCTTATACTTTACGCTGTATGGCCACGTGTTATATGTCCATATGCACACACAAGGGCACGTGAAGCCTTCTCATATGGGATTGAATATCATGTCTTCTCAGGTGTGTGATGCTCCATTCTTTTGCCCCCTCATTAGAGGAATGGATTGATACAAAGGATTTTTCAATTGATAAGCCAGTGATGGCCCCAAGGTGGCATGTCCCTGTAGAGGATGAAATTAGTTTCGCGAATGAGCTTCTAAAGCAGCACTTTGAATATGCCCTTGATGACCTACTAATGATATGCCAATCCAAGATCCATTCTGATCCAGGTATACCTTAATAATCTTCTTCAAAAGCACTTTTCTGAAGTATAGAACTGCAACTTTTTTCCTTGGGACTCATTACAATTTGTGATATCGGTTTTACTATAATACGAAGAGACAGATAGATAGGCACATACATACTTTCTGGTATATATGAAATTGTATACCTAAGGTTCTTCTGGTGGTTATAACTTGTCATCTTGTTTGACGTATTCCAGAAAGATTTCTTGACAACTCCGGGGTTACATGCCATAAAAACAGACATGAGGGCATTTCTTCATATTTTTTCTAGATTCATCCGCAAAAGGTTTTTTTTAATTTATGTAGAATCTTATTGACTGATTAATGTGCACTTTTAATGTCCAGGCGACGAGAAAGATCACTTAAAAGTGACACTTCTGCGTGTTGACTCTTCATTACAAGGTGTTTTATCATGTTTACCTGATTTCAGGCCGTCCTCTGAGAATGGGATGGTTAAAGAGGCAGGGTATCCTCCTTTTCTGATTGCCGGGGCAACAGGCTCATGTGTAGGAAGCTCAGAATTGCGAGAAAAAGCTGCTGATGTCATCCATGAAACCTGCAAGTATGTATGGTTCCCCTATTGCCATTGTTCCGCTTCCTCTAGTGATGTAGGATACTTTCTTAAACATGGCAGTCCTTTCTTAAATTTGGCAATATTGCAGATATTTGTTGAAGGAAAAGTCTGATGATAGCATTTTGTTGCTACTTCTCATTCGTGTTATGGATACATTAGGAAATTATGGTAAGATACCTTATTGGCAATACTCTTTTGTTAGTTGAGTTTGGTTTCCTAATTTTCCTTTTGTACGTTTGTGCAGGAAGTTCTGAATATGAGGAGTGGTCCAATCACAGGCAGTCTTGGAAGCTGGAATCTGCAGCTATAATAGAGCCTCCTATTAATTTTATTGTGTCATCTCACTCTAAAGGAAAGAGAAGGTGCGTTATCTCATTTTTCTTTATTTTGAATTTTGATGCTTCAGGTAACTTTGAGGGTGCTCATGGTGTTCTATTATAGGCCTCGGTGGGCACTTGTGGACAAAGCTTATATGCATAATACCTGGAGATCATCTCAGTCATCTTATCATTTGTTCCGTACAAGTGGCAACATGTTTCCGTCCAAGCATGTGGTTCTTTTGATGGATGATCTTCTTAATCTCTCTTTGCATGGTTATGAAACTGTTCGAAGGTGAGTTCAGCAATTTTATTAGTACCTATTATACTTTATTAACAAGCTGTGGCTGCGAAGCATTTTTTCATTGGTAACAATAATAAATTGTTCCTACTTGTTACCTGTCATTTTGCAATTAACAATTGAGTGCGTATTAATGTTTATCTTTTTGCATGGAATTGTGTACAACGTTTGTTTTCATTGTGTTTAATTTGTTATGTTGGGAAAATTCCAAAGCTTGACAATTGCAAGTGTTAGCCAAACTTCACGTGTCTGCATAACATGCATGTGATGTCCACGGCAAACTCTCACCTAGCTTTGTCCTGTGGTATGATTGATTATATTTAATGTTATTTTTTGTCCTCAGGCTTGCTGCTAAATCCATCCTGAAGATGATGAAAAGATGGCCATCAACAATATCAAAATGTGTGCTAACTCTAGCTGGAAACCTGAGGAATCCAAACCTGCCAGAAAATGCAGTCTTAGGTTCTTGTGCAGTACTTTCATCCCAAACTGTCCTCAAGCGTTTAACAACGGTATAAGTTTTAGGTAGTTGCTGACATTAAATGCTAGGAAGGGAGTTCTGCGAGTTCACTGACACACTTCTTGTTCTTCCCTTAAATCCAGGACAGAAAGGCTCTTTCTTCATTCCTTCTTGGAATTTTATTCAGGTAGGATTTTCTTTTTGATTTATCTATAGGTTTATTTCCCAAAAATATTATTCAAGGTAATGATAAATTTGGTTTATTTTCATTTTTGTGCCTGTAGCTCACATAATGAATCACAAAAAGCTCAAAAAGCAATTACTGAGGTCAGTTACATGATTCGGTGGCTTTCATTTCATTTTTCACTCTTTGAGTTTTGTGAATTTTATCCCTGGGTGTTCTCTCATAGATTACGTTTTGTTTGGTATATAACTATATGATACGCAACAGCTTTTCGTCAAGTATAATATCCATTTTGCGGGGTTGTCAAGAAGCATTTTCAGGGAACCAGGCACAGATGGGACTGATTTTGCAGATCTGGTTGCTGAAATTGGTTCTATGAGTTTTGAAAACACCAACTTGCATTGGCGGTACAGATTCTTCGCCATTGCTTTTTGTAAAATACTGTTACTTTCATTTTCAGTAATTGGATTGTGTTGATTCTCGTTATTACAGTATGAGGTCTCACACACAGGTGCTTCCATAATTGTACATCTAGACTTAAACTTTTGGAGGCATTGTTCATACTTGTGTATTGACCTGAAAACATTTTCAGGTATAATTTAATGGCTAATAGAGTTCTGCTACTGCTGGCTATGGCATCCAGAAATGATCCAAATGTACCCACAAAGGTTCTGAGTGAAATTGCTGGTACGTAATGAAAGCCTGTGTGATGCATTTGTTTCTTTGTTGGTAATGCCTGTATTGATACTTGTTCCATTATATTTATGCTATCCATCTAGCAAATTACTTTAATAATTTCCGCGTCCTCATGGTAAGAGTTTGACAATTTCAGGTCACTTTTTGAAGAATCTGAAAAGTCAACTCCCTCAGACCAGAATACTAGCAATCTCCGCTCTAAATACGCTTTTGAAAGAGTCACCTTACAAATTCTCAGCAGAAAATGGCGCAAGTGGTAATGGATATTCGCAGGGAGACACCAAGTCATCTCTTGAAGAAGCATTGGGTGGTATTTTCCAGGAAGAAGGATTTTTTAATGAGACTTTGAATAGTCTTTCTCATGTTCATATTATCAGTGATGTGGATACTACACCTTCCAGGGGACATTATGGAAGTTCTTCCTTGCAGAGCTTTGCAGACAAATCAATAACTCGTTTCTATTTTGATTTTTCTGCTTCATGGCCTCGTACTCCAAGTTGGATATCTTTGTTCGGAAGTGATATTTTTTACCCAAATTTTGCACGGATTTTTAAAAGGCTAATTCAAGAATGTGGCATGCCTGTTATACTGGCTTTGAGAAATGCCCTAGAAGACTTTGTAGATGCTAAGGAGAGGTCAAAACAATGTGTTGCTGCTGAGGTGTTTGCTGGAGTGCTGCATTCCGATGTCCTTGGTGTCTCAGAAGCATGGGACAGCTGGATGATGGTCCGGTTGCAGAATATTATTCATGCACCGTCTGTAGAATCTATTCCGGAGTGGGCCGCGAGTATTCGTTATGCAGTCACTGGGAAGGGAAAATCTGGAACTAGGGCTCCTCTACTGAGACATAAAGTACTTGATTGCCTGATGAAACCTTTACCTCAAACAGTTACTACTTCTGTGGTTGCGAAACGCTATATTTTTCTTTCAGCCGTCCTCATAGAAGTATCTCCTCTGAGAATGCCTGGAATTGAAATATTGGTTCATTATAATCTTCTGGAAGAGTTGCTGGGTAACATGAGTCACTCGTCTGCTCAAGTAAGCAAAATGTGTTGGCATCGGTGTGCTATAAATATGAAATATGTTAAGTTACGTGATGTTGCCTTTTTGTCTTCTACTTATGGCCTTTATTCTTATACGAGTTGTCCATCTTTCTAGCCAAGAGCCTTTTGGTTACTTTTATTTTGAATTAATGAAACTGGTTCCTTACCTAGAATTGTTTTTCTCATAATTTTGTTGGATTTGATGCCTCCGTTTGAAATGGACCATGAAAAGTGGGTAGTTGTCCCTTTTTCTGTGAAAACTAGCTGTCAAGGATCCCCATGAATCAAATACGCTGCCTTAAGGAATGATGTCGTAGGAAGAAACTTTCGTATCTTAGGAAGGTAAAAAGTTATTTTCAGATAACCCAAACCAGATTGTCTGACATCAGGCAGGAGTAGTATTTTGATGTGTTGTTCTGTTACCTGATGTTGCTCTATCTAATATGGTTGTGATGCTTTTGGAGCTTTTCTTTTCTCCTGGATATTGAGCAGTTCTGTGGTTGGTTCTGAAATGGGCTTGTTCTTCTTGTCTATATTCTTAGTTCTACTCTTCTTTGTAGCCAATTTCCAGAGTATTTATTCCATCCATTATTTAGTATTGTCTTTCTCTTTATTTTCTGCTAGTTGTTCTCCAGAGTTTTTGTTTGTGTAACTCAATGCTGATTTGGACTTTTCTCATTATTCTGTTTATTCTCCTTTTTTTTTTTTTTGTGTGTGTGTGTGTGTGTGTGTGTGTGTGAATGACATTTGTTTAATTCTGCAAGTTTCTGGAAACTGCATATTTTATACTCTGCTCAATCCCCTCCTCGAATTCCTTGAGCTTCTAAGTTTAAGTAGTTTGAAGATTTGATGTGATGGTTCTTGTTGTAGAACATCTGCAGGAGACTGGGTAAATTTCAAACTGACCTGTTTTCAAATGAGAACTACCATCTGTTCATAGTTTCAGTTTCTGTAGGGATATGCATTTCTTATCGTTTTAGTTGTTGTGTTATATTTGAATGCAAATATTGCCTCTAAAATCCAAATTGTGGTCCCGAGTGAAATTGAACTGGTTTATGATCTTAACCGAGTCCCTGCAAATTTACGATTGTCATCCATGCGATTTCTGACACCTGTTTGAACAGGTGAGGGAAGCAATTGGTGTTACCCTTTCTGTGTTATGTTCAAATCTTCGACTCTGTGCATCCTTTGGTACTGATCACACGTTTGAAGGTGAAGCCAGTAGTGCAAACATAGGAGCTGCAGGATGCTGGGATCAGTATATAGTGAAACGAGCCTCTGAACTGGTGCCAACGATACAAAATGCTAGTGCATCTGAAACTTTGGAGATTCTGACAGATAAAAAAATTGAAAACGGGATGTCAAATGACCCTTCTCAAGACGGTATCAAATGGATGGAAACGGTATTGTTTGATTGCGTATTTAAATAATTACTCATCGACTGTTACTAGACTTCAGTAAAATGATTTCATTGCTCTCCACGTGCAGTTGTTTCATTTTATCATATCATCTTTGAAGTCTGGAAGGTCTTCAGTTTTGCTGGATGTTATTCTTGAACTTCTGCACCCTGTGATATCTTTACAGGTAAATCAATTGGATCTTTCGTTCCCCTGTGGTGCTCTCCGCCCATTTTTTATATCCTGATCTGTGCAACATTGTCTCTCGTTTGCCAATAGATTCATTCATATACCAGTTTTCATATGCTTTCACGAACGTAGGAAACGACCTTGACTTGGGGGCATTACTATCTCCTTATGTTAGAAACTCAAAGCATTTAAGAAGCAAAGAAGAAAAAATGCTATTTCTTTGTAGGTTTGAATTCATTGAACAGCATCCGAAGGTGAAGATATGTTTGTCGAGCAAATCGTTGAAGTGAATAGAACTAATGTTATAGGAACATATGACAAATTCAAGAATGCAAAATTTCATGAATCTAATAAAACATAACATCTCAAGCCATCTTGGTAAAACAAGAGGAACTACTCAACATAAATTCAAAATAATTATAGTTTATACTTTATAGTGTATGAATTTACTTAGTTATACTACTGCCTAGGTTTTGGATATTCAATAACTTTGATTCTTCACATACTTTATGCAGTCATTTGGTCTTGATGGATTTCTTCTCATTCATTCCATGCATTTTTTTTTTATTAAATCAGAAAGTCAAGTAACGATCTTAACAAGATGACATATTTGTTAATCATATCCATTGTAAATAAATTTTCTATAACAAAACATTATTTATTTGGATTATAACTAGAACTCTCTTTTGCTTGAACCTGGAAAACCACAAAGATGATGGTGCAAGGAATCAAGTTCAAAATAAAACAATATTTTCATCATGAAGTCTTTGTCTATGCCAAAACATGCATAATTTTACTAGTATAAAAAGAACTGAATTGGTTTTCATATACTGAAATTGTTGAGTTGAAAAGTTTCTCTGTTGTCACGTTCTTTGCGCTGCAGGGAATTTTGTCTAGGGCTTAGCTGTATGCTTATGTATTAACTTTTATTATTTGAAGGAAACATCAAATAAAGATCTGTCGAATTTGGCTAAGGCTGCTTTTGAGTTGCTAAAATGGAGGGTGTTTGGTGAGCCTCATCTCAGGAAAACTGTGCCTATTATTCTTTCTTTGGCCAATGATCCCAATTGGAGAACTCGATCTGCAACTTTGACATTTCTGCGAAGTTTCATGTACAGGTATGACATTTGATTGCAAGTTAGCAGTACTTTTCATGGGCTATTTTCAGTATTATCCAGTCATGTTATTTGTCCAGATTCTATGCAACTATATTGTGGACTCTTTAGCCCAGAAGTTTCATATGGGTTTTCGACATGGTTGGCTTGTTGTCAACGTTTTTTATGCATGCCAAGAGAATGGTTCCCCAAATGTCCAACTATTTATGGCAAATTTTATTCCGTTTGGCATGCTTTATATCATCTGTCTGTACAGAGTATTTGTTAGAATAAGATATTAGTTTATTATCATTACCAGTTCTTTTTGGAAGTTGGGAAGCTAATATCAGTTTTGGTTTTTAGTGAATCATTATGTGTGACAGTCAATGAGCAACAGTATGTATGATAGTGCTTTGTCATCTTCCTGCAGGCACACTTTTATCCTCTCTTCCATGGATACACAAAAAATTTGGCAAGCTGTAGAGAAGCTCCTAAGAGACAATCAACTAGAGGTCAGTTTTCCAGCAGAATTTAATGCTTTTCAGCTGCCGAGTGAACATGCAGTGCATTCCACTGTGTTGTCAACTCTTATTTAATCATGTGTACAAAATATAAGTATTGTCTTGGTATCTCAAGGATGAATCTGCTTTTACAAGATGGTTTGCACAGGTATTCATCTTAAAATGTTTTGGTCAGGTAAGAGAGCACGCTGCTGCTGTTTTAGCAGGGTTGATGAAGGGTGGGGATGAAGACCTGGTTGAAGATTTTCGCCGCAGAGCTTATGAGGAAGCAGAGGCTACAGTGAAGAAGAGAAAGAAGAGGTGTTGTTATTGTTTGAGCTTTTCATATATCTCGTTCTTTGCATCTGTGATTAGTCATCGTGAATGATGATAAACCTTGTCCAGAAATTTTTCTTGAGAATGAGGTTGCATTATACATATTCTCTAGTCATGACTTAAGCACAAGCCAGGAACTATCAGAGATTGAGTTCATTGCAATTCTACGTTATACATTTGTGCTTCTTGTTTCTGTCTGAGGTAGTGTGCAACATTGACGTCTTGATCTTTGTTGTTGCCAAGCATAAAGAAAGTTCTTTTTAACTTGTGCATTTTTTCATGTTTACTTGACTTTTTTCTTTTGTTTATTGTTTATACATGGCAAATCCAACGAATCTAAAGGACTCTACACAGTTTTCTGGAACTAAATCTTCTTTTTGCTTCACTCTCAAGTCATTAAATTTGTATCGCCTTTGAGCCTAAACTGAATGTTTAGCTGTCGTACAAGAATATGAAGAACACTCATTCGTATTGCTCCTCCTCCCCTCCGCTGTTTCTCCCTAACTTTTTCAAACATGTATTTGCTCCCTAACTTTTTCAAACGTGTATTCGGCTCTTGTCTGTTTGGTATTTTTAGAAAAAAGCTTCACTAATGACCTCCGGCTGACTAGAATGGTGAGATATCTACTCTAGGAAGACTTCGTTGGTCTTTTCTTTCAATGTGCTCAGGTTTACAATGGTTATGATGATATTCTATATGGACTCATTTATATGGACCTTGCCCGACCGTATAATGATTATTAGAGGTCATTATTTGTTGTCAAGGATGCTATTATAATAGATATTTGATTATTCTTATGCCATTCTTTGCCGATATATTTTGTGCATCAGTATATGTACTCTAATCTGCTAGTACTTATTTGCTACTACAGAAGCATGGCGTCTGCAACCCCCATTGCATCTGTACATGGTTCAGTACTTGCTTTGGCAGCCTGTGTGCTATCTGTTCCTTACGATATGCCCTGGTACGTACCACTTTGAACATACTAGCCATGCTTCAGATAATATGTGAAAGCATAGTGTGGAACTTCTTGTTGTATAAATTGAGTTTTAAATTTGTGTCCACATGGTGATATCGAGTAATTTCCCTTGAAACCGGATCATTCTTCTGAGTGCACATCAATGCATGGAATTCAGGTCCGGAATTGTAATGTAGTTTGAAACTGTAGGAGGACACTCTGGTGGTGGAAGGTGGTATTTACTAGCCAGTCGCATTGGCGAAGATGAATATACCCATAATATCAATATCTTAAATATTTGAAGTTATTTAATCAAAGAATCCTTTGTTTAACTTTGTGATTTTATTACGGAACAAAATGCTTTTCATTTCATTGATTTAAAAAATGGTTGCTCAACTGTATTCTAGTTTAACAATTGTTTTAACTATGTGAATGTCATGATAGCCTCAGGGTTACAAAACATCGTACAATCTTCGTTGCATTTGCCTGAAATATCTTATTCTTGCACTTTGAACCACTCCTCTCTCTTTATACATGGTAGCTCTACATGGTGGAGTGGTAGGTTTTTTTTGCTAATAACATATGCTCAAGTGATCTATATTGTCCACTGAGATATGAACTTAAATGTGTTCCAGTTGGTTGCCTGCACATGTTACTTTGCTGGCCCGTTTTGTGTCGGAGCCATCACCCTTGAAATCTACGGTTACAAAAGCGATTGCAGAATTCCGTCGCACCCATGCAGACACATGGAATGTTCAGAAAGATTCATTCACTGAAGAGCAACTCGAGGTATAGCTCTATGAACTAGTTGTCTATCTATTGGAATGGAAATAATGGATTTGTGTTGGATAGATGTAGAACATGATGCCCTGATTAACAAGTGTTTCATGGATTCCTGCAGGTCCTGGCTGATACATCATCCTCATCTTCATACTTCGCCTGATGTATACTGTGTGAAACTATCACCACTCCCCCTCAAATAAAAAAAGAAAAAATAAATACGAAAAAGGAAACCAATACAAAAGAAAATGATAGAACAGAGAAATTGTAGATATTGGTTTGAATATTTGTTTCCATATCACTGTAGTTATAATATTCTTACTATTTTATCTAATTGTTTTGTATACATTTTTGTAAGCATGGAGGAGTGATATCATATTTGATCTGGATTATAATCTTTGCTTCTGAAGTCTCACTCAGATTTGACTATAGGATGGATGTCATCATATCTGATTGTAAATACCTCAGAGAGTAGGCAGAGTAGAAATCTCAGGTGTAATACTTATTTGCTTATTTTCTACCTGCAAAGTCATGCCTCTCAAACTTAGGTGGTGATTAGTGAATAAAGGGTAACAAAAGTGGGGATTTTTTCTTTTTTAATCAACAGAAATTTAGCCATATATATATATATATATATGTTCATAAATATGGCTTCAATGAATTGGAAGGATGACCATTTTAGAGATGACAGGATTTTGGTTATATTCTATCCATGTCCACTGGATTATGGATGACTCTACGGACCTATTTGTTTGTGTTTTTATTTTCAGTTTTTCAAATAATAATTAAAGTGAAAACATATTTGTTTATGCGTATTCTCGTTGATAATTTATTGATTTGATAACACAGTTTAATATAAATTACACTTTCATTAACTAATTTAAATATATTTTTGTTGCATACGAAATTTTTTAAAAATAAATGGAACTTTGAGTATGGATTAATGGTGGGTAGAAATAAATTAAACAAATTAGGCCTCAATTCATGAATTAGGACAAGAAGTTGGATCTTTTAATGAATTTTGGTGAGAATTAGGGTGTGAGAGAGAGAGGAAATTGGGAATTTAGCATTCGGGATCACTGCAATTTTGATTCCACCTGGTAGAGTTCTTCTCATTTTTGATCCCGAATTTTATGGAGTAGACACTTTTTGACAACAAAACTCTAATTTTTGGATATATTTGATCCCACATTGTTGGTTTTTTATGGCAACGTCACGTGAACACTCACGTGCCATTAATTATGCGTTTCTGATACCAAAAAAATAATTCTTAATGTTGGTTGTTACGTTATGGGGGGAAAAGTGGTGCTAAAAACCTTTTCCTTCCCTCTAAAGCTATATATACATCCACAATCCCTCCATTAAAGCTCCAAACATCTGCCACAAAAACTAACAATGATTTTTCATGTTTTTCCCCTCCATATTTTAGATTGAAAATCTAGAGACCAAAATATGTCACAATCCTCTCAAAATACTTCAAATATTGATAGTAAATATTTATAAACAACTTTTTAGCAATGGTCTATTTTGAAAATGGCCTTTTAGTAATGATTAATATTAACTAAATTAGTGTAATCTCTAATTGAAGCTGCATACAAAAAAAAATAAAATAATAATAATAATAATAACAATGAGACAAGGAAAATTAACTTAATATGTTATTAACAATTCCAAGTCACGAAATGTAGCACTTTACATCCCAAAAAACTCCCAAAACAAGGCCAAAAGTATAGTATTCTAACAACCAAATTTGTTCTAAAATTGATGGGCATTATATGTGTTGGTAAGCAACCAAAATAATTACAACCAAACTGCCAAAAAGTAGGGGCTTTGCACCAAAACTATTATTTGTGTCAAACCAAAATACTTACACCCAAATTTCTTCGCCACTTTTTTTTTTTTTTTTTTGGGTTACATCAACTGTTGCACTTACTCATGTCGATTCAACACATCCTTGCTCCAAATCAACATCTTTCTTACTAATCTTCATAAAATAGAACAAAAAAGAGGGTGAGATTGTTTGATTTAGGTTTCGAACTGGGGAAAAATAAGAAAAAATGGAGCTAGATTTTTTTTGGGAGAGACAAATGCGTTTGAGAAGTCAACAATTGACCCTCTCTTGCCTTTATCTTTGACTTAGGCATGTGACTGTTCACGTGTTGTTGTTAAAAATTAATGGTGTGGGACCAATGTCGTCCAAAAATTAAAATTTTAGGGTCAAAAGTATTGACGTCATAAAATTTAGAACCAAAAATGAGAAAGGTCTTATTCGATGAGACCAAAAGTGCAATTGTCTCTAGAATTGTGAAGAATACACGTGAGAATTTAAGATTGAGAAAAAAAAGCCTTTTATTTGCATCTGACCAATCACATCTATGTGAGAGGAATACACATTTTTCTCTGGGCTTATTTATTATATTAATATTAAGAAAAAAATAACAAAAATAACTATAATATATAATATATAATATATAACAACAACGGTGCAAGTCGAACTCTTTGCGTATAATTTATTTAATATTATATATTTATTATAACTAATATAATATTTACTTATATTATACTGATAATAATTTAAATTTACAACAAAAAAATATATATTAACACAAAAAAATATAGTTACATAAATTACAATTCTTAAAAATGACCGCCCGTCCCACAAGTGTGTCGGTGCCCTTGGCCCCGAGATCTTCTTATTTCTTCACACACATTTTGTATTGGTTCATCTTCCACATTATCATCATTATCGGCATTCATATGCAACCGACTTGATGATGTTGCAGAACTAGACTCCTCATAATCACGATATGCACCAAATGCTGGAATGGAATTGGTGAGATGTTATACTCTGGTGCATATGTTTGACTCGTGCCAAGGCTAAGGTCAAGATCAACCTGTCCATAATAAGCTTGTTGGCACTGGCTCGTCTGGTGGTGATTTTTTTTGGAGTACTTCAAATTATGGCATAGATGAGTCAACACCTGACGTGGTTGCTGTTTCACAAGACCTGGAAAACGTCGAAATTCAACTTGGGGCAACCCATTCACGGAGCAACGATGAGCCAGTGCTAGAAGAAGACCCTGAAGAGGATCATGAAGAAGATACTGAAGCTGATAGTTTCGCCAATTTTTCAGATCATATGTCTAAACTAGATGAAGCTGCATTTCCAATACCACCCCAGGACCCTGATAACGAGGTTGACATAAATGACATGGCTGAAACATTTGCAACCTAATCTCAAGGTATGTCACCAACCAATGAACCGTCTATGCCAAATAACACTAATGAGGAAATATTTTACCATTCTATACCATTTTTTGATCGTACATTCCCAGAGATACCTACTGACTCCATTGATGTTCCCTCAAAGTATGCGAAATTTTATGATGCTAATAAAGGGAGACTTGATGTGGGAATGATTTTTAAAAATAAAGATCATTTAATAAGAGCGCTGAAAGATCACTCGATACGGCATGCACGGCGTGAGTATGTGGTACTTGAGAGTACAACAAAAAAATAAAAGGTTGTCTGTAAACATAGCACCCCAGGTATGTAACAATATTGTATAGTCGTCTATCACTATCTTACCAGAAAGTGTATTCATTTTTTTTTTGGGTCCAGATGCATGGTGTAGATGGAAGCTACGAGAAATAATAAACCGAGAAAGGAACGTTGGGAAATACCAAAATATAAGGGGGACCACACATGTGTTGTTAATGATATGTCCCTTGAACATTGCAATTTAGACAGAAGGTATGTTGCTTCTTTATTATTGGGGCAGGTAAAATGCGACCCTCATATGGAATCAAGCGTGTCATACAAACTGTGAAGGACCATACAAGGTTCGACATAACATACCAAAAGGCATGGTACAGTTTGAAGATGGCCTGAAACCGTTTATGGCACATGAGAGAGTTCAGTTCGAAAGCTACCAAGTTTCATGGGAGCTCTCCAAAAGTATAATGAAGGGACGATTGTTGAATGGGAGCATAAATACTTTCAACGGTCAAGCAATGCATACGTGATAAATACGTTTTCTGGGCATTCAAACCGTGTATTGATGGGTTTCAATACTGCCGCAATGTCATCAGTGTAGATGAAACACATTTATACACAAAGTACAAACACAAAATGTTGATTGCAGTTGCCATGGATAGGAATCAACAGGTACTTCCTCTTGCGTTTGCTATTGTCGATGAAGAATCCGAAGCATCTTGGGCTTGGTTTCTTCAAATGTTGAGCAAACATATTATAAAGGACGGTTTGGGATGTGCCTTATTTCTGACCGTAATGCCGGTCTCATCAAAGCAGTAAAAGCGATTCCAGATTTTATGCCACCACAGGGAGTGCACAGATATTACTTGAGGCACGTATGTTCTAGTTTCAACAGTCGCTACAAGAATGTGGAACTGAAGGACCTTGTTGCAGAGCTGGTTTTGAATATCAAATCAGCAAGTTCAATCGAACCATGAACGAGATAAAGGAGCACAAATTAGAAGCGTTTGCGTACTTAGAGAATATTGAAAAGGAAAAATGGACAGCTTCTCACGATGGCGGATGGCGATGCGGAATTTTCACAACCAACATGTCAGAGGGCATCAATGGAGTTTTGAAAGGGCTCGTTGATTGCCTGTGACTGCAAAGTGGAAATAACATTTGCTCGTTCAGTCCACTATTTTTGTGAGAGGATGGCAAAGAGTGGTGTCATGTTAAGCAACAACCAACTGTGGACGAACTTTGCAAACAAATTGTTCCAATGTTGGTTCGAAAAAAGTGTTGAACATACTGTGACGAGATACAACCAGTATGAACAGTCTGTCCCCATTGTAACAAAGCGTCAGACTGGACATGGATTCAACACTCACGTCGTCAAAATTGCCACACGACAAGGTTCATGTGGCAAATGGAGTCAATTCGGCATCCCGTGTTCGTATGCTCAAAAGGTATGCGCTGCATATAGAATTAGTAGTGCCCCATCAATGGTGAAGGACTATTATGATATAATGGCTTACAGGAGAACATATTCTAAGTCTTTTCATCCTTTGATGGCGGAAGATTATTGGGATGTTCCACAATTTGAGTTGGTTGCATGACACTACTCTGCGTGGCATCATTCGTTCTGGTAGAAGCCAAACATCACGTATTCATAACGAGATAGATTGGGCACAAACGCGAGATAGACAATAATACCAACAAAGGGAGGGTCATTCAAGACAAGCTGATGCGGCGGTGAGGGGTTGTAGAAGACAATAATAATTATAATAGTTGATCGTATTTTTTTTAATAAATTAATTTTTAAGTTTGTTTTGAATAATTATATATTTTTTTGTTTAAATATAACTTTTTGGGTGGGTGTAATTTTTAAATTATTTGTTAAAATTAAAACTGTTATAAATAAAATTAAAATTAAAATTGAGAAAATAATTAAAATATAATATGTTGGTGAAGTTAATAATTAAAACGGTAAATATTAAAATTAATAAAAATAAAAAAAACAAAAAAAAAGGAAAGTCAAACTCAAAGAGTTCAACTTCAGAATTTTAAAAAATAAAAAATAAAAAATGAAAAAATCAGTGAAGTCAATTTTACATATTATATATTATATATTATAATTATTTTTATTAGTTTTTTCTTAATATTAATAAAATAAATAAGTCTTGTTCTCTGGCCATCATTCTAAATCATCGAGTAAGTTTAGAACTAAAAGTGTTAAATTTAATAAATTAAGGATTTAAAGTGTTTCATACAAGCAAGGACTGAATTTGATCACTAAGTAACTATAGGACTAACTGCATCAAAATGGTTAAACTTACGTGATTAAGTGTATTTTCTTAAAAGAAAAAAAATCAAAAGTGCAACACATACTTACAGAACTAAAAATAAAATTTTACTGATTTGATAATATGATATAACTAAATAACAAATATACTATATTAAATTAATTTATGAAGAATATTACATTATCAGTAAGATGTAACAATTAATTACGTCATGTAAAATTTGAAAATAAATATTAATTACTAATAACTAGATATGGACTAATAACTATTAGTCTTTTAAACTCATCACTTTTAAATTAGATATGGACTAATAACTACTAGTCTTTTTAAACTCATTACTTTTGCTCAAGATAAAAAAATTTCTAAATGACTTTACTCCGAACAAAGACGGTTCTTTTATAATAACTAGTAATTTGTGGCACATCCTACTTACCTCATGTATATGCTATATTTTTCAATAATATTTATAATAAGATACTTATTACATAATAAAAGTATATATAAACCAAAAAGTTAATCTTATATTTATAAGGCAGTTATGATAAAAACAAATAATAGTATAATATTAGAATACAAAGAGTTACATGAAATTAAAAAAAAAAAAAAGAAATAACTACCACAATAGAGTGAAAAATCAAATAAATAGATAAAAATATTGAATTAAATATTAGAAAAATACAAAATTACGGAACCAAAAAAAAGTGAGACGTAAAAAGGATTCCCTCTCTTAATAATAAAGTATAAATTTTACTTTTATTTTTTTCAATTTTTCAATTGTTTAATTTTTTTTTACGCATAGCACCTCTCTCTTCAGCACAATTTTCTGTTTTTTTTTTCCCATTCTTTTTGGAGGAAATTTGTTTGAAGTTTTTTCGTTAATGCTAGGCCTGTTAATGGGCGGGTATTATCCTATTCGGACTCGAATCTAATAAATATCCATAATTATTATTTATAAACTGTACCCGTGCAATACCCGTCGGGTCTTACTCATGGTATACCCATAAAAATTGGGTCCAATTTGAGTCTTACCTATGGTAAAATGAATGAAACATTATACATATATTTTTTGTAATGATATCACCAGAACACATTATCAAGTTAATTTAATAAAAATATTTTATAAACTTCCAATCGATAAAATATTATTAAAAATTATTCAACTTTTTAACATGTACAAATTAAACATCGTTGAAATATAAACAATGATCTTGACTTGTCTCAAATATTAGACCGTCATTAATCAATTACACAATCTACATACATTCGAAATATAAATAGAGATTGAAGAACGATAGAAAAAAAATAAGTATGAAAACCATATTTTAACTTTGAAATATTTTTTTTATCGATTTGAAAATACATTCAACTTTAATTTTATAATTTTTTTACAATTCAAATTCAAACAAATCTTATCAGTTTCATATGTTAGTCGAGTTTAACTAATTTTAAATGAGAAATAAATCGAGCCAATTGATGTATAAAAAATTTACAAATTCAATGAATTTTTAGATGTTACCCGTTCAATACCCATACCCACGTGTATTTTAGGGTCTAGACCCTACCCATACCCAAAGTACTTATTTCAATGGGTATGGGTCCAAGTATAAATCTAATATAAAATTATTGGGTTCAACTCTGGGTATTAATTATTGTAGTAGGTCTGGGCCTAGGTATTACCGCCCATTAACAGGTCTAGTTCTAATTGCAATATTTTTCAGATTCTACATTATTTAGATGAATATCTCGTTGGGCTAAGTGTTGATAGTGAAAATAATAAGACGAGAGTAGGCAAATTTGACAAATTCTAGGTAGTCGCTTCAGCGATTTTGCGAGGGAAGTAGCGATTTCTTAAATCACTGAACTTGGGAAAGAGGCGGCGGTGGCGGGGGAAAAGAGATTTGACGCTGACGAGTGGGGAGGCGCTGTTGTTGGGTGAAGGCAGTCCGGCATGGCTGATGATGGCGGCGCGCGCAAATACTCGTGCAAGACGGCGAGTGAAACCCTCAAATGGATCCATGCCATTATAGACTTCCTCAGGCCTTATCGATTCTTCTTAGATGCCCACGTCGTCAGTTTCTTCAAGGTGAATTCTTCTGACATGTTTGAGAGCGGAAAACTTTCAGCCTTGTTGCTCAAAATATGCAATGGTGGTGTGAATATTTGAGGGCACATGACAGGATAGATTGTGGGAAGCCGTCGATAAAGAGTGGATGGATTGCCTGCGGAAAGAGCCCGCGGAGAAACTTCTGCAAATCCCGTCTGGAGTGGTCCAGGTTCTTTGATATCTGCATTGCCTCGGTTTTCATCTTTGCCGCAGGTCTTTTCAGAAAAATTACTAAAGACAATGAAAAGAAAAGATGTGCATTCCTTCTTGTAGTTTACTAACTTTTTTTTAATAGATAGAATATCTAAATACAATTACACTGTTATCGTACTAAAAATATTAAAGTATTTTTTTTTTCCATATGTTAATGAGATTAATTATACATTCAATTCGAACATTAGCTCACCTTGTACTATTTATCTAATTCTTTTTAAGATTAAAAGAGTCTTTTTTTAAAAAAAAAAAATCTATTTATTATTTATTATTCATTATTCTCTATTGTTTTATTCATAACAAAAAAATACTAAAATTAATAAAGTATAATTTAAAATAATTTTCGTATTTTATAAAGATTTAATTTACTGTTTATTGTTTGAAACTTAGCCATAGTTCTAGTTGCTAACTAATTGAGTCCCCTGTACTTTTGGCTGGTAGCTTTGCTGTTAACATCTATATTTCTGTCATAAGATGATTTAGGATCTTATTGGTTAGACTCACTTTATGTTTGTTTTATTCATCATGCAGTAATCAGTTGTTGGAGTTCTGTTTTGTGGCTGCATCTTTGATGCTTAATTTCTGGAATTGGTCCATCTTGAGTAGTTGCTTTATGTTTTGACTGAAAGTATGATGCTTAATGTCTTGACCGAACTAACTAATGTTTTTTTATTGTGTCAACTGGTCCATAGCTGCATCATTGATGCTCAACGCCTGCAACTGGTCTCTCTTAAGTTGTTGATTTTTGATTTGTGACTGAATGTTTGATGCTTAATGTCTTGAACCAAACTAAACGTCTCGTCATTGCTTACCTGTTCTTTGTTTGATATAGGATCCTATTGATTAGACTTTACTTTATGTTTGTTTTATGTTGTTTTGTAGTCAGTTGTTGGGTTTCTGTTTCAGGGTTGCATCTTTGATGCTCAAGGCCCGGAACTGGTCTCTCTTAAGTTGTTGCTTCCTGTTCTATGACTGAATGACAATTGCTTAATGTCTTGAACTGAACTAAATATTGTTTCTTGTCATTGCTTCAACTGTTTTTTGTATTGGCTTTTCTGAACCCAGTCACTTGGACGCATGTGATCTCATTTGAAAAGTTATGGTGTTTGTATTTTTGTATCTTGATTCATGATGGACATGGATATTGTTAATTGAACATCACTTACTGCTTCATGCTAGGATCATTGGCCTGCTTCGCTTAAAGAATTTGTCCTTACATTGAGGTCCCTTTCTCTTCCTCGTGATCAGGCAGATCTGCAGGAGGTATTTCTTATCTCCATTCTGTATTGTTAATCATACCTTGTGACCAGTACTGTAATAAATCCTTTGTGCTTAATTGTGCCAAATCCTTTAAGTTGAAGATTACAGTATGTCTTATTTGCTTCAACCATTTCATATCACTGAACATATTTGACGCTGCTGTGCTTTTGAAGGACGCAAGGATCTTATGGATAGTGTCTGGGACTTTCTTTCTTTCTTTTCTTTTTCCCCTCTCTAACATGACCATGTTCATTGTGGTTTTACCTTCTCTGTAATTGTTTATTGACTGAAAGGGTAAGTTACTTGGGGATTCTTAATAAGCATTAATTTGTTTGAGTTTTATTGTTCTGTCGCTGCAGGCTTTCCCAGGTGTGAGAGTAGCACCACTGAACAGTGTCCTTGCCCAAGGCATGAATCAAAAGAAAAAACATGAAGTAGGCCACCTTCCTTTTTCTTCATTTATGTTAATCTTATTTATGAAGCACTGCTTTGAACTTGTAAATAGACCTCAAAACTATGTGGGGATAACCTTTAACCGTGTGATTGTAAGTTAACCACTAAAGTTACTAAAGAATTGTCTTGGTAAACTTTCTCTTACTTTTCATGGATGGGGCTGCTGAAATGAGGTCGTAAATTGGTTTCTAAATAGTTGGAGGCGAACAGGTCAAAGATATGGTTGGAATATTCTCCTTACCCTTTATTATGTCTGTATAATGGAAGTTTCAGATGAACTGAGAGATTTTGATGTAATTTCTAAATCAATAAACTAGATTCTTGCACATTAAGTTAATGTGATTTCTTTTGGATTTATCCTGACAACTGAGGTTTTGGAATTTGAAATGCTTACATAGTATTTAATGTTTGCTGGAGTAGACTCAAGCCCTTGCTGGTGTTATCGATTCCATTGCTAGGAGAGTTGGGGCCCACACAGTTGTGGATGTTGGTTCTGGTCAGGTATTGAAACCTCTTTCCTTTTTTGTTGCACGTGATTGTCGATCTCTTTCTAAAATACAGTGAATAGTTTCCCGATACCTCAATTTCCATTCTGCATTCTTTTGGATTTACTCCAACATAATATTGAATAAGGTTTCTTGGATATAGATGTGCTCTGGCTAAAGTTCAGTGATGTCCATTTGATTCTCTGGCTTGTTCATGCCAATTTGATGTCTCTCTCTGATATGGTTTTGCAGGGTTATCTTGCTCAAGTTCTCTCCTTCGAACACGAGCTTTCTGTAATAGCAATTGATGCCTCTTCCCATCATGGAAGTATTACTGATGCACGTGCGAAGCGAATTGAGAAATATTATGCAGCTAAGAAATTTAAATCTCGGTATGGCTAAATTTTTTAAATTTTAACCTTTTGGTATGCACATTCTCATTCTCACCAGTTCATGCAGTTCTCTATGTTCCTTTGCAAAGAACAAACACCTTTATCCACTGCTTCAAACTGGTTTATTTACCAAGTCTCAGTTACTATCCGAAAAACCAACTATTTTGTCATGACAGAAACTTTAATTTCATGATTGTCCTCCTTGGTTTTCACCTTGCACAAGATGATCTGATGTACCCCTACTTCAAGTTTACCTGCTAAACGGTTGTCAGTCCTGTTTCACTAATATCTTCCATTCACAGACATACGCCATTTGAACATTTTCACCAAATTCTCTCTCGCACATGTGCACCTTCTTCTTTTCTCTGAGGTGCTGTATTGATTCTCTGGTTTTAAGATTTGGTTCACTTGTTGGAAAGAACTTAAGGCATGCAATATGTAGTTATATACCTTTCTGGCTTCAGATCGTTTCTACAGCTTAGAACTTGCTATTTGTCTTTGAAATAGGCTCACTTTCCATGAAGTTTCTACATACTGGATGCTTGGTTTTTGATTGAGGAACCATTTTTGGATGATGTTCATTTGAATATAGGATCTGGGTTGCATTCAATAATTAGGTTCTGTTAGGATGCATGTTTCCTCACTATGCTGTTGGTTTCTCATTTTTTTGGATTTAAAATTAGATAATGCTTATTATACCATTTTGCATCTTCATTTCCCTTTATCAATCTGAAATTCCCATAGGCTTTTAATTAATTCACATTCATACCCTACTTTTCTGCATTTATACTTATATAAGTGGGGGGACGACTCAAAGTGGACTCTCCTTAGTATCAGTCCCTTGATTCTTTAACGGTATGCATTTGTATTTTGCCTTTCTAATGCTTTAAATGCCTTTGCAGTTGTTGTGTTGGTTCTGAAAGGTTTATGTACTTCTGTATTCATAATAATGGAAGGATTAATGCAGAGACTGTTTCCTGAATTTGCATGGACAATTATCTAACGAACCAGTTTTTTGCTTCTCTTGGGGGCCATTGTTTGCATAGTTTACTCCTTCACGAGTATTGGCTGAACTTGTTTTAATATGTTTATCATAGTGGCTGCTTTTGTTAAGTTGTCTGCCTATTTCATTTGCTGTTGCTTATAATTCTCTTCACTGTTTATAAAAGAATTGTTGAATTCGTTTTGTTGTCCCAGAAGAATTGTGCCTGGTTGAGAGAATTTTCTTTTTCATCTTGAGCTTATAGATAATTTCAACCTTTGTCCTTCCAGATCAGAAAGTAGAGGTTTCTGCATACCTAAAACAGTGACATGTCGTGTGCTGTCTCCTGCCATGTTGAAAGATGTCAGCAGCTCCTTAAGGCAAGTGGATGAGTTGGAGAACCCAACTCTTTTCAGAGGGAACACTGATTCAAAGCCTCTGGCAGGAGATCTTGCCAATGAATCTCCCTATCCCTCAAAAGCAAATGACAAATCTACAATGGTCCTCGCTGGACTTCATGCCTGTGGAGATCTTTCAGTCACAATGCTTAGGTGAAAGTCGCATTATGTTTATGTTTTGCTGATTTCCAAGAGTCTATGTTATACCGTCTCAGCAAGTGGTTGCTTATTTCTTAAAACATGTTGTAAAAATTCTATTTCATCTGACTTATTCAAACTTGATGTAAACAATGATTTTGTATGCCTTCATTCTTGATCTTTTATGGCATGGTATTACTTGAGCTTATGTCTTGCAATTGATTGTATTATTTGAAGCTGTTTTCGATATAGAAGCTTTTGCTTGTTATTTGCTTATTTTACTGTCTGACTTTGAGTTATTTATAACTAGGACATTCATGGAATGTGATGAAGTTAAAGCAGTGATTAGTATTGGTTGTTGTTATAACTTATTATCTGAAGAAGGCATCAAAGAAGGTAATAACCAATTTGGTTTCCCAGTGAGTAGAGGTGCTAAATGTGCAAACTTACAGCTGGGAAAGAATGCTCGTGATCTAGCCTGTCAGGTGATGTTTCAAATTGACATTTCTTGTCATGGATGCTAAATTGAACGTTGCTTTATACCTGTGTAATCAATCCAGCTTATTGATGTTCAAATTTCCTCGGGTAGCCTTCTTTGAGTATGAAGTTGGTTGCTGACCTCGATTTAATGAATTAGAGTGCGGAGAGATGGAGAGGTTTGGGTGAAGCTGCCGGCCTTCACAATTTTGAGCTTCATGCTTTTCGTGCTGCATTTCAGATGGTACACGTGATTGTGTTTTGTCTTTTAAGAACAATTCCTTTATGTTTTCATTCTATATTCATATAATTGAGGAAGGCTATTTCGTACATTAGTCATTATTATGCACCTGTACTTTTATTGGTCTCAGCTAACTAAAATGTCTAATATGGTTGCTGGTTGAAGGTTCTTTTTCAGTGCTACCCAGAGATTATAACTCGAAGCCCAGCAATAGGGCGGCAGGGGAAGGCTTTGCGTCGCCAGCATCATCGGAGGATCCTGGAGTGTAATGCGGACATCGCTCAAACTTTCGCTCAAAGTGATTGTAAGTCTGATATTTATTTGACCCTTTTATCCTTATGAATATAGTTAGCTCGCGTCCATTATTATATACCAAATGTTATATAGGTAATAATATAATATTTAATAGATTAAATTTAAGTGATGACTGATGAACCCTAAGTATATAAAATTTATTTACTTCTATTTTATTTGAGGTTTTGTCACATAACTTACTGGAATAAATGAACCTTTGTTGTTGTTTTTATCCATTTTTCCCCATTCACTCTGTTTCATATTTTTTTCTCCTTAACACGACACCATCCAGCCTTGCACACCCACCTCCCACCATGCCAAGTCCCTGCCTCCCGCATCACTACATTTGACCCTACACAAAAGCCTAGCCAAAACAACATAAGGAGACGCATTACCCCCCACCTCGTTGCCAATACTCCAAAAAACCCATCACCCCTGGTATTATCACTGTGCTTTCTCAAGATGGGTGTTTTTTCATCATATGATCAGATCTTATGTTTCTGAATGATTATCCCTCATTAAAAATTTAAAGTTGATTTTTCGCTGTAATGTCATCTGGATCTTTTACAATCTAGGTTGTGCCTGGAGATTAAATTGTTATTGATCTTCCATTAGTCTGTTGTAAGCTAGGAAGCTGTCATCTCAGAGGACTTTATAGCTTGTTGTCTGGATGCTTTTGTCATTATTTTTATGGTTCTCCTGCAGGTTCAACCTATTCTAAGAATCCTTTGCTTAATGAACATTCTTCATATCCAAAATCTGCAAATAAAGATGCTAATTCTGCTGATAGATATTCCATGTTTGTGAAGTTCTGCAAGTCTGGATTAGGTCGGCTTGGTCTCTGTGTCCCACAGGATATTGAATTTTCTAGGTTGTGGGAGGAAGCTGAAGAATTTTCTGTAAGTTTGTCTTTGCACTTTTTTCTGTTCTCGTGCTTCACAGCTAAAATAGTTGAATTTAGTTATATTCGTTGTTTAGTTATTTCGAACTATTACTCCTCACTATGTTTTACCTGCTTGATATGTATTATTATAGCATTGTTTTTGGCGTTTAAGAAACCAGCTAAATTTTTTACTCATAGCATGTTGATGCACTGTCCTGGTCCTCCTGGAAGTCATTGCTTCTGGCAGTTGGTTATTTGTTATCAATTGTTCAATGGAGTTGATTGTGTGGGTTTAGGGGTTAACTAGAGAAACATGACGATAGTCCAAGTGAATACTGACATGAAACCGCATGGAGCAAGAACTGTGTGGAATGCACACATGCAACAGTTCAGACCTTAATTTTTTTCAGGATATGGGCTGATGCTCATCTGAAGAGATTACCATTAAATTGTTAATGAATGGTAATCATGCTGTCAGTAGGAAAATAAATGATCACCGTTGGATTCGGTCACCACCACCATTGCTTTTGAAAGGGTTTACTTTAATCATGCCAGTTGTGAGATCTTTTTAGTGGATCAAAATTCTAACTGAAATAGGGCAGTATATCAGTGAAAATAAAGCTGTAATTTATCTGTTTAATGATTCTTAAAATGAAGGATGACTATATTTAGAAGTACAATCTGAATTATTAATGTTAGGCGGCTTGTGAGGTTAGACTTTCAAAGGTATTTAGTTGCTGTGATGCCGTGAGTAAGTCTTGATATACTGATGCAAGTTATTTAAAAATATAATTTGTTAGTCCTGCTAATGGGAGGATGTTTTATTGTTTAAAACATTAGCTTTTGAACAAAATAAAAAGAGGTTACTGAAATACATAATCAATGAGAATTATTTTCCTCACAAAAAGGTGAAGAATATGATGGAAAAGCCTAAAGGATACTCCCTCTCCAACACATTCATCATCATCCTTCTCTCCATTCCATTCCTCATTGTTTTCCTGACAGTGAAAACAAATTCGAGTTTGGTGTATATCTGTGGTTCATTTTTCTTTCCTTGTCCCAATCCTTGAACCATACAAAAAATTCGTATTTCTTTGTATTATTCTGTTTCTCTGTGTTATTCTGCGCATCTTCATTTCTTATTATCATATTATATATATATATATATATATTTAGGTGTGGGGTGGGGGTGCATGTTGATATCTTAAAGCCTATTTCTGAGTTTGGACGACTGGCTTTTTAGCATTTATTCTGGTATCTTAATTTGGTCCTGCTGAAATGCAAATGCATATGTTGGAGATGGTATCATGTTGTGAGGATTTCTCTACGTAAGATCATAGTCTTTTCGTAGATTTATCGTATCTCTATCTTTCTTAAGGCAGGCATGTGTGTTAATTAACTGCAGGAACTTGTTGGCCCTTATTGGACGCTTCGGGCTGCTCTAGGCCCTGTTTTGGAAACTATCTTGCTGCTTGATAGACTGTTGTTTCTCCAAGAGCAGGGGAATGTGCTTATTCAGACGGTCTTGCTACCTATATTTGATCCTGTATTGTCTCCAAGAAATGTGGCTCTAATTGCTGAAAAAGTCTGAAACAATTTCATACATTGATAAATGATATATTTGTACCCTAAAATGAGATTGTACTTTTTCATGAGTAGTTTGTGATTTTTATTCTTGATGCCCAATTTCCAGTTTGTATTCCGAGTTGCATGCTTTTAAGAACTGATGGTTGATCTTCCCCTTCCCAATCATTCCTGGATATGTACAAATTTTTACCTGATAGGTTGCCATCATAGTAAAAGCGGATGGCGAACGATTCAAAGTACCTGGATAGAAGGTACACAACAAACTCGTGTTTTGGCACCTGAATAAGCTCTGTGGGTTTACTAAGTCAAAAGTAACTTTCTTCAATGCCAATAATAGTTTGAAAGATGGTATAATCAGCATTGATTTGGATGAAGTGGCTCTAGTTCTTATCAGAATCATCGGGAGGAGTTGCAAACCTTTTGCCAATTTGGTCGTCTCTATCCATTTGTGAGGTATCGTCTTTCTTTGTCTCTATTTCTACTATGCTCTTCAGATTCAATTATTCACAAGAAGAGATCAAGTGAAGGGTCAGAGGCTGGAATGGGCTATGGTTTCTATACTCAAAATTGCGTAGCCCAAAATGTCTAATATGGTTTCTAGTTGACGGTTCTTTTTGAGTGCTACCCAGAGATTATAACTGGAGTCTAATGCGGACGTGGCTCAAACTTCCTCTGAAAAATTGTAAGTCTGATATCTATTTTCTCCTTATGTTCTATAGTTAGCTGCGTCTATACCTATTATTATATAACAAATGTGATATGGGTAATAATCTAATCTTTAATAAATTAAATTTAAGTAATGACTGATGAAACCTAAGTATATAAAATTTATTTACTTGTATTTTATTTCAGATTTTGTCACGTAATTTACTGGAAATAAATAAATATGCTTGTTGTATGGATGAAGGTGGTATATAAATACAAGGAATTGTTATGTGGGGAACATAGTGAGGGGGACTTGCCAGGGAGGGTTTTGGTATAGCAATATGCTTAAAAAGAACATGATTCGGTTGAAGAATTCAGTGCCTTTGAGCGTGTGATGCAGGGGGTGGTGGCAATGCTTCACTCACAACATGCACAGTCAAACTCCACGGTCCCTTCTTCTATGGTGTGATTGAAGCTGGATCAGGTGGCTTGCACATCTCATCGTACAAATTCACTTTGGAAAAAGTATGCAGAGGTTATGGTTCTTGTCCTGGAGGTGGGTAGGGACCATGTTTTTAGGAGCAATATTCTTGTGTGGTTTAAGGAGAAGCATCAAAACATTTTATTTTTGCTTTTTGCACTTTTCATGTACAGGTACATACAATAGCCAGTTCTGGTGGATTGACAAATCAGAGAAACTCTGGAGCAAACCTTCACAAGGCAGTTGTAGGCTGCCATGTGCCTTTCAGTATCTGGGAAAATGCAATGGCAGGCAGACTTCGCCACTGCAGCACTAAGCCTTGCTGAGCCACGTGCGAGACTTATACTTTGTTCATTTGTCTAGTTCATTTCATCATCAAACTTCAAATGCAAAGCCATCTTAGCTGAACCTTGCTGCTAGAAGACCTTTGATTGAGCCGACTAAGGCAAACAGGATAATGAGCAAGGTGATGAAACAATATATCCTTAGAATAATCGATTTGCTTGTCCAAGGCCCTATCTCTTTCTGCACCAAGTACATTTCCACAGGAAAGTATACAACAACAGGCCAAAAGTTAATTGCTCCAGCTAGCCCCACAACTTGGTTAAAGTACGGAAACAGCATAGCAAATCCTGTGGTGAATCCAACATAAGCAGTTCGGAGACACAACCTAAGCAGATTGAGTCTCAAAGCAGGCATTTGTTTTAGGTCACCATGCACATATTTATTGTTGGGGAACTTCTCTGCAAACCATTGCTCAATACTTGCATAAAGTGGCTGAGTAAACACCTTACATATATACAAAAGAAATTAGCATGATAGAGTAGCACCAAAGACACCAAGGTGGAAAATATGTTAGACTGAGTACCTGATATCCGCCAATGAGATGAAGAACAACACATGCATTAGCAAAGTCAATAAGCCAGTATGGCTCGTAAAAACCAAATCCAGTCAAGAGGTTTCCAGGAGTTGAATTACCAAAAGCTGCATAACCCAATCCTCCACAGCACAAGTAGAAGAAAGTTGTCACACAGACTGCCGTTACAGATGCCTTCTTCATAGTGACTTTTTCTGGTGGATTTGACTTCAGAGTGTCCTTCAGGTAAGTTCAACCCAAAAGGTCTATTAGCTCTTCATTTTTGCTTGGTACTGATCAGGAATTACAAACTATAGTTGTAAACTTCTCTTACCATTATCTCAAGAAAAATAAGAGAGAAAGGGAAAGCGAAGGCAATGTCCCCAATCGCTTGAGAAACTGACCATACTTTTTGTGCAGCAGTGGGAGTTGGAACTCCTTTAATGCTACCTTTTATTTCTCGATTTTCTGTAAATTCAGGTTAACAAGTGAAATAACAGAGCACAGAGGATGTGGCAAAAATTTTATAGTTCCCAGTTGTTCTTATTACAGTTCTCTTCCAATTGCATACCTATTACATTGGCCAAGCCAAGTGCTGATCCAATGATAGAATATGTGAAGGACATGACTGCCGCAACGACAGATAGCCACTCAGTGTTCCGAAAATCAGGTATTTGAGAAACTATCACTTGAATAATTCCAAATATAAGCATGTAGCATGTTGTTCCATATTTACAAGCAGCTGTATGCCCTTCACTATGGTAACAATTTGACCTTTGAATTGCTCTGTACCATTTGAAAGCTGACAGTTAAGATTGTAGTCTAACATGCACTCACAGCGGGAAAGAAAAGAATGAGATGTTATTACTAAAAGTGTTTCTAGCTACTCTGACAAAACGTGATATAAATAGGCAGTATATTGCGAGAAGACTTTAGTATAACTATGACTATCTAAACTTCTGTTCTTTTTGTTGATTGGGGGGTGCGGAACATTGGAGAAGCTAATCATCATACCTCATGCTGATGGAGGATGTAATTGTGTAGACAATACCCACTTTGATGAAATTGATTCGAACAATAATGCCACACACCCAAGCACTCTTCTTCCCTGAGATGCCAAGATAAGGACGTCTTGATCCCAGTCTCAGGATTTCTCTTAATTAGCATAGTACAATATTTTTGATTCACAAGCACATGAAATTTTATTTGTTGTACTAACAGGCTATGCAGAAGAAGAGAATCTTTAAGTTGTGATGCATTTTTGGTGCTTGAATGCCATAGGTCATTTTAGCTCCTTTTCAAGGAAAACTGTAAATGGGCTACTAATGTAAGGAAGAGAGCTCCATCTATTAATTGAAGTAACTACGTAAGGAGTTAGAGCCACGGAAGGTCTGATTCCATCTATTAATTGAAGTAGCATAAGGTTTCAGATCCAAGGAGAAGATAGATAATTGACTATACACAAGAATATGAGAATATTTTGAGGGAGATACCAGTGAAAATTCTGATATTCTGATACCATGAACTTTGGCATTAGCAAATTTTTTGTTTGCATATTCAAACATCTGGATGCTGAAAAAGGAAACTTTTCAGGTACATAGTATCTCCAATTAATCTCTTATTGTTAATTTCTTACCTGCTTTCAATTTGTGTCTTGGACATATGTGGCGCTGAGTGACAAATGTGGGAAAAAGCCAGAAAATCTATCTTGACTTTTAAACTTTACTTGTGAATACTGATCCCCAGTTTTAGAAATAATCCATTCATACACAGGAGTCAAGTTTATGGTTTTGCAATTTTAGTGAACAAGTCAATTCAAGATCATCGGATCATACACAAATGCAATAGGTAACTAATTTATGGCGCACATTGTGTATTATACTAAGCCACTGGTTTCTACATTGCTACACTAGGATGTGCAGTATCGAGAAAGAACAAAAAGAAGCTGCCCCCTAAGTAGAATAGAAGAACTGTTTTGAAGACTTACGTTCTCTTGTTCCAACTCACTGTAAGCATGTTTTAGCTTTCTTTTCGTGTATGATGTGGGAGGTAGGGCTCTTCTAAACTATAGTATCCTTATTTCTACACTTCCACCAATTCAAAAAAAGGATATCAAGAGAGTCTACATGAGCAAAACAGGATGAATATTCCAGAATTTTTGCATGCTGAATGAGTATAACCAACTTTGTAAATCGTACCTAGAATTCTTCTAACAGCGTCCAAGTAGGAGCCATTTCTGTGTAACCCATTGTCGAGATCAGCAGATATGTAGCAGTTGCAAAGAAGAACTGCAGAAGTAAGGGTAACTGATGAAAATGCCAACATGGTTAACGGACCTGCAATCCATCCGAGCCTCGACATACTCCATGCTAGTGACAGTACCCCGGAACCAATTACTGCTGTTATTATATGTGCCAAAGCAGTCCATATATTCCCTGATCTCTCCACTGGAGGTACAGACATATTATTATCTTTTTCTTAATTGTTCTACCATAAAAATAAAAAAAAAAAAAAAATTCACTTCATTGATATATAAGCTATGAACTGAAGAATACATAAATATCTACAGCCATGTCTGTCCTATACTCCTACTTCATTAGAAAAGGTTCAACTTTGGAGGATCAGAAAGATTGGATTTAAGATTGCATCTCAAGATCTCTGTTTATGTTCTATTGAAAACATAACTGCACTTCAACCACAAAGAACAAATTAATTACTAGTTGAGACAAGCATATTTGTTTCAACAGGAACAGCAACGGAATTTGGTTGGCCATAGCTTTTAATATCAAGTTTATCCCATTCATTGTCAGATTAAATTTCAACCAAATTTGTGGTACATTTCTCTCTCTGTTCAGAGTTGTTTTTACTTCAGGAATTATATGCAAACAGCAGAATTCCAGAGAAGAAAGAACAGAAATACTGGGGGCTGAACTCGTAAATATTACTCAGCACCATGGCAGAGTAAGAAGAGAAGTTGAAAGCCGTGTCAGATTACTTCAAAAAAGGAGACTTGAGATTTTGCAGCCTTTTTCCTTCTTCTTACCGGACACCTATTCTTCCCCAGAATTCAATTCATAGACAAACCCATGATTGTTCTATTTTGAAGTTATCAGAAATCGAAAGAGAGATGGTAAAGTGAAAATTGGACTCACCAGTCTTATGCCCATGATGGCCGGCAGCTTGATCGCCGCATGATAAATAAGACGAAGGAGAAGGGGATAACAATGATGTGTGCTGATCATCTCCACCTATTTCCATACCCACCATAACAGTCACAGGAGACGGAGATGATCGAATTCGGTCAACTGTGATTATCGCCACAGAATTGATACAGCCTTTAGCTACATTCCACCACGTCCACGATCATTCGCTTCGCGCGTATTTTGGGATATCATTTCTGAGGCTATTATTAGTATTACAGCCCAAGCCCAATGTAGGCCTGTCTCAAATATTAACATCTGTAGAATTTTTGTTTAGTGCAAGTTGTTTATTCATCTGCACCATTAGAAGATCATAATGAGTAATAACACTACTTTTCTGAAATTCAATGATCATATGCATGGATCAGATGTTGCATCGTACTGGTTCCATATAAGGGAGACCTTAGTTTTAGGAGGGCTAAAAATTAAATCAAATTACTCGGTCGAAGACGATTGATAAAAGTTTGTTTCGACTTGTTAACTTAACAAAACCAAGTTTGATAAAAAAAAATTAAAAAAAATTGTCTGATAAGCTTTAAATTTGACTCGAATTTAATTCGTTTGGTACAAAAATAATAAAATATACTTAAAAGTATCGAATTGTTGAAGGTTGATTCATTTCTGATCAAATTAAAACTCATTTGAATTTTGTTTTGTATCTGATCCTAATTCATTGAACACTTCCTAACTGAATCTAGCAGCCAGGATTCCCTGTATCGATCCAGCAAGCATGTACATATTTAGTAAAAAGCAAAGAATGCTAGAAGTCCTGAAAAAAATCCACTGGGGTGTCCAGGATCCTATGTTTTGCTGCCTCAACCACATTTCCACTGGAAAATATATGGACAATGGCCAAAAGTTGATGGTGCCAAGAACTCCCAGAACCTGATTGAAGTAAGGGAGTAGCATAGCCACTGCCGTTGTCGATGCAACGTAAACTGTCCGGAAGCACAGCCTGTGAAAATTTAGACTCAAAGCCGGCACTAAGGGAAGTTTCACATTGTAGTTCCTGTTGACAAACGAGCTCTGGGGAAACCGCTCAGACAGCCATTTGTCCACCACAGCAAATACTGGTTGAGAATAGACCTGAATATTGACAGTAAAAGGATATTGGTGAGCTTGTCAGCAAGTTGTAGTGGGAAACTGCAGTTGTTTTGGCTGATTCAGTTCATTGTTTACCTGATACCCTCCAATTAAGTGTAGAACAACACAGGCGTTAGCGAAGTTGATCAGCCAGTAGGGGCCGTAGGTGCTGAATCCGGTCAAGAGATCTCCGGGTGTTTTATCTCCAAACGCTGCGTATCCAAGGCCTCCACAGCTGAGATAAAAGAAGGTGGTGATACAGATTGAAATTACTGATGCCTTCTTCATGGTCTGCCTCTCTGATGGAGGTGATTTCAAAGTATCCTTCAAATTTACGGATTAAGTTAGTCTGGTTGTTCCGTTCTTGTAATTTTTAGACGGGATTATATGCATGTTGACGTGCAAAAGGCCCTTTACCTGTATTTCAAGAACAATTATGCAGTATGGATACGCAAACGCTATATCTCCGACTGCTTGAGAAACTTGCCACACTTTCTGGATTGTGGTGGAAGTTGAAACTCCATAAGTGCTACCCTCTATTACTTTGTTGTCTGAAACACATTATTGACGAAAATAATGAAGCAGCAGACAGAAATGGACTTCAAGGTCTGATTGTTTAACATGTTTATTATCTACTACTTTCCTTTTAATACTTTGTAGTTGTTAGCAGAGACAAGCTAGTATGGTGCTAAAATGATAGAACAGGTCGAGAAATCTACCTATGACTTTTGCAGCTCCAAGCCCCAATCCGATTAACGAATAGGCCAAGGACATGATCGCAGCAATGACAGAGAGCCACTCCATACTATGGAAATCGGGTATCTGGGACATAAATACTTGAACTGCTCCAAAAAACAGCATGTACTGTGTATTTCCAGATTCACAAGGAGCGTCCTGTCCATACTTGTGATAACAGCTTGATGTCTGTATTGCGCTGTATATCAAGAAAGGATTCGTTCAAAATTGGTAAAACATGCTGCAGTCCTCTATCTATAAAATGGTTGGAGCAGATCATATTATACGTCCAAAGATTTTAGTATAGAAAACCTTTCATCAAACAAACACTATAATTCAGTCCAAGATAATGGTAGGAACAGCACCTCAAGCAGAGAGCAGTAGTAATAGTATACGCAACTGCCGTCCCATAGAGATTCATCTGTATGAGCAGCCCACATACCCAAGCACTCTTCGTTCCTGCAATGCCAAATACTATCAAACCTCACAAACAGTTCTGAAGATCAGATGAAACAATCAAGATGAAAAACAAAGCAAAAACTTGTCCAGGCAATCCCGGCAATAAAATGCAGCCGCCCGTCTAGTTGTGGCTGGAGAAGTTTTAGAACAGATCCTGATTAACTCATTCAAGAACGACACAAATGAACACACACCTAAATTATTTCTAACAGCATCAATATATGATTTATTCCTGATAGGGCCATTGTCGGGGTCTGGAGATCTGTAAGAATTGCAGAGGAGAAAAGTAGACACCAAAGTGACAGATGCGAAGAAAACCATCAAAAGCGGACCCCAAATCCAGCCCAACTGCGCCATGCTCCATGCCAGAGATAGCACCCCAGACCCTATTACTCCTGTTATGATATGAGCCACCGCTGTCCATGCAGTCCCTTCAAGATACAATTTTTTTCCCAAGAATCAACACAAGCAATGGGGAAAACATTTATGAAATTAAATGGGGAAAGAAATTGGATATAAATAAATAAAGAGCATCATCATGAAAAAGATATGACAAACCAGTTCTTGCAGAGTGGGAGTTGACTGATTGTTCAGAATCTGTATCATCGGCACGCACTGATTGGATGCCCAGTTCCAGTAAAGGGATGGGTTCATTCGCATCTGCTACCATGATGTTCTAAATAGCGCACTTAAGACACCAATGTCGTTATTTCAACTGAATTGTTCATACATATGTGAACCGCGAATGGTAAGAGAAGATCAGGCGCATGACACGAGATCTGAATGAAAGTTAGGATTGTTTGGCAGGCAGGCCTTCTCGTCCTATATTACCTACACGGTCCCGTAATATTAATGCGCCACTTGTGATTCTTCATCAATGATATCCCTCATTATTTCACGCAATTTTCTAAAGATTCCGGCGTCAGCACGACTCAGTAAGTTAACTGTTCCCTGCGGGATTTAACTGGCCAAGAACGAAAAGTTTAAGGTTGCCAATCAAACTTGTAATGATTTTCATGTTTAACGTTTGACGATCTCAACTTGATTGGCAGTTCATCCAAGATCCAACTCAGAGTCAAACACACAAACCGGGAAATGACGTAAACCCCCAACTCAGGGGCTAAATAGTAATCTTTAGTAGTTATATAAAACTAGGCCACCCTTGCTTCACTCCAGGTTGTTTTTCTTGCACTCTTTTCCCCACGTTTTCTGCTCACACAGTTGACCCTCTAACTTAACTTATTCCAACTTTTTAGTCTGTCCCTCTACACTTTTTACTCTCAACAACCTCAGCAATCTTGATTAACCTTTTTACCAACTTTCACTTTGGTCTTTAAAGTTTAAATCTTTACCTAACATTTGGAACATCATTCGAAATTGAAATAAACATGAATCTTGCAGATTATGTGTTCTTGTTTCAGTTCTCAATCTCAAATAAACATAGTATATTAGTACTACGTACGTACACAGAAAGAAAGAAAGAAGAAAAAGAACTAAAACGACATGCAGACATAATGTACAGATATGATATCTCATTCCTGCCGTAGACTATGAACTGATGATGATCAGTAACCCAAAGTTCTAGCCTCTATTGATCAGTACATTCTCGTGCGGGTTTTGCTGAATATACCCTGCCCAATCCTTCCCCACCTCCTCCTCATCGCGGCCCTCGATCAACTTATCAGAGACGCCGCCAGCACCGCCGTTGGACTGCACGGCTATCCTGCTCGTGAACAACCGGACAACCCACGCCACCGCGGACACTCCCGCGACCGCCATGGCCCCGGCCGCTACGAATCCGATCACCGCCAGAGCTAAGACGCACGCTGCGCCGAACAGCACGGGACTGAATATTAAGAAGAGTGGTGAGGCTACGAGGAGCAGAGTCACAGTAGCCAGGAAGCTGATTCCCATCAACGCGAGCAGTGGGCCGCCGATGACCACTCCAGCAATGGACGCGAGAACCGCCGTCCTCCCGGAGAAGTGGCGGGGCTCCCGCTCTGTGATCTGGTACTGTTTTTCCATCTGGGCCGAGAAATCTTGGCGGTGAAGCAGAAATCGGAAACCAGTGGAGCAATGGGAACGATAAGGATTGGTGTCTTTGTAAGCGTAAGGAAAGAGTAGTGAGGAGGCACGTGTCAGCCTGGTTCTGTAGACGTGGATTGAAATTCATAGTATACATCTGCTTCTCTTTCTTGTTTTTTTCTTTTCTTCCTTCTTGTAGATAGGTTACAACCTTCAACCTTATCGTAGTATTAGGAAAATTCTTAATCAAATTAAATTTAACGAGTCAAATCAATAATAAGATAATTATAATATATTTATTATATGATTGATTGATTTTTATGAATAATATATTAATCACATAACAAATGTATTGCACTTGATATGTAATTAAAAGTTTAATTAAGAAAATTTTGGTATGTCGAAATGGTGTACCGAATACCAAATCGAAATGCTCGGTTCGGTTCCGTCTAAATTAAATTTATTTTGACTCGATTTGATTTTGTAACGAAAAAAAATAGAGTATTTGGTTAATTAATAATTATAATTAATTAATTATGTATTAATTATAATTATTATTTTTATAAATATAGATATTAAGATACTTAATATTTATAACTCATATTTTTTATTATATTTATAAACATTGATGTAATAGATACATAATTTTTAAAGTTCGGTATCAGGTTCAATTATAAATCGAACTTTCGCTTAGGTCGATTAATCGAAAATTGCACAACCCTAGTTCAGTGGGAGGTATTAAGTGACATACGTTAATGCAAAAACTTATGGTACTTATTGTGATATTAATTCAAGACTAATACATAATTGATTAACCAAAATAATTTCCATTTTTCCTTTAAGCAAAGTTCACCCTTAAGGTGAACTGTAAGCCCCTTGTTATGTTGGTAAGTATAGTGCGTCAGATGGGCACACAGGACTCTGCCAGGAGTGTCGGACAGAGCCGGTATGATATGAAAGATTGAGTCGACAGACGCGGATTAGATTGTAGCTTGTGTTGGTGTCATGATACTAGGTTGGGGGAACAACGCATGGTACATTGTTGGCCAATTGAGGAGCGGTCAGGTGATGGTGCGCGCAAGGTCTCGGAAGCGCGCAAGCCATTGCGGGCAGTCGGGTGAGTAGGATGCGCAAGCATGCGCATGCTTGGGTGAGCAGGCGCCTATGTACGGGACAATAAGCAGACAAGTGTGTACGGACAGCACACTTGTGTGGCATTTCTTGGCAGACTGACAGATGGTATGCACAAAACGGCCCCGACGGGCGAGTTTCCTCGGCAGGAAGACAGGCAGTGCGTGTAGACAGTCTAACGACGCGCGCACACGATCAGCAGGTTGGGACGACTGTAGACAGCAGTTGAGTCTTGGCGATTGGCTGCACCCTGGGCAAGCAAACAACCTGATCGCATGGCAGAAGGTGGCTGCAGACATGTCCTAGAATTAGAAGGTTATGTGACAGTTTTCTAGGGCAGTTTCCTAGCAGTTGGGGATATCAACTGCAGCATTGTTGTATTATTATTATTACTTGTAGGCTTTTACATTTTTGGTAAGTAGAATATGGATGTAATCCATATTGTGCAAGTTTGAGGGATCTTTGTATTTTGATTAATTGATAATAAAATATAAGATTGCCTTCAACTGTAAATTTTGCTTTGCTTGATTGTGTTTACTCTTGTATTCTTGCATATTTAAGTGTGTGAGAAAAGGCCGATTAATTTGGGTAAAGTTAGGCTACACGGTCCAACGAATGTCTGTCTCTTTGAGATTCCAAGCAGATTAAAAGTCAATGTTGGATGTAGAAAAAAGATGGAATTCTCTCTCGTCGAATTCTCTCCGATTTCTTCTCCAGTTTCCCCTCGTCCCTCATCAGCTGGTTTAACTCATTCATTCAACTCTCCATCAGGATTTCCTCATAAACCCCCATGGACTCCACCAAAAGTATCATCTACAACTTCTATCTTTTCTAACTCTACAAGTGTAGAAGATTTACAAAACTCATATCACCTTGCTAGCCCTTCAGACCAAAGCCCTATGACTTACAAGGAAAAACTAACAAAACAATCGCCACATATCTGTTTCCTACTTGGATACAAAACTGGGATCTGGACCAGCCAGAATTTTCGCCACCACCATCACCACCGACAAGCATAAACCACCCTCATATATCTTTATCACCTCAGGATATTCAAAGAATCTACCAGCCGTGGCATCGAGCTCTCATCATCAAAATTGTAAACCTTCCACGGCCAATTACCAACTTAAATTTACATTTGAGCAAGCTATGGAGAACAAAGTCTCCTATACGAATTACAGATGTTGGAGAAAACTGTTTTATAGTTAATATCTCATCTCAGGAGGACTATTTTTTGGCATTAGTTGGGGGTCTTTGGTTTCTTTTTGATCACTACCTTCATGTCCAACAATGGAGACCGAATTTCACAAATTCATCGGAAATTCCCCAGACGGTCTACATGTGGTTTCAGCTCCCAAATTTACCTATTGAATTTTATGACCACCAATTCCTGTTCTGTATCGCCCGACTGATTGGCCGCCCTATTAAGATGGACACACACACTTTTAACAAATCAAGATGTAGATACGCACGACTATGTGTAGAGGTGGACACTTCAGCCCCTTTACCTCCGTTTATCAAGATCCATCAACATACCCAAAAAATCGTGTATGAGCTGAACACCTTATTTTGCCACAATTGCGGCTTGATTGGTCATACCAAAACCAACTGCTCGAAAACTTACAACACTGACAATCTACTGAATACTACGAATACGGAGATATCAAGCACAATCTCCCAAACCACACAACCCCATCAAATACAGAAAGCAGTTCCAAATCTGAGTTCCCCCTCTTGGGAAGTTGTGAGATCTAGGGCAAGAAAGAAATTAAAACCGTCAATACATAGTCAATCAAACCCCCAGTTCCAAAACGCTGCGAATGAACTATAACCTCCGTCTTCAACCTTCAAACACCTACGTAAAACAGATAATATGAAACAAAAATGGATTGCAAAACCAACACCCTATACCTCCTCTACCAATAACCCCAGTTCTAGCACCAATCCTTTTTTGATCCTCGAAGATACCAATGGTGAAGGGATTTTGGAAGAAGGAAACGGGATTGACGGAAAAGAGAGAGAATTATCTCAGGAAAATGTTACAAAACTGGCTCCAATCGTTCAAAAACAGGATACAACCCAAACAGTTTACACGATGAATGAAGAAGAACAGTTAACTAATTCTGTATCACTATCCTCAGCGAAGAAGTCAATGAATGAGTCAGCAAAGTTGGCCATTTCCTCGCCGAGTCAGAAGACAGGTAAGCACTCTGTAACTCTAACGACTAATGACATGGACACTTTACCCTCTTTGACTTCCACGTCACTAAACTCTACTACACAGATACACAAACCATCCACATCAGTAAAACTGACCACTAATCAAACCATTGATAATATCCCAACGGTGGACTTTTCTAATGGCTGTATAGAACAGTTGCACACCGGCCATACACGCATTGATACAATGATGGTGGATAATTTACACATGGAGGACGAAAATCAACACTTGGCGACCTCTTCCATATATGCTGGTCCAATTAGAAGCGGTTGCCAAACTGATTTGGTTTTTAACCTAGATTCTGGAATTTCACCGTCTCCTTTATATACTTCTTCCCCTTCACAGTTAATTTCAGCCAAACTTACCGTAGAATCATTGACTTTTACCTATGGACCACATTATCCCAGAATACCTCTTCGGTAGAGGCCCAGAATGAACATATTCTTCGAATTCCCCGGCGTCGGGCCCATCTTCCCCACATCTGGGCCAATTTCCTTCATTATCGCGGCCAATGTTTCATCATGCATCACCAACACCAACCCAACAGATATTCCCCAATTCCAGTTCCATGGGGAACCCACATTTGACAAACACCACAAATCACTTTATCCAAAAACATCCAACTCCTGCTACCCCATACCTTGCGGTTCGAAACCTGTTTTTAACCCTTGGACCGAACAATTACCTAGTTCAATCCTTCCATACATCCCCTCACCTTCTTTCTGGTCCGAACTCAGCAAACAATTTAGTAATAGACGTAGAGCAAGAAAGGGAAGGGTTTGTGAGGGATCGCGAGACTCAATTCAAACTCCATCTGCACCCTCTAGGAAGAGACCTCAACTCGAACTTCTTGAATGGTCATTGGCAAACGGGCATGTGAATCTGACAGACCCATGGCAAGGTTCAACATCAGTGCTCCAGAATCACAACATGATCTCCATGAAAATAATGAGCTAGACCTGTAGAGGATCTGCAAGACCAGAATTTGTCATAGCTGCGAGAGATTTGGTTCACAGATACCACCCACACATCTTTATTGTACAGGATACTAGGGTTCAGCGAGAGCCAGCACATATGATAATCAGAAAACTACCATTCACCGACACCATTATCATACCCTCTATCGGGCTCTCCGGAGGTATATGGATACTCTGGAATGAATCGGAGGTAAGTATTCGACAGGTTGATCTCTCTACAAGATCAGTCCACATGGAGGTGGACTTCCCAACACTGAATCAGCCGTTCCTTATGACGGCCCTTTACAACTGTCCACAGAGGCACAACCAATTTCAGGTTTGGAATTCCTTATTATCATACTCGAATACTACATTACCATGGTGTGCTATAGGTGATTTCAATAACATACTGCATCGGCATGAAAAAGTTGGGGGTAGACATCTTCATGCTAGGAGTGAGGAGTTTATAAAATGCATAATGGATTGTCAGCTGAATGATCTTGGGTTTACAGGGCACCCATTCACTTGGAGTAACAAAAGATACGAAAAATTTTTTATTTATGAAAGATTAGACAGAGCTTTCGCTAATATGGCATGGATTAATAAGTTCTCAAACACCATGGTTAAGCACTTATTGTCTCCTTATTCAGATCACTCCCTCATTCTCCTTGAGTTACAACCTCAGGCTATCTTGTCTAATCGCCCTTTCCGTTTTGAAAATGCTTGGATACTTTCTGACAGTTATAATAAGGTTGTTTTTGAATCATGGAAATATTATTTACCCTCACTTCCTGATTTTGGTTTCAGATCTAATCTTAATTGTTTAATTTTGAAGACAAAAATTTGGTAAAAATATGTTTTTGGCAACATTGACTCTTTGATGAAAAAATTGCTTGATGAGCTTGAAATTATCAAATCCTTATATGAAGAAAATTTTTCTCCTCTTTTATCTAATTCTGAAAAGGCTATCAACTTGAGATTGCAAAGACTTTTGGAACAAAAAAATTTATTATGGCAACAAAGAGCGAAGGCTCACTGGCTACAGTTTGGTGATAGAAACACTTCGTTTTTTCATGCTCTAGCTAGTCACAAACGTAGATTAAATTTTATTCAGGGTATTAAAAATACTGACAATGAATGAATTTCTAACACTATGGAAATTCTGGAATCTTTCAAAAACTTCTTCAAGGAAATATCCATGGGCAATGTGGAGACTTTTTTAGGACACACATATCCGAGAATTTTTTTAATGGTCAACTACCTTCTATTTCTTTGGAAATGGGAGCCCAATTAACTGTACCTGTTTCGAAAATGGAAATTCTAACTGCCCTGAAACGTATAGGCCCAAACAAATCTCCTGGACCTGACGGGCTTAACTCTATCTTCTTTACTTAGTTCTGGGATATAGTAGGGAATAACGTGATTGCAATTGTTAATAACTTCTTTTATCATTGTACATTACCGGCGGATTTGAACTTTACTGAACTTATAGTCATTCCTAAACGGCCTAATCCCTCCTCTCATCATCACTTTAGGCCCATTAGCCTTTGCAATATCATTTACAAAATCATTTCTAATATACTAGTGGCTAGGCTTAAACCTCTTATAACCTCCTTGATTTCACCTTTTGAGAATGCTTTTGTACCGCATAGAATTATTAGTGATAATATTATTATGGCTCATGAGATGCTTCATTCAATGCGCTCTAAAAAAGGTAAACAATATTGCATGCGCGATCAAACTTGATCTTGAAAAAGCATATGACAAATCAGATTGGGGATATATTAGATTCTGCTTAAATTTATACAAATTTCCTCAAATGTTTATTGATTGGATCATGAAATGCATTACTAGTGTCTCTTATTCTATTCGTATAAATGGTAACCAGTCTGAGTTTTGGAACCCCAATAGAAGAATTAGACAAGGCGACCACTTATCACCTTATATATTCATTTTATGCCTCGAGCCTCTAATACAAAAAATTCTGACAGACTCTAATGAACGTTTGGTGACTCCTATATCCCTTTGTAGAAACGGTCCTAAGTTACCAATCCTTTGTTACGCAGATGATTGCATATTATTCCTCAAAGCGAATCATAAATCTGTAGTTTATGTTAAGGATACATTAAATCAATTTGAAAGTATTTCTGGCCTTTCAGTCTGTTGGAACAAGTCTAAATTCACTCTTTCTCCTAACTGCCCAACAACTTTAAAAATTGGTATATCAGAAGCACTTCACATTAATCACCGGGTTATCGAACGGAGATAAATACTTAGGCCTGCCTTATGTCATGGTTCGTATGTCTAAGAAAGAATTTTTCTCTATTATTTCTAAGGTGGAAAGTCGAATAAATACATGGTATAATAGATTTCTGTCTTATGCTGGTAGAAGTGTTCTCATCAAGCATGTTATTAACTCCATCCCTCTCTACCATATGAATGTCTTTAAGATTCCTCAAAGTATAATACAGTGTATAAACAGAATTAGTAAACATTATCTTTGGAATGCATCAAAAAATGACAATAGGAAAAGTTTAGTTAATTGGAACATTTGTTGTCTGCCTAAACAATATGGCGGTCTAGGTTTCAGAGATTTGAACACTCTTAATAACACATGTTTGCTACGTTTGGGTTGGAGATTGCATATGTTTGACTCCTCTATGTGCATGGTTCTGTAAAAGCTAAATATTTTCCCCATAACAACTTTATTGAGGCCAGTGTAAAACCTTATCACAGTTATATATGGAAGCATATCCATAATACTATTCCCTTTATTAAAGAATCTATTAAATGGATCATTGGTGATGGTTCGCGTGTGAATATTTGGAATGATTTGTGGATTTCAAACGAATGTCTTGCTTCAAAGGCCTCGCATATACCTGTTGAACTACAAAATAAAAATGTAAATTTTCTTATCTCTAATGATAAATGGGACTTATCGGCCATTCAAGAAATACTGCCACCTCACTTACTTACCCTGATAGCTTCAACCCCTATTCCTATTACTCTCCAAAATGATATTCAAATCTGGAGATGGGATAGATCTGGTAAGTTTTCTTTTAAAACTGCTTATCTTTGGTTAAGATCGAAAGCTGTTAACTCCCTAGTACCTTCACCAACTTTACCCTAGCAAGTTTTTACTAAAACCACTACCATTCCTAAAGTGGAATTTTTTGCATGGCTCCTATGTCACAATTGCTTACCTAACCCTGCTTTTCTGTTTCAAAGAAGAAGTATCCCATCATCCATATGCAATCTTTGTAAATTAGAAACCGAGGATATCTCCCATACTTTTGTTAACTGCCCCTTTTTCTCTCAAATAGCTACTCTTTTATGACAGATATAAAATCTCTTTCATCCACAAACATTTTGATTATACTGCATTCCTTGAAAAATAACCATTTCAAACAAGCTCTTCTTATTAATCTTTTGTGGATCATCTGGAAAGCTAGGAATGAAGTTGTGTTTAAAGGATCCCTTATCAACATTAACAGAATATGGAAAGATGCATGTATTGTGACTAGGGAATGTACTACAATCAGGAAGAAATTCCTAAGGCCAAACAAGTTGTTGTTTGTAAATGGACTCCTGCTGATGATAATTGGGTCAAACTTAATATTAATGGATCTTCTTTTGGTAACCCGGGACATGCAGGTTGTGGAGGCATATTCAGAGATAACAAAGGACAATATCTCCTTGCTTTTTTTGAATATATTGGAACACAAACTAATTTTGTAGCTGAATGCTGGGCTCTTAGAATTGGTTTACAGATTGCTATAAAGAAATTTTTAAAAAATTTATTGTGGAAACAAATTCTAAATCACTTCTTTGCTTACTCAACAGGGAGAAGCCTATGCAGGTAACCCTTTTACCTTTACTCAAGGATATCAAGGCCCTCACTTCGGGGTTTGAAGACTTGAAGGTTGTCTTTTGTTACCGAGAGGGAAATCAAATAACGGACAACCTTGTTCGTTTTGGATCATCAGAAAAACATAGTATGCAAATGTTTTTGTCTCCACCAATTTGGATCTCCGAGCTAGTGGATCATGATATGAACTACTTTTGTAATAGACTTACGTCTAATCCTTGTATCATGAATATTACTCTGTAATAAATAAAACACCCTCTTGGTTACTGTTAAAAAAAACAAAAACAAAGACATGAACCGTGGTGGAGTAGGTGGACCACGGGTAGACCCAGGTCCCGTCTTCTCTTCCCTGAAATGGTAAGAAACACGACATAGAGTAAGAATCGCTCGAGTTTCCTGACGCTTTTTAAATAGTTGTTAATCTAATAAAATTATATAAGCAGCTCCCGCTTCCCCATTGTTTCAATTTTCAATTTTTGGAGCCCTAGCTACTCAGTAGCTACCCACGAGATCCGAGCAACGATGAAGCTCGTAAGGTATGATTAATCCCTCTGTTTTCTCTTCTTTCGTTTTCTTATTAATTCAATTTGAATCATTTTTGTTGCATATCATTGTCTTCTTTTTCTTTTTTCCCTGGTATTTTCTTATTGGGCAGATTCTTGATGAAATTAAATAACGAGACTGTCTCAATCGAACTCAAGAACGGCACTGTCGTTCATGGCACTATTACAGGTATCTTCTTTCCGGTTAACAGCTTCTAAGCATTTGCTTAGCTTTGCTCTTGAATTGAGAATGTAATTGGAGAGTAGTTGTTTCTTGTATCCGTAATTTCAATATGTTAATTCTTGGAAGAGGCAAAAATGTGGCGTGAAGACTGAAAGAAGAAGTGTGATTTTTTTAGTTTTTAGTTTTTTGCTTATATTATTCTGCTTCTGTTTCTGTTTCAGCAGCTGCTTCCGCATTTTAGATATGCACTTCGCTGAAGCGTGATGATTAATTGTCGTGTTACTTACTTAGACACTAGCCTATCAGTATCTTCCAGTGCGAAGGATGTAGTTTCATAAACAGCTGTCTGCATCATGTCTCATGGATTTCTCTTGTCATGGTTCATTACCCTTTCCTTCTCATTTTCTTAATTTCCATCATCTACTTGCTTTAATGTCTCTACTCATCATATAGATGGGACCTTGTTCCTAATATTTTAAAAATCAACCGCTCTGTCGTCTGTACTAGTAGTTCACACTTTCATCTTGTGAAAGCTGTTTTACAAGTTGGTTTTTTTGCCACGATAACTGCACTAGTTTTGATTGCAGTTTCTTGCCACTATAACTGCACTACTTTTGATTGAGAATAGTCGTTGTTATAAAATACTCCTAATATACCATAGAGAGTGGCTGTTGATTGCTTCTTGCTATGCTAACCCAAGACCCTCCTTGCATGTATATTTGTATGACCATAGTCCTATTATCATCTCTGCCCCAGATCAGAAGTTGAAACCAAGTGAATTCACCTAGTTGAGTTACCTGTCCAAAGCTTATTTATCGAAACTCCGTAATTTGCTTTCGCAGGATGACAAGTATATTTATCTTTTTTGGGTTGCTGTATTGATTTTATTTTATTCTTCTTAATGTTGTCATATCATACTAAATGGAAAGCTTTTTGGTGTTTTAAGCTTTTACTTCAGAGTGGTTTCTTCTTTGTTTTCTTTTGTGGTTTTTTCTTTTTTTTTTCCCTTGAGAGGAGAGGGGGGGTGTTGGGTACCACATAAGGGATTCCTAAATTCAGTTCAAAATGTGCATTATTGGACATCCTTGCAAATTTATGGGGGTGGCTATTGCCATTTTGTCATATTTGTGCCTTTGTTATCCATGGCTTCTCATCTGCACAGGTTACATGTATGAAATGAGTTATCTGAGTGATTGTTCTGATGTTTATGGTAGGAGTTGATGTCAGCATGAATACACACTTGAAGACTGTTAAACTCATACCAAAGGGAAAGAACCCAATTACGCTTGACCATCTGAGCGTGAGGGGTAATACAATTCGCTACTATATCCTTCCTGACAGCTTAAATCTTGAAACTTTGCTTGTTGAAGAGACCCCAAGAGTTAAGCCCAAAAAGCCAACTGCAGGTAATGAACTTTATCCTGGTTCATATTTTCACATTTGCTTTCATGTGGTTTCGTATTCATAATATTTCCATCATATACAGGGAGACCTTTGGGCCGTGGTCGGGGCAGAGGACGTGGTCGGGGCCGTGGACGTGGTCGTTAGATTTTTTCTGTTATTTCCAAATTCCAATATTTGGAACATCTGGAATCTAGCTCCATATTGCAAAAAATTTCTGTTGAGAGTTCGAGGTATGTAAGAGATGAATATTAATGGCACTTCCTATGACTTTTTCAACTACATATATCCCAGACTGATTCAAGTTCTCTCACCAGGAATGCTTGGTTTTGGATTCCTATGTGTAGCGAAGTGGGTGTGATTGTAGAAAACAACACCTATCTTCTAAGAAGCAAGCATCTAACCATCAAGCTTTTGTTTCTGAAATCTGAATCACTCTTTTGTGTGGAAAAAAATATATGTATCTTTCACTATGAATGAATATTAAGTTTCGCAACTGCTATGCCATTGTGATATCTGTGTGTTCTCTCCCATGGCTGGGTAGCAGTTGGTGATATAAGGATGTTTTGGGATCCAAATCCGTTTATTAGAGCATTGAGCCACTAGCACCATTGATCAGGGCTATGCATTAATCCAGTCCCCTTGTATTGGAAGGCTTTGAACTAATCCAAGAACCATTTCACGTTTAGTATCATAGATCCCATTCAGACTGGTAAATTATAGAACATTACTGTTACATGGGTTTTTAACACAATGGGCTATTCAAACACTCACTTTGCCAACCTAGTCAGCCTTAATTGCCAAGACTTGACCTTTGTTGGCAATCGCCAAAGTTGGTCATGTGCGCACGCCTTTAGGCTATCTGCATGCACCATTAGCCATCCTGTTGAGGAATCTTGCACATCAATTACATAATGTGCACACCGTCTGTCAGCCTGCTAGGAGATGCCTCACAAGTGTGTAACCCACAGGCAGATTGACCCAAACGAAGAAAGAAACCTTCATAAATCTGACTCCAACCAACAGAACTAGAGCCTTCACCAATCGGATTCTGATACCAATTGTCACGGGATTTTTTTAGCGAAACAGAATATTCAAAGTTTCAAACACCCAATGTGCGGCCTAGCTTACCACAAGCTAGTTAGTCTTAGCCCACACAGCCCATCGCCAAGACAGTGAAGAAAAGGCGCTTTCAAATCAAGTAGTTGCAAATGATTGAAGAAGTGTTGATCATTTAATGTGAGAACATGACCTAACAAGATAACATAACGTCTTTGAAGCTGATGGTTTGGACTGAGACAATTGAACTAATCAACATCAACCATTAATATTCATCCATTCATGTCTTACAGGGATCCATGAAACCCTAATGCCTACATTGTGTAAACTCCTATTGAGTCCTCTCAATCTCGACTTACACAGACAAGATACAAACTTCACCATAGGAGACACCGTCGCAGGATGCTGAAAGGGGCAAAAGAAAAAACGAAAATCGGTACATCAGTAACAAAAATCACCAGGAGTTTGGTCTTGTTTGACAGGGTTCCATAGGTGTCACAACAACATGATGCAACTGTCTGAATAACTTCTTCACAGTTCAACAGTCACATTCCAGAGGTACATCTCTTGTTCTGGAATTTGCAAAGCCAATGTAATAAGCCCGGATGCTTCCTCATATTCAAACTCTGCTTCCTTGGCATCAACTTGGATTCTTTTAGGTCTAACAGACGAATAAGCTCCGAACACACCACAACCACGAACTTTCACGTTGACCGTTCCAGGCTTTTCCGCTTCATAACTTGATTCTTTGATTGCTCCTCCAGAATTGAACATTTTGGTGAGACCAATTGGTGCAAAAGCAGTTCTGTTCGACAACTCCTTGACCGGGACAACCGTGAACACTTCATATTCTCGCGCCTTGAGTGTAATAGGCAGAGACGTATTCTTGGCAAGATAAACCAATTCTCCTGCAGACAAAATTGTACATTTGAAACGTCAGCATGAACTCTCATGAGTTTGCATTTGCGTTTTACTTTCGCATTGGGGAGGGACGGCTTTCAGAGGAGTCGTCATGATTGATTTAGCAGAACATACCGTGTAAATGAGAGTACACAACGGCATCTCCGTTCCATCCATCACCAGCAACTCTTGGAAGATAGTCGACATCTTTAGCTCGGATGATTCCGGTTATTGTGCCAGGTTGTTCGTCGTGAATGAGATTCTTCTTTCCAACTTTACACCAACCAGCTCCTTGGCAGTTAAAGACCCCCACAACTCCATTGTGATCATTTAGATTCCAAATTTTCAACAAACTGCAGTGGAATTATTGTAGTTATTAGATATAAATGAACTCTAAAATAGGACAAAGATCTTCAAGTTATGGGATTCAATGTAAGGTCCGGACATACCTCTTTCCATCTCTGGCAGGATCGGAAAACAGGCAATCGCGTGTTGGTCGTCCCGGAAGTTTGGCCCTCAATATGGAACCATCAGGAAGTACAAGCTTCTTGAGAAGGTTAAAGTCATGCTGTCCGGGCTTGTCACTGCATACATTTCCATTTTCCAACATAAGGAAAAATGCCTCGGAAAAAATATTATTCCATAACAAAATCTCAGGAACGCTTACAGCACCTGACATATATAGCACAACCGCCCACGGCACGTGCTGCTCCATGATATTCAGCCATTTCATGCAAACTCTGGAAAGAGATTATGGTAAATATTAGCACTGGAATACCTATAATCTTGAACTGTGTTGATGAATGATGAACAGGTGATAAGGTTATAAGCTTACGTGAAACATATCCCAATCTGGCTGCATGAACTCCCCTAGAAAGATGGTGTTGTAAGCAACGGAAGCAATGTGAATGGTGTGTGATGCTGGATCTCTGGGCCAAAAATCATCTGATGCTCTGATAACGGCTGTTCGCTTTGCACTGCAAACATGGCATCAAAAACCTTGAATCAGCAATCCAGAAACTCCCATCTGATCATGATATGGTAAAAACCGAATCCCAAATGGAAAAACGGGCTATTCGTTAGTCACCTGTACAAGCCGTCTGTGTTGTGACTCATGCAGGAAATAATTCCGTTATCAGGGAAATTCTTTGAAATGGATGCCTCCAATGCTTGGTGATATTTTCTGGCAAGCTTCACTCTTCCACCATGGCCTGCCCCGAGGGTTTCAAGGATGTTCTGGACATCGACTTTGACACCATCAATACCGGCTGATGCAAGATACGAATGTAACTCATGGTAGAAATTATAGACTTTCTCAGGATTAACTAGTCCTAGGCCAGTCTTGGTGATGCTGTTTAAAGCATCACAGGGTTCATTTGACTGAACTCCTGGAGAAGAGACAGGATAAGCCATCTTGGAGTCATAATGTTCCATTCCAGCCATGCCGGGTCTGACACCGCCCCAGTATCCGGCCAATGCATGCCAGACGTACACGTACCTGCATGGTCGATAAAGCGTCATATAGAATCGCCTTTTGACATGATCACGACAGTAATTAGAAGTGTCGAATTTCATACTTGACAGAGTGCTGATCTTTAATTTCAGTAACAATGTGGCGAATTCCCATTGCTGGATCCTCTACCCTTTCACCCTCTTTCCCATCCTTTTGAAATTTGTGGTTCTCCTTGATATTGGTTAGCCTGTTTGCGAAGCTGGACAGAACAAAGAGTTAACTCAACCGTTAGTCGAGAAAAGACATCAAGCATAAACGAAAACGATGAAATCATTATTAGACTCACTTGGCCGAGTTATCGGCTTGTGCCTTCTCACTGGTTGGATCCATGCCAACGGATTGCCATCCATCATCAATGATGACGAACTTCGGGGGAATCCCACCTTTCTCCAAACTGCAATAAGACATAGAATAAATTTTAAAACATTGTCGAATTACATATGTTAGGATATACTGGTAGGTAACGAGGTTACCTCTCCAACCCCTGCTTCACTCCCTCAGCAGTGACATTAGTATAGAAAGCATCCCATGTACACCATCCAAACCAGTTCAACATGTCTGGCATCTGATTCAAGATAAAGTGCAAGATTTAGAATATTATCAAGTTTAAGACAGCCGTCCCCCGGAAAAAAGATAAACCGGCAATGGGAGCTGGGTATGATTACTCCACCTTTTTCCTCTCACGGTGACAGAATGTCTGCAAATGCCCCTCCACAGTCCTGCACGAATTCGGAATATGCGTACATCAGCTTCTTGAGGAAACATATCATATGAAAAGAATCATCTACGATCGAATAATTCTATACGTTGCCGTTCACAAACAGAGCATGAGTTATATCATCATTCAAAGATCTATCTGCAGACTTATGATCCAACTGAAACTTAACTTGTAATTAATAGAACAATCCAGAGTCAGAAAAGAACCACTAATTAAGACAAATTTATAGCAGAACATACTTGACTGCGTTTGTGATAACATCGAATGGATCGGATCCAGCTCCAACAAAAACTAGATGGCTCCCATCAAAATCTTGCACAGCAGGATCTCCTACAAACCTCAATTATTAACACATGTGACCTCAGTAATTGGAAAGATAATTAAAAACACTCAAAAGATCACGTACCACTCTCCAAACATATCTCCAACTCATTGTTTGCGTTTCCCTGAAGAACAGCCCTAAAATCTCCCTCTAAAATGGGCAAGAACACAACATACACTGCTGATTCTTCCCCCCCTTCTTCACCAAAATGTGCACCGTCCCGTCCTTCGACAAGCAAGAATTGGGTTTCGAAAGGAATGTCTTGGCCGCATGAGCCCATCCTCTGCGTCATCCACCATAACTTGAACCGGAAGACACACATAAATCTCAAATCCCTGGGAAATCATTATCTTACAGATCAGATCTACCATACACCATTCAAAATTCAATTTTGATAGAATCGTATCAAAAACAGATGCAATTGAAAAGGGAAATCTCTCTAAGCCCATCATCCGACAAGAAAGAGAGAAATGTGCAATTCTTGTCTCCTTGATATCAACCCATGTTCATGTTCTTACACCAGCTTAAAACCTTGAACAAGATGAAATTTTGACATGACAAAATAGAAAGCAAAGAGAAAAGAACTGACTGGAGTTTGCCAACAGGGAAGACCCTTCGGCTGCCTATCTGATTAGACTGGACGCCGATGAAAGCTCCATTGGTCAAGAGTCCGCCGGTTGCCGGCGTCACAATGATGTTGTCATGAACATCACTCAGAATGTTCTCTCCCAACACATTCAACCTCCCATTACTCACAGAAATCCCAGCCCCAACCGTCATATTCTCTCTTCCTAATCCTCACCAAGAAACACCCAAAAAACAACAAGAAAGATCAAATGAATCAACCCCTAAAATCCAAGAACCTCAAAATCCAAGAACATGGACTATGAAACAGTAGCACAACAACAACAACAGAAGAAACAATGTTGTTGTACAACGTAGTGGATGAGAAATGGCAGAGGCGTGTGGGGGTATTTATAGGTAATAAACACGAGGGTCATGTGCCTTTCTGATGCAATGTCGCGATTCTTGACACATAGGTCTCCGTAAAGTCCGGGACTCGATCGGCCCTTTATTTTGCAACTCGAAAGAAAATATCTTGCACCGGCGTAATCGCAAATCGTCCTTCTACTCCACCACTCCAACCCTTCAACTCTCCCATGCAATGCAACAATTTTATAACATGTCCATGTGTCTGACTATTTTTTCCCCCAACTTTCAAGATTTAGTTCATTTTGACTCATTCTTTGAAGGATTTTTCTCAAATTCTGATAAACCATCGTTAATTATTCATAATTTGCGGATTTTACGGACTTTTTTACTTAGTATTTTAAAAATACAACGATATTATTAAAGCAATCAATAGAATGTTACAATATCAATAATGTACACACATTATTATAAAAGTAGACTCCATACCTACGTCATAGGTTCGAACTCACAATTTCATAATCGTGAGACCTCAACCCGACTACTACATAATTCTCTTGTTGTATTTATACTTTTATAAATTTTGTGTGTGTTACGTTACGTGTAATTTAGACTATTCCAATACTAGTTAAGGTGTAATAAAGCATTCTTCGGTTATATCCAACTAATTCATTCACGTTTCTTACATTTTCTTGTTATCTAAAACGATGAAAATTGAAGTTAGCAATCAGTCAAAATGAAAATATATTTGAGATTGTGAGACATGAGATGAGATGAGATGAGACCCACACCTAACTTATTACATGAAATTTTGAAATAGGACAAGTAATGTGAATACGAGTTTGGCAGCATATTTTGGTATAGGCACCTGTTGTAATAATGATGATTCACAGGCTGCAAGAATTGGTACATTTTGTCAATCAGATGGTCCTAATTATCTAAGTAGGGGAACCTTAATCCCACTAGATTAGGTGGGTAATTAATTCAATAAAATGAGGCTTTTCGAGGCCGATTCAAATTTCTAAACTCCAAATTACTTTTGTTCAAAGTCAGACAACTCCTCGTGGGTGGGTAGGTGAGTCGAGATTATCACTATTTTTTTTCTATAATGAAGAAAAAAAAATAATATTATGTACCTATATCATATGGATTATGACATCCTCGCGTGCTATATCATGTGTTTAAGATTTAATGAAACCAGACTTTTTTTTTTAATTGTTTTTAACATATACATGCTATGCGTACGAGCTTTTTATTATCTATTTTATTTAAAAAAAATATTTTATCTGGGCATTAAATCAAATAAAAAATGATGATAAAATTGAATACAGAAAGGCATGAAGACTGATGGATTGGGGGGTTTGCTGAGTAGATGATGATCTGTCGCCAAGAATATGTCAGCATGAGGTGGAAATGATAAATTAATTAGTGGAGTCAAACTAAGCGTGTGGGAGCCGTAGGATTGGAGAAATTTATGTGGATGGGATAGGCGGTTGGGCGTCATGAAATCATCTGGGCCGTCAGCGGGTGGACCAGTAGACGTGTTTACAACTCGGATCCTCGTCAGCCTATGGGGATTATAGCTTATTAATTGCAACTTATCAATCGTCAACAAGAAAGATTGCGCCTCAATATCCACTCCACTCCACCTAATAATACAACAATATTCTTATTGGGACTTATAATTAAAAAAAAATAAAAAACTAAAATATAGTCAATAATATTTATGATAAATTCCAGTTATCTCTCTTGATATTCGATATAATTATAAATACTATATTGTTATTTAAAAAATTTACAAATACCCCATAATGATTGTAACCGTATAACAAATAACTTATTTTCATCTATTTTTATGGGTAAATTGATCAAAATGCCCTTATGCATTGAATTATTTTCTATGTAATTCTTAAATAAATTTTGGACTATAATGCGCAAGGAGAGGTTTCTTAAGTTTTTCACACAAAGGAGCAATAATGCAATTTTGCCTCGGCTGATTTTTCTACAATCTTAATAAAAAATTCAAGGGCAAATTTGTCAATTTCAGGCCTTTAGTTAAAACGTACAAACTTCAATGGGGTGTTTGTAATTTTTCAAACAATAGGGGAGTATTTTATAATTATATCAAACCTCATGGGAGGTTGTTATAATTTACCCTAATATTTATCATAATTCGTATCATGTCATATATATTAACATGGTAGCGTATGTTCTAGAGATGTTTCTTTTCAAGTTAAGCAAATGGTATATATTTATTGAGATTCAATAATTTGTTTGCAATACATTATAATTTACATCGAGTTTTACATAAATTTGTTGTTTTTTATTACACTTATTATTTAAATAGTTCAGTGGCAATATTCAGCAATAATTAGCGTATGGGAAGATGATTACTTGATTTTGGAGACATGAGGTGCACATGCACAAGACCACGTACATATATATATATATATATATATATATATTTTAAGGATTTGAGTTGTTAAAGTCATAATAATATGCAATTTAATTATGTTGGTCATCATGGTGAATCCTAAAAACATTTAATATTAATATATTTTTTGAACTTTAATCCTTTAATCCAAATGCAACATTTCAAACTTTGGTCCCACAAGCTTTGGTTGTAGGCTGCGATATTGAATCATTTTGATCTTCTATCTGCAGAATTAAAGTGAAAAATCCCCATATTTCGTCAATATTTAAATCTCAAGTCAAATTTAAACCAATTAGATTAAACACTACCCTAAAATAGGAGGAAAAAAAAAAGTTACACAAAGATCAAGTAGGTATTGTTTATACAATCATCAGTAATAAAAATGCCATTTTTTCGATTAATAAATTTTAATAAAACAAAAGAAAAGAAAATAGTAACATTTAATGGATGATCTGCGAACAGATTGGTAAAGGTCCGCCTGTCCGCGCTGGAAAAAGACAAGACAACACACATGCAATCCCAATTATGGCACAAGCTACCAACATGGCGTTGCCACAACTCATAACACATAATAATAATAATAATAATAATAATATAGAATTAATAATTTATGTGGGTACAAATTCACATGAACAAATGAACTTACTGGTATACACTATATGCTTACTCGTGACCTGCTGCTAAACGACATCCTATTTTCAAAACTATAACGTACGGAAACACTGACACCCCCTGTGTCTCAATCGGATAATACAATATTTTGGGACAGACCAATTTGCTTGTATTTTTAGAAAAAGTTGGATCAGGGCATTAATTATAACTTTATTTGTATATAATTCACAAAAAGAAAGAGAGAAATGATTAGTTTAAAGTGGGATTCAATTTCAATGTGCTTTCGGCGATCCAATTTGATTAGAAATTGAACGTTGAAACCCAGAATAATAGAAGCAAATGTGGGGTGGGACAGAGATGTCTCAGGTTTCACAATTGTTTATCACCATATTGATCCCTACACCACTGAATGCAGCAGCATTGTAATAATTTTGATACCCTTTGGACAAGGGGAAAAGCTAATGTTCCTATTTTTTAACATGTTGAGGAAGCTCCCTACCCTCCAAGACAATCAACTATTTTGTGTAATAATACTTACCGGAGTGCTCAAACTTCAATTGTTAAGTTCCACTCCACCGCTGGAACTCGTAGAGTAAGAGTGACGAGACCGGAGCGTTCGTCGTAATCGAACTCCTCTTCAGACGTCTCTATTACTATCCTTTTAGGCCTGACCGATGAGTATGCACCGAATACGCCTTGCCCACGAACGCTTAGATCGACGTTTCCTATTTTCTTGGACTCGTAGTTTATGTCTTTTATTGCTCCGCCGGAGTTGAACATCTTGATGAGACCTATTGGGGCAAATGCAGCCCCATTGGAGAGTTTCTTGACTGGAACCACTGTGAACACTTCGTATTCACGAGCTTTTAGTTGAATCGGCAGAGATTTTTCCTCTGAAACGTATATAAGTTTGCCTGTCGTGCCATTGCCAAGACTAAAGTTAACCGGAATGCAAGTATAGACGGCAATTATTTGTGTATTCTAAATGTTTGTGAGATAACATACCGCCTCTATGGGAATACATAACGCAATCTCCAGGGCGTCCGCTCTCAGCAATGCTCCCCAGGTATTCAACGTCTGTCGCTTGGACAGTGCTGGAGATTGTTTCAGGCTGTTCATCGTGGATCAGATTCTTTATACTAGCCCGGCACCATGACGCTCCTTGACAATTGAATAGACCAAGAACTCCAGTGAAATCATTCATATTCCATATTTTGAGAAGACTGCCAAAGAGTTGAGGAGTTTAAGTTAATTGCTCTTTCTTGTATCTCTAAAGCAAGAGCTTGCACTGTAGTTTAATGTTCATTTTCCTACCTTTTCCCATCTCTAGTAGGATCAGAAAACAAGCAATCTCTTGTTGGTCTTCCAGGAAGTTTGGCCCTCAACGTCGAGCCATCAGGAAGTACAAGCTTCTTCAAAACGTCAAAATCATGGTTCCCAGGTTTGTCGCTGCAAATCAGGACTCATGAAACGTAAACGCTAAAGTGGTAAAAATGTGAATTTCGCGAATATGAGTGCAGCATTAACAGCACCTGACGTAGATCGGACAGCCTCCAACAGCTCGAGCAGCCCCATGGTATTCAGCCATAGGATGCAAGCTCTAATATCAAACGCAAACAAAAAGTTGACATTTAATACATCATATTGAAAACGTAATCAGCACATAAATTGAAAGAACTTAGATATCCGTTAATTTCTTTAGGAAAAAGAACAATCGCACAAAGACTGCGAGATTGATTCAAAAACTTGTTTCAAGAAGATAGGTGTGCTCACATGAAACATATCCCAATCAGGCTGCATAAACTCTCCTAAGAAAATGGTGTTGTAAGCAACTGATGCTATATGGATTGTGTGTGATGCTGGATCTCTTGGAAAGAAATCATCTGATGCTCTGATAACGGCAGCTTTCTTCGCACTGCAGCCAAAGAGAACTGGACTTTACCACTACATAAAACAATTGAGGCCATCAATCAGGCAAAGGGAAAGAGAAGGCTCGGTACCTGTACAACACGTCTGTACTGTGACTCATGCAAGAAATAATTCCATTGTTTTTGAAGTTTGTAGAGATTGATGCCTCCAGTGCTTCATGGTATTTTCTTGCAAGTTTCACTCTTCCACCAAAGCCTGCTCCAAGTGTTTCAAGTATGCTTTGATTATCTACTTTAACCCCATCAATGCCAGCAGAAGCAAGGTAGGAGTGCAGATTATTGTAGAAAAGATGGACTTTTTCGGGGTTCACAACGCCAACCCTGTTCTCCATAATGCTCTTCAAGACGAAACAAACGCCATTCGACTCAACGCCAGGGGATGGAACGACAGATACTATCTCGGGATCGTATTGATCTGTTTCATCAACACCAGGTTTAACACCACCCCAGTATCCTACTATTGCATGCCAGATATAGACATACCTGGAAAACTCGGGGAAAAAATATAATGTTTTTATGGCCAGGAAAAGAGAAAAAAGAATAGAACATTCAAATATAAGTTTTCATGTTTGTACTTCAGAGCAAATTGTTCTTTGATCTCAGTAACAATTTGGCAAAATCCCGTTCCTGAATCCGTCGTGCCACCCACTCCACTGTCTTTTTGGAACTTGTGATTCTCTTTGATACTAGTTAATCGATTTGCGAAACTGCAAAAAGGAAACGGGACCAAAAAGGGTTCCAATGTTGGCATTTCCTCATATCAAGATTTCAACCAGGTCAAGATAAGCCTTTAAGTTTAGTAGTTTACTTGGCCGAGTCCTCGCATTTGGCTTCACTACTAGTAGGATCCATTGCAACTGATTGCCATCCATCATCGATGATGACAAACTTCGGGCTAGCTCCACCTTTCTCCAGACTACAAAATATATGAAAATTATACTGATGTTCTGATGCTAGATACCTTCAATTATCGATAAATTTGGAAGAAACTTAATCAATGGAAAGAAGACCTATTTATTCCTTCCTTAACTCCCTCAGCTGTAACATCAGTATAAAAAGCATCCCATGTGCACCATCCAAACCAGTTCAACATATCAGGCATCTGAACCAGGATTGAGAGCAAAGTCATCAGAGTGAGACAACTCATGACCGAATCAAAGCCACGTCTATAATACTAGTACTACCTCTTTGTTATCACGATGGTGGAATGTCTTCAAATGGGTTTCCAAAGACCTGTTTAATTATTTTGTCTTCGCATTAGGGAGGAAAACCACAGCTGAATCATTTTCCACATAGCGAAAAGCACATATGGTTCGAAATCAAAGGGGTCGTGTCAACAGCTACCTGCTTAGTCATATTAGTTGAATTTGCAAAAGAAACTGATATAAGATGGTGATAGAAATCTTAGAACATAAAGCATCAGTGACTGAAAGAAAGCCTTTTTAACTTGATCAAGTGATACTTTAGTTCTACCCAACGAGCAAGCAAAAGGCTGGGCTGCTAGCATCCTATCCGAAGCGTATATTAGCAAAAACTTGTTCTTTAAGGATTACTACAGAAAGGGCAAGCACTTCTTGCAATTAAAGACACAAGTGAACATACTTGATTGATTTTTCAATAACAATATACGGGTCCAGCCCCGATGCCACATAAACCAGATGTCTCCCTTCAAATTCTTGCACAGAAGGATCACCTGTGAATTGCGATTAACAATTTCAGGAAATCCCAGTTTCACAGAAATGCAGGTATCCACAGAACTCATGAACTATAATGCATCAGAAAATCTAAGTACCAGTTTCTAGGCAGATCTCTAACTCATCATGTGCATTTCCCTGGAGAACAGCCCTGAAATCCCCTTCAAGAATTGGCAAGAAAACAGTGTAATACACTGGTTTCAACTGTTCTTCACCAAATTGAGAAGTGTCAGGTACTTCCACCATTAAAAACTGAGTCTCGCAGGGTATGTCCTGCCCACATGTCCCCATACACTGGGTCATCCACCACAACTTGAACCGAAAAAGACATAACATTCTTAACCCCCTGCACATTTAGTAGCAACAGGGATCAGTTCAATCACAGACTTTACACTCCTAACAGAAGTTTCTTGATTCAAAGTGGGTGTAAATGTAAAATGTTCTTGACAAGAACGAAAGGAGAAACTTTGCAAGTAAAAATTGTTACTTGAGCTTTCCAACTGCAAAAACCACGCGGCTCCCACGATGATGATCAGCCTTAACACCAATGAAACTGCCCTGATTGGCTTCTGATGGAGTTAGGAAAATACTGTCATGAACATCACTGAGAATGCAGTGCCCAGAAACTCTCAGCTTCCCATCAGCAAGAGATAAATCTGATTGAGCGCCGGCATCCACCATTCTTGCCATGCTTTCTTGGCACGAGTACCCAGAGTCCGGCGTTTATGTTAAGCAATGATTAACATAATTGGGTTGAAAATCTTGATGTTGTGGGGATATAAATAAATGGGATAAAAGTGATGTATTTGTATGGCAGAGAGAGAGAGAGATGCGTACATACTTTTTAGTTCCGAGACAAGGTGAGAAGACAAGTGTAGTTTGATTGTTGACGCTGATTCCTTGTGACGTGGCAAGAATGTTTCTTTTTGCACTGGTCTTAAAATTCAAGAATAATGGGTCGAGGCACTAGTGATATTGGATTCAGTCGATTCACGTTTTATAAGCCCAAATCTAAATCAGTGGCCCAGACACTATTCATATCTGGACTTGGGCGGGTGAGGACAACTATTCACATAATCCAAGTCGGTGAAGTTATCCTAAAGGACAACTCAATGATTTGGGCTTAAAATTTTTTAAAAAATTTTATTAATTTAAATTTGGATGGGCGCATAAAGGTGAGGTGTGTGTTAAAGGAAAAAAGTCCAGGTCAATAAAGTTTTACGCGTGTGACATATACTATCAATATTCAAGAGAAGTTTTAATCAAAAATTAAATCATACGTTGACTACATTGACCTCCTCTGATATTATGGCATATAGATTTTCTCATTGAAGTTACAAAAGTCTCCCTTACAAGTTATATATGTCTTCAAATTGGTCATTCCGTTAGTTAACCTAATGGAATTTATTGATGTTATAAAAATATTTGGTTTAAACTTTGTTGGAAAATGGTGAATGATAAATTAAAAAATAAATTTATTTAATAAATTTATGTCTATCGGATTAAATACTGACCAGTGGTTAGTTACAATGTGCGACGCATAACAAGTTCATGATATGTGGATGATCGTTGATGGCGTCCGGTCATCATCCGAACCGTGTCTAATCAACCGAACATGTGTGTCCTTTGATTGAAATAATGTCTTTATTGAGTGAAACTCTTTGGGTGAAATGAAACAATGTTGTTCATTCGAAAAAAAAGTCATAACCTTTTAAATGTGTCTTTTCAGATTGAACATGTCTATTCAGTGATACGTTTCCAACTTTTATAAATAGACCCTTTCATTTCATTCAAGATTCAATTCATTTTATAACATTTTTAAGCAATAAAAGCATTATGCAAGTATAGTTTAGTAAGGTAATTCCAAAATATTTTTTGATTTGTCGTTTCTTAGAGTTTATAGTTCTGCTACTTTGAGATTGTAAGTCGTTGTATCTTGGCAGCAAAGTGCCATTTTCATTAGCACCAGAGCGAGACAATAATTGTTTTAAAGATAAAGAGTATAGCTCTTGTCTCGACTTCATAATACAAAATTTCATGCATATGCTCAATTTCTCCAACAAACTTCCTAGTGTACTCTCGATCCTGATAATTCTATTTTTTATGACTAAGATGCCTAAAGTTGTGATTGCCTCCATATGTGAAGTTATTAATTTCTAACCATGATTTCATGATAAAATTCTATTAGCTCACAACAATGTTTTCGTCCCATATGCACAATTATGTTGTCAAAACTCTCAAAATTATGGGAGTATAAAATATTTTTTAATTTCTTACTTCAACAAAACATCTCAAATGACCTCTTTATATAGATGTAAAATATAACTGTTATGTGAAATTACAACCTATTAAATCATATTATATATTGAGAATATGCATAATCATAAATCAAAAGTAAGATGGGCCATAAAATAAATATTAAAGTTCAATGGTCATATAATGAATAAGAAATAGACAGACAATAATACTAGGGCATCTGTGAGAACCAAGAAATAATTAAATATTGACAATAAAATAAAATAAGAAAAATTTAAAGTTTATTTTCAACAAAAAATACAAATAGTGATTTCACTACCATCCAATTCTTCATAGTATCGAACATTTTTAGAGTAAAATCGCCAAACACCACATTCAAGTGGTAAAAACTAAGAACACAACAGTATTGAAACAATTGTAAGAAAATAGAGTAAGAATCGCTCAAGTTTTGCCAATAAATTATAGTTAATCTGATAACATTATGAAAGCACCTCCTGCTCCCCCATTGTTTCAACTTGCAATTTCGGAGCCCTAGCTACTACTCAGTAGCTACACACGAGATCCGACCAATGATGAAGCTCGTAAGGTATGATTAATCCCTCTGTCTTTTCTTCTTTCCTTCTCTTATTAATTCAATTTGAATCGTTTCTTATGCCAATTTGAAATTGATTCATTGTCTTTTTTTTGTTTTCCTGGTATTTCTTATTGGGCAGATTCTTGATGAAATCAAATAACGAGACTGTCTCAATTGAACTCAAGAACGGCACTGTCGTTCATGGCACCATTACAGGTATCTTTCCGGTCAACAGCTTCTAATAAGCATTAGTGAGCTGTTAAACGTTAGCGTCACTGCAATTGGTATCTAGTTTAGCTCGTGAGTAGATTTTGCTTAAATTTGCTCTTGTATTGCGAATATAACTGGAGCGTAGATGTCTTCTTGTATCAGTAATTTTAATATGTTAATTCTTGAAAGAGGCAAAAATGTGGCGTGAAGACTGAGAGAAGTATGATTTTTTTTTTTTTTGCTTATATTCTTCCGTTGCTGCTTCGATTCTGTAGATAGACACATCACTTAAGCGTGATGATTAATTGTCTTGTTACATGCTTAGATACTAGCATGTCAGCATCTTCCAGTGCAAAGGATGTAGCTTCATAAACAGCTGTCTGCATCATGTCTCATGCATTTCACTTTGTTATGGTTCTTTACCTTTTCCTTTTCCTTTTCATTTTTGTAATTTCCGTCATCTACTTTCTTTGATGTCTCTACTCGTTGTATAGATGGGACCTTCAGTTCCTAATATTGTTAAAAACGGCCGCCCTGTCATCTGTACTAGTAGTTCACACTCTCATCTTGAGAAAGCTGTCTTACCAGTTGGTTTCTTTGCCACTCTAACTGCATTAGTTTTGGTTGCGAATAATCATTGTTATAAAATACTCCCAATATACCATAGAGAGTAGTTGTTGATTGCGTCTTGCTATGCCCACCCGAGAGTCCGAGACCCTTAAATGTACATTTCTATGACCACAATCCTATTATCATCTCTGCCTATTATCATCTCTGCCCCAGATCAGAAGTTGAAACCAAGTGAATTCACCTAATCAAGTTACCTGTCCAAAGCTTATTTATCAGAACTCCATAATTTGCTTTGGCAGGATGACAAGTATGTATATCCTTTTTGGGTTGCTGCATTGATTTTATTTTATTCTTCTTAATGTTGTCATATCATAGTAAATGGAAACCACATTCCTTGCACATTTTCGGGGTGGCTTTTGCCATTCTGTCATATTTTTGCCTTTGTTATCCCTGGCTTCTCATCTACACAGGTTGGATTCATGAAATGAAGGATCTGAATGATTGCTTTTATGTTTATGGTAGGAGTTGATGTCAGCATGAATACACACTTGAAGACTGTTAAACTCATACCAGTAGGAAAGAACCGAAGGTTAAAAGGAGTTGTAATATATTCGAAAGCTCACTACTGAAGTCGCTCTTGCTTGCCCATCTTTGCCTCATCAAATGGCCAATTTGTTTCGAATGTTTACTCACAAAAAACAAGCTCCACTATGCTTTCCCTTTCTGTTCTTCCCCTTAATTCACACTTCCTCCCAAAATATACAAAGCAACACCAGTCACAGCATCGTCTCCATAGTCGATTCTCTACACAAAGGCCACGACTGGAAAACCCTCTCAAAAAAGTTCTGCTCAGTCAAATTCACCAAGCCTATAGTTCAGAAAATACTCCTGCAGTTCAAAGAACCCATTAGTTCAAGAAAAGCACTCAACTTTTTCCATTGGTCAGCGAAAGAAATGCATTTCCAACATGGACTTTCCAGTTACTGCATAATGATCCACATTTTGGCGAAAGCCAGGCTCATCAGGGACGCCAAGGGATTGTTTGAATCAGTCTTAACCAGAGAATTTTCTGATGGTAAAGCCGTAACATTTTCTGTTCTTGATTCGTTGCTTGATAGTTATGGAGTTGTTGATTCTGTCCCGTTTGTGTTTGACTTGTTTATACAAACTTGTGCGAAGTTGAGAATGGTTGATGGTGTTCTTGATGCTTGCAAGTTGTTGTTTGATCATGGATTTACGTTAAGCGTGATTAGTTTCAATACTCTGCTGCATGTGATGCAAAAATCTGATAAGGCCGATTTGGTTTGGGGAGTATACGAGCATATGATTGACGCAAAAATATGCCCAAATGAAGTGACAATGAGAATCATGGTTAGTGCGCTGTGTAAAGAAGGGAAATTGGAGAAGTTTCTTGGTATTGTGGATAGGATGCATGGGAAGAGGTGTTCAGTTCCTCAGCAAATAGTGAATACTTGCTTGGTTTATGAGATGATAGAGGAGAATAGGAGTGAAGATGGGCTGGTGATATTGAAGAAGTTGTTGCAGAATAATATGATACTGGATACTATTTCATACTCTTTGGTTGTCTTTGCCAAGGTGAAGATGGGGAATTTGGATGCTGCAAGGCAGATATACGAGGAAATGCTTAAGAGAGGTTTTGAAGAGAATGCTTTTGTGTGCAGCTTGTTTGTTGGTGCATATAGTGAGGAGCGGAGGATTGATGAGGCAATTGTGCTGTTAGAAGAGATGGAAAGGTTGGGTTTGAAGCCTTTAGATGAGACATTTAATCAGCTGGTCAAAGGTTGCTCTTTGAATGGACGCTTGGAGGATAGCTTGGTCTTTTGCAAGCAAATGATAAGGATGGGCCTTCTTCCTAGTCGTTCAGCTATTAATGAGATGTTTGGGAAGCTTTGTGAAAATGGGAAGACGAAACAGGCTGATGAAATGTTGACCATCTTGTTGGATAAAGGATTTGCTCCTGATGAAAACACATATTCTCATCTTATTTCTGGTTATGGTAATGATGATGATATGGAGCGGCTTACAAAACTTTTATTTGAGATGGAACACCGTGCAATCTCTCCTAATATGTTGGGCTTTAATTCATTGATTATTAGTCTCAGCAAGTGTGGGAGATTGAAAGAGGCTGAAAAGTATCTAGAAATAATGAAAGCTCGATCCCTTGTTCCTAGTCCAAATGCTTATGAGAGATTGATTGTTGGCCACTTGCAGAAGGGTAGCAAGACAAGGGCTCATCAACTTCATATTGAAATGGGTGGAACTAATCAATCACTGACCAAAGACAAGTGGGATTAAGTTGTTTTGCTACTTGTTTTTGCAAAGGCATACATGTAATAGCATGAAGGATATCTCCAGGTGGCTATGTTACGGTTGGTACGCTCGCAACTAGTTAGTGTAGCATATACATTTGAGTTTTGTGGTTGTATGACATCCCACATTTGTTACATTAGTCTCATATTATAGGATTCAGAGAAAGAAGATGGAAAACCACAAATGAAGAATTTTCTTCGAAGAATTCTTTTTGCACCGAAGTCAAACTACGACAAGTTGCAGCTTTGAGAATTCATATCGTTCCTTATGGATGTCATATGTTGTATAATTGTTTGTCTATTAATAATTAGAAATAGTTGCATCCACAATTGGAAGAATTCTAAACATCTCATTGACGATGTATGATGAACTGCACTGTCAATTCAAAGTTGTCAGCATGAGAAAGCTAAGCCACTGATATCTGGTGATCTTCAGTTAGCGTAGTTACAAATTTGGAGCTAATGATATACTTATCATTCAACTTGTTAATAAGTGCATATGACAGCATCAGAGGTAGAGACATTTTGTTGTTTTGCTTGTGCATTAGTTATGAATTTGATGCCACCCTTGTTCCTTACTGGGGAAAATAGGGTTAGGACATTGGTAGAGGGTGGGGGTAGGGGGTGTACGGGAAGAAGTTGGAATGTTTTAGGGGCAACAAATGTGTTTTTGCTGACATACTTTGCATGATGATGAACTAAATGTTGCTATTTGGCTAGGATTTGATGATGTTTCTCCATATGCTACCATTAGAGATTGGCAGGTTTCAAGTTGCAATCGAGATTGGAAGTGGGACCAGCAAAGCAGCTTTAACGGGAAGGATTGAATGTCAGGTATCTTTTAATGCTTTACTCTTACTTTAAGCTTTGATATTTAGATCTAACGACTCTTATGTAACTTAACCGTTGGAGTGCTTATGTTGGGCGACCTCGACAACTCTGACTGACGCCTGTATTGATTTCAGGTTTATTTCCTTTACACCCCTTGCCTGAATACGACTGAATTCTAGGCCGTCGAACATCAGGTTAAACTTGTAACTTTCGTAAATTGTTCGATCATCATATTTTTTGTTCTTAATATTGCAGTATTATTATACTCATGTATAATTAATTTATTTTCTTAAATTGTACATTAATTAATATACTTATCGTATGATTAGTTTAAGTAAGCTGAAATGTAGAGCGGCCCAAACTTTTTCCTACAAGTCATCAAATATTTTTCAGGATCAACCCATATAAATCTTAACGCAACCACATTAACTACATTTCTCTTTTGTAATATATGGTCCATTTTCAGAGTTGATGTAATTTGTGGCAAAAAAATAATAATATTAGTGTCACTGATTGAGACTGTCGGGTGACAATGTTACCTTACTTCTCCTTTAGGCACATCTTCTTTAATTATTTTTATCCAGATTAAGTCAATTAATGCATGTGATTACAAAGCCGACCACATTAATTGATCCCAACAATTATGTTGCACGCATTACTGTGAATTATATATATTAGTTTAGGTTGTTTCGTGTAACTTATCTTCTGTTGGTAAGTCGTTTGGACGTTAACTGGTACCTTTTTTCTTTAATAGAAATGGTGAAGAAGCAATGATTATATAATTATATCAATATTTTAATAAATTGAGCAATATATTAGGCCGATCAATATACACATGCATCCCATGAAATTTAACTTCATAACTTTAAACTTGTTTGTTGGATTTCAGGTTTAAATGTTTCTATCTGAACTATGGAATAAAATTTATTAAAAACAGAATTAGATTATAATTTTTTAAAATTATTCTTTTATTTTTGTATCCTTTCGTTTTCCCCCAAATTTTTTATGTTTCTTAATTTTCTGGTAAAACTCTTATTTCACTTTTTTTTTTTATGATGTATAAATAAATTATTGGAGTCACATATTATTGAAAGTTTATCTAATAATAAACGATAATACTACTCTAACATTCAACAATAATATCTATACCAAGAGGACGTGGGTTTGAGTACTATGCATGTATAAAGTTGTTTAATTTATAGGATGTTTATATTGTTCCTTTGATTGGTGTTGGTAGATGTGGATATGTTATTATACCGTGGGCTGAATAGAGGTTGTTATACTGTGTACTGAATATTGTAATATCAATTGGTCGTTTTATTAATATTGTTGTACTTTCAAATTAATAGTTCATCGCTCATTATCAAAAAAAAAAAAAAAACATAGTCGATTAAGCATAATATAAAATTATGACGAATATGCTTAAATTGGATAATCTATTTCCTGTTTTTCCGTAATTTTTTCCAAAAAAAAAGAAGAAAATTATCGGCTCTAAACAAATATTAGAAACAAAATCTCAACCGATGATTATGTTTGACGCTTAAATTGAGTAAGGATTATATTAAGTAAACCTTATCTCATTTTCAATGATAGTACCTTAATTATAATTTATTACTTTTTAATAAAAACTTGAGATCCAAATATACAAAGTTACGAGTTTCTTCTTATGCGGCTGGTGTCCTTTTCTTGGACAATATGTGTATGTTAATTGTGTCGTGATTAGTGGAAATTAATAATAATAGGCTTCGGCCGGATAAAGAGATTAGTTGTGTCCCCACGCCAATGTCCCTAGCGAATACTAAAGGACCATATCCATCACCCACTTTACTTTACACTTCTTCATTTTAGTTATAATTTTCTGTCGTGATATATCGTCTTTTACGCTTTAAAATATACTATAAATATATATATATATATATATAACATATTAATTGGATAATTTAATTAATGTAAAATTTAAAAAATTGAATAAGTTAATTATCTTACCAGTTGAAGGGCATTCTTAATATTATAAAAACATGGTGCAGTAATATCAAAATCGATTTTGTGTTTATCACATTTTTTTTCTTTATAATAGTATAAATCTTTTGCAGTAGTGTCAAAAATTGAATATAGATGATTTATTGTACCGAAAATTTGCGACAAGGTCTCTAAGACTATGATTGCTAATCTTAAAGAATGAAATGTGAGTTGAATCTATAAGTTATAAGGCTACAAAATAGACCATCGTCATAACTACACTGGAAGACTTTGATTTTAGCTATTCGATACTTAAGTCAGTAGGTCGTGAGAGAAATAACAGTCAGTAGGTCGTGAGAGAAATAACCAGGGATGTTACGAGAGAAATAATCAAGGAGGTCGTAATAATATTAGGGTAGTAAAAATTATACTTGTTGCATGGAGAGTGACTATTTATACATTTCTTCCAATATTGTATGATTTTACGTGAGTCCCAGGCACCAAAATAATCCAATGGTGACGATGAGTCCATACATATTAGGATTTTAGATGTATCAGGATATGAGTTGGTAAAATGGATCTAGCGCTTGTGTGGAGATTGTAAATAATAAAACGGATTCAGAGTTAGTTTGAAAATCGTAAATGTTTGTGGGAAGGTCTGGATCGACCTTCTCAAAATATACCTCACGTCAATATCTTTGAAAATGTTTTAAAAAAGAAATACTTATTAATTAATGTTAATATATCAAAATGATAGACCATTTCACCCTAACAATCCAAACACTATCCCAATTAATAAATTTAAATTTCCAAACCCAAAACTTCACTTTCCAATGTCAAGTTGCAGTATAGTATTATTTAATAAAATAGAATAATATATGCACTAAATCAACTTCTAGAGTTAGTGGCAGAACATAACTTTCACATCCTTGTCAACTATCACCATTCGCACAAAATCTTGTTTCCTGTAAAAGTAAAACACGACTTTCACATCCTTATCAACGATGTGATCCGTATACCTTCAACTATATATTATTATTATTATTATTATTATTATTATTATTGTTATTATTATTCACTTAAATCACAGAAATTAAGATTAATTTGCATGGTTTTAATCTCAAATCACACCCCCAATAATCCAATCACGGAAAAGTTAAATCCAGAACTAAGTAATCCCCGGGCATCACTTCCCTAAACCAAATTTGATCCAACCACAACACATAATACAAGTGTCAACCACTAGGAAAAAAAAAATACTATTAGCTACATTTTTAATGACTATGATTAAAAATCGTGGTAAATAATTAATGTTAACTATGGTTAAATAAAAATTGATGCAACACTAACTTTTTCATCATAAAAACTTATTTGTCACGGCTAAGAACCATGGTAAAAACATTCGTCATGGTGTTTAACCATAATAAATGTTTTAGTCACCCTTACAAAAATCAAAGTCGGCAACCTTTGCGTGGCCATGATCACTAATTATTTATTATAATTATTTAGCATTAATCATAGCAATTAATTATGATTAAAAATTATATATTTTATAGTGAACGAAGACTAGTAATAGTGACTTATCTGTGGCCACCGGAGAGATGAAAGAGAAAGGTTTCTAGTAGCTTTCGCACGTGCCAAGACATGCACTCACATATTCAATTTGGCCCTTTCTACACAATTTGTTTTTAACTTTGATTCTTTGTTTATCAAATGTGAGTGGGCAGTGACCACTATGAAAATGATTTATGCTATTTCTTCAATTTTTATTTCCGTCCGTATTTGAACTTCCTTATTTGATGATGATGATGATGAGGAAGAGGAGGACCATTTACTCCCTCTCGTTTGATTTTTCATATGTGATGATAGTGAATTATTGATTGATATTATAATTGTGTAATATTGTATTTTAGTTTCTAAATCAAGAAAAAAATGTATTCGAAAAAGAATGTGTTGGAATATCTGACTCCCGAGTTTTATTTTACAAAGAGTATGTTTGATTCGAGTTGAGATTGAAAGCGATGTGGAAATTTGAGTTGACAATACAGTCTACACTCTAAACATGTGAGATGAGGTCCATGATAGGTTCTTGATCTAGAAAAGTAGATTGACCTGCAACGCAAGCTCCCATTAAAATTCTCTTATGATTAAGTCAGAGTTCGTTTAGGATAATTAATGGAGTTAAAGAGCTAAATTTCAGTGTCTTAAATGCAAATCCGACTAATAGAGTCAATCAAATATTTGTAGAGGACCAATTGTCAGAAATTATATGGAGCCACGTGTGCAATTAGGGGCTTTAAGATGGAAGAAGCATCAATAGTTGTTATTTTGAGCTTTTAGGTTGTCGACGACCTGATCGAAATCCACATATCATGTTATTTCTCATGTTTTTTAAGGGTTTAATGCAATTTAACTTCCTATGATATTATAAATGAGCAAATTACTCCCCTATAAAAAAAAAAAAAAAGCAATTTATCCTCCTATCTAGGCAGGTAAATTGCTCTATTTAAAAAAAAATACGGGGAGGTAAATTAATTCATTTAAAAAAACACATGGAGGATAGCTATTTTATTTTTCATATAAGGGTAATTTGCACATTTACAATATCACATGGGGTTGCTTGTATTTTTTTGATATTTAAGGGTAAAATAATTATTGGAGGGGTACCTATTTAGCCCCCACCAACTCTGCTGTAATTGTACAAACATCCCAAAAGACCAATTGTCGTGATATTATGCATAAGAAATCAATGAAAAAAGAGTTGCTAGAAACACGACAAATTTAGCAGAAAAATGCTGTCCAGAGAAGAGTAGTTGGTTGGGATTAAAGCTGTGTTTCTTTGGACATTTGAGTGGAGAGTGAGAGTGGAAGAGAACGATTTCTAGAAGACTTGGCACGTGTGAGTTCCATCGTGGCCACAAACTTTCACGTGTGAGTTCCATTTTGGGCGGAAAATGTTCATTTCAACAAAAAATAATTACATAAATTCTTAATTTTACCTCTCATTTAACATTCTCGTGCAATAATTTTGTACTTATAAGGAAAAAATATAATAATATTGGCCTCACTCCATACATATACGTTACACTTATCCTCTTATAAGTACAAAAATATACATGAGAATGTTAAATGATGGGAAAAATTGAAAATTTGTGTAGTTATTTTTGTTGACATGAACATTTTTCGTCCAAACTCTAACGGAGGGGGTGTAAGTGTAATTTCAAAACTTTTTTAGGGGAAAGTGTAATTATACATTCTCAGAGGGAGTGTAAGTGTAATTAACCCTACTTAATTATATGTGCACAATTTTTATTATAATTATAAAAAGTATAAGTGTGCGGAACAAAATTTTAAATTTTAAATTTTAAAAATTAATTATTATTTTTTAAATATGTATATATTAATTGAATAAATAAAAATAAGATAAATTACAGCTATCACCCTTGAGGTTTGGCATAATTACAATACCCCTCGTTGTTTGAATACCCCCCTGAGGTTTGTATTTGTTAGTGTTTGTAATTGTCTAACAAATAACTCATTTTCATCCAATTTTATGGGTGAACTGACCAAAATGCCCTTGTGCACTGAATTATTTTTTATTTAATTTTTAAAATTTTTTTGGACTACAATGCGCAGGAAGAGGTTTCTTAAGTTTTTTACACAGGGGAGCAGTAACGCAATTTGCCGTAGCTGATTTTTCTACAATTTTAATAAAAAATTCAAGGTCAAATTGGTCAATTTTAGGCATTTGGTTAAAAATTACAAACCTGAGGGGGTATTTGTAATAGCGAGAGGGTATTTGTAATTATGTCAAACCTTAGGGGATGTAGCTATAATTTACCCTACAAAATATTGAGTATAGAAGAAAAATATGAGAATTTTTTGAAAGAAGAAAGAGAAAAAAATAAAAGAGATGTGGGAGTTTTTTTTTAAAGCGATGAATATATTAATAATCAAAGGAAACAATCAAAGCCAGCAAAAACTGTAGTCTGGGACACTTACAAAAGAACCACGCCCTACAGACTAAAAAAACCCAACATAATAGAAGGACAAACAAAGAATTGCAAATACATGAAACAACCTAAATAACATGAAAAATAAAGCAACTACTAAAACCAATAAAAAACAGACCACATCCCTATCAAAAAGCTCATTAATGAATGACCACATTTGTCAGCACATGCTTGTAATTGCACAACATCCTCTCATATTTTCTCCAGCTCTGTTGCACATCGTGAAACTTCCCTTCCATTACTCGTTTGCATCTCAGTTGCCACACTGTCCAACACGCCATTGCAAATATTTCCTGAGCCTCCATTGAAACCCGAGATAAGATATGGCTAACCCACTCTGTTGCATTACTCTGCTAACATGATATAATCTGCCATGGAATGTGAGATAATGCCCACAACAATCTCACCTTTTGACAGTCCAGCAAGACATGCTTCAACGTCTCCACACCTGCAACACATACCATACACCTAGGGTCAATCTCCCCATTTCTTTGGGCCAAATTCCCCAGTGTTGGAACAGACTCAGTACATATCCTCCATACAAACAGTCTGACTTGAGGAGGCACTCTGATTCTCCACAAGACGTCTCACAACCTCCCCACTTGAACCCGGCTTCCGGAAGTAGATGCCCTCATCCCTTCATGTATAGCAACAACATGTTTATATGCGTTTTTCATAATAGAATGACCCTTCTTATGAAATCTCCATCTCCATTCCCCTCCACTATTCCCTCCACCCACAGTCCTCACACAACCCTCCCTCAATAACCCCCTAGCCCCCAAGATACTCTTCCACATCCACGATGGCCTACTACCAAGTGATGCATCCCAAAACTCCCTTGGTTAAAATATTTAGCCTTAAGAACTCTACTTAGCAAAGAATCCGGCCTCGTTATCAACCTCCACCTTTGTTTCGCCAACAACGCCAAGTTAAACTCCCTCAATGACCAAAAGCCCAACCCCTCCTCCCCTCCGGTTGACTTCGAGCGACACAACTTAGCCCATACTACCCAATGCACTCGTCTCTCCCCCCGATTTGCCACAAAAACTCTGCAGTCATCGATTCCAAACTGTGCAACAAGTAATCTAGGAGTTGAAAACATGACATAGCGTAGGTAGGCATTGACTGTAAAATAGATCTAATTAGAACACTCTTACCAGCTTGAGATAAAAGCTTTGAGTTCCATCCATTCATCCTATCCCACATCCAGTCCTTAAGGTATTTAAACAGTGCCCCCCGAGCCCTTTCCCCCACTACAGGAAGACCGAAATAGCTATCATGATTTGCAACCAACTGGTCCCCCAACACACCGGCAAGCTCCCTCTTCCACTCACCACCATACTAGACTTTTGCAAATTTATAACTTTACCCGACGCCCTAGCATACATACCTAAAATCCCTTCGATCTTCCTCAGCTGGCCCTCAGACGCGTAAAAAACATTAACGTGTCATCAGCATAATAAATGAGACACCGATGGAGCCTGAGGTGCAATAGACACTCCAACTAACCTTTTCTCCCTTACAGATGATTAGATTAAACATGAAAACGCTTCAGCACAAAAAATAAACAAATAAGGGACAAGGGGTCCCCCTATTTGATCCCTCTCTCAGGCCTCAAGTACCCAAAAAAGCCTCACTATTTAACATGATAGAATAAGAAACAGTAGTAACTAAGAACATAACAAGATCCATAAATCTATGTTGAAACCCTAATCTAATAAAGAAAGCCCGAAGGAATGGCCACTCCACCCTATCATAAGCTTGTCCCACATCTAATTTTAACGCCGCATAAACCTCTTTAGACCGGGTTGAAGTTTCAAGTAATGATTCAATTCAAAAGCCAACATAACATTATTAGTGATTAACCAACCCGGAATAAAAGCAGATTGAGACTCGGAGGCAACACGATTGAGCATAAACTTAATACGATTAGCAACACATTTCGGAGTAATTTTAACAATGACATTACACAGGCTAATCGGGCAAAGTTGGAAAACAGTTTCAGGATTTTCACTTTTGGGTACCAACACAATATGAGTTAGATTGAGTTTATGCAATAAAATATGATCATTAAGAATCCGGAGAACAGCTGAAGAAACATTAGACCCAACTTTATGCCAGAACTTTTGAAAAAATAAAGGAGACATACCGTCAGATTCGGGCGATTTTAGCAAAGACGTACTGAATACACACACTTGACCTCGGCTTCAGTGTAAGGGGCAGCAATGGATATATTCATATCAGATGTCACTCGTGGTTGGACGGTCGATAAAACCTCCGACATGATTGAGTCTGATGGACGAAATGAAGTAAAAATCTCCGTAAAATATCTCTACAAAATATTATAAATCTCCGTGTCCTCCTCTCTCTCCACACACCCCTTTCATCCCTGAATCTATCAATCTGGTGATGGCGCCTACGAAACGAGGCAAAAGCGTGGTAGAACTTCGTATTCCCATCCCCGTCTTTCAACTAGTGGTTCTTACTACGTTGTTGCCACTTTAACATTTCCTTCGTTTGATGATCCTCAAGTGTCTTCCTAATATTCTCCATCTCCATTTTTTCTACCTCGCCAATAAGTCCTCCCTCCAACAGGCACTACATCTCTTCTAATTTTTGAATTTCGTTTTTTGGTTGAAAAAAATAGGTCATATTCCATTGCAACAACTTTACCCGACATTGCTGAATTTTCCGAAATACCACAATATCGTACTTGTTTAATGGGCCTCTGTACGACTTGACTCCCCCACCTTTTCAACTCCTTCAAACCTCTTCATGACCCTCAACCACGTTCCGACATCCCCTCCCCCCTCACCCAACTCAGCTTCCGTCTTCCCCGTCAGCAACTCCGGCATCACCGCCTCCGCCAATCTCCCACCAGTTTCCTCTATGCGCCTGCTAAAGTCCCTCATGATATGTCCTCATACCCCCCAATCATAACAGAAGTTCGGTAGCCTTTCATATGTGAAAGACACCACCAACACCTCACCCCTTGTAGACCGCATCCTCAAGCAACATTTTAGCTATTCTCGAACATTAAGCTCCACATGAATACGCATCTTCACCCCCTCCCCCCCATACAGATTGAGCGTGTGCATGGTCGGAATCCAGAAACTTACCCAGTCTATCTCCAATAAACACCGCCACCTCTCGAGTCATCAAACTAATTGGCAGCCCATGAATATGAATGTGAAACAGGCACCAATCCAACTCCACAGTCAACGGATTATTCGACACACCCACCCTACTAATAATTACCAGATTTTTGTCAAAGGTCCACATGCAACCATTCATGGCTCTATCATGATCCACATTGTGATAAAACACTGGTAAAAACTGATTATCCTCTAACAGTCGCACTTGCAGACCCTTAATAGCCTTAAGAAGGTTCAACAAGGTCATTCTCAATACATCTAGTCGAAACGGCCGCAGAGTAAGCAAACGCCCAACAACGAAGACACCTCTAGCCTCCGAATTACACGCCCACGCTTCCTCCAACAACACCAAATCCCCCTCTTCACCCTCTGTTAACACCAACTGACACCCCCAAAATGATGTTATTCAATTATATAAAAAGCACAGATAGACTAACAAAATAATTAAAAAGATAAAAAATAATAAATTAAAAAAATTAAAGACACCAAATTGGTGCTCTCCTTAATAATAAAGCATAGATAAAATAATATCCCACCACAAACTCATGACCTTATAGTTATGGGTCGTCAATTTTGTCATTTGAGCAAAGCCTCCTTGCCATCACAATCTCTTTAAATGCTACTAAAATTGAACATTTTCTTACAACGAAATTGATGGATTGATGTACTATTATTACGAACAAATTTAATCTAATATAATATATATATACATAACTTCTTTAAAAGATAATAAATAAAAAAGTAAAAGTTATTATAAAAATAGATAAATATTTATACATAAGTGGAATTCAGACCCAACCTTCTTTTAGCACGAGATAATAGTTTTCAGGTATATGTATATATATTCATTGTAAGACTTTTTTGAGTGATAAAGACCATACATTAAATTAAAATACCTTGTGAATCCCACCACCTTCACCAAATATGTGGCACATGTGGGCATTAATATACTTATATATAGATTTTTTTACATTAATTATTTGCAGCATGCTTCTTAATTTCTAGAGTCAATCATTGTTGTTTATGTAATTAATAATGTATAATAAGTTGCTACCTAAAATACAAAGGCTATCAATTGTGATGTATCTATTGCTTCTGTTAGGCACACTGTCTCCCCCACTGTAATTGCTTTTGACTTAATCTAATTTAAACTACGTCGTTTGTTAAAAAAAAAAAAAACAAAGGCTGTTGTTGTTTAGTCAAAGAATGACTACTTGATATAATTTTCCTTTTCTTAAAAAAATAAATTGATCCTAGATACTTCAAATTAAATTCACAAATTCAAAATCAACAAATAAATTTAAAGAAAAAAAAACAAACCAAACCACTATAAACTAAACATATAGACGACGTTCGTATGATTTGAACCCACATCCTTCGATTTCAATGGACGCATAAATGAAAAGAACATATATATTACAAAGATTAAACTGCTCGATTTTACCACTATGGTCTGGGAATTTGCATTTTTTGTGCTGACCACGGACTTAAAATATACACAGTAGCCCTTGATAAAGTTACATCTCACAAAAAATAGTTTATAAATTCAAGTTTCATGTATAAATATGAATGTACGTCTATATTCATAATAGTTTTTTGTTTGTGATATGGTTGTGGATTAAATGAGAAGTTTAGCGGAAAAATTATCGACACACACTGCTTCCCAAGTCAAATGTCCGTGGTGAGAATAGTTTTTTAGAGAAGAGAGTATTGAGATGATAAATCATGAATAGTGAAATTGGTTAAAAAATGATAATACATGGTGTATTTATAGTGGTATTGAGAATTTTATAGTATGGTAGGGTGTATGTGTTTATTATATCGTTTGTATATAAAAAAAATTTATAAATAAATGAATATTACTAATATATACGTAACTTTGTTTGCTCCTTTCTTCTAATGATACACTTAATTTAATACAATTAATATATTTAATGTATGAATATATTAAATGTTATAATAAATTGTATTGTAGCAAAAGGAATATGTAATGGCGAGCAGATATTTTCTATGCACATTGAGCGACAAGCAGTAGTTGGTGTTCTTTTTAGAAGTTCTTTTTACTATATATTAACAATAAAATAACAATATATTAATCTAACTTTACAAAAGTACAACAATAACATCTGCAAACTTACTTTAGTAGTAATGGTGGCCCCCCATATACATGATACATCCTGGCCCCTCACTAATTCTTGTACGCAAATCTTTGCGGATTTCTTGCACATTATGTTCCATGGATAAGAACACAAATGAATCACATGACTAATAAGTGGGCTAAAAGGAAACTACATGTACAACCAAACGTGTGAGTATTGTCTATTTTAATAATAGTTATTAATATATAATATTAGTTATTGGTTAATTATACGTATTTGTTATTGATTATTATGATATATTAGTTATCGATTGAATTATTTAAGGTTTCGTCGTTTGAGAATAATCCCCAAGGCACGACCAAGAAGTAATAATCCAAAGAGGGGGAAGGGGCAACGGAACGAGTGAATACCTGATCAGACACGAGAGAAAGTTCGTGATGTAATTGTATTCAATTTACTTAAAAAAAAAAAACTACATATTCCCCGCTTTACTCCAAATAGCATTTTAGCAAAAGTTGAATTTGCCAAATCTTTTATTTTCCAAATTGGTCGCCCATGTTGACTAAACCACACTCAAAAAATATCCTAATTGGGGCACTTATGCGTGGGGGGCAAAAACATGGTGGGCTTACGTGGACGGATCAATGTTGTTATTATTCTTATCTATATGCTCACAAATTTTAATATTTTAAATTTTAATTGATGAAATAATAATAATAATAATAATAATAATAATAATAATAATAATAATAATAATAATAATAGAAGATCTAATCAAAATTTCACTAGCTAGTGGCTTCAAAACCAATTGCATTATATAAATATTTTTAGAACTTATATTAAATGAAATAAAGAATAAATGTAAATAAAATAATATAATAAAAGAGAAATTAAAAGTAATATATAATGATATTAAGGGAGTGTTTGCGAGAGCTTCCGCCATTAAAGAAGCGATTTTCATAAAAAAAGTTGGAACTTGTAGCAAAATCAAAATTGGACAGTGTTTGTAAAAAATAAAAGTAAAAAGCATATAAAAGCTAAACTGGTAGTGTTTGAGAGAAGGCACTTCTAAAGCACGTTGAATTGATTAAAAATTATTTTGTCCTCATGTATTAAACATATGTTATTTTTGCTTAATATTTGCACTTATCTCTTAATTATAATAATTATTTTTTCTTAAAAATAATAATTTTTATTTCAATTAATATATCTCATATTTAATTTTTTATAAAATAATTATAATTTATATTATTAAAATATTCAAGACTAATATAAAACTAGATATTTAATTCAATAATGTTTCTATCATGTAATATAATTGTTCATTCATGCACAATAAATAAACTTACACGATTGACAAAACAATTATTTTTTTAATTATCGTAGCAATTTAATTTATATTTTTTTATGATTTAAAAATAATATCATTTAATATAGAAAATAAAATTTCAAAATTTCAAAATATTAAATATGTGAAATTATAAATTTTGTTAGTGATAAATTATTCAAATTATTTGAAACTTCTAATATCAACTTTAGATGAGGAATTTTAAAAATAAATTAAAAATAATAAAATTGAATTGGAACTATTATAATAAAGGTAAAATAATCTTAAAAAATATTGAATTTGTTTAAAAAAAATATCAAAACAGCTAGAAGCACCTCCTAAGATGATTCCAACTTTTAACTTAAAAGTGTTTTCCTTAACAGTTTCAAAAACAAAAATTAACATCTCAAAAAATTCAAAAATACTTTTCACCATCAAAAAATTGAAGAGTGTTTTTTCAAAGCGCACGCGAACACTACCTAACATTTTTTTTTTTTTTTTTTTTTTTAGAGACACTACCTAACATATTCATAGCAAAACACCTATTAAAGCGCTCAAGAAGGTAAGCCGAGCCGAGCCGACATCATGGATGCTAACCTTCTAGAAAGGTAGCAGATCAACCCAATCCAATGTGCCATGTCAGCACACGATAAATCCCTCATAGCAAACACGCACACAGAGAGAAACGCTGGCGCTGGGCCCCACTCCCTCTGACTTTGTTATAAACTCTCCGTCTCTTATTCTCTCCACAAATCGCAACATTCTTTCCCCAAAACCAAATCTTTACCTCACAAATATCCATCCCTCTTCAATGCTGGGAACTCTCACCCTCACCCTCCCTTCCTTCTCCTTCCAACAATCTCACCACCGCAGAATGTCTCTGCGCGCCGCCATGGCCGAGGTGGCGCACCCCGCTGCCGCCGCCGCCGCCGACAGGAGGAGCCTCTACGAGGTCCTTCGCGTCAGGCAAAACGCATCGCAGGTGGAGATCAAGACGGCGTACCGGACGCTCGCCAAGCTCTACCATCCCGACGCGACCTCGCGATTTATGGACTCCTCTATTGCCGCGACGTCGGACGGCCGAGATTTCATCGAGATCCAGAACGCTTATGAAACGCTGTCGGATCCCGACGCCAGAGCGGTGTACGACTCGAATTTGAATGTTAATTCGACGCGTCGGTGGAATACTGCTGGTATATCTGGGTATGGGAGTCCGAGTAGGAGCAGATTTTACCGGACCCGGAGGTGGGAAACGGATCAGTGCTGGTGATGTCGCCACTGTATTGCGCTGGTTATTAGAAGTTGTAATGTGAATATTTGGCTATATTTCCTCTCTCTTTTTTTTCCTTTATATTTTTAATTTGAAGGAAAAATAGTTACTAAGTAGCATATATACATATATGTAAATCTTCTTCATTTTGACTGTTGGTATTATATGAAGATGAGAATGAAGAGAAAGGTTGATTTGATTAGTTGAGACTTGAGATTCTGGTAATTGAAGCAAAAGGTCCATCCATCCATGTGATTGGTTGGGAGATTGGAGCGGCCAATAATGAATGAAGTAAACTTGTTTAATGTTGGCTGTGTGCTTAGTCAAAATAATGTACGTGTTGTGTCGTGTTGTGTTGTGATTGGACAAAGACTAAGCCTTTGATATTACTATAAGTAGCCTTCATGTTAATGAGATAAGGGAATATGTTAATGTATGCTTTCTTTCTTTGTTACGATTGTCATCTATAAAATCTTGGAGAAACAATAGCTGTCAACACAAATCAACAAATTTTACATATTTTGGTTCAGGAGGGTGGTAGGATTGGAGCCGAGCATATAAATAAATTTTGTGGGATCAAACAATTAAAAATTGTTGATGACTCATTAAAGATTATTATTATTATTATCTCTCAAGTGTTATTATATTCATTCATTGGGGTCTACTGCTCTCAACTTGACGGAACTAATAACAAGTGATATCCATCCAGGGACATAAGCCAACAAGTTGATTGATCTGCGACTGACTGTGATACCATCCAGAGATATCCTTGACGACGATCATCAGAAAAGTCTTGCCTGGACATCTGTTTTTCTTCTTCACATTCTAATCTGATTTGCTTGACTTGAAATCGTATATTCATTGGATGAGAGGTGAGAAGTGTTTGATCGGTACAAAGTTCTGAAAAATGAGTTTCAAATGGGCCGAAGTCCTATGTTTTGATTAAGAATCTGAGTGGTCAATTCAAGAGGGAGGAAGAAAGCAAGAAGAAGGTGCACAAAGAGTTCGTGGACACTAAAAACATCATCAATTCAAACCCAGATACTAAGCGCCGGCGTTCCCATTGTTCAAAATAGAACTTGGACTTGGAAGCAAGGCCCTGCACTGCCATCTTCAGATGCTGCATATCAACTATCATCATTAACTCTTTGATTTGGTATGACGTTGGACCAGAACAGAGGGAAGATGGAAAGAAAATACAACTTTTTGAGCGACTGCAGATCACCCCCCATATCACAAACAAGTTTGTATTCAACTTCTAGTTGCAACTTGCAACCTAAGATATTTAATTGAACACAAATAGAAATATCCAAACGCGGAAGGAAAGTGTCAACATACAAAATTGCATATCAACAATAAATGTCCATCAAATAACTTAACATAGGAAAATTGAAATTCACCCAGACAGACCTCTAAACATGTCTCCACCCTTGGGTAAAGAATGGGAAAGATGGCGACAGATTCAGCTCTGCACATCCTCACTTCTATAATGTTTATGTATAAACCTTCCTTCCACCGACCCTGTTATTCTTTTAAGCGTCAGCGAATTATTGGAATCACTTAGAGCTCATGAGCATGGAGTTGATGACATGCATGATCAAGCGAATGTTGGAAAGTTCACTCCCATTTGTGGTTGGAAGGCTGCGGTGGTGATTCAATATTTGATAAACTTGCTCAAAGATAGGGCGTACGTGCACTACAATCATCGGGTCAGTTGGATTTATAGCAGATAGAACCTCCCTCATCCATGTTAACTTCCGGGAGGTCTCTTTGCTGATATCACAAGCCAACTGCTGTAGAAGAGACAGGAGTACACCTTGGCTCAAAGGTAGGGGATTCATCGACAGAATTCCAGGTAAATCGACCTGGTAGAAGAAAAATAATTATAGCAACTAACAAAGAAATACAAGTTAGAGAACATAGTTTATGAAAATCAATTTCTGCCTGTTTCATTGTGTTTTCATTTTCAATTTTCAATTTTCAGTGGAAAATATGTATTTTCAATGAGTAAAATTTATTTTGGTACCCAAATTTTGCCATTAATGTTACTTTGGTACATGCGTAATTACAAATGAATCAATAGTACTCAAGTTTCATCACTAATGTCACTTTGGTACACGAGTAATTACAAATTACTTAATTAGTACCCGAGTTTCACCATTAATATCACTTTGGTACCCAATTCATATATATATATTTTTTTTTTGTCTATTATCTTTTTATATAATGGCCATTTTACCTTAGATATTAAAATGAAAAATAATAAATATAACAAAGAAAAATTTGCATAAATTTCTATTGATATATTTTGTTTTCATTACCCATATTTGGTTATCAAAATTATTATATTTTAATTTTAATTAATACTTTCTACTATCATTTTCTCTCAATATATATAAAAAAAAGTCATTATCAAATAACTTATGTTAATAGTCAAGTCCAGGGGAATCAAAATTTTCATCGTCAAAGGTTTGTGTTTCATTTAATCGAGATATTGAAATTTGATTGCAAAACTTAGATATTGATTCAAAAGTTTCAAGTGTAGATTATAAATTTTCAAATTTTAGAATGCAAATTCAACTTCTCTATGGTTACAAGTGCATTTTGACTTATTTTATAAACATTGATAAATAGAGTGAGTAGAAAAAAATAAATTAATGCAATATTATTATCAAGTATAATACTCAAATGTAAAAAATGGTAGTTCCAAATATATTGATTTTTATTCAATTTTTTTAATATATTTATTATTTATTATTTATTATCTAAGGGTAAAATGGCCATTATATAAAAAAGATAATAGAAAAAATAAATAAGAAACATCAAATGGGTACCGAAAGGATATTAATGGTAAAACTCAGGTACATTAAATCATTTGTAATTACTCGTGTACCAAAGTGATATTAATATCAAAACTCGGGTACTAATTGAATCATTTATAATTACTCAGGTACCAAAATGAAATTAATGACAAAACTCGGGTGTCAATACGAATTTTACTCTATTTTCAATTCTGTATAGGGTTTTCTTGTGAAATGAGAATACGTTTCGATTAGTTAATGAAATAGCATTTTATATTGAAAAGTGGTGTCAAATCAATATAATCCCAACAAGAGTACGTATAAACAAACATGTTTTCACTTTAATTACTGTTCCAAATACTGGAAACTGGAAATGGAAACACAAACAAACAGGCTGAAGTGTTCCTGAGTCAACTCAAGTGCACTACTGCAAGCCATCCAGAAAGAAAAGGCTAAGTATGTCTAATTTTAGGTAAGGCGTTGCAGGGGAGGAAAAAACTAAGGATTCTATGTCTACGTTTAAAAAGGATATGGAATTGAATGAAAAATGTTTTGGTCTAAAGGCTATGTTGTGAGAAAGAATATACTACATATCAGGTCAGTAAGAACCAATGCAAGAGAAAGAAGAGAACCCTTTTCGCATCAGTTTTATTTGCTTCAGAAACCTCTGATAATATAGAATATCATTCAAAAAAATTGGTTCATCATACTTCAGCCATGGGCCCCAAGCTACTTGAAAATAACAGTACAAACTGCTGTTAATGCATACCAGCTCTGTTTGAAAAATCTTGTGTGGAGAATGAAAAGTTTATCTTGACATGTATAATCTTGACTCTTAACATGCCATCCCAACCAGTGTGAATGAACGTATAGCTAAGGCATAGAATAGCAAAGCAGACCATACCTGAGAGCACAACCATGATACGATAGCAACATCACTCCTTTGCAGGGCAGCAGTGAAAGCCTCCTCATATTTACGCTCGGCTATCAATCTAGATAGCTCTTTTGTTGGGTCAAGAGGTACCTCAAGCTAAAAATATTAAATTTCACTTCAGTATATATAGCTATTATAGAAGAAAATGAACTCATTTCTCCGTAACTGCTTCACGTGAACTCCTGACAAACAAGAAGAAACAGCACAAACCTTCTCATGGAGACCACCCAAAGGACCATTACTTAGTTGACTAATCAGTGGATTTGGTGCTTTAGAATTTGCTCCTGCGACGGCGAGAGCTAATAGTTTTCTATGGCCATCAAGCAACTCACCGCTCAAAGTTTGTGTCATTGATGATGCTGAACTTATAGCATCCTGAAAAATAAGGTAAAACACTGGCGCTGGTTGATATCAAAGTGAAAAAGGGAAACAGATAACCAGAAGATTTATACACAAGAACAGAAACCGTATTCTTCAAGACTGGCAATTTACCACCCTCTGTGAGCTGTCCTTCAAAGTAGTAAGTAAGGTGCGCATAGAAACATTAGAAACATATCTAATCAGTGTTTTGTACCCGTAGTGCAAGTGCCAATGGTGAATGTGATGCCTCAAATTGTTGCTGAGCTGCTGTTGTATGCTCGACCATTCCTTTTTGAAATGTGGCATCAACCTGCTCAAACATGGTCCTACATGACATCTCAAATGCAGGCACCACAGAAACTTCCAAACTTGATTTCAGGGTTTCCTGCATTACAAATAAGACAATTTTAAAATTTATACAAATGTATTCAGAATCAGCATGAAAGGCAAGTTCATCAATAAAACGGGGAGTAAAGATAGAAACTAGCCAGTGGATAAGCCACCCCCCAAAGATATTAACTAATTGCAGAACTATCATATCCAGAAGTACACGGAGAGAAAGTAATGCCAAAAGGATTTAGTTTATAACCCGGCATAAGCAATTAGAATTATCTTCCGCGGGATGTACTTGGCTAGTGCCAAAATAAGGGCTTCATTTCCAAAAGTAGCATTCTATAGTTTCTTGGCACATTACTTTCTAAAAGGTGGGGAAAAGATAATCTGAAAAAAGGCACCTCTTGGTCATATTCTGTTTCACACAATCCAGAGCATGTCAAAGAGAGCAACATAATTCTGGAGCCATTAATCATAATTATACAGGAAATCTTTGTTGCATCAAATCAAGTATAACTGTTTTTTCTTTTTCCAAACTCATTCTGTGAATAATGGGTGAGAATCTTTTGTAAACAAATTTCCCAGGAGCAAACTAAAATTTCTATTTAGAGCCGAAAGCTAAGAATTAAACTTGTTCTCTTTTATGATACCTGTAGGGCTTGCTTGCCAGAAGTTTGAAATTGAGCTTGGATTTGCCTAGCAACTGTGGCTTCAAGTTTTGAGCTGACTGATTTCTCCAGTTGATTAACAGCTTTATCACCAACTCCTTTCTGATCACATAAATCGCGTAAGATCCATGCAGTGAGTAAATGATAATACATGCAAACAAAGACAGAAAATGTTAACCTGGAAGCTCTCTACGATGGAAGTAGAAATTGTTTTCTCAATGGTGGGAGTGATGGTTCGTGCCACGGATTGCCCAAGTGTGGTCAGTTCTCTCTTGACAGTTTTCTCTATAATAGCAGGCAAGTCTTTGTTTAAGCTATTGCTGATCATATTTGTTAGTTGTTGCATCCGCTCCTTTGCTGCTTTTTCCTGTTTTGCGTTCTCTTCTTGGAAACGAGCCCACAAAGCATCAGAATTGGCTTTGACAGCTTTCTCCACGCTCCGTCCTAAAGCTGCCTCAAGTCTTTTGCTTTCTTTGGTAACTGGGACAGCAACCACTGATCCTATCTGCTTCTGCATATCTTTTTGCATAGTCACAAGCTGCAAAGAAACATAACTAGGGTGATGCAACTGTTTACAGAGCAAATTCCACCTCAACAGCAATACCTGATTGGAAACAGATGTCTGTAGATGAAAATATAATTTTGCACATATATTGAACATTCACTCTTTAATCCTGATATCTTGGATTGGGAATGAGACAAGTAGCATCACTCCAGACAATTGAGTTGGGAAATAATTAAAAGGAAAAAGGAAAATTAACAGCAAAAAGTTTTAAAGTCAATCAAGGTAAGCCAAAAATTACTGAGGCATACAATTTTATGAAAATATTGGAATCTTATACTAAGAGAGAAGACCAAGCATAAAGAGTCATGAAAAGGATTTAGACAGTCACCGGAGGAATAGGATGCTGAATAACAATCACTAGTTCAGAACCATCTTAATTAACAAAATGAATAAATAAATAAAATAACCTGAGTCATCGTCTCTTGCATGGAAAGAATTTGTGAAACCGCGCTTTCTATAGAAGGAATGCTAGAGCTAATGCCTGGTTCAACAGAAGAATCTGTAGAATTGAAAGCACTACATGATGGTGAAGATGGTCCTGATCCTTGAGCATTCTTTCCCTTCTGCTTTTTCCCTTTTGTACTTGGTGCAGGTTGTTGAGCTGTCATAGAAGTTGTAGAATCAACAACCTTCCTGGTAACATCCTTATCAGAGTCACTCACTTCATTTTCTACTATAGTAGAGGGTTGCGTATCTGCATCAGTTCCAGCAGCCCCACTAAACTGCCTAGCTTCCTCCACGGTATAAGTTTCCGGCAATAACGCACGACATTCTCGAGCCATCTCCATTCCAAGATCAGAGGCTTGAGAGCAAAATGATTTTTCCTTATTATCTGATACACAAGTTTGAAGTTCTTCTCGAGACCCAATATCATTATTTTGACTAAATCTTGTTTCACCCACAACTTTGACCTCTACCTCAATGTTTCTTGCATCATTGCTAATTACCACATCTTGAATACTTAGTTCACTCTCACTTAAGGGCTCATTTGTGTGGTTCGCCTCAGAGGATGAACTAGCCCTCAATATCTCAGCAGGAGTTACCAAATGAGTAGGGTGCTTGAACTTAATCGGATGGTTGAGGGCCATAGGAATATCATCTTGAGAAAGTTTATTGTCATCATTCCTCGAATCATCATTTAGTGAAGCAACATCAGACAGAGTAGCATGAATCGTATCCATTTGTCTATCAACTGAGTATTCAACAATTTTCTGTTCTGCACTACGATCATTGACTGAAGGACCATGCTCAAAGTTGCTATTTATACGACCAGAAAGAGTTCTTGACACCCTGGGACTCAAAGGGAGTGGAGGTGAAGTAGCAAAAGACATATCACTATCATCAGGAACTGTGGACGAATTAACTGGTTTGCTCTCCACACTTGAGGAAGGAAACTCCTGTATGGTTGGTGACTCACCAGGAGCAGCACTAACAGGGTATCTAACTGTAGGTGCATTCTCCAAGCCACTCTCATGTATAGATGCTTTTGGTGCTGAACTAGATATAGATACCTCTGCCACTTTACTGCTAGAAGGCTCCACACTGGCAAGTCCTTCAATGGCAGCATCACGTGAGACACTAGCGTCTGACTTCTCAGAGACTAAATTTTCCGTAGGGGGAGGCAGACACTGCAACAAGTCCAAAGCATACTGTTGAATAGCCTGCGTCTGGACACAATACACTTGAACAATTTGTTCACCATGAGGTAGTAATTCGCTTGTCCCTGTAAAACTCAGTATAGGCATAGTGACAGTGAATTCTGCTACATAATCCAAGCAGGTTGAGGCAGGGTTAGGACCATATTCCAAGTGCACAGCATATATAGCATTCCTCTTGGCATTTGCTAATAAAAGAAGACCAGCTTGCGGCAAGGCCACTACTTGATTGAAGAAAGCTTCCTCCACTCGAGCATCTGAACTTTTTAATTCCAGTGTCTGAGTACAATGCCATGATTCCGCATCACTAGGAAGCAACCAGCCTTCGTCGCTTGCTGATATCCATATCTTAATTTCCCGGTTTAGTGGGCCCTACATGTATCCTTTAAAAGTTTAGTGCAGTAATATAATATTGAAAGCAAATTTAGAACCGACAAGCAAATCTTTCTTTAATCCAAGCAACATTAAAGAGCTCCTTGGTAAAGACAATTGTAATTTACACTGAAGTGAAACTTTTAAAAAAGATATCATGAGACTATTTAAAGTTTCTCTTTGCTTGTACCCCAGTGATAAGTATGATATGATCCGGACGATGAGGAGCAGCCAAAAAGGTGACAGAATTAACAGGTCGGCTATCATGTGGTCGGAGAACTGCAATTGGAAGTGCCTTCCTATCCTCCCAAATTTTTATCTGCAATCACAAACAGAAGTCAGGAGAAGATTCACGTTGATGCCAAATTGTCTAGGAATGACTGCAGAATCACCAGATACCAAATAACCTAATTATGCAAGCAGAATATAGTTATGCAATAATTCAGTATTGGAGGTGTCTTATTGACATAAGCAAAAAATTCACACTTCCAGGGTTGGCATATTTTCTCAACATCACCAATTCCAAATAAGATGCATTAATTTGACCTGTCTTGTTTAGATGATACAGGAATTTAATCAGAAAACTCTGACAAAACCATTTTAAACTCAAGAGTAGCTACTTAATACCTTAAGATTGTTTTCTTTTTTATGTCACACTGAAGAGGACACAAGGTATGGCTGGATTGGCTATTTTATTTTGAAATCTCAGTTTCATCAAAGAGGACCATACTTTCCACTCCAGCTACTGTTTAGCGCGTTGTTTTTCATCAAAGGGAATTTGCTTTCAGGACAATTGCCAGCCCTTTCTTCTATATGGTGCCTCCAGAAGTGGGACTGACCAGGGATATTTCAAATAATTTAGCAAAATCCACTTATAGTTAATAGATGAGATCCCTGTGCTTCATTCATCTTCCTTTTGGGAATTCTTAGTCAAACATATTAAATGTCTTCTAGACGATTTGTATCTCCAACGATGTGGTCACATCATTAAAGCAACTTGGGGATCTTTTCCTTTCAACTAGAACCTTTTTGGCCTTGTTGACTATGAAATAGCTACATACTTGAATTACAGATCCTAGGAACTTCCTGAAGGACCTGAACATAGATTAAGATAGGACAAGCACAGTTGGACACACATCGGCCACTTATATTATTACAAAATTAATGTTATACAAGTATATCCACCCCCGGCCATATTAATATCAAACAAAAAAATAGTAATAGCAATAAAAGAATGAGAAAAGTAATTATCAACTTAGTCCCTATTAGTACCAAAGAAGATTAACTAAAGGAGCTCTAGGGAAAGAGAAGGGAAAATTTTTGACAAACCGTTCCATCCACTGAAGCAGATACCAAGCGAGTGGTCATCCATTGGCACATTGACAGGTCAGTCACTTCACCATCATGGCTGCCAACAAGTTGGATACCATCAATCAACTTGTCAATGGGACACTTGAGAGGTTCCTCCGCTGAAAACTTTTCACCTTTTCCAACTTTTGTGGTATCAATCTTCAAAACACGTTTGCCAATTCCCACTACAAGAACTTCCTGTAACAGGAAAATTTACTTGGTTAACCAATATTATGGGTCGAAGGTATAAAAATGTAGCTGTAAACTAGATCGCGTAAATACCAAAGGCGTTGTACCTGTTTATGACAATGCCAACAAACTCTAGGATGGACAGATTCCCCCTCCCCGGTAATTTGAATGGCAACAACACTCCTTCCAGTAATTTGAGGCTTGTCTTCTTCATCCGGACCTTCAGTGATCTTCCACACATAAACCCGGCCATCCACACTCGCACTATGTGCAGTAAAATAACATATTAAAGGCAAACCAAAGATGAAAATTGCAAAAGAAACTGACAAAGAGTCTACCTAGCCAAAAGGTGAACATCCTCAGCAAAGAAAGCCATGTCTGTGACCCTCTGGAAGAAAATACATTATTCAAGAAATAAATCAAGATAGGCCATGAATGCTTTCTTGAATATCCAGAAAATGAAGGAGTAATGCTAAGAAAACACTCGTATATCTTTAAACTAAAAAACAAAATTTCAATTAGAAGATTTTTCAAATTAACCATGCCATAGTATATCAGAGTGGATGAATGCATAAAATCTAGGTCCAAAGGCTATTTACATATTTGTAAGATTTGCACACGAGCTTATGCCCAGCCCGCAAAACTAACATCATAAAAACCAACTCCATTCCTGGCACCATAGTAGTTTCAACTTAACAAATAAATACATCATAATACAACATACATCTACACCACGAAAGCACACCTAAATCACTAAATACCGAGAAAACCATGGTACATTCTTCAAACCTTTCCAGTCATTTTGTGAAGAAATAACATTTGAAACTATACCTAAAATCTGTGCTAGCTATAAAGGACTGACCCTAGCCATGAGAGAAAGATAGAATCACGAAGCCACTACTAATTAATTAAATGAAGATGCAGAATACGCTAAAAACAGAACTATATCATCAACAATAAATGCACGAGTTCAGGGCTTCAACCAACATAAAGCACAACTACAAGTTATCAACACCTGGATTGAATTAGCTTGGGCAGAATAAACAACGCCATCAATGAACATATTAATTACTAAAACATCTATTATGTAATGAAACAAATAAACGACATTATCCCAATTTTTTTAAAAATATATCAGAAGAATAAAATTGACATAAGCCAAGTGGTAAGAGACCTGAGCTAGACCCTTAAGCAAGGATCTCAAGGCAGTGTTAATATTGAGCACCCGGATAGCCCCCAACTTCAGCCCATAACATATATATGTTTTATTAACCGCAATTTGCCTCCCCAGAACAAGTCCTGGATCAGACCCATATTTGGTAATGGGTGTAACCTCAAGCTGAGGCTGAAACTCCCCAGGCAATCTAACATCTATATCATAAACAAGATGATCCCCGATAAGATGCCGTCCCTTGGGGAGCTTGCTACTCGGCATCCGAATCACAGGGCCCTGATGTGAAATCATTAGACCTGGGCCCGTGGGCAAGATGTTCACGTTCTGTGATGCAGAAAAATCCGAGCCCGAAGACGAAGTTGGGTGGATTTGAGGCATTGGCATCGCCGGCTGCTGAGGAACCTCAAGCGTGGAAGGTGGCGCACTCAATAACGCCATCAAACGAGCCCCGGGATTATTAGGGTTCTGGGGATTAGGGGGGTTTTGAAAATTGTTCTGGTGCGATGAAGTAGGTGTTTGCACTTGGGGTTGGAGCGGTGGCGTAGGATAAGACATTGACCTCTGAGGGTGAACGTTGGCGAATTCCTGGTGGGGCGGCGGGGGATTGGAGTAGGCGGTGTACATTGGGTGATGGTAATGGAATGGGGATGTTTGAGGGGAATAGGAATATGGCCCACCTCCTGCGCCGGTGGGTGGAGGATAAGAGGCCGAAGGGGGTGGGAAAGGGGCTGAAACCAAATTAGCATTACTATTAGCATTACCAACATTATTGGCGAAGTTCTGATGATTAGGGTTCGCGGTGGGAGCAGAGACGGGCGGCGGAGTGGTGGAAGGTTTGAATAACTTATGCATATCAAAGGGACCTCCGCCTTGTGGAGTTGGATTCCCCGGCGACGCCATCTGAGAGTGCGTACCTACGTATCTATCTATCTATCTACTGATATAGCAAGAGCCCAACAATCAGCGTACAACTACTACCCCTGGTATTTGACAGCGAGAGATCTGATTAGCCTTTCCGGTTGATCGAGAGCTACTTCCTTGCTTGTATGATTGCGTACGCATGGACTGATTGATAAGTAGAAAATAACAGTCGGCGCCTGGGGGAGATCCGATGGGCGAATCGGGAGCAGAGCCCGGAGAGAGTGTGGGGGGGTGGGGGGTACTGGGTGATAGTGAAGAGCGACTTTTTGGAGACTACACTGAGAAGAAGATGATTCAGAAATATAATTGTTTTTTACCTTGGGTAGATGGTATCATGGTGGAGTTTGATTTGATAAGAAAGTTTTTGTCGATTCATAGATCGTAAAAATTGCGGAAAATGCCCTTACATTTGGTTTATTGCTATTTTGCCCCATGGAAGGCTAGCAAAATCATTTTCTTGTTTTTCAGGGGTTTATAGTGAATTAAAATTTAAGAAGAATTATATTTTTAGTCCCATATTATAGAAATTGTTGCATCTTTTACGGACTTAGCACATTCGATCTCATAGGCTAAAAAATTATAACATTTGGAACCAAAAAAACTATAATTTTTTACCTTGTAGTACCAAATATGCTATAATTTTTTCTTATGAGAACAAAAATGCGACAACCTTTTATTTTATGGGACTATATGTACTAGATTCGTAAATTATAGAATCAAAAGTGCAACACTTTTTATCATATAGGATCAAATGTACAATTTTGAAAAATAATTTATGACAGTCATGAGATTGGATTAGTGTATCAAATTTTGGTCTGTGTTGATTGGCCATTGTACATGTGATTATCAATTTATGTTGTATGTTTTCGGATAGTCTAATTTAATTTGATTAAAATCAAGAATTTATTATCATTAGCTGAGTGATGGGAAAGCTTAGAATAATGTAATAAAAGTTGTATCAAACTGCTATGTATTATACAATGAGTTGGCAAAACCATACCACTAAAATTCTTGTTCAACATGTCAATTTATTATCATTGTTTATGGACTAGAGAAATAGAGAAGGTGAAGAAATGTCTTTAATGATTTTTTAAATTAATTTTATATCACTTTAGTTTGGGATTTTATTAAATAAGTTTGTTTTTTTAATTTAAATATTGTAAGTTCAGTTTTATATCAAAATTTAAAGGGAAAATAGTTGAGATACAATTGATCAGGTGCTTGTGTCGTAAGTCGCCTGGATGCAACTGACATATGAATCATCGATCGAGTTCTTAAAAGGAACCTACAACACAAGGTCATGACACTTGGGAACCTTATGGTGAGACACTTCAATGTTTAAGTCGGTATTAATCGTGGAATTATACAATAAATATATAAAAATATACCTAATGAATAGTGGAGTGGGTATGATAGGTTTTGGGACATTGTATTGTCTATGCGTGGGCTTCACAGGTGATGACATGGGTCTAATCTCAATACTTTTTATTCAGGTATGAGGACCGATCAAATCCACATATAAACACGCGGATCCTCCACAGAAAGACCTCACACCCTTTAGCGAGGGGCATAATTGTCTCTTTACCATATTTATCATGTCAAATGTAAAATCGCCAGATAAAATATTTCAATTCGGCAGTTAAACTCGCAAACATTTATATATTAAGCACACCAAATAAAATTATATATGATCTTTTTTACAAACTACAATATTATTTATTTGACAAAATAAACTACATTGTAAATATTATGCAGTTAAAAATAATAGTCCTTTGTAATGAAGCAAAACTTTCAACTAGGTAAATAAGCATGAAAACAAAATGATAGGAATCACCTAGATGGTAATTCAAACTCACCATAAGTAATAATAATGTTATTAGAGACGTATAATTGACAAATGGACATCTCCATTGCAAAGTGACGTAGTGTCTTTAATACGGACAAATTTCACTCACTCAAGAATTTAATTTCAAATTATAATGATCATTTTGCAAAATGTTTTAGAAGTTACTAAACATTTATTGACAATTAATGATCCAAGGACCATAAATATTTGTTGATGGTGGAACTTCAAAATATTAATAAGTACTTGTACATGCATGGTTTCTTAAATTCGCCAATCATAGCGTACATTTCACAAAACATTAACCATTGAGTATATATATGTGATTTTATTTTTTTTTTGAAAAATTAGCGATGAACTTTATAACTTAATTGGAAAAAACGACACCCAGCAACAACAATAGCTGTCCTCTGTTTCACAAAACACATTATAAAGTTAAAGTAATATATGACAACAAATATTAAAAACTTTTATGTTATAACTATTGCTGATAAATGTTTCTCAACAATCCGAGACAAACTCATGCTAAAATCACAAGGATTGGAGTTTGTATTTCCAATTATTTTACATTTCTTATATCCAATACATACTCATTATGTGTACAAAATATTAACTTAAATAAAGTAGATGATATATATATTACACAAATTATGTGTATGTAATAAATAGAATAAAAGATATGACAGAATTTAAAATAAAAACACACAACGAAACTTTAAATAGAAAATTTAATTTGGACATAAAGGCCGTATTCACTTGGAAGGAACGCATTGAATATCCCTCCTAATTCGATTTAATATCATATTTACTTTAATTTTTTCGCAGCTCGCAATAAATCTAGATAAAGATGAGATTATAATCCCACCCAATGAGGCGGAATAAGCAATCCGCCCGGCCCACTTCTTTCTTTGATACAAGAGTTTTTTTTTTTTTTTTTTTTTTTTTTTTGTTAATTGAGAAAAGGTAGATAACATAAGAGGTGCTCTACCCATTTTTTCAACTCTGTCTATTTTTTTCTTTTATATGAGAATTTCTTGTATTTCATCTAATCAATTCATTTTTCATTATTGGGGAATATATCTAATTTTGGTTCCAGCGTATATGATAGTTTGCAATAATAGCTCCATACTTTCTGAAATAGCAAATATTAGTCACACACTTTAGAAAAACATTTCAAAGTTAGTTCCACTATAAAAAATTTGCATCTTTTGGCAATATTTAGAACTAATTTTGCGACGATTTTCTAAAGTGTGAGACTAACTTTGCAACATCTTCATAAAGTTTTATGACTAATATTGCAAAGGTGGAACTAGCTTTGCAATTATTTTTTAAAGTATGAGAATAATATTGATTATTTTAAAAAATACGGAATTAATATTACATATCACCCTATATTTTGGATCGAAATTGCAAATTTCTCAAAATCTTAGAACTTGGTGTTCTTGCGCAACCAAAATGGGCCAATACAGAAGGCGGCCCATGTCTTCTTCTCATATTCCATAGCCCATTCCTCACGTCGACGCATTTGCGCGGTGGCTGGATCACAGCATGATATCAAAAATGATATACATATTGATATATTTTGTAATTATTAAATAATGAATTATAGGTGAATATTGATTTATAAATAAATGCAACAGAAATATTTCGATTTATGCAGATTATGCTTTCATAGATCAAAGGTGAAAACTTTACTAATATAAATTATTTGAAAAACCAATTACACATAAGTGAGAAAGAAAAATAAAACCCTAAGGCCCATATACTTTTTTGGATTGGGCTAGACAAACAGTCCAATTGAAGAAAAATGGGTGTTTACTCGTTATGATGGGACGAGCTTAAAAATGATTTCGAACTATTTAATTTTAGATTGAATAACTCAATTCACCAAATTAAATGGATTGGATTTTTGACATAGGAGCTCTGACAAGGACTTGAATTGCCCATCTACTATCAAGTGCACAATTATTATATAACAGAGTAAATATATGATTATTTTTTATACAATCAACATAGTCAATCTAAATAAACTAACTACGATGGATTATCAGCCATAGGAGCTGGGATAAGGATTTCGTTCGTTTTGACCAAATTTTAACATGATGAATTACACGTCTGCCCTCAACTGCACAATTGTTATATAACAAAGTAAACACATGATTATTTTTTATACAACCAACACAGTCAGTCTAAGTAAATTGACTACGAGTAATCCTGACTTTTTAACCATTCATTTAATTTGATTTATTTTATTAATTATTTATTTTACTAGTTGTCGTCGCATGCGGTCCCTGCGAGTATAAAAAAAATTATGATGTGAAATGAATAGGAAAAAAATTATAAAAAAAATAATTGTGATGTGAGGAGATGAAAAAAAAATGAGAAAGGCAACCTAGATAAAGTAAGAGAGAAAAACTAAATTATAATTGTAAATTTATTAAAAATATAGAAGTTTGTGACTGAAGAAACATGGATAAGTATGGCGGGTGAAAAAAATTATAATTATGAATATTAAAATTACTATATTATGACTAAATTTTATTTTCAACAAAAAAAATGAAATTAAAAGATAAATTTGAGTGTTAAAAAATTAGTAGAATAAAGTATTTTCTTTTATAATAGAGATAACACAAAATAACGGGAGCTAAGTGGACCTAGAAAAATGAAATGATTGTATTCGATTTAGTTCAATTAATAATATTTATTATTTTTACTTTAAAAAAAAAGTGGTCTTAGAAAAGTGAAATTCTTGACGTGTCCTGTGCGAATTACAGGAAAATAAAAGTAATTATTTAATATTTTCAGATTCCTAATTAATGTGTTCCGTCGCAGAATGTGAAGAGACCCTCCGCTCCAAGGAAGTTGAAAGAGGTAACTTTGAAGAACAGCGGGGGTTTTACCGCAGTCACCGCCACGGTGAATAGTTGAAGCGGTAAAAGAAGAGACGGAGCAAACCAAGTTGTTTGTAATTGTAAGCATGAGTCAACGACGTGGAAGATAACTTTGTCAATAAGAAAACAGCAATAATGAAGTATTCAAATTGAAACACCCTCTTTATTTATACCGTAATACCTTTTTTTAATATAGCGTAATCGCATTCATCGAGGAACTTGGATTGAATCGAAGTGGGCCGGAGAAGATGAAGATCACTGTAATGACCGCCGACGAGCAAATCGTCACGCTAGACGTCGATCGTGACGAATCTGTAATTTTGCCCTTTTGTTGAAACCCTAATTGTTTTTCCTTTCTGGGCAGTGTAGGATTGGGGGTGCTGCTCCTGTTTTCGTTCTGTTACGAAGGCGTTGTAATGATGCTGATGCTGATTTTATGTCCATTGTGAACAGGTTGAGAACTTGAAAGCTCTGCTTGAGGTTGAGGTTGGATCTGCGTGCCCTTTTCTCTTGTAGTGCTTGTTTAACTCGTCGAGATCTTTGTTTGAATTTTGAAATTGTATGCAATTGAATGTTGGAAACAGACACAGGTGCCACTGCAGCAACAACAGCTGCTGTATAATGGGAGGGAGATGAGGAATTCCGACAAATTGAGTGCTCTCGGTGTTGCTGATGGAGATTTGGTTATGATGGTTTCAAGCGCCGAATCTTCTGGTTCCAGGTCTTTTTTTATCTCATTTGCAGCCATACATTCCATATTTGGTGTTTATTTGGAGAGCTGGAGTATTTCCTCCAGTTTTTAGCTTTCAAATTTATACTACCTGGCAAACTGTCTATGAGCTGTACGGGGTACCGTTTGGATATAATTGTTAAATGTCTTTTTATCCTTTCCTTCTTCGGCTTTTGGTTATAATTTCTGTTAGGTACATAAGTATATTGGAATAATCCCGATAGGTATTTCGTTTGCTTATAGAGGAGTTTTTCTTCTGGTCTATTTTAGAGCTGGAGCGACTGGCGCCGAACTCGGCTTTAATCAGGACGGTTCAGCAGTAAACCCCTCAGCTTTCCAGCAGCAGCTGCGTAACGATGCTAATGTGATGGCTCAACTATTTCAGGTATTGGAACTCGGGAAACCTCTAATACGGCCCTTTATCTTTTGCAAATTTGAAAAAGAATTAGAGAACCCTGCCATATTTATTTTTTTCAGAAGTTAATTGAAAAACAATTAGAGCACCCTGCGTGCTATTAGCCTAGTTTCCACAAAGATAAAACAATCAAGGAATACAGATTGCTCAATCTTGTATGGCATGACTGTACAATTGGAGGGGGAAAACAGAAAATAATAATTGTGACAAAGAGGTAAGTTGATTTACTAATTCACACTAAGCCTGTTGATCAAGACAATGAGTGCCCCATTCAGGGACTACAGCGATTGTCTGCCCTTACTATCTTAAATTCTCGTCGGCTCGTTTCCTGATAGCAAGAGGGAAATGCTCATACTACAACCTGTGTCGCCATGCATATAGGTCCAAGTTTTGATAAATCCTTAAGAAAAAGAAATGAAGGGTTAAAAAGCTGTTTAGGCTCTCTCTTCATCTGCTGTAAATTAGGCTTCTGGCTGACCATTTGGTTTGTCGATTGACACTGGTTTCCCTATAATACATTAACCATACATCCCCTTGGGTTTTATTTGCGTGAATAATTGGGTCTTGATTTTTGACTTGAATGTGATTCATCAATGGTTTTTGACTAAGTCATCTTTTGTCACTTTGACATTGTGCTTTTGTTGAACTACAGCGAAAGTGGGTATCATGATTGAATTGAAAAAGTAACTGTTTACAAGCACAGGGACTCTCTGGACTAACTTAAATGTCCTTACTGGAACATTACATCTATTTGGACTATATCTTTTACTGCAAATGGTGTTATTGTTTAATCCTACTCCCTTTGCATGTAAGAATGGTCAACATGGAAGGACAAAAAGATTATGAACCCTTACTGGATGATGGGCAGCTAACATGAGTAATTGAATAGTAAAAGGCATGATAATGAAACCCTGCTATCTTTCAGTTACAATATTATTGCAATATCACTAATAAGCTGTAGCTGTAAGATATTATATTGTGTTAATTAGCTGCCATGTTCAAATGTTCCATATTTGTTTTATAGCTTATGATTCTTGGCATATTTTCATTAGCCTAAAGGTTATTTGTTCCACAATCAATTCTTTTACCGATACTCTATGTGCTATATGACTGATAGAGTGATCCAGAGTTGGCACAAGCGATTCTTGGAAATGATATAAACAGGCTGCAAGACCTGTTACGAGTGCGTCATCGCCAGAGATCTGAGCTAAAGCGTCAACAAGAAGAGGAGTTGGTGAGTATCAGCTATTTCTCTATCATTGATTGTTTCGGTTATTCATAGTCCCGTATGCAAAGCTTCAATTTTGAAAGGTCTTGTGGCTATATCTTGTGAACTTCACACGGAAATTCACTTTTTGAGTAGATGCAATGGGGCTCAATATATGGCATGTTTACATACTTTGGTGTCACTAATTTAATTGAATCTGTGTCTTGTGCTTCTTTTCTCCTGTGCGGTGTTGCGAGAGGTTGCTTTTGCTGCTTCCTTATACCCTTCCTGTAATATGTACTTACCACTTTCTAGGTATTCTAATCATTATGATCGTTATTGCCCTATGCTAAATTCTGATTCTGATTTCTCAAGTAATAACAATGCTCTCTGGGATCGTGTGAACTGCTCTGATCTGAACACTAAATTGTAATTATGATTGCTTCAAATAATAACAATTCTTTCTGGGCAAATGTGGACCGATGTGATCTGAGTCTCTTAGATCATTGTTTGAGAAATTAATATGCTTAAATTTTTATTTGCATAGGCTTTACTATATGCAGATCCATTTGATGTGGAGGCACAAAAGAAAATAGAAGCTGCTATTCGCCAGGTCAGTTAGTTTCCCTGTATTAATTGGATCCCGTGTCAGTACCTTTTGTGAGGCTACCTGATTATGGAGGACCATGCAAAAGAACTGGTTTTACTTGGTACCCTTGTAATGATTATATTGTTTATAGTAAGATCATAGTAATCTTGGCGCTGAGATAATACATCAGTTTAGATCCTTTTTTCCTCTGATTTTTATGTGGGTTCAGAAAATGGAATTCATAAAGTTTTGAACTTAGCAATTTATTTTGTGGTGTTTGGCTTGTAAAACTGTTGCATTGGGCAATTTATTGGTTCTTTTACGTTGGTGACAACAAATCACTTCGTGATTCACAGAAAGGCATTGATGAGAACTGGGCCGCGGCTTTGGAATACAACCCCGAAGCATTTGCAAGAGTGGTACTTGTGATTGCTAAGTTGTCTTTTAAATTACATTTTTTATTTTTTATTTTTTAAAATAAATTTCATGTATATTCTGTTTCCAGGTAATGCTGTATGTTGACATGGAAGTTAATGGTGTCCCATTGAAGGTACTGAATTGGTACAATAACGTGGTTCTTTTTTCTTTAGTTGCTCTTTCATCAGCTTATGCCCCATTACCAGAAAGATGGGAATAAAACCAAGTCCCACCAAGGAAATAAGGAGCAAGGTGGATGTGTCCAGAAGGTCCCTTGCTTATATTTTTGGGGGCACAATTAGTGAACTGACCTAACTAACATACAAAGGAAAACAACAATGCTCACCAGACTTTGGAGGAGTTGGGTTTCATTTTTATTTGGATACATGTCATAATTCAACCTCACAAAATTTTTAAGTCTTATATTGGCTGCTGTCGGATACTTGACCACAAGTGTCACTTGGACTGGAGCTTATAAGTTAGAATGTTTAACCAATTTAACAATATGAACAATTTTGTGGTAAATGTGCAAAGTTTGTCTTAGTTTAAGCAAGGTAAAAATATTTTGTCGTCCTTTCAGGCCTTTGTTGACAGTGGAGCTCAGTCAACAATTATATCTAAAAGTTGTGCTGAACGTTGTGGGTAATGTATCCTCTAGCTTTCTTCTGCATCGTCAACATTATTGGTTCGTCTAGTGTTATTCTTTTATTGATAGGGATGCTGTTGGCTTTACGTTCTTCCAGATTGTTAAGGCTCTTGGACACTCGGTATAAGGGAATTGCTCATGGAGTTGGTCAGTCTGAGATTTTAGGTCGGATACATGTTGCCCCAATTAAGGTATGCAAATATGAACTGCTACTTTTATTTTTTGCTAACTGCGTATTTGTCTCCCCACCTTTGTATTTCTATCCCTCGGCGCTTGTGCTTTTGTCTAGTTTCATGTATTATGCCATTCCTCTTGAATTTGATATGTTTACTAACATAAACATGTGGTAGATTGGAAGTATATTTTACCCTTGTTCCTTTATGGTGCTGGATGCACCCAACATGGAATTTCTTTTTGGCCTGGATATGCTACGCAAACACCAAGTAATGTCTTTTTTTTTTTTGTGTTCCTTTTCTTTTGTTTTAATCCAACTTTGATATAGATGTACTTAGAATACCATTTTCTGCAGTGCATTATTGATCTGAAGGAGAATGTACTGAGAGTTGGTGGTGGAGAGGTAGCCGTACCTTTTTTGGCAGGTAGAATTTCGTACTTTTTGTTTGTCTATTTCTATGAGGCTTACTTATACATAGGTTATGAAACTTGGTATTGAGCATCAGTATATTTAGTGGCTCAAATTGTGGTTTGACTTATTTTTCATTGATTTTGTATTGAATTTTAGAAAAGGACATTCCTACACAGTTTTTGGATGAAGAGAGGCACGCCAAGGAAGCTTCTAGCTCAGGAGCACAAGTAAGGATATCTAATGATCATGCTATTAGTTGTATTTGCATTGCTACCTGATCCCTGAATTTTGTGGGGAGATTGTGTTTTCTTCACTAGAATTACTGTTGAAGTATCCTGCAGTTTTTTAAGTAAAAAAGTGCTCCTCTCCTCATTTCTCTCAAATTGAATTACATGAACGCTTGAGATGTTTATAGAAGTATCAGAGTTCAGAGCATCCACTGGATTTTTTTGACTGCGGGTTTCCCAACTGAATTGCATAATGAAAGCAGTTTCAAGATTAGGTTACTTGAGATCTCTGTCAATTTAGAGAAGCATAATCTGCTTTTAATATGCTAGTGTATGGCCTGTTCCATTCCCTAGACTTGGTGAAAGAAGGGTTCTTCAATATGTGTCCTGCATGGTTTCTTCGTTGAGTTGCTTCGCTACAACATATGTACGCTCATTTGTACTAAAAAATTTGCAGCCAAGCATTCTGATCAATGTCTTCTGGTTTTCAGGCTACATCTGCAACTAAAGAGAGCATTAGTACACCAGGAGGCCCTTCTGGTTAGTTCTGACATTTCTTGAAGAAGCATTTAGTTGTAAATGCTGTGCGACACTACTTGATTTCTCCGATATAAGCCTTTCCTGTGTATATACTGAAAACCAAGGCCTGGACCTTGCCTGTTAGTTTCACAGGACAAATAATTGGAGCTATCCAACATTAAATATGCATGTAGTGGTTTGAAATTTTACAAGCAGCAGAGGGACTGAGGGTTGAGGCAAGAGATATTAATATGCTATGCGGTATATTTGTTGAGTTAATGCTATTGAGTGGCAGAGATGGGAAACATGATGGATGCATAACCAGTGGCCATAAATATTTCATCTTACTGATATATTTGTATGAAAGACCATCATTGCTCTCCTTCTGTTTTAGTTTGGTGGGGCATTCCATCAACTAGAGCTGGATTTTATTCATTTTCTGGTGATGCACTGCATTTCGTCCATCATTGCGGCTCTCCTATTCTTGTGCTTGCTATGTTATTACTCTTTCATTGTTCTTGTGTGAAGCTCTTGTGCATGTACACTGAATTTACTGCTGTAAAACTAATGTTTTTCGTAAATGAACTACAGGAAGCACTGGCAAGAGTACTTTCCAGGTACGTTCTTAGTTGAAGTTATCTAACTTTATGTTAGGCTATGGTTTTCTGAATCTGTAATTTTATAGCTCGAGTGTGACATTTCTTCAGGGACCTGAATTCGAAGCCAAAGTTGCAAAGCTAGTTGAGCTAGGTTTTGGAAGGGAACAAGTGATTCAAGCTCTGAAGTTTTTTGATGGCAATGAAGAACAAGCAGCTGGATTTCTTTTCGGTGGCTGAAAATGAGCTATTTGATGTTGTGGATTATTGTTATTTTTTTGGCAATTGTGTACACTAGACACATTTGGTGGTTGAACTGTGGGAAAAATCTTGCAGTTGTTGGGGTTGAGCCTACACTTGATTTATAGAACATTTGGGTTTGGAGGAATTGTTGGTATACTTGCAGATGGGGTCAACCTGTCCTTATGTGGTTGGCACCTTGGGCTATTCAATTCTATATACATACTTTCTTCCTCCCATCGTAGGTTGTTTTCAAAACGTCAACTTCTCCTACCATTTCTACGTTACATTATGTTCATGCTCACAATGGAAAATGTAGATTCGGTGATCTGGAATCATTGTCCTCAGGTTTTGCCTTTTTATCTTGATCGTGGTTTTCGCCGTTGATGGCGTAAAGTGTTTGTAGAATTATTGCCTTGCGCACTGTTTACCACTGGGAGTGAGCGACAGATTGGAAGTATTTTCTTTTAATCGTTATTTGTTTTTAATAATGGTAGTTAAGGATGACTTGAGTAATTTTCTTTGTTTGGGTGTGTTGCTTTATTTTTTTTGGTTGTGTTTGCACGATTCTTCTCTGACAATGAATAGCGGGTTTTTAAATTCTTAGATTGGAGTTTTTGTACTAATTTTCATGATCAGTAGGTGCAGGCCGATGCTATATTTTAGTCAACAAGAAGATATTCAATTGTTATAGACGGGTTTGGGTTTTTGGGGGGGGGGGGGGGGGGTGGTGTCCTTTACCCATAATGAAACAAAAAAGCCACTCAACTCTTTCGTGCACACTTACGTTACATGGTAGGTACTAATACTATGACTATTATTTATTTTAATATTGAAGGTGTGAGTTCAATTCTAGCTATATATTGTACGTTAATTAGGCAATACCTAGGACTTCAATACCTTGTATAATTAAGCTCATACATGCAGAGTACTGCATATGTTAATACATTTAGGCCTCGTTTACTTTGAGGGATGAGATTAAGTCGTGATAGATAAATGATGAATAAAATATTAAATGAGATTAAATTGAATCACTAATATTTTTATTCAAATTATTTATTTATCATGATTAATCATCTATTTACTGAAAATAAACAAGAGATTTGATTGGGTATCCAACTCAATCATCACAAGTAAACAAGGCCTTATGATAATATTTTTAATCTAAACATGTATCTTTCATTTTTTTTTATCAAATAAAAAGTGAAGTTTCAACGTATAAGAAAATTATTATTTAAGATGAAAAGTGATGTGAGCAAAAAGAGCTCAATCAAGATTATTTCTTGGACTCGAGCGGAGTAGGCTTGAGTTTCTGCAAGCTAGGGAAAGGGGACCTGCAAAAATAGCGTTGGCACTCCAACGCTCAAGTCAGTAAATAGTTGTGAAAGAAATAAGCTTGAATGTAATGAGAAAGTAAAAAAAAAAATCGTGTAAAGTGAGTATAAAGTGTGCTTAGTGTAAACAAAGAGAAGAGTTTGTGAGCTTAGAGAGTAGAAAAATATTGTTGAACTTGAGAAGACAACCAACTCGTCCCGCTATACTAGCCAAGGGGACTGGTATTTATAGAGGAGTTTTCTTGAGCGGGAATGACTCTTTGTGGCCTTGTACTATTGGGGGGGGGGGGGGTAGTTATCCGATCTTCCTAGAGTCCTGCGGGATAAGGCCTCCAAACAAATAGGAGCTAGTTGACAGGAATTTTGGATGTTTTCCCAGATTTTCACGGAGGCGATTGTGGACCCCCTCGGGATTCGGAGGAGGTGGTTGCAAGATCATTGCTTGGATAAAGATATGACTGGACAACCTTATTCTTCCTTCGTAACCGGGTCAGACCCTCTTTTATGGGCCTCCCTTCTGCAGGCGTTCCTTCCATGGGCCTTCTTTTTGGGGGGGTCTGGTTAGGCCTAGTCTTGACTTCCTTCGGGGGACCCTGATTCGGCCCTTCCCTAGGTCTGGAGGTACAAATTCGGCCTTGCATTCTATTGAGCTTGTGCGATATATTTCTTTCTTTTAGACTATTTAGATCTCTTTGGACCAATCATTTTATGCATAAAAAAAAAAATGATTTAAACGCCATAAAGAGCCAAGAAAGCAAGCAAGCATAGTAAGACAATGATGATAACCACTCTTCTAAAACTAGCGATTGAAACACATTCAATGAATATGTATAATTAATTTATATATATAATTAAAAAAATAATAATTGATTAGTACTAAATAAAATGAGTTAATTTTTAATGTATACATGTATAATAACTTGTTAATGAAATCAATTGATAACAAATAAATATTTGTTAAGGAAATAAATATAGTTAAGGGAATTTTAAGTTACCCACATTTGACCTCATAAATAATAATAGCGGTTGTGATGCGCTTACAAAGTAGGACCTACGTTAAGATAATACTTATATCTATTGAAAATTCAACCCATAATTTATCCATTAAAAAAATAGCAAGAATACACAGAGGGGGGTTTGTTTCACAAAATAGAGCAAATAGGAGGACCAGTTTCATAAACTCGGGACTCGTAACAATATGGTGGGCACGGCGGCGGTGGCGGGCAATTAGACGGCGGCGGCAATTTCGGCGGCTTCACTTCTTGGATGCTTAGGATATCAGCAAAACAGAATTTCTTCCTTAGAGACTTGGCCAAACACACTGAATCAACTCCTTCGCCGATGACCTCAAGCCGATCATTATCTTTCCCCACTATAACTGAGCTCACTCCTGTGTTTCATATCCATGAAGACAAGAAAATCAATCCAAGGGCCACGATTTAAAACAAATGTCAAATTCTTTCCATAAATCGTGAGAAGAGATCAAAATCGTACCGATTTGAATTATCGTATAATTACCAGATTACCTCTAACTAGTAAATTGCATCAATAAATTAGTGGTTGGTGGAGAGGTAAAATTGATTTTACACGCCCGCATTTACGACTAGTCTGATATAAATAACCCATAGATTGAAAAAAGAGGAGCTAAAGCTTCTAGTTTGCGAAGTGTGTAATGTGCTTTAGTCACGAATTTCCCGTTTATTCCCCATCGCATATGTATACACAAATATATATATGATCACACAAATAAAATTATATTTATTTAAATTAATTACGATCTATCTATCTATATATTTATCTAAAAATAAATAAAAAATTTGGTGGGGAAATGAAATCTTATAATTATACGTACGTACCTTGCATAGCCACAGCAATCTTCATGGCTTTGGACTTGGCTTTCTCACTCTGCATCGGCACATTTATCACAATCTTTTGCTGCGAAAATCGTGCATGTCAATGTTGCTATATATATCACGATTATTAAAAACGTGTTTAGCTAATTATAAAACTGCATGTATTATAAATTAGCTTACCTTCATTAATTTTTGGCTACACACATGCAATTAATCCGTTGGGAGAATAATTATGAGTTAACCCAAGTTTATATATAGGAGGGAAGGTGTAGGTTGTTTGGAGAACCCTCAATTGTGGTTAAATTGCAAATCTACCCCTATTGTCTACATAATTACAGTTGACATTTTTTAATTACTCATAAACTTAGCAATCTTTCGGGCCCGCTTAAGTTATGTTTGGAATAACTAAATACAATTTACAATTTTAATTTTGTAAAATTGCTCGCATTAGAAAAAAATTACTATTGGCTACAATTTTAATGGCTATAGGTAAAAGATGTAGTAAATAACTATTATTAACACTCATGGTTAAATAAAATCAATACAAAAACTAGCTTTTCTACCATGAAAAAATTATATGCCACAGACAGCTAAGAGCCATGTGGCAAATGTTTTAGTCATCCTCGCAAAAACCACAACCAACACGTTGCGTGACTGTGACTAATAACTCTTTGTTACGGCTATCAATTCTTATTAATCATGATAACTAATCATAATTAAATGTTATATATTCTTATACGTCGGTTCTTTTATTTTTTTTCCCTTGGTACGGCCTCGCTCCAAACGTACCTCAAACAATATTCATAAGTAAAATTGATTAATTAAAATTTTGAAATGTTAATTATCAGAGTTAGCGAATTATTACTTTTCTCATGTCTTTAATTAATTATCTGTTTTTATTTTCAATTTTTCAAGAAATGGAAGAAATAGTGTAGTCACTATAAATTAAGTTGTAAACCAACATCTAACTAGTCATATAATAAACAATTAATTAAGAAATAAAATAATTCAACTACAATCAAATATATAATAAAATGAATTAAAGAATTAACTTAATAAATAAATATTTAAATAATCTAATCATCTGTCATTTTCCCATCTTCTCCCTCCCTCCACTAAACAACCCGCAATCGCCAACCAAACCTACCCAGAAGTAACTTTTCAATTATTTTCCATCAATTTGGGAGTGGGTAATACTACCAAGGGGGTGTAAATACCATTATATAAATATACCAGTGGTGTAAATATAATATATACAAATAGCTGGGGATAATTTTATCATCTATACTATTATCCGTACTATCATGAAAAAAAATATTTCGCCATACTAATTTTAAATACTCAAATTTACCTTTTAATTCAATTTTTCCATTAAAAACAAAATTGGTCTAAATAGTAGTTTCTATATTTTTTTTCTCTCAATCCACTAACCCACGTTTTTCTCACCCTACTCTATATTTTCACGAACATCTTTCTTTCTCTCTTTACACCACAATTATTTTTCTTTCACATTTTTTTTTTCTTTATTTCACATTACTATTTTTTTATATGCTCACAAGAACCGCATGCGTCGATCACTATTAACCAGTAACAGTGTATGCAATATTGCAATTTAATGCAGCATCCATGTTGGGAAGTAACCAACAGCTGTACTATAAAAAAAAAAAAAAACCCAGCGAAATATTACATACGGTTGGCGGGAAACTGCAGTTTGGTAATATAGTTGATTTATTAAATTACTTTATATTTTTTAATATGTATAAAATTATATATTTTTAATATTTCTTAAGAAAAACCTTATATATAAAAAATATAGTACAACTTAACTGGAAGACTAATTTATAGAAAAAAAAATTTAATAGATACGATTATTGACATGTTAATAATTATATGTACGAAGAAAAGAGTACTTAAAATATGTGATTTTATGTTGGGAAGTAACTTGTTACTAATTTCTGCTACTTTGTAATTGTCAAGTAGCTGATTGATATATATATATATATATATATATATATATATATCTTTGTCAGAAAGTTACGAATTTGATTTTTCCTTTTTTTGTCGATGAGTATTTTTTTTTTTAAAGTAGTAATCTATAAATACTTATTTAAGTAGATTAATTTGTGATTAATTAAAAAAGTGATAAAAAAATTGTGATTGTTTTAGAATGTATTTACTTATATTTGAACGTATAGGATTAGATAATGATTGTTGTTGACTTTTGTGTATTTGTAATAGTGATTTTTATGAGAAGTTATCAATTTACATACATGAATGGTCACATCATGAGCTTGGTAGGTATTATAAAAAATGCATTGTACAAGGACAAATTGGGTACGAAATATTAAAATGTGAGGACATAATTGAGAATCAAATTATAGTCAAGACATGGTGGGTCATGGTGATAACTTAATTTTGAGGGGGGAGGGGGGATTCTTGATTTGGATCACCCTTTAAACAAGATTAGTGTTGGGCTGGGGGCCTCAATCTTTTGAAAGTAAACACATTATTAGTAAGGATTAGCTATGATATCATTGCTATTCCGTACAACTAAAGGTGGCTTAAGGGTTAAATACGGTTATCACCATTAAAGTATTAACTCCACATCAATTATCCCCCAAAAATTGCAATATTTGTGAACCTATGGAACTAAAATTGCAACGTTTGTGAACTTATGAGATTAAAATTGCTATGTTTCATTAGATGTGACTTATGTGACACGTGCTCCGTCCGTTAAAATTTTAACGGATTTTGGCAATGAGACTAAAATTGCAACGTTTGTGGACTTATGAAATTAAACTTACTACCCAAAAAATTAATGAGGTCAAAATCACAAACGATGTAAATTTTGGGACGTAAAATGCAATTTTCCCGCGAAATCTCGTTACAATTTATGGGCGACTTTCGAAGTATTCCACTAATCTGGACGTACAGCATTGATTCTATATCATAACTAATTTTTTGTCATTTATAATCATATAATTAAGTTGATAATATATAACAACCATCTATAAGAATACGACTTTAGTATGAGGAGGAGAAAAATGCTATTGTTTTGAAGTCAATACACTTAAAAATTGGTGAACGGCGCACTTGTTTAAAGCAACTCACATCTTGATAGCAATACATCCTTAATTTAATTCCTTCAAATTGGTTGTATTTTGTTTCTATTTACTTCCTGTTATACAATACATATTTAAAACTCACACCACTTACATATTTTAAAGATAATTTTATCTTTTTAAGTGTTACGATGGAGACTTAATAACTAAAAAGTTATTAGTCAAACTCGAATCAATTATACGACGAGTGTTATCACTAAAAGAAAATTTACTATTGGTGATGGTGTGTAATTCGGAAAGAACGTAGCCTACGCACGTTTGCACCAAATCAATTCAAGAAGCTAAATAAAGCAATGAAATGTAGAATATTACTATCTTTATTCATCAAAAGAAAGGTCCATTAAACAATGCATTCACCCCCTATTTATAGTAAATTTTAGGGGGTGAAATTACAACGTTGCCCTTTGATCCTATGGTCTAAAATTAATCAGTTGAGGGCATTTTCGTCATTTCGCTAGCCCACTTTCTTTTCAACTTCCTTCTCCTCAACTTCACTCAACTTCTTTTAACTTCCCTCAATTTCTATTTGGGGCCTTTGTGCTATTATCCATAAATTGGAGGGTCTTCTTGCAAATTTGGTTTTTCTCCACATCAATTGGCTATATAGTTTTATTAGTTATGGACTAAAACTGTTGTAAATAATTGTTATTAACTATGGTTAAACAAAATCAGATGCAAAAACTTAGATAATAAACCATGAAAATTATTTTTGTCATGTTTATGAGTCGTAAAATGTTTTTGCCAAAGTTTTTAGTCATGACAAATGTTTTTGTCACACTCACAAAGACTACGGCCAACAACCATTGTGTGACAGTGATCAATGATAATTTACTATAATTATTTATCTTTAATCATGACAATTAATGTCATGATTAAATATTAAATTTCTTCTAATGTATGCACTAGTCATGTGATTCAAGAGTTTAAAGAGAATGACTAATCATATAGTTATAAGTGTATTATGCTTGTTGTATATTCAATTGGGTCCGATCAAGTATAAGTACACGAGAATGTCTACTTGTGTAAGAGCTACTTGTTCATTTATTTAAGAATTTCAATAAGGATTACTGGAATACTACTACTACTACTAATAATAATAATCAGTTTTTGATATTTAAATAGAATCAATCTTATCAATGAGATTATAAATATATTATTGTATACATGACGTTATCTGCAGAATATACATTATACAATAATAATCGTTTGGGACCCTCGTAAAGTGGGGTGACTACTTGATTTTATTATTTGGTACTAGGATGTTATGTACGGATGCTTTTGCAAGAGTATGTCTCTATTTACATATGCACATTCTTTATTTTATTGTTTTACGTAAAAAAAAGAAAAAAGAATACGTGTATTAAAATTAAAATAATTAATATCCCGAGTCTACACTGTGAACAACAATCCAGAACTGTTCTGCTAATTAGATACTTGGGTAATTGTAAACTATCTTTTAACCAAATTATAGTTTTGAACTTCAAAAACTAATTTATTAAATAAAATTTGATGTCGGAACTTTTGGTGCATTAATTACATATAGCAACATTTAAGTGGATGTATTGAGCTTATAAACACTATGTTGGAAATAATGGATAAATAATCAAATAATTTATGTGCACAAAAAAATAAAAAATTATATTAACACATAATTGTGGATTAGATTAACCTAATGCAATAGAAGTATATATGTCGATCCATTTATTCAGATCAATCCATCGACATTGATTGAATCATGAACATTGAAGATCACCCAAGTGAATAGGGACATTTTTTAGATAATCATGATGAACCTTGTTCTAATTGTTGTGGACACCACGAACATGACATTTTTGCTTAATTTGGAGGATCACTACTAGAACGACACACTTATTTATACACATTAAATCCATGGAGTCTTTGATGATGCTCCATGGAGTCTTACTTTCACTTAGTTTTGGACTTATATTGTTTGATCACTGTCGTGTACTCTATTTATCTGTACTCAACCATATTAGTAGAGGAGTCAGTGTTCCGACATGGATCTAGGAAACTACACACTCTATCTCAGATATGATTTATATCAGAGTTCTTATCCCAATATGTATTTGGAAGACTGTAGACTAGTCTATCAAGAGAACTTATCCAAAGAGAAGTCATTATCCCAAAATTATGTTAAAAGATTTCAAACTCTATATCAAAACATAGATGCCAATTGGGTCATGGGTCCACAAACCTGACCTAATGTCCAACACTCTATAAACATTATTTGGTAAACTCTTTTTGAAGTGCATATAAGATCTCATAAAAATGTTTATGATTTTATACACTCTTTATAAAAAGGCACATATATGATTTTGTTAGTAGTTACTTTTACCTTTCATATAATTGATGTTTCCTTCTCAAAGCAAAAGTATTCAATTATATAATTTTAAATACTAATAGTTTTCTATTAGATGATTTTTTTTCAGTATTTATTACAATATAAAAAATTTATTATGACAAACGCAATAATATTTTTAAGCTAAGATATATTATTTATACAAATATTTTAAAAACTTATTTTTAAACAAGATTCAATATTTTTAAACTTTTAAAATATTATAAGATATTTTAAATAAATTCAGTCAAATTGCCTCCTCCAAATAATAACTCGGAGCTAATCACATGACAACGCAGTTAGGAGGACCGACATCCTAAACCGGGAACTCGCACCAAAGGGCCATGCATGGTGGCGGGTAATTGCAAGGTGGGAGGCACGGCGCCGGGGGGCTCGGCGGTGGAGTTTCTGGTTTGGGTTCCGGTGGCTTGACTTGTTGGACGGTTACAATTTTTTTCTTTTTTTAATATATGGAAGTAATTTAATTATCAATAATTGAAAAAAAAGGGGGTTAGAGTGGACATGGAGATAGTTATTTCGAGAGGTTGCGAGTTCGAATTTTAAGGATATATATATATAATCTATTTTTGTTTTATTTTTTTGTTTATTTTGAATATGTTGTTGATTTACAAAAATCGATGTGTTGAATTAGTATTTGAATTTTAATGTAATAGATGATGTAGTAATGAAGTGAATCTTATAAAAAAAAATTAAAAAGTATGTAATTTCAGTACTTATCTGGCTACAAATTATTAATTAATTAGTAGTTACAGTGGAGATTATCTAGAGTAATTAAAACAAAGCGATTAAAATGCAATAATTAGAGATTAAAAAAGTTATCTTATGGTTTATTGGGGTACATCAAACCGTGCCAAGATCCAGCAAGAGTATGAATTTTAAATATATAGTAATCATATTTTAAATATATTTTATTAATAATAAATAAATAAATAGAATAATTTTTATTAAAAGTTGTTGGGCACGTCGAAGAAGACCAAGACTGTACCTCAATTTAAAATAGCACTTAGTAATTATCAAATCAATTTGATCATTATATACCGAGATTCACTTGAGTTGGCCTTTGCTGATACAAGACAATTATCAGTTGTTTTTATTAGAAAAAAAAAAAAAAAAGAAATGGTTGTAAGAATGTCGTATTAGACTTTACGTCAGGCTCAGAATTAGGATTGAGGTAATGCTGATGAATTAGGAATCGACTACTTGATTTATACTAAGTTGTCATGGGAATTATCTAATGTACGAGCCAATCACAACCAAGTGATTTTTTTTTTTAAAATTTTTAAAATAATCAATTACAATTATATTTTATCTTTATTATTGATAATTATAATAATTAATATACTAAATATTTATGTCATATATCTATATTTAATTAACAATTACCATTAGACTAAGTATTTGGTGGGATTTAAATTAATAAACCTTATAGCCTATAGATATGAATACTGATTTTGCCAACAAAATTAGACCACATTATATATATATATCCACGACAAGGGATTAATAGACTAGTTTATGAGGGCTAGGTACAGGAGTAGAAGAGGTAGTCCAATGGTTCTAGAGCAAAATATTTTTTTAATTTCATAAGATTAGATTTTTTTTTTTTTTGTTATCATAATTTAGGCATGTGACAATTTCAGTTTCATAAAATATGAATTTTGGTATTTTAGTCCCAAAAAGTCACGTGCTTTGCACATGTCTGTTAACAACATTAATTTGGGACTAAAAATATCTAAAATTGTGGAACTGAAAATACCTAAAATTGTATTTTATGGGACTAATAATACATAAAATCATGGTCATATCCATTAGCTTGGGACTAAAAATACCTAAAATTGTATTTTATGAGACTGAAATCACCACCTGCCTAAATTATGATATTGAAAAAATAATAATCTAATTTTACGATAAACCATAAAAAATATTCAACATGCATGAGAAGGTAGGTGGGTAGGGTTTGTATCGTGTTTGGTGGTAGAAGTTCGTCTTCTCGTCCATCACTGCTACGTTTATGAGAAGGTTTAGGGTTTAACGAAGATGAGATGAGAGAGAAAGAGAGAGAATTAAGAAGAACCACATCTATTATGTATATAACGTTTCACGAATCCATAGAGATGAGAGAGAGAGCATATGGGGTGCGAGAGTGGGGTTATAATATATAGCTTAATCTTATATAGCATTATTTCAGAGACAAACATGCATATTACCAACAGCAAGCATTACAGACAACCTTAAGAAAGATTCTCAAATGACCACCACCCATTATTGAGAGTGAAGGAGTGAATGACAGGAATGTGTCTAACCATCGCTCGATCTTCACTGTTCCTTCTCAGTCGAGCTACCAACTCCTCAGCCATGTCATACAGAGTCAGCTCTTCAACCTTTGCAAGATTGTGTATTCCCAGTGGAAACATGCTCAGTTCAGGGCACTTACGAAGTGATATCTCTTTCAGGTCGGGCATGGCTCCGTCCTGTATCACAACTGTGTGAAGTTTGTAGAATTCTTCGATCAGTAAATTCTTTAGCTTCTTGAAACCGTAAGCATCAAATATCAACTCTTCCCCGACATAACAGTCGATCAGTTGAAGCTCCACTAGGTTTGGCAGGGACCCGAAAGCCTGCAGTGGGCTTCTCATCATTTTAGACCACTTCAGACCAATCCTGAGCAGGTTATTAAGTGAGGAGATCCACCAGGGAAGTTCTCTCAGGCGCCCTTTTAAGTATAGACGCTGAAGAGTGTGAGGAGGATTTTTCATCTCTCCCAACTCAAGATACTCGGCCTTGCTGGCCGAGCATAAATCCAGAGTTCTAAGATTTTGCATCTGTTCAACACATGCAGACAGGGCTTCTCTCTGCTCCCACCTCAGCCCTGTAAGTCCTAGCTTCCTGAGTTGGCTCAATTTTTTCAAATGTTTGAGGATTCTACCCTTTGTGTCTACTATCACAAGAGACAAATGCTGTAGATTAGTTAAGTTGCTGATTTCACCAGGTATCTTAACACCTTGCACTGAATCAAAAACTACGAAATTGATCACATTGTATCTGTAGGCGAATAGGTGACGAAGGTTGTGCCGATAGGATATTTCTTTTGGAAGCTCTGTGATATCAGTTTGTCTTAGGTCCAAGGTTTCAAGGTAAGAGAGTTTCTTGATAGAACTCGGAATCTTCGCTAGTTCCCTTAAACTAAGATACCTGAGAAGGGTGAGATTGGTGATGTCCTTGGAAATCCCAGTTTGAAACATGAACCAAATTCCTGTGAATAAGTTCATCAAGATAATCCTCAGCAACCTCTGCAGTTTTATCGTCTGTTGCTGTCGCAAACCGTTCAGCTACCCAAAGACGTATCAACCTTCCACGCTTGACAGAGTGATCTTCAGGGAAAATGCTGAAGTACAAGAAACAACTCTTGAGATTGCTGGAGAGATCCATGTATCCTGGCAGCAGAGCATTGCTGATGACAGACAGCTTGGAATCACTCCTGATTTCAGATCCAAGACTATTATGAAACTTTTCCCACTCATTTGGAAGTCTTGGTTTCTGCGCAAGTGCACCGCCTACTGCCACAATAGCAAAGGGTAGTCCTTCACATCTTTTGACAATTTTAATAGAAGAGTCCTTCAACTCAGAAGGGCATTCTCCATTGCTGTCCGGGAAGGCCTTTCTGCAGAAGAGTTTCCACCCTTCTAACCAATCTAATCCAGTTAAGCTGTATACAAGATCGCTTGATGATGCACACACGGATGCCACAGTTGAGAACGTCGTCGTGACAACTACTCTGCAGCCAAGAAACGCGTCGGGGAATGCATTCTTGATCTCATCCCAGTGTTCCTTTCTCCAAATATCATCAAGAACGACAATGTACCTCTTTCCAGCCAGGTAATTTTGCAGCTTTGCCAGTGTGCTTAAACTGTCATCAGTTGGATATGGTTCCTTCCTTGAATAACAGAACTGTTTCAGCATATTGATAAAGAGTTCCTCCACATTAAAGTGCTGAGACACATGAACCCAAGCATGACAATCAAATTGTCCCCGAATTCGTCGTTTCCAGAAAATATTTTTCACAAATGTTGTCTTCCCTGAGCCACCAGGACCAACCACGGCTAATCTGACCAGTCCCTCTTCTCTATCTACCAACCGAAGAATAAATTTCTTTTTGGGCTCTTCATAGCCAACCATTTCATCATCAAGGAGAAGAGGACTCACCTGGTGCTGAATCCTGGTTCTAGAACTTGATGATGGTTTTGAACTGGAATAACTATCAGGGAAAGCTTCACGCTGCGGTTTGATCTCTGTTATATTTCTTTTGATGTTTGCAATCTTGTCGGATATCCCACGAAGTGGAAAGCCATGATAGACATTGTGGGCAAAGCTGTGAACGTTCCGAGTGATTGCGTGATTGTGAAATGTATAGGGTGGTGAGTGAAGGAGAAACTCGTCAAGAACATCTTCAATATCACAAGCAATATCTCCAACTTTTTCCATCTGATCTTCCAGCGTCCTGCTCCCTTCGCGGCCATCATTGTCTTCTGTGAAGGCCTTCATTGATCTTAGCCAACTTTCCAAGCCTTTGATTTCATTCTGCAGATCTGTTTGGTTATTGAATTTACTGCGCAAAGGTACAACGATCTGGAGCGTAGCCAGTGCGATCTGGACCGAGCCCAGTGCAGCGGCAACAGCAAGTTCAGCCATAATTTCACTTTGTTTGTCTGAACGGATGCTGCTGAACAACTAGTGCAAGACTTGAAGGTGGATACACGTAAAGAAGACCAAGAACTTTCTAAACCAAGGTGAATCCAAAACTCGACTTTTCATCTTTCCCTCATTGCCTGGTAAAAGCCTCGAGGAAACGACATTCTTAGTTGATGTACGTAGAAGCTGACGGAACAAGATTCCTCAGCAAGTTGCGTTTGATACTACTAATATGATCACCCAGATGAAGACAAGGGTTAACTTGGGAGACTTGTTCCGGACAATGATACACTATTATGAGAAATTACCCTTATTCAACATGATTGAAGGGGTCATTGCCAAACTCGAAGAAGGGTTTAATTAAGTCATGTGGAACTGTTCCCAGTGAAAAAAATCATCTGTAATGGTAAAAACATGACCGTAAATATGCATGCTACCCCTCTAAAGGATGCTGGAACAAGGTCGAATGCTGGAACAAGGTCGCGGAGACCTCTCCTTAGATTCAGACGTAGGACCCAGAGCTTGTCTGAAGATCGAGTGTTTTTATTAGTAATAATTAAGGTATTAAGGGACCTTCATAAGATAATCCTCATATACCTTCATCATTCACAGATTCACACCAAAAGTTAGAAAAAATGGAGGAAAAGATAAAGAATAGGTCTCTTCCTCGGGGTGGAAATTAGATGCCATTGCAATAATGGGAACAACTCGCGGCAGAAAAGTCTTAACTTAGACGACCTCTAATTCAGGGTGGACTACACGTACCAGAGGGAATTGATGTTAATTTGTACGAGATTTTATTTGAAATTCAGGCAAAATGTTTTGATCAATGATTTTTCATAGGAAACGTCTACAGCCATTGGATTGTTTTCTTACAGCAATAGGATATTCCAGCACATGTTATTCAATCATAATCTTGAAAATAGAAAAAGGGTTTTTGATGCGCTTGGATTAAAATTCGTGTGTTTGGGATACTTTCTCTTCTCGCTGGCAAACATTCTCATCAGGAGATGAGATTCGGCTGTCGAGTTGAGGGGGTTGGACCTCGAGTTCTGTTGATGATGCAAGAATTTGATTAGGAACCAAAATGTAATTTCTCGAAAAAATATTATAAAATTATCAAACTACCCATAACAATTATGCTCAATAAATTAGTGTAGTCAGTGGAGTCCTTGAGTGTACGGAACATTTTCTTCGGGACAAAGCATTTTTCTGGTGGGGGGGGGGGGGGGGGGGTGGCGTCCCTTGGGTGGAGGGTCACATCCATAACTCCATTGGCTGGACTTTCTTGTTTGCATTCTCGACGTTGAGAGTGAAGCTCCAATATTTATAGACGACTTTGCAAGTCTTCAAAGTTTTCAGAACGTACTGCATCAGTTTTATATCTTAATAATTCTGTCATTATAATCATATAATTAAGTTGATAATATATAACAACCATCTATAAGAATACGACTTTAGTATGAGGAGGAGAAAAATGCTATTGTTTTGAAGTCAATACACTTAAAAATTGGTGAACGGTGCACTTGATCATTAATATTGGAATTGGAAGAGGAAAGCTACTAACTAACCTAATTCGCCTCTACAATACTGCAATTTTTATATAGAGTTAATTACACTAACCTCCCCTACTATTATGGAAATATATAAATTATTCCTTTTTACTATTAAAATTATATAAACTTCTCTTTCAAAGATATCCACCTTACAAATTGCCCCTTCCGTTAGTCAATTTAATGGATTTTTGCTGATGCTATAAAAAAAATTAGCCTAAACTTCCTATAATACCCTCAACCTGAATAACTCTATTTTTTATGACTTAAATACCCCTTATGAGTAATTTGTTATTTTTAAATTTAAAAAGGTCTATACTTGTAAGTTTTAGTATATTATTTTATAATATTTTTTTAATCACATATTGTGTATGTGTAGGTTGTGACATTAATTAATTTCTATTCCTAACAATTATTAAAGCTTGTAAATTTTGTTGAAATTATATTATTTTATAGAAAATAAAGCTTATATTTAAAAAAAAAATACTTGAAGATATTTTGGTCCATTTCTATTTTCAAGTTTATTGAATTATTTTTAGTTTTATAAATGGAGGGCAAAATAGTTATTTAAGCATATACCGTTAAATTTGACTAATACATGTTAGTCAGAGGAGACAATCTGTAATTTTCATAGTAAGAGAGAGAATTTATATATTCCCATAGTAGGAGGAGAGGTCAGTGTAATTAACCCTTTTATGTATTGTAATATCAATACAACTTCGTACCAAAAATATTATTAATACAACTGCTTGAAAGCAAATACATCCTTAATTTAATTCCTTCAAATTTGTTGTATTTTCTTTACATTTTCAATACATATATACAACTCACTTATTAAATAAATTTTGATCTCCAACTTTTGGTGCATTAATTAGCAACATTAAGTAAAAAAACCGTAGCGAATCACATGAAAGCCCAATTAAGAGGTCCCCAATCATAAACCGGGAACTCGTGCCAAATCGCCATGCACGGTGGCGGGTAATCACAGCGCGGCGGGCACGGCGGCGGAGTTTCTGGTTTGGGTTCCGGTGGCTTGACTTGTTGGACGGTTACAATGTCAGCAAAACAGAATTTCTTCCTGAGAGACTTGGCCAAACACACAGAATCAACTCCTTCACCGATCACCTCAAGCTGATCATTATCTTTCCCCACAATCACTGAGCTCACTCCTGCTTAATTTGTTCATCATCATCATCATCACACTAATTAAATACATTTAATTAATTATTGTATGTGAAAAATTAATTATGTAAATATTAGGTACGTACCTTCCATAGCCACAGCAATCGTCATGGCCTTAGACTTGGCCTTCTCGCTGTGCATCGGCACCTTAATCACAATCTTTTGCTACAAATTAAATGCGAATTAAACACTGATTACCTTAATCACATCGTTCTTCACTAATTGCATGTTAATCATGATCCTGCAGATAATCAATAGACAAAGCTCACCTTCATTTCCCGCTACATGCAAGCCTTCCCAGAAACTTAATTAGCCCCTTAATTAATTTGGGAGTTTAAGATTAAACCAGGTTTATATTGGAGGGAATTCAAGAGTCTGATCCAATGATTAATACCGGCAACCGGACTCTTTTATAATGGATGGTACATAAGCCACAGTCTCACAGAACAAGTCAAGTCTTCCCACTTAATTCATTATATGCAAGTTTAATTATCACTAATTAATAAAAAGATTAGGGTGGGCATTGAGATAATTAATGCACCAACATGGGAATTAAAAATATGTAATTGCAGTACTAGTTTTTAATTAATGAATTAATTACTACGACTTGCGGTTAAGTTGCTGCTATACATTATAGAGTAATTAAAACAAAGTGACTATATATATAATCGGTAGTTGGCTAATTAAGAAATTACTATGCTTATTGTTCATTGGAGAACAACAAACCATTGCCAATATTTGCAAGAATATGAATTTTATAGTATATAGTAATGAAATCAAAAAAGTATTTTATTATTAATAAATATTTAGTTACATATAATAGCTTTTATTAAAAATTGCCCATACAAGAAAGCAGGTTTCAGAGATGACAAAAAAAAAAAAAAAAAAAAAACAGAGAAGAAATATATAATTTTCACCTTTCAACCGTATCTAAAATCCTGTTTTCTTACGGTGTCGTCCAAGAAAATCAAGAATGTATGTCTTATGAAAATATTAATTACTTGCTAATTACCAAATCAACTTGATGATTACTGAGATTGACATGAGTTGACTTCTACTAATAGAAGATAATGAATAGTTTTAAAAAAATAAGTGTAATCATGTCAGTATCAGGCTTTACGTCAGGCTTATCATTAGGAACAAGGTAATGGTGACGAGCCGTGGTCTGAATAAGGAATTGACTAATTTTATTTTTTACCAAGTTGTTATGTTAATTATTTAATTTATATCTATACTCAAAGTTCATCCTCCTCATCATAAATGATCCGCTTGCCCAAAATGACCTGGACCAATAGGGAAATTCCAATTCATTGGGCCTTTCGATGCAATCAAATAAAAAGCCCCAAGGGCGTCATATTCTAGGAGCCCAAACTATGTGATTGAATAAATCCTCCTCTATTTGTTGCGGGTCAAGGGCTCCTTTCCTCTCCCCTTCTTCAAATTCAAACTCCAATTCGTATTTTTCATAGAGAAATCTCTGATCAAAGATATAAAAAGATGAATACTCAAGTGTATGTTCCCCATTTAATATTATACGACAGCAATCACGTGTAATTATTTTTAAAGAAAAACCTCAAAAGTTAGGCAGGACAAACATGATGGAGCAAATATATAGTAGGTGGGTAAGGATCATTAATTATGATGAAATGAGTTGGATTATTGGTTTCAATATTTTTGAGAGGGATTAGTTGTGTTAATTAAGTTTTGGGAGAGGAAATTAATTAAGAATTAAGAAGCATGCATATATTAATTAATATATATATATATATATATATATATATATATAGAACGTTTCACAAATTGATAGATATGAGAAAGAGAGAGATGTAGAGGAGAAGTATTATTTGGCAAACTTGAAGGTACTAGATTCTCCAACAGGAAATGAGCCGTTGCTTCGATGTCCATCTCCTCTCTTGTTTTCATAGCCAGGATACTGGTATAGGTAGAATTTCACCTTCTCAACCAGCTCCAATCCCACCTCCTCCGCTAGTTGTACAATTTTCCACTCTGAGAATGGATAGGTAGTTTTGTGGGTGATGTGAACCTCCCCCGTCGCCTTCACCATCTCATACGCATTCTTCAGGAAACCACCAACCACATCTCGGTGAAGCCTGCACCCACCAAACAAGAATGCATGCAAAGGCAGATTATATATTTGATCATAGGAGCTGTTGTGTTCTATGTACAGTTTAACAAACTACTTACGATATTTGATAGGAGGTGTGTTCGGACATGATGAAACCGGCGTGTGGAAAGTTAAATACAATTCTATCAAATATCCTCTGACTAAGGAGATGATGTTCGGACATGGAGGAAGCGTCTACTTGATGGATTATGGTGCATCCCTTGTCTTCAAGAAGTAGAAGGTTCTGCGCCGCAGTTGGATGCTTTATCCTCAACGTCTCTGCAGAATCGAGGGAGGTGGCCACCATGTTTGATGCATTGCCGAATGCTCTTGCTAAACATGCCGCGAAGGAGAAATCTCCCTCGCCCACTAGCAGTATCTCATGACCACTGCTGTAGTGTTTAATCCACTTCTCCTCCGTAGCCGATCCCATTTTGTCTTGGGATTGCTTCAGCTCAATAGTTGTTGATTAACATTGTCGCCATGCTAGCTGCTTTACCATGATTTCCTTGGCTAAGTATTTTGGATTTTATAGGAGTTGAGATGAGATACTGTGAAACTTCCTTGTTAAATAAATGGATGGAATTTGGATAGAGTGTTAATAATTAGGTGCATGCATGTCCCAGTAACACCATATATGTCTCTTAGGATACCACAACCTAATTAATACTCTTAATCCCCAACACCTAGCTCTTCATACAGTCCAAGAAAGGTTCACCTGAGACTCGTATAATTCTCTTTCCAAGATTCATGATTACCAGATACAATTATGTTCTTCATATGGGGAGTGAGAGAGTTTTTACAGCATCGTACAGATGTACATGCATATGACTTGCATGGATATTCATAATATAATCTCAGAAACAAACATATTACCCCAACAGTATTACAGAGCTAATATTAAGAAAGAATCAGAAAGATTCTCAAATGAGCAAGACTGGTTATTGAGAGTGAATGACAACAGGAATGCGCCTAACCATCACCGGATCTTCACTATTCTTTCTGAGTCGAGCTACGAACTCCTCAGCCATGTCATAGAGAGTCAGGTTTTCAACCTTGGCAAGCTTGTGTATTCCCTGTGGAAACGTCCTCAGTTCAGGGCACTTACCAAGTGATACCTCTTTCAGGTCAGGCATGGCGCCGTCCTCTATCACAACTGTGTGAAGTTTGGAGAATTCTTCAATCACTAACTTCTTTAGCTTCTTGAAACCATGAGCTTCAAATATCAACTCTTCCCCAGTGTAACAGTCCACCAGCTGAAGCTCAACTAGGTTTGGTAGTGACGCGAGAGCCTGCAGTGGGCTTTCCTCCATTTTAGACCACTTCAGGCCAATCCTCAGCAGGTTATTAAGTGAGGAGATCCACCAGGGAAGTTCTTTCAGGTGCCCTTTTAAGTATAGACACTGAAGAGTGAGAGGAGGATTTGTTATCTCGCTCACTTCAAGATACTCGGCCTTGCTGGCCGAGCATAAATCCAGAGTTCTAAGATTTTGCATCTGTTCAACACATGCAGACAGAGCTTCACCATGCTCAGCCAGCAGCCCCGTAAGTCCTAGCTTCTTGAGTTGGCTCAATTTTTTCAAATGTTTGAGGATTCTGCCCTTTGCGTCTACCATCACAAGAGACAAATCCTGTAGATTAGTTAAGCTGCTGATTCCTCCAGGTATCTTAACACCTTGAACTGAATCAAAAACTACGGAATTGATCACATTCTTTTTGTAGGCAAAGAGGTGATGGAGGTTGTGCAGGTAAGATATTTCTTTCGGAAGCTCTGTGATATCAGTTTGCCTTAGGTCCAAGGTTTCAAGGTAAGAAAGTTTCTTAATAGAACTCGGAATCTTCGCTATTTTGGTGTCCCTCAAACTAAGATACCTGAGAAGGGTGAGATTGGTGATGTCCTCGGAAAATTCTGTGAGAGAAGCGCCTTGCAAATCTAAGACTCTTTGCAACTTGGACTTCCGTAAAATCCCCTCAAAATCATGAAGAGATATTTCAGGCAATCTGGAGAAGAAGAAACAGAAAGTGAATGTTAGAAACTGGAGGAAGATAAACTGTTCTCTATATCAAGGGAGATGCTTACGCACCCCAATAAAAACGTCGAACGGACACGATTGAGGTCACTGTTCTTGGGCAAATGAGTGTAATCGTTGTGGATAGACAGACGCCGGATCTTCTTTCTTTGGCTTGTATTTGCTCTAGGAAAGATTGATGCAAAATTTTCATCCTTGCACTTTTGGATGATAAACTGGAAGACAAGGTTCAGGACTCGACAACTTCTAGGTCGACCATCAAAATCCCAGTTGGAAACACGAACCAAATTCCTCTGAATAAGTTCATTGAGATAATCCTCAGCAACCTCCTCTGCAGTTTTGTAGTCTGTTGCTGTCGCAAACCGTTCAGCTGCCCAGAGACGTATCAACCTTCCACGCTTGACAGAGTAATCTTCAGGGAAAATGCTGAAGTACAAGAAACAACTCTTGAGATTGCTGGAGAGATCCATGTATTCTGGCAGCAGAGCATTGCCGATGACAGACAGCTCAGAACCACTCCTGATCTCACATCTTTGGACAATTTCAACGGAAGAGCCTTTTAACTCAGAAGGACATTCTCCATTGCTGTCCGGGAAGGCCTTTCTGCATAAGAGTTTCCAGCCTTCTGACCATTCAAATCTATTTAACCTGCATACATGATTGCTTGATGACGCACATTCGCAGGCCACAGTTAAGGACGTGGTCGTGACAACTATTCTGCAACCAAGAAACGCGTTGGGGAATGCGTTCTTGATGTCATCCCAGTGTTCCTTCCTGCAAATATCATCAAGAACGATAACGTACCTCTTTCCAGCCAAGTAATTTTGCAGCTTTGCCAGTGTGCTTAAACTGTCATCGGTTGGATATGGTTCCTCCCTGGAATCACAGAACTGTTTCAGCATGTTGATAAAGAGTTCCCCAACATTAAAGTGCTGAGACACATGAACCCAAGCATGACAATCAAATTGTCCCCGAATTCCTCGTTTCCACAAAACATTTTTCACAAATATTTTCTTCCCAGAGCCACCAGGACCAACCACCGCTAGTCTGACCAGCCCCTTTTCTCCATCTACCAACTGACGAATAAATGTCTTTTTTGGCTCTTCATAGCCAGCCATTTCATCATCAAGGAGAAGAGGACTCACCTGGTGCTGAATCCCTGTTCTAGAATTTGATAATGGTCTTGAACTGCAAGAATTATCAGGAAAAGCTACACGCTGTGATTTGATATCTGTTATATTTCTATTGATGTTTGCTATCTTGTGGGAGATCTCACGAAGTGGAAATCCATGATAGACATTGTGGGCAAACTTGTGAACCATCCGAGTGATTGTGTGATTGTGAAATGTATAGGGTGGTGAGTGAAGGACAAACTCCTCAAGAACATTTTCTATATCATAAGCAATATCTCGAATTTTCTCCATCTGATCTTCCAGCGTCCTGCTCCCTTCACGGCCATCATTGTCTTCTATGAAGGCCTTCATTGATCTCAGCCAACTTTCCAAGCCCTGGATTTCAGTCTGCACATCTGGTTGGAGATCGAATTTACTGAGCAAGCGCATAACGATCTGGACCGAACCCAGTTCAGCAGCAACAGCAAGTTCAGCCATATATAATTTCACTTGTTTGTTTGAATGGATTTTGCTCTACAACTAGTGCAATGGATGTAATCCCTCTTGAATCCTCGAACTATTTAACTACTTTTTCCTCGAAAGAAGAAGGCAAAGACCTTTTCAGAACCGTCTTCCCTCATTGTTTGAATCCAAAATCAGAACCCATTGGCTGACTTTTCATCTTTCCGTCATTGCCCGGCAAAAGCCTCGGTAGCAAGGAGAAAATGACATTCTTAAATAATGTAGAAGCTGAGGGAACAAGATTTCTCAGCAAGTCGCGCTCGATAATGATATGATCAGCAAGATCAAGAGAAGGATTGACTCAGGAGACTTGTTCCGGACAATTATGCACTTTCTGGAACCCGTCTTAAACTCTTTACTATCTCCCAACAGCAATCAGAAATATGAAAAATGGTCAATCAGCCACCCTTATTCAACATGATCGAAGGGGTCATTCCGAAACTCCAAGAAGGGTTTAAGTCGTGTGGAACTGTTCCCAAGTGAAAACATCATATGTAATGGTAAAAACATAACTGTAAATATATGCATGCAACCCCTCTTCGATGCTGTCGACTCACACAGTTCGTATTAGCACAGGAATCTCTGACACGTCCAAAGTAAAAAAAAATGAAGGAAAACACAGAGTAGGCTCCTTCCTCGGGGGTGGAAATTAAATGCCATTGCAATAATTGGGCAATTCACGGCAGAAAAGTCTTCACTTAGACAACGGACTAATTCAGGGTGGACTATATTGAAGTTTGTACAAGGTTTTAGTTGAATATATACATTGAGAAAGCAGAAAAAAATTGAATGTAAATCGGAAAAAGAATTACGATGAAGTCTCCTTGTGGGCCTGCAAAGAACGAGGTCAAGACAGAACAATGATGAAACCATATGTAGATTGATTCAAGCCAGGCAAGATGCATCATTAATGAGATTTACTCAGTTACAGTTTTTATGTCAAATACTGTCTTATGGCTTTAATATTCAAAAAATTCAGGCAAATGTTTGAACGATGATTTTTCGTAACAAACATCTACAAACATTAGACAAATGTCCACATTTCTAGCCGTTCAACAAAATGCTGGATGCTGGGAGACCATACAGCAATGTATAGGATCCAGTAAATGGATAAAAAGGCATATTTACCAGGCCAGGGCCTTAACAACAGCATGCATCTACAGGGTCTCTGAGAGATGATAACACAACTACTTGCTCAATGTTGCTGATCAAGAGTCAATAGCATCTGTCTCAGTCGTTGGGATCTCAAAATGCTCAAACGGTGAAGTTCTTCCAGAATTCCAATATAACCACTCGAGGGTCTCCCAGGCTCTGCTGCCATGTACGTCTCAAAGCCAAGCCTCAAAGCTTCCCGGACAGAATGATACACATCATAACTAGTGCTTCCAAATGTTTCCTCCACGTGATTAAGATAAGCACCAAAAATCCTGTGGCACTCGTTTTTATGGTCTATGTTCACTCTTAGTCCATTAGACAAGTGGACATCATTATACGTGGAAGGCCTGGCTAATGGAACTGGCTGTTGTTGCGTGTTAACAGGAATTTGGAACCCAGGAGATATTGTTTGGATCGAATCCAATTTCCGAGCACCGGGCCAGAGTTTGAACTTAAAGGTTCTGCATTCACCTAGTGGAAATGGCTCATCGGATCTGGAGCCTGATCCTCTTTTATTGCTGTAACCTGGGTAGTCTTCAATCCGGAAATCATCGTGTCCAACAAAACGTAAGAAACACTCTGATGCAAGATCCTCAATTTTCCAACTGTCAAATGGAGCCGTAACTTTGTGATTAACATGAATTTCACCATCATGCTGCAGCATGCTGCTTGCATTCAGTAAGAATCCACGGACAAGATTCCTATGCATCCTGTACATGGAATAGAAATGACATAACTGATGCAAACATTAAACTCAAAAGATTTACGCACCCAGCAAGCTATAAAACATGCATGTTAACATGAAATGAACATAGCCTTATTCGAAACATAAAATACAACAATGAACACTAAAAAAAAGAAATTAAAGAAGAATACCTCGTAAACAAAGTTATGCATACACTAAACAAATGTAGTAATTATCTGATTGTCCATTTTTGCTAGAAGTGAGGCTTACGTAATAAGTTCTGGATTATCTTCCTTCCCGTAAAAACCAGCATGTGGAAAGTTAAAAATAATCCGGTGAAATTTCCTCCACCGGAAAACAGGAAGAATGCTCATTTTGGTTGCATCCACTCCATGTAACAGTGAAGCCCCAAGCACTTCCAAATACGCCAAATTTACTCTCGCATTCTCGTATTTCATGATCAAATCATCTGGTTCAGTAAAGGTAGTCCTCATTACACAGGATGAAAACAGAGAACAGAAAGCATAGTATAGGATAAACATGAAAAGTTAGCAACTATATATGAGCTGTGACTATCCTTAATAAGAAAGAAAGAATTACTCACATAGGTATCGGCCCAATAAGTTTTTGTACCGGCCCTTGCCTATCTGATAATATCCGCCGATACTTATTATTTCTCTGCGTATATGTATTGTCGATATCAATAATATCAAGATCATATCGTTGATACGATGATATTATCAATCATATTGAGATATTGTCAGTGATATTGTCCGATGAACTCGTATTGTGATGGATGTTGTATCTGATAATATAATTTATACTTCTTTTCTGAAAACTCTTCGTAGTATGATTTATTATTTGTATTATTACATATTAATGAATACCCTCTAACTACTATTGCTAATGATTCTAAAACTTCTTAATATACACTAATGACTATAATTTATGTTAATTGTATTTGTTTTTCTAATTTTACTAAATTTTAGAAGTATTTAGCATCCTATAATGCATTGTTTTGTATCACTCGATAAATATCCTGATACGCTGCAACCGATGTAAACAATGTCTACTCATATTTTCGCGGATACCACCACTCTGAACTATGATTAGTCATGCATTATTATGTTGGCGAAACTCAAAGATATTAAGACCAGAAGACCTAGAATCTCCAACCGCAGGAATACATATACATGGAAATCTTCAAGCCTTAACCTTTCCGCATCACATTTGCAGAACAAGGGAAAATCTTAAATTTGTACGAATTATTCAAACAAGACAGCACTACTAATGTAACGTATGAAAAAGACAACGCCACAACTTCAACTGACTCACGAAATTCCATGTTTTATGTGTAAGATCAAACCTAGTAAATTGCCAAGATTCAGTTTTTACAACAGGAGTCATTCATTCACATAGTAAACTTTTCAGGCTCTAATTTTCCAACGAACCAAGAATCTCGGATGATGTAAAGAACCAAGAATCAAACAACAACCCAAAAAAAACAAGGCAACGAACATCAAACAAGATTCATAAACAATAAAAGAAAAGACAGAATACCATAAGAATCGAGCGAAGTGGCCACGATGTTCGTGGCAGAAGCAAAAGCCATAGCCAAACACAAAGAGAAGGAGAAGTCTCCTTCGCCCACCAACAGTATTCTATGGCCTGACGAGTAATGCTTTATCCATCTCTCTTCTCTTCCACGCACCACTTCCATTGATGATGATGATGGGTTTCAACTTTCTTTCTCTGCGGAGCAAGAATTGCTATAGCAAGGTTTGCAGGCTTTTTCTTGTGCCAAAATTCAGTGAAAAGACGGGTCTTTTTCGTCGGATTTTGATTTTGACTGCATTGACGGATGTGCCATCGGCAGATTACTTGTTTGAGGGGCTGAAAGTGAGGGTAATGCGGGAAGGTGAAGAGTCTGAGTGCATGGTGGGTGCTAAAATCATGCAACTGGCTGGCCCATTGGGCTTTGCCTCAGTGGATAAGTTCTTCTATTAGTACAACACCTACTAAAAGGGTGTGCTTCACTTGCTTGTACCTTTTTCTGTCTTTTCTTCCCCAGCTTTTTCCATATTGTAAATTTCAAAGTGTTGATGATATAATCTATACTCCATTATTCAGCTTGCTATTTTATTTTTTAGGTTAATTATATCTAGATTCCCTCTAAAAATATAAAATTATATTTTTTCTAAAAAAAAAAAAAATTAAACTTTCACCTCATTTAAAATTTTTTCGTTTACACATGATCTCCTTCTATTAGAGTTTGGACAAAAAATGTTAAGTTAGCAAAACAAATTATATAAATTTTCAATTTTGTCAATCAGCTAACATTCTCATGTATATCTTTGTATTTATAAGAAGATAAATGTAATGTATATATATGGGTGAGGTTAACATTATTTCATTTTTTCTTTATAAGTGCAAAATTATTATATGAGAATGTTAAATGAGGGGTAAAAATAAAACTTATCTATATTTTTTTTTATTTTTTATTTTTGCTAACATCAACATTCTTCATCAAAATTCTAACAAAAGAGGGGTCAAGTGTAAATAAGAGAATTTTCAGATAGAATGTAAGTATGATTTTAAAACTTATTTGGGGAAAAGTATAATTTTTCATTATTGATATAATTAGCCCTAATTTTTAATATTCAAGTCTTTATTCATTTTATATTGTACTTTTTCACTCTCCTATTTTTGTGAATCTCCCCTACTGCACAAAGTTGGACTTTTTTGAATATTTATTTGTACGTTATAATAATTTTAAAGTAACTAGATCATGAAGATAATTAGACAGTATTGCGGAACAAAGAAAGACTCTTACCAAAGAAAAAAAAATCAAATTTTCTATTGAAAAATCTATTCCATCTTTTAGTCCAATCAATATACACGCTATTTGTATAAATCTTTTTCTGAATAAAACGCATGATATCATGTTTAAACACACAGAATATACACATTAATAAAGTAGAAAATAAAAAAAAATTACATCAAAAAATCCAATCCACTGAAGGTGACATATAGCACGTAAATTACCATTAGACATCATAGATAGCGCAAAAGGTAACCTCAAAGACACTCCACATACATTTGTCTGCTTATATACACACAAAAATTCTTAAGATTTTGGACAGCTTAGTAATATTTAAGTCCAAATTTGTAGGTCTTGCTCGGGTTGCAATTGAAGTTGTTGTCCCCTCCAAATCCACACTTGGTATTGTAGCCTGGATAGTCAAGATGATTGAAGTTCACGGCCTCAATCAGCCTAAGCCTGTGGGAAGACGCGACGGACTCCAGCTTCCATTCGATGTGGAAATCGTTGGTCTTGTGGGATATGTGAATCTCACCGTCTTCACTTATCATCTCCTTCGCGTTCTTCAGAAACTGGCTCACTAGTCGCCTGTGTCGTCTGCACGTATCCAATACCAACATCGTATCAGTTAATTAATGGGGTTCAAAAAAATTTTATTGCATGTAAATTTAGTGGAAGCGTGGCTGACCGGAGCTGAGATTGGCGCGACAGGTTTTTGAAAAATCCGGCAAAGGGGAAGTTGAAAATTATGCGGTCGAATGTAAGGTGTCCGAGCAGTTCATGAGTAGCCATTTTGGTGGCGTCGATGCCGTGCATGACCTTGCACCCTCTGATCCTTAATTCGGCAATGTTGAATGGCGCGTTCCGATAATGTTTCTCCAAAAATTCTGATAATTTTATTCATGCATTATGAAGAATTTGTCAAAATATAAGATATGTAAATGATTATTTTATGTTTATTTCATATGTAGAAGTGGTTTGTATATTTAAAAAACTATATTTTGAATATGCAATGTAACATAAAAGACGAGATCAAAAAACCAGGGCAAGAATCGAACAGGGTGAAAATGAAAATTCGATGATCATACCTCTAGAATCGAGAGAAGTGGCAATGATGTTGAAAGCCAAGCCAAAGGCCGTGGCCAGACAAGTCGAGAAGGAGAAATCTCCCTCGCCCACCAGCAATATGCGGTGGCAGCTGCCGTAATGCTTAATCCACCGTTCATTCACCACCACCTTCTCTTCTTCTTGAACTTCCGACGTCGACTGCTTATTTTCCAGAGAATCAGGGACATTTGCCTGAGCAATTTCTTCTATAAAAGCACCAGGCCTGTCCACTATCGCCCCCGCAGTACTCTCTTCAAGGACATTTTCCGAATCCATCATCTCCTCACTCGCGAGCGAGTATGTGAAATCGGTGTAGAAATCAGCAACAGGGGCACATGCAGCCGGCGCAGTTTCCGGGGCCGAGCCCACGGATGAATCATCACCAGGCGAAGAAATGACAAGTGCTTGAAGAAATAATGGATCATGGTGTACGCTTGGTGCCGGATTTTGAATAGGAAGAACCGGGTCTGCTGTTTTTCTTCTTGGCCTCCGAAGGTAGAAGATGAAGCGGGCTATCTGCAACAGGCCCTTTCCAGCTTTGTAGATCAAACTGTGAAAAGAAAACATGTTACGCAGTCTTTCCGAGAAGCTGGAGGAATCGCCATAACGATCCTGCCTCCTCCGGTGAAGGATTGGGTATGGATAAACTGGACTTTCATCTTCTTCGTCTTCTGTTTTCCAGCCCAAGAATCTCTTAATGCTGTGGAGAATTCCCATGTTTCTTGATCTTCAGAACGTTCATCAGGAATGGGGACAGGCCTGCAAGAAGAGAAATGTACTTTACATCAAGATGGTGGTCTGGTTTCACTTTTACAGCAGGGGTTTCTCACTGTAATTAATTAATCTCAGGAGTGAATTTTCGTGGCTGTTGAGTTACCTTTCGTTTCCTCTGTGCTACTTCCCGAGGGTCTCTTGTCATTTTTCGTCTCTTCTTCCCGTTTGGTAGTGTAATGTAATGATGGGTTTCATTTCTTTTTTTTTTTTTTTTTTTTTTTTAAAGTAAAGAGGAAAGTTGTTTTTAACAAAGAGTAAAGTCAAATTGATGTCTCGTATATTAAAATTGTAGCTACAATTTAGTTCTAATTTTGTGTTGTTTTGCGTAACGTATTCAGAAAAGAAAAAAGAATATACATACTTGTATAATTTGTTTGCTTTTGGAGACTATTTCCAGTTGACTAGATTAATAAAAAATAATTAAAAATTCAGAACTATTGTGTTAAAATTGAAAATATTATTTTATGTGATAGAATCCTTTATAACACAATATAGTATAAAAAGTATATTAAGTTAAGATATGTACGTGTATATATATATAATCATATATAATATGGGTTCTACATTGATTCTTTAATAAATAAATAGTATAAGTAATATACTTTAAACTAATATAAAGATTCATAATACTTGAACTAAACATCCGTAGACTCAACAGTCTATTCATTACTGGGCATATGTTCACTTGGTCTAATAGAAGATTTGGTTCTTCTTTTGTGTGTGAAAGATTGGATCGATTCTTCGGCAACCAGCAATTTCTAAATTCTTTCCCTCATAGTAGAATTAGACATTTAGTTGCTCCAACCTCTGACCATTCCCCGATCCTTCTTACCACCGATATTGATAATCATAAATCTAACATTTGTAGATATGAGAATATATGGGCTAAATATGATAGTTACAAACACCTGGTTAATAATATTTGGAATCATAATTTCTCTGTTAATGCTTCAGTAGACTTCACTATTAAAACTAAACAGTTAGCCTTTCACTCTATCTTTTGGAAAAATAATACAATCGGGAATATTAAGAAAATAATTGAATCCCATAGAAATGACTTGGCTTTTATCCTTAATAAAATCTTCAGAAATCCGAATGGCTTTCTTCTTAATAAAGAAAACGAGATTCGTAATTCTCTTATTCATCTGCTTCATATTGAAAATATGTATTGGGCTCAAAGAGCAAAAATAAAATGAAAATTAGAAGGCAACTCTAATACTAAATTTTTCCAAGTATTTGCGAGTAATAGGAAAAGACGTAATTTTATTCAGGGTATCAGAGATAGTAATAATAATTTTGTTACCTCCTTACAAGATATTTCCAAGAATTTTCTTGATTACTACATCAATGTTTTCAATGTTACTTACCATTCCAGTTATCCTCTAAACAATTTACCTTTTACTCTTTAGATTCTTATGATAATGATTCTCTAAATTTAGACCTTTCTGATCAAGATATTTGGAATGCTCTTAATAAAACTGGCTCTTCAAAATCTCCTGGGCCTGACGGCTTCAATAGCCATTTTTTTAAATCATTTTGGCCTACTATTAATTATTCTATTACTACACTGGTTCGAGATTTTTTCATTTCGGCTAATCTTAATCACTGCATTAATCAAACAAGAATCATTTTTATCCCTAAAAAAGAGAACCGACAACTAATAAAAGATTATAGACCTATTAGTCTTTGTAATGTTACTTACAAAATTATTGCTAATATTTTAGTTAAAAAACTGAGACCGATTATCGACAAACTTGTTTCCCCATTACAAAATGCATTTGTCCCTAACAGAAACATTAATCATAACCTTCTTATGGCACATGAAATTCTTCATTTTATGAAGAGCAAAAAGAAATTTCACCCAAATAATTGCTTTATGGGTTTAAAATTAGATCTTGAAAAAGCTTATGATAGCCTTGAATGGCCTTTTATTAAAGCCACCCTTAGTAAATATAACCTTCCTAGTATTCTTATTGATCGTATCATGACTTGTATTACATCGGTGTCCTATTCTTTAAACATAAATGGCCAAGATTCAAATTTCTTCTCTCCACAAAGAGGACTTAGACAAGGAGATCCATATCCCCTTATATTTTTATCCTTTGCCTTGATGTTCTTATTAAAGATATTATGGAGCTCTCTTCCACCAACAAATTTCATGCTTTTTTCATAGGTAAAAATTGCCCTCAAATTCCAATTCTCTGTTTTGCAGATGATTGTTTCATCTTTGGTAAGGCTGACTATACCTCAACAATGGCTATCAAGGAATGTTTGACTAATTTTTTATAATATTTCAGGCCTTAAAATTAATTGGGATAAATCAAAAATCATTTTCTCCCCTAATACCCCAGGCTGAGATAAAAAGATATCTTAAAAATACTCAACATTAAGAGGGTTAATAAGAATGATAAGTATTTAGGATTGCATTTCTCTTATGGGCGTTTGAATAAGGAATCCTTTTACGAGCTTATTAGCAAAATTCATAATAAGATTAACACTTGGTATAATAATTTTCTTTCTTACGCAGGTAGAGCTACTCTTATTAAACATGTTCTCAATTCTATTCCTATGTTTGCTATGGGATCCTTTGTTCTTCCTTCTCATTCTATATCCTCTATTAACAAAATGTGCAAGAAATTCCTATGGAATGCTAGCCCTAATAGCTCTAAGAAAAGTCTTGTTAAATGGGAAACTGTTTGTAAATCTAAAGACATGGGTGGTCTAGACATAAAAGATCTTACCATATTCAACAAAGCTTGTATGACTAAAATTGCTTGGAACCTCCTCACTAATACTAATTCTGTATGTTCTAATTTTTTTAAAGGCAAGTATTACCCAGAAACCTCTTTTCTTGAAGCTCGTAGTAAAAACCAAAGCAGCTGGATTTGGAAAAACATTATTAAAACTCTTCCCCTTATTAAAGATTCTGTTCATTGGAACATAGGAAACGGAGTCAGAGTTAAATTCTTCACGGAATGGTTAGGAAACTTTCGTATCATAGACTCTGTTCATAATTTACACGTTTCTTGTATTAATAACAGTGTTAACTATTACATGATAGAAACTTTTCCTTACTGGAAGTTTAATCTTCTTAAGAATGTGATTAGTGATGATCATATCAACCTCCTAAGATCTATACCTTTTATTCATAACATGGAGGATTCTATTAATTGGGCTTGGGATAGAACTTGTGTTTTTAGTATCAAATCTGCATATAGAAAGATAATGCTTGATCAATGCATTCTTAATGAACCTCAACTGCCATGGAAAACCCTTTGGAGTATTAAAACTATGCCAAGAATATCCTTCTTTGGATGGTTGTTAGGTCATGACGCCCTTAACACAAAATCAAAGTTAGCTCAGAAAAGGGTGCTTAGTAATCCTATATGTTCAGCTTGCTCTCTTGATATTGAAACCAGTACTCATCTATTCTCAGCATGCAAATCCTTCATACCTATTACTTCTACAATGACACCCTTAATCTCTAACACAAATTTCATTATCTCTCTCAATGCCCTTAAGTATAATTACTCAAAATTGTTACATACATTGCACAGTGTTTGGGAAATATGGAAGTTGAGAAATAAATTGATTTTTGAAAAAAAAAACTATAGACTGTAATCTTGCCTTATCAAGAATAAAAAGTTGGGATAATATGTTCTCAAAAAATGAAAAAAAAACATCATCATAAAACTGTTTTAATCAAATGGAATCCCCCTACTAAACCGTTTTTCAAACTTAATTGTGATGGTGCTTCAAAAGGAAATCCGGGATCATCGGGAGCGGGAGGTATTATCAGAAACTTTAAGGGTGATTTCATTGCAGCTTTTGCATGCCTGGTGGGTTTGATCTCTAATAACAGAGCTGAACTCATGGCACTCTGGTTCGGACTTCATATGGCAAAGGATCTTGACGTTCAATACCTTATTGTTGAGACTGATTCTATGTTTATTACCAGATGCATGAAGGGGCTTCTACATCAAACTCCAACGGGCTCGGAGCATCTGCTTCAAGCATGTCGGAGACTGCTTACTAATTTCCGAAAAGTCGAGATAGAGCACTGTTTCAGGGAAGCCAATCGCTGTGCAGACTTTCTAGCTAATTATAGTATACTAACGGATATAAATCATGTTTTTGATAGATGTCCAAACTTCTTGGAAACTTTTGTTTACGGCGATAATGTATGTAGTTATATTAGGTCTAGAAAATGAATCCATTCTCCAGGAGGGTTCACGTATATATAATGTAATTATGCCTTAGTAATGAATGTTATATTCTCAAAAAAAAAAAAAAAAAAAACAGTCTATTCATCTAAACTCAACTTGAAATCAACACACGATACGATATTTCCTAACCATCAATTATTTTCTTCTTGTTATTTTCCAGTTAGATTTCCCATAATCTCAAATTAAAACGCTCCTCTTTATGTCCGAGCCATAAAATGAAACAACTGAAGATCAAATCGCCCATCAAAACTCATTAAACATCAGACACACATATACAATAACAATTTGATCTAAAGAGCGACTTCACTGCAAATGCATTCGAAACGACAATGAAAGTTTACCTTATTCACGCGATCGATATGGTCATCGATCATCGGCCAACGGTTCCTCGACAGTTCACAAGCAGAGGATAGATGAATCAAGACGATGAAAAACACAAAGTTTAGAGAATTAAGGTTGATTTAATATAATAATGCACAAGACTTCATGTCGAAGACTTGTACATGACCAACACAAAAATCATCATTCTCTCTTTCTCTTTCTTTTACTTTGGTTAGTTGGTACAGTTTGGCTTTCGAACTATGATGTCAGGATTGGTCAAGTCGCTCACATCATCCCTCCTCCGTACAAATATAAAGTCATCCACTAATAAAAGTTATACTATTCTTTAATTTCACACTTTGGAATATTTATGCATCCCGACAATAATGGAGGCCCCCGCCTCGCTAAATAAATCATCAAACTTTCGATAGTAAGAATTAAAATACTAAATATTTTATAATGTTGCTTCAAGGGTAGTAATTGTAATTTAATATATAATTTCGCATAAAATCATACTTTTTAACGATGGTCTCATCTTATTTATTTTTTAAGATAGAAAATTTCTTGTTTGTCCTCGAATCTATTTAGAAGTCCTAATAAAATATAATTGTAAGAAGTAAATTACGAAGAAAGTGAGCCGGTCGAAAACATAAACGACCTACAACAGTAATGGTTTGATTTATATTCCAATAACTTTTTGGAAAGATTATATAATTACAGCAGCCAGATTTGATAATTGTGGAAAAGCGTTGCAAATAAAGTATCAGGAGCAGTGGAGGAAGAAGACAGTACAGACCCCTTGCTTCGAGAGTAAGGCATTTATTCAAATTAAAATACAATTTTAGCAAATAAATTGATTTTTTTTAAATAATTATTTTTCTTGATTGAAAAATGAAAACATTTTTGGAGGGGAGTTTGATAGACAGTATAAATTTAATCCTACATTCTGTAGGCACATGAACGCGTGTCCGAGTTTTCCATTATAGTTTGATTTAATGATATTTTTTTAATTTAATAAAAATAAATAACATTATATGACATGAAAATGTGATAGAAGATTCACGACAAGAAAATGCAACAGAACACCAGATTATAGGAATATACATAATTTGCTGTAAACAGGTTCAGTTTTTGAAGGTGCATTTCAAGATTTAACTGCAAATTTGTAAGTCTTGCTAGGGTAGCAGTTGAAGTTGTCGTCGCCCCCGAAACCACGCTTAGTGTTGTAGCCTGGATAATGAAGATGTTTAAATTCCACGGCCTCTATAAGCCTAAGCCGGTGGGACGACGCCAAAGACTCCAGCTCCCATTCCTTGTGGAATCCATTGCTCTTGTGAGTTATGTGAATTTCACCGTTTTCATTCATCATCTCTTTTGCGTTCTTCATAAACAAGCTCACCAGTCTCCTGTGACGCCTGCGTAAACATATCAACAAATTAACCATGATGATCATTCTTCAAAATCAAGACTGTGCTGGTGATCATAAAGATTGCAAGATGGTACCGTAGCTGAGAATCGCGTGACAGATTCTTGAAAAATCCAGCGAACGGGAAGTTGAAAATGATGATGTCGAATTTGAGTCCTCCGAGCAGCTCATGATTCGCCATTTTTGTTGCGTCGATGTCATGCATCACCTTGCACTTCCTAATGCTTAATTCCACTATGTTGGATAACGCATTCTCGTAATGCTTCAACAGAAAAGCTGAAAAAATAGCACAAAAAACATCTTCATCTTCCCACGTATGGTAAAACAGAGGCAAATTTGAACACTTTTTACCTTGCGAGTCTAGAGATGTCGCAACCATGTTCGATGCCCAGCCGAAAGCCGACGCCAGGCAAGTTGAGAATGAAAAGTCCCCCTCGCCCACCAGCAGAATCCGGTGGCCGCTACTGTAGTGCTTAATCCATCTCTCCGGAGTACAACTGATCTTAACCTGCCCTGAAGATGAGTCAATTCCAGTCCTTTCAGAAGGGCGGTGAACGTTGTTTTCCTCTACAGAAACAGCGTTACTTCCGACCCTAAGATTCACATTTGTTTCTGCAAGTGATGGTGATTGTCTTAAGTTGGGGACAGTAACGGTTAAATGCTTCGTCTGTAGAGACTGAGTTGAGTAGTTTCCATTCCGCCATTGATGAGAGGAGGACTCAAGAACATTACCCCGACGAGGGTACTCCAAATTTTCATAGTCATAAGGATTTCTTGGCCTTTCACTCTCCTCTTCGTCTGTTTCGCTACCGGAATCCCTGATGATACTCTGCAGAAGTCCCATTTCCCCGACGTCAACAAAAATTCACGCAGGCGACTGTGATGATGGGACAAACAAACCTGGCGGAAAAGGGGGGGATTTATACAAGAACTGTGATGATGATGATAATAAAAGATGCAATTCAGTCTTAATTACACGCGTGTTCTTTCTCAATGCTTTGAAATTACCACTCACTGTCCCCGAAGAGATATTACAGGTGGGTAATGACGGTTAATCAAAGTCTGAAACCACCTCCCCTCCTCCTCTACTCAGTTTCTCTTTCTTCCTTAACTTAATCCGATCGAGGGTTACTCATTCCTACTGTCATAAAAACACGCAACAATCAAGAAAAAAACCGTAGTAGAATAGAACAAAATCAGTATGAGATATAACTAACGATATGTCAGCTGTGATCACGTCTGCCAATCTGAGGCTGAGGCAATCATCATCGGCCAAGAAAGCAGAAACTTCGGCCGCCGATCTCATCCGACATTAGTTGAATCATCGGAGAAGTGGTTTATTAGGTTAAACCCAGAGTAGAATCTTGAAGTTAAATTAGGAAAGATGAGGAAGGGACGCAGCAGAGAAACTGCAGGGCAGGGGAAGTGAATCGATCGATGACTGCGCAAGTCTTCCTTCTTTTAACAATAAACTAGATTTTAATGAACAAACATGTGTACGTACGTCCCAGCAAAAGGGGGAATCATACTACTGTTTCACATTTGTAAGTATTTTTCTACAGTCGAGTCTAATACTTGAGGATGGACTAAAGTTTAGTAGATCATTCCGCTCCGTACATATACACGCCTACATATTGTCTGTACCAGTGGTGAAGTCATAAATTTGATTTAATCTTGTCAAAACTTAATAAAAATTCATCAAAATAATTTAAATAATTATATTTATCATTGTAAATTAAATACATACAATGAGTTCAAAAATATTGTAAGATCTAATAAGTGTTTACCTCCTTTATTAAAATCCGTATTCATGTTATTCTCTGCGCTCTTTTTACAAATATCTGATTTTTGAATAATGTGATCAGTTGTTCATTATCAAGAACGTTTGTTTAGCTATTTGAATTTACAAATCCGTAATCGTTTAGTTCAATAATTAGTAGCAACATAGCATGATTAATCGTGTCAAAGTGGTTAATTCTGTTATGGGGAATGCATGATATGATCTAAATGAATCCTCGTAGGAATTTGTTGGTTAGGATCAGGCCCTTCTAATTCTTAATGCTGTTAATGAATTAAATCTTGTGGACGTTCCCGGTGTTGTTCATTGATTAGAGATCTAGCCAACGGACGTTTCTTGGCTGACAAAAAGGTAAGGAAGGGTGAGGTTGTTAAGTCGTACCAACGACCATAACTGATCTACATGTTTTAATAACTGTTACATTTGCATTGATGATCAACGGACGAAATCAAGCATGAAAGCCACTTTAACCGGAAAGCTCTCTTATCTATTAATCTTCCCCTTTAAATTGTCCTTCGTTATTTTCTCTTAAAAACTAAAAATCTAAACACCCATTTTATCTCTTTTAGAAATCAACTTATCGTCGATCCCTATGGATTCGACCCTACTTACCGCTTTCGCAAGAAAGTAATCGTAGAAGTTATTTTTGGTGGTTTCGACACCCATCAACATGTAAATTTTAAATATTATAAATTGATATATTTTTTATTTTAAATATTTTTTTATTTCAAATGCATATAATGATAAATATCATTTATATCAAATAATATAATTTAAATAATTTGATATATTTTTTATTTGATATTTAATTGATATATTTCTATTGTTGTTTTAAATTGAAAGAAGATGAAAAATATATTATTTAAAATTTTAAAAATGATTCAATTCAAAAATATAAAAAAAAAATTTATTTAAATACAAATAATTGTAATTTCAGGAAATAATATAATTTAATGCTTAATGCCTCCTTGGCCACTAATGCCACTCACATATTATTATTTTTTAATTAAATTCATACTTGTCATGTTATTTACAATTAACCAATAAAATCACTTTCCCTAATTTAAAATGCCACATTAGATTTTGGTGCGATTTTTTGGCAAATTTAGACAAAATTCGGCAAAAACTGAACCAAAATCGAGCAAATTGCAAAGTTACAAGACTACTTTGAAATCCTAAAAAGATAAATAATCAAAATAAAAATAGAATATAGTTATACGATGAAAATTACCGTTAATCCTAAAAAAACATGTGTTAATAGCCCTTGGTCCAAAGCCAAGTCCTATCGGCCCATGGGCTTGGCATCGCCCTTAATCCGTACATACTGGGGTCAAGTACCAACCCTAACAAATAAAATTTGCTAGTTTCATATAATATAAGATTAAATACATTTTGCATCCCTAAATTATGGCTAATGTCGCATATATATTCCTCGATTATGAAATGTAACAAAATTCTTGCCCTCAGTGTCGTCCGTTGAAAGCATCGTTATTGTTAAATTTGATAATGAAATTACCAATATGTTCATTACACATAAGTAAAATGTGTTGAGCCGTTCGCCATGTCATTGTCTATGTTAAAGCTCAATTGTTATAACAAATTTCACCTTATGTGTTAGAAATATAAACCCGTCAATTAAAAGCAATAAATATTAATTATTTGATTTATTTAATCAAGGTCAATTTTTATATCAAATAAGGGTTCCACCAACATTTATCACCACACCTTCATTGACAAATATACTGCCATAATTCACTTTAAACCTATATTTGCAATAAACTATTTAAGCTTGTAATTTATACATAGAATAGTAAAAATAATTAATAATTAACTAATTACTTATTAACAATCTACAAATAATGAATTAAATATGCTAAACAAATAATTAATAATTAACTCTTTTCATTGGCGGGTTTATTTCTCTAATACAGAACATCAAGATTATAACACAAAATTTTATATCTGTAAAAATACTTATAAGACAAGAAAAATATGAACAAATGGAGTATATTGATTTAAAAAGAAAAGTTGATACAATCGTTGTAGTGAATGTAATTCCTTGATTTTTCCTTTAGAATGTTGATCCAAGGGTTGACGTTTGATCTTGGATGTTGATGTGTAATCTTCTCCGAATTTATGGGGCAAACTACGCGTCACCTTGAAATTTGGTATCAAGGTTCATTGGATTTATTGCCAAGGAACACGTGAAACCTTCCTGGTCGTGGATTTTCGTCGTGACAGAGAGCTTTTGGACTTGGGTCCCTTTGAATTTATTGTGTTGTATGGAGTGATTCAAATTCAATGTTCTATTGAATTTTTTTTTTATTTGAGTGGTGGAGGGCCTTATTTATAGGCATGAGAAGGGCTATAGTAACTTGGGCTTATATATGTGGGGTTTGAACACCGTAAGATTTGATAAATCCATTAGTTATTGGGTTGTACTTGAACATACTTTAATCCAATCAGCTAATCCAAAATAAAAGATGACTTTTATTTATTTTGTATCAATCCATCAACGTGCATAATGCCAAAATTTAGTACGCACACGTATGCAAATTTGTCTTCAACATATTTAAAGCCCAAATTTATTATGGACTTTGCTTTGAAACTCAATTATTAGCCAATTATTTTGGACTTTTAATTAATAATTTATTTTAAATTTTTTATATCAACATTGACGTGGAAAATTACATGGCGAACGACTCAGTGCATTTTGCTTATGTGCACTAGTGATTAAGCGAGGATGGACTCAATAAGCACAAAAATGTCCCCTTGATCATTCAATTAGAAACAATAAGTAAAAGTTGTCAGCAGCAATGCAACATGATATCAAATAATTTCAAACTTAAACATATGTTGAATTTTTAAGAATTATTATTTTGTATATAATGATTTTTAAAAGGAATTAATATTATGCAGGCTACCTTAGTGAGTTTACTTCATTATTCTTAGTTATGTTAATGTATTGATTAACGAACTGATGTATTAATTAGTTTATAGTGATATTGATTTCATCGTGTAAGCACAAAAATTACACGTAGACCTCTATGGTTTGGAAAATTACATCTAGTATCATTGAAATTTGCTTTCGTCTAACAAATAGGTCATTCCGTTAATCAAAATTCACCGAATTCGCTAATATTAATAAAAAAAACTTAATAAAAATTGACATTTTCCCTTGATTGACTTATCGAAGGTCAAACAAATCTTTTATGACTAAAATATCCTTATAACTGTGAAGATATACCTTTTCACATACATTAATGTATGAAGATATATATGAGTAGTTTGGTCACAAAAAAAAAAAATTATTTGACCTATAATAAGTCAGTAATAAGTCAATCGATGGTAAATATTGATTTTTTGCTAATACCCAACAAATTCAATGAATTTCGACTAACAGAAGGACCTATTTGTTAGACAGAAGCAAACCCCAAAAGTACTAGATGTAATTTCCCAAATTATAAGGGTTCTAAGTGTAATTACATCAAATTTCAGGAAAACGGGTGTAATTATCCAAAACATTAATATAATTGGAGAAAAAGAAAGAGAGTAAATATGTGAAACCAATCATATTTCTTCTCCATTAATTCTTCTTGTTTATGTTCTATTATAAGTTCGGTTAAAGAAACCAACATGTGGTTGGCTTGTGTAGATCCAATATTTTTTTTTTGCACAAAGTGAAATTTAAATACAAAACTTTCATTAGTCATATCGACCCCACTCATATGACAACAATAGAACTTCACCACCGCGTAAATCCTTCGGATTGTAACTACTACATTTCACATCGAGTAAAATTTTAGATTCGAGCCTCATGGATGTAAAGATTTATGTCGGAGATTTTTATTTTAAAATGTAAATGTTTGTCAAATTCAAATGACTTGAATCATAATTACAGAGATGAGATATTGAAGAATGATTTACCAAAATTAAGTCGATTTAAGATTGTAATAAAAGATGAAGATGGACCACATAAATTTTCAAGAAACGTTACCATCAACATTGACTCCCTAAGTTACCTTAACCACATTGCCCAGCTTTGTTGGCCTATTCCTTAATGGGTAAGCATGCCATGATATAACCAATTCATAAAAATACACATTCCTTGACAGACGTGGGCCGTTGATTTGGTCGACCTATACCCCAACAAGTCTTCCTCACTCGACAGGTCGACTTCTTACTTCAACTAAAGTGGAAAAGGCCACAAGTCCGCTGCCTTTGGCGTTTTCTTCATTCAACACCAAAAGCAACAAATAATTCATCCTCATACATCTCTACACCTATACCAACTTTACATCCCTACACTCTCCTGCTTTTGCTGTTTTTCGGCCGACTACACTTTTAGTCTCGTAGAATAAGGGTTTTGCCGTTTGAGTCATCTGTTTTATTGGGTTTTTAAAATGATTCAAAATTTGAGAAAACTCGAGATAAAATAAAGGACGAAATGTGTTGAATTCTTATCCTATAGGACTAAAAGTATAATACTGCTCGTGTTTTCCAGCCAACAGTTAGGCCCCCACTATCATTCAAAAGCTTCTTCCTTTTCTTTACCCTCTTTGCTTTCTTTCCCATACTCCACTTGCATGTTTATTTAAGTAACAAAATCCACTCCATTTCCCTTCTCATTCATTCCTTCCAACAGAGGATTTTCTTGATCAAAATGCAGCCCCTTCCATCGCCCCCGTCATACACACCGCCTTCCGTCAGGCAAAGCAAGCCGTCTCCTCTCTATCAGATGGTCTTGCCAATGCAGGCCAAGAACCAGCACGATCTGACGTCCGACTCGCTGCTGCATAGCAGCAAGCTTAGACCAAGAGAGCCACCAATTCTTAGGCCGCCTCGAAGGACTAAGCCGATAGTATGGTGTGGTGCGGTCCTGTGTATGATGTTTAGCCTCCTCCTCATCTTCTTTGGTGTTGCAACTTTAACCATATTCATTGCCGTTCAACCAAGAACTCCGGTCTTCGACACTCCAGCAGCAAGCCTCGGCGCCATCTACCTTACCTCACCTGAGTTTGTTAATGGTGACATAACATTTCTAGCTAATTTTTCGAACCCAAATAGGAAATTGAGTGTTAGATTTGAGTACCTGTATGTCGAGCTCTACTTCTCAGAAAGTTTAATAGCAAGTCAAGTTCTTCAACCCTTCGGCCTGAGTCCTGGACAGGCGCGCTTTGTGTCGATCCGCATGCTATCGAACATGGTCCACGTGCCGCCAACTCTAGCTATGGAACTTCGAAACCAGGAGCAGAGGAACAGGGTCGTCTACAACATCAAAGGAACTTTCAGAGTGAGAGTTAATCTAGGTCTAGTTCATTACTCTTACTGGATGCATGGGAAATGCCAATTGGAAATGACGAGTCCGCCTAACGGTATCCTGGTATCCCGCAGTTGCAGAACCAAGAAATAGAGGCAGGATGGGCTTTCCTTTTTCTTTGCCCCTGTTGTTTCTCATACATTTAGGATTTGAACATAAATGCAAGTTTTTACAGTACAATGTATTCATGATGAACAATTCTTTTGGAGTGCAGAGATCAGCTTAAAGGGGATTAAGGTGTCCCTCACTACACTAAAAAAAGTTGCATCTTGTCAAAAATTGTTGAGAAATCAATGCTATAGAACATAAGAGTAAACGACACAAGGATTTAACGAGGTTCGGCAATGTGCCTACGTCCTCGGGAGGGTGACGGCTTTGTAATTTTATTATCAGAGAGAATGAATCTCACTACGTCTTCCGTTCGCTCGATGCGTTGCGCACCTCTCGCTCACTCCACTCCGCTCCGCTCCAACATCTGTCCTTATTCTGGTATATGAGCCATACCTAACAAAAATGAACCACAACAGCAACTGAGTCTTCATAATGTCAAAAATGGAGAACGACAAGAATCCAATCATTTTGTTCGATGAGTACATATATGTAATTATATCAAGCCTCTGTACGAATGACGCTTAAAAACGAAGAAAAGGGCTGTCAAAATTATAAGCTCAGAGGCAAAAGCAAGGTCTATTGTTTAATGGAGTAGTGGAACTTATCCACCCTTATACAAAGATTTTGAATCCGTTCAGATCCAGCACTTTGTTTTCTTTATCTTCCACTGCCCAAATCATCAAATTCTCTAATTCTTTAGTGGTTTAAAGGATCTGGCTGACCAACACCACACAGATATACCATTAGGATTAAAAAGATTCAAGAACCCCTTTTCCATCTCATGTTCTTACACCACGTTGCAGCGATCCTAGGCTATTTCGCAGATTCGTCTAATAACAGCACATGGAATTCTAGTCAGTAGTATAGCAAATTAATATTATATTGAAAATTTAATTACCATAATAAGGTGATCTTCATCCAACTGATGTCTCCAGGCCCCACCTAGACAAATTCTTAATTCCACCCTTCTTTAGCACAACTTCTTCAACAAATCAAACTTTCTGTAATATTTCCTCTCATCCAAAGCCCACACACCAAAAATGAATGTAAATTTTAAAAGGCTAGGAGCCTAGGATAGAAATGAAAAGCCTGGAAGAAAATGTCTTCCCCAATGTATGGTATCATATTATGTTGTGGAGAACTATATTCGACGGAAGCACAACATGTAGACAAACTGGAACAAAGAACTTCAAGATCTCAAACAATAAAGGTAGAAAGGAAAACCTATAAATTGACTTGAGGTAAACAAGAAAAGAAATCACAGCATCCAGCTAGCTCAAATGTAATCAGGCATCCAAGAAATGAAAGATACATTTTTCTCTAATTTTCAACTATAAAGACAACTCAGTATCAATAATTTCAGATCATGAGTATCAGTCAAAATAGAAATAATAAAAAGGAACCTCCGTCCTCTGCAAAACTTCATAGACTGTCAACTTCTGTTGGTGTCGTTGCCGCAATCGACAATGCATGTAGTCTGCTTTGCAACAACCTGTAAATCAATCTATGCCCCTTAACCAAACTCTTTCCTTACAATTCTTGAGAAACCACTTTTATGTTGAAATGTGTCGCCCCATCACTTCCTATAAGACCAGCATGCTGATGAGATATATCATCAACCTCTAACTCAACGGGACTCAGCTCTTTCTCCAGAGTCTCCTTAATCCTCATCCCCCTGCTTCCCAATACACTCCCACTGCCCGAATCCTTCTTCAAATCATTAGGAGTTTCACCAGAGTTCAGATTACCAATTCCACCATTCATTGCTAAATTTGGATTCTCAACTCGGCGTTTCTCTGGGACATGATTACTTGAATCATGAGCCTCCTCAGCTTCAACATACAATAGCAAAGCCTTTTTTTGCATTAACTTCAACCTATTCTTTTTTTTTTCTCTTGATAAGTAACTTCAACATATTCAAGAACCCATTGTTCCTAGAAGGAGTTAAACTTTGTTGCAGCCCCAAAAGCACCACAAAATCGGGTGAGACCCTCACAATCTGCTCCAAAGGCTGACCTGAAAGGCCTTGAACTAGCAAAGCAGCCAGCCCTTTAGTGAGAACTGAATCAGAATCTGCTTCAAAGATAACATTTTTATCATTATCCAGGTATGCTCTGACCCAAACCTGCGTAACACATCCTTTAACCTTGTTTTATACTCGGATTCCAAAGGGTTCAGATTTCTTCCGTAGAATAACAACTGTTCATACTTGTACTTCGGTTCTTGAACTCCTTGGAAGAGTTTGACGATATCTTGGAGCTTAGGAGGGAGCTCGTCAATGGGCTGGAGAGAGCTGAAGGTGAAGATGAGGACGGTGCCGAAAAAATGGGCTCTTTAGTGGGGATTCTTCGGATGGTGATGGGCTTAAAGAAGAATAAATTACGGGGCTGCCAGGGAAAAAATGGGGTTTTCAAAGATTTCAGGCATTGAGTGCTGGAACGGTGAAAGAGACGGGAGTGCTGTAATATTGAATTTTCAGATGATTTTCTTGGGCTGTGTTGGTGCAGCAAGGGGTTGGAGAGGCGAATGATGCCGAAATTGGCTGTTTTGGTTTCATGTCCAAGAAAACACAGTAGCCAGCAGGATTTTTCTCATAATTGTTCAGAATTCTGAAATTGCATGGACTGTTAGAAGTTCATTTTCACGTTCTGAGATACAGTAGTAAATTGCACTGTTTATGACCCAATTACCACACTGGGCTTAGACTGTATTCAGCCTGCATTACAAACTCATATCTATATGTTTTTATCCTCATATAAAACACTCATAAATTTATCATCACGTAGTTGATTGAATCGACAGCATCTTTCAAATTTTTTTTAGGATTCGTTTGGTTCAAATGAGAGGAAAATAAAAATAAAAAGAAAGGGGATGGGAAAAATATAATTTTTTTTCAAATTGTTTGGTATGATTGAATGGGGAGTAAATCTTAAATACATTCCCCTTGTTTAGTACGAGAAAAATAGATTGAGACGAAAAGATTAATTTTTTTAATTTAATTAACCCTTTCTCTTCATTTTGTATTAGAAAATAAACAAACTAGTTAATATTATACTAATATAATTTTAGTATAACAAAGATTTAAAAATCTTATTAATAAAAATATTTATCAAACAAGAAGAATAATATTTTTTACTAATAAAAATATTCATCAAAAAGAATATTGTTCATTCATTTTAAACTATTTAAATAAAATAAAAATTACTACCGATGCACTTAAATATGAACAATAGAGTAAATGAAAATAAAATTATGTATGTTTTTTGTCTTTTTGGCCGTATACTTCCACTTTTTCACCCAATTTCGGATGGAAACAAAATTGAACTTTGGAGGGTTTCATATACATCCAGTTTTACATCCCTTTCATCTCTTTCCCCACACCATACACTAAACTTTTATTTAGACATCCTTTTTTACTTTCATTTTTCTTATACTTCCACTTTTTCTCCCAATCAAACATATTCTTAATAAAATGAGGGTGAAAGGTTAGAGACGATTAAGTTTGAAGTTTGAACCCAAAACCATCTCATTTAAGAACAAAACTTTGATAGTATCATCTTCCAACTTAAAATACCTGTAGTCTATACATTCCCAACTTACTTTTGAAAAAAAATAGTGCTTTATGATTTTCACCATGTGAATTATAATCTTCTTACCACTTTAGTTTATAAATTCTTGAAACTTTCCACCAACTTATTTTTAATATCAAATGTAATATTTTATAACACTAAAAAAAAATTAATATTAGCTACATTTTTAATAACTATGGCTAAAAACAATGGTAAATAACTATTATTAACTACGGTTAAATAAAAACCGATGCAAAAACTAATTTTTCCACTATGAAAAACTTATTTGCCACGACTTTTAGCCGTGGTGAAAACATTAGCCATGGCTTTTAGCCATGATAAATGTTTTCGCCACCCTAGCAAAAACTACGGCCGACAATCATTGCGTGGCCGTGGTCAATGACTATTCGCAACGGTTATTTAGTATTAACCATGGCAATTAGCCATGGTTAAATGTCATACTTTTTGTAATGTAAGTTCCAAAAATCCTAGCTTAACTCCAGATACTACTTCAGTATATATATAATATCAATAACAATTCAGCTAAAATGCAAAAAACCCCATGTGTTTTGAAAAGTCGGCTAAAAACTCCTTTCTGTTTTAAAAATAGGTGGAAAACCCCCTCGAATCTTGTAAAAATCAGTTCAATCGCCCATCTCCATTAGAAAACACTAATGGCGTTAACTTTTTAATAAATTGACCGTTATGCCCTTCCTTATTATATATTATTCTTTATTTTAACAACCGTTAGATCTCAAATTTATAAGAAATCAATGGTTAGATTTAATTAATTAAAATAATATATTATAAAAAATAAATATTATTATTTAATAAAATAAATTCAAAATTAATCCCCCCAAAACCCACCCCCTCCCCTGCCGCTCCTCCCACCCCCTGCCGCCGCCCCCCACCCCCAACCCCTGCCGCCCCTCCAACCCCCACCATAGAAGGGGACAACGGCGACGCCGTCGCCGAGATTCAGGGGCGATCATCGCCGCCCCGACGGGCGACCGCGACATCATCCAGGGTTTTTTTGGGCGATGGGTAGATAGAGGGGCAACGCCGTCGCCCCCAATCTGAGGCGACGGCGATGACCGTCGCCCAGGTTTATTTTTGTTTTTTTATTTATTTTATTTATTTTTTAGTTTTCTAATTTTTTAATTTCAAAATAATTATAAATTTAAATTAATTCAATTTTTTATAATAATAATTTAAATTATAATATTATTTATAGTAAATAAAGATAATTATTTAAATATTTTTAATTAAATAATAATTTACATTAATTAATAATATATAAATAATTATTAACATTTATGTTTGTATTTTAAAGTAATTATATTTATAAAAAGTTGTTTAATTATTAACATTTATATTAGATTTAGATATTTATTAACACTTATATTCATTAAGATATTTAAATTTAAAAAATAAATTTATTATATTAATTTTTGTATTATAATTTAAATTTAATATTTCAGTTTAAATTATAAAACTTCAAAATATTTATATACTTTTTTTGTATTTTTAAGTATATTTATTTAAAAAAATATTTAATTTTTACATGCATTCAAAATATAAAAGAAACACACTCAAAACAAGTCAAAGATGACTTAGTCAAATATATAGGCTCCATAAGGGTATTTTTGTCAAAATTACACAAAAAGGGCATAAAAAAAGGCTAGAAAACAGCCCCACACGCACAACCCGTACGTGCAGTACACCTTCCGTTAATTCATAACGGAATGGGTGTTTCTTGCTGACTTTTATAAAACACAAGGAATGTTTTTACCTATTTCCATAACACGGGAAGGTTTTTAACTGACTTTTCAAAATACAAGAGAGTTTTATGCATTTTAGCCATAGCAATTCATTCAAGAACACATATTTACATACTCATGCAGGCAACAAACAGAATTAATAATCAAAATGCTCAGATTACTCTTCAACTTCAAGACTGAAAAACATGAAGGTATATTAGAATTTGGGACAGCCATCTGTAAACTATGTACCAGAAACAAGCTTGGAAAACATGCACCAGCCAAACATAATTACTTAGTTAAAACCCCTTTTTCCACCTTGGGACAAAGAGCCTGATTGATCAGTACTTGTATCCTTTCTCATACAAACTCTGAGTGGACGAATCGCCACCACTCCCGCCGGTGTACTTTCCCAGCGTCGCCTCCGAATTAGCCTTGCACCTCGCCAAGAACGCCGCCTGCGCTTTCCCCACATTCTCCTTCTTCCCTGCCCACGTCTTTAGGGTACTCTGCTGCAACGCACGCCCGAATGAGAATGAAAGAGTCCATGGCTTCAGCACATCCAGCTTGTTCATTGCATTTAGATTCACTGTCGCCTCTTCCTCACTCTGCCCACCTGACAAGAAGACAATCCCCGGCACCGCCGGTGGCACAGTCCGCCGCAGCGCCGTAACTGTGTACTCGGCAATCACTTCTGGAGCAACCTGTTAGTAGTATATATATGTGAAAAATGCCTTTAGTTCTCCTGCCCATTAAAAAATCCGGCCGGTTTCATTTTGTGGGGAAAAAAAAGGAAACCCTATATATTGTTACCTTGGGACTGTCGGAGCCGGGAGTGACCATGTTGGGCTTCAAGAGAGTTCCTTCCAGAAGCACGTGATGATCATTGAGGGCCTTGTAAACCGCCGCCAGGACGGTTTCGGTGACGGCGGCGCATTTCTTGATGTCATGGCTTCCGTCAGTCAGAATCTCCGGCTCCACAATGGGCACGAGCCCGTTCTCCTGGCAAATAATGGCATAACGAGCCAACCCCTGTGCGTTCTGCTGAATGCTCAATTCAGACGGTTCGGTCGGACCAATCTTGAGGACGGCGCGCCACTTGGCGAAACGGGCTCCGGCCTTGTAGTACTGCTGGCAGCGCGCGCCGAGGGAGTCAAAGCCCTGAGTGGTGGTCTCCCCGTTAGTGCCGGCGATATCGACAGTGCCCTTATCGACCTTGATGCCGGGAATGACGTTGTTTTCCTGGAGGACGTCGACGAAGGGCTTGCCGTCGGATGTTTTCTGGTAGAGGGTTTCCTCGAAGAGGATGACGCCGGAGAGGTAGGAGAGGGAGGAGGGGGAGGTGAAGAGAAGCTCACGGAGGGCCTGGCGGTTGGATTCGATGTTCTCGACGTTAATGCTGGCAAGGCGCTTTCCGATGGTGCCCGTGCTCTCGTCGGCGGCTAATATGCCCTTGCCTGGGGTGGCTATGTACTTTGCGTTCTTGATCAGTTCCTCTACACAAATGAATTTTCAATCAGACGAACAAAAAGAATTATTATATGGGAATAATTGCAGTTTTATATAATCTAATCTAATTAATGCCGCGGAAAGCTTTTTTTATTCATTAATTTAAAATTATTGAATTTATAAATTTTAGTAAATCAATCTACTAAATTTACTTAATAATTTAAAAAAATTTAAATAGTATATAATCATTTCAGGGTTTTTCATCTTTGATTTCATAATAACTTAAAATAAACTTTATGATAAAATTAAACAAAACTAATTAACTTAACAATTTAGAAAATAAAAAAATATGGACGGAAATTAAATTAATTATAAATGTGGAATACATAAAATTTATTTAAACTCAAATTGTTAAAAATTATCAAATCAAAGTTGAATGCAAATTTAAATGGATAAGATTTGAGAGGTTTAAATGAAAGTTAGACATATTGTCATACTTAACTTCATTTATTTTTGCCAACTCTTAGGTCTTCGTTCTTATTTTGAATTTATCTCGATTTCATAATCAATTAATATTATTGATCCATCATTTTGATAAGTTGAAGATCATTTTTAAAAAATTAATATCAATCCACCATTTGAATAAAGTCAAGATCATAGGTCAATTTGGCCTCTTGAAAATTTAAATAATCAGTTTTTAGGTATTCCATTGGATAGGATACGGGTATGGTCAAAAGAAATCATGATGGATATTATTGCGTTTGGGTCAGAATAGAACGATACCCACCAATTGGATCGAATTTTTTTATTGTAGAATCTATATTATGTTATACTACATTCATCATGCACACGCTATGTGTATAATCTTTTTTTTTAAATGAAGTAAAAGATATAATAGAATTTACAACAAAAAAATCAACCAACATGGACAGGTCTAGACGGTTCTTCACACAAATATATTAATTACTAGAAACTAATATTCTAGATGCATATTTTTTTCATAGGGTAGACAAATAACATCTATATATAATTTCACTACTACATATAAAACAAGTGAAAAATTGCAAGAGAAATTAATGTTGTTACACTGCAATTCGTGTCTTGTGAAAAGTCTCTAACCATGCATGGCCACCATATGATATACATATATATAAGAGAGAGAGAGAGAGAGAGAGAGAGAGAGAGAGAGAGAGAGAGATTATTAGTAGCAACACACTTACCAGCGTACTTCCCCACGAAGGCAGACATGGTTGGGAGATATTTGCAGTAAAAGTAGTAGTAATATATAAAAACGAATTTGAGAAAACAAGAAGCCAACCCTATATCTATATATATATAGATAGACGTAATAAGTTTGATGGAATATACCAAGATGATCCACCCCATACACGTGTCAGAAGAAGTAGCCTAACGAAGGTTATCGTCCCCGGATAGAGCAATGAGTGATATATCTGGCTGCCAAATGGCAACCCCATCCCCATTATCCTACTCTTGTGAATTCTATTTAGCTCAGCCAGACCCCCTAATGATAATCCTTTCCTTATTTTTTGAGTCAATTTCCAAACACACAATCTTTTTATTAATGCACCCAACCCATGGCAACGTTGTTAGTTGCCCAATGCCCCTTTTTCACTACACACTCGCACTTTGGTTTCTCTCAAGAAAATTAACCGCCACATAATGTTTCAGAAAATGTGTCTGAATGAATGCAATTCTTCTTCTATTGCATTGTGTAGACGACAACAAAGTAAGATAATATCCCTCTTGCTTATCACAAAATATTGCAATACTCTCCATTCATAATTACGGCTAGATGCCCATGTATTGAAATGAATGCTACCACCCCCTCATCCCTATATCATGGGTTGGGGTAAAATGTCTTAACAGATAGAGTCACCAATGAAAAATTAATCTCAAAACCTACAAAACTAGTAGCGACCGCTCCTCCCCCCAACCTGAATAGCAACCTGAACCAGTATATATATACTTCTTATGAAACAGACATCCTCTGCTTAAATGGCTGGCATACACATACCGTTTCAAAAATGAACATTTTTTTGGCATTCGGCTTATTAACATTTGTTATCCATATTGAGCCGATTTTTGCCTCACTTGTGACTAGGAATAATTCATCTGGAATCTGCTCTTCTCGTAAAATTGAGGGGGTGGGGGGCCGCTGTTTGGGTGTTCAATCATCGTCTGTCCCAAAGTACCGGTCGCCAAACTCGCCCATACCAGGGATAACACGGTAGTCCTCATTCAGACCAATTTCTATCTCAGATGTCACTATCTTTACTCGAGGGAAACGCTTGCACACCACATGAATTCCTTGAGGTGCCTGAATAAACAGAAAAAAATTTGGAATAAGGGATTCAAAAGAGGTCCTCAATAAACAAAAACATTTGGAATTCTAAGATGTGGTCAGAGCACAAGGCTAAATGGAGCACATCTGAAGGGGGGAAAGAAAAAATTGCTCGGGAAAGAAGAAAGTGTCAAGAGATGTTCAACTTACAGAAATTAGATTAAGGAATATGATGTTTGACTCTGGAACACCTTTCTTGATAAGTAGAGAAATAGCTTGAACGGCTGAATTTCCTGAATATGGATTCAAATTCACCAAGAGATAGTGAATACAAAAGGCCACTAAAGGAATTGCCATCCTATACTATAATCTGATCTACCAAGCTAACAGTTAGAACACAAAAATCAAAACCAATAGGAGGATCTTGTACGTCACAGAGAGATCCTTAAAGGAATAGTGAAATAATTCTAGTTCATAAGATGAATTCTGCCTCATGGCTGACCTGTGCCCAGTATTGGATCCAGTAACAAGACATGTCTATCTGAGATGTCGTTTGGCAGTTTTTCATAGATCAACTGCATAGAATACAAAGCATTTCATCAAAATCTAATCGAATTGAAAACCTTAAGTAAGAAAAAACACATGCACCACCACACAGGATTAGGAGCAGCCATTGCTAACCTGTTGACCATTATCACCTTCTCTGTGAATAAGAATTTTGCCAATTTTTATTCCTTTGCAACATGCTCGCAAGGCATTCTCCATGCTCTCACCACTGGCAAAAGTTTGAATTATTTCAAAACCAAACACCAAAATAGAAGCAAAAGAATGAACCTGCTATATGATTGTATTTATTATTGGCACATACGAAGTAAAAGGGAATGAAAAACCATTGACCCAGGAAGAAGATTGAAGAAAAGTTTAAGATGATCTTTATACCTTCTGATAACAGAGACACCACATAATCTTTTGCAGAAGTCGACTCCAGTGTACACAGACCCTGCATTAAAATGGCAACTCCAAGAAATAAGTATAAATATTTGTATGACAATTACCGTTAAGGAAATAAGCTGAGATGGAGACAGCAGGAATAGTAAGTTTAACATCAAAAAAGATATGTTTGGAAACTTGCAAGGATACATTGATGGTGTAACTATTCAATACGTCAAAGTTCCTAGAAGTCATGATCAGTGCCACTTTTACTAGAAAAACTCTAGGAACAGGAAATAAACATTTCAAATAAAAAAAATTGTTTCCCGAGGATGCAAATCGCATTTAAGCAAGTCTTCTTAATGAAATTATGTTTCAATAACACTTTCCAATGGTTAATACTTGAGTAAACAAGTAAATACCTAGGGGCAATGTGAAATTTGGTGAACAAAAACAGCAACTAAAAGTTTAAGAAACAGACAGGAGACACAGGGGCCAAAAACCTCCAGACTGGTTTTTACGCTTCAATTTAAAGCAAGAAAAGAATTGATTTACACCATAAGCAGCGAAATTCAGAAACCAAGACTGAATTTACAGCTTGTCCAGAGGAAAATAAACCCAAGGGTTTCCAGGTTGCCATTATCGATCTTCACCACCCTTGGTAAAAGTTCATGTTTTCTTGCTCCCAAAGTGGTTAAAACTTCAAGTAGTGATACCCATGTCTACAACCGAATTTATAGCTTTACTGAGCAAACTAATCCTGAGAGGTTTCAGGCTCCTCTTGTCAACTTCCCCTTGCTTCATAAAGTTCATTTTTTATTGTACTTGGTATGTTTAAAACTTCAAGTAGTAATAGTGATGATGAAGATTCTGCTTCATAAGAAGAATACTGAAGATACTTCATGTTGGACTCTGACTTGAAATGCCTTTTCATTCACTAAGCTATAAACAATTTTGAGGCAGAAATGGTCCCAAACTAACTAAGCTAGAGCTTCAAAAAGGATAACTGTTTTCTTGTTTTCAAAATGCGGAAGACAAGACACTTAGTAAACCTAAAGACCTAAAACAGATTATGATAAGGCCTTACCAGTCGGGGTGATCACCTGCTTTTCTGTAAATGGAAGATGCCCAAGACCATGTTCGACAACCTAATATATGTGAAAGTACACTAATAAGCAAGTGAAGCTATGATGATTGTGCCAACTAAAATGTTGACGCATTGTGGCAGAAATTACATCTTAGAAATTCATAACCCTACCAATCGGATCAACCGGTCAGAATAAAAGACAAAGTCGTGTTTCGTTGTTTGAGCATCACGTATAAGCGTATGCATACCCCTTATCTGGATAACACAAACAATGACCTCATATAAATGATTCATGGGAGGCAATACTACCTTCATGTTAAGTTCCAACGAAGTCATAGAACCAAAGGATAATGCATCACAAGACTATAACTAGAAATGTAGTAGATTCACTTATTGAATTAGGAAGAGGGAAATGATACCTGAAAAGTTGACTGAATGGCATACAGATTGGGATATATTTTACAAAGATCATGTTGACCAAGTTTAGTCCGGATATGTTGGACGATCAAGTCAATAGCGACGTGATTGTCTCCTCCACGAGGAATAATTATGTCAGCATACTTTTTTGTTGGAAGTATAAAATCATCAAAAGCAGGCTTCACAAATTTTGAGTACTGCATGCAGATGAAACCGGATATTAGTAAGCAAACCATTGGATCACAATGAAACAAAGGTATTAATTGCGGCTGAGCATCAATTTCCCAACAAAGAGAGAAACCCAATTAAAAAGGCATTTGTTAAATCAGCTATGGTAAAAGATATCAACTGATAATTTTATGTAAATATGGGATCATTATTTGGTACCTGGTCAAGTACCATACCGATATCTCTACCCTTCTCTACTGTATCACGCCTTATTCTCCTTGCCAGGCGTACATCAGCATCTGCCCAGAAATTTGGTATTATGAAACCAGAGGAACTACAAGTAGATAAACTAATGAACCATGATAAATATTAATCCCTCGATGAATAATAGGAACAAGAAGCAAAGCAAGGAGATATCGATTAAAGACCCTCACATGATAACGCTCACATCTATTAGTTCAATAAAACTGCAAGGAACTCTAGCAATACTCTCAAATTGCACATAAAGCTGTAAATGGCTCAACCGTGAATTCCTCCACCTTGGTCAGATCCCAAAGAGACGTCCAGCTAAGCATAAGGTGTGATATGCTCTGTTCGAAATTTGCATGAGTTCCTTAAGTTTCTTTAGATGAATAATTATGTCTTTTATCCACCACAGAATAAATAAACTCAGATACTTATTGCACTTAGAAGGATGCAAATAATGGTGAAAATGGCGAAAAAGAACCTGTATCTACAAATATCTTCATATTCATAAAATCTCGGACACGTGGGTCATGGAAGATGAGTATTCCTTCTAAAATAATGACATCTGAAGGATTTACCTGCCAAATGTTACCCAATGGGAATAAATTTCAAAATGTAAAGGAAAAAAAAAAGAGATGCTGAAAATGAAAAGAGAAAATTACTCTTCGAGCAGGGAAGACATCATTTTTATAACTCCTGAAATCATATTTTGGAATATCTACTGCCTGACCATGCTTCAGTTTCTCCATAATACTCAATAATTGCTCCGTGTCGAATGCGTCTGAACCAAAAAAAAGATAGAATTTATTAACAGAAATCCCGAACCAGGTAGTCGTGAACCCACAAAAAGGCAACTAATAAATCTAGTATAGCAACAGTTCCTTCCAGAACAAAGTAATCAAATTTCAGATGACACTTCATTGACTATTATTATTTTAGACCTTTTTGCTATCTCCTACAATTACTGGTATTTGCGGCAAAGACTTATTACCAATGAGGCATGAAAGCAGAAACTGCAGTTTTACAGAAAGATACTCTTAAGAACCATATTTCTGTTTAATTCATGAGATGAGATCAATATGATAATGTAACTGTACATAACAAAAAAGAAAAACGAACATTGAATTGGAAATCAATGTGAAGAAAATGCAGAAGTCAGTAGGGACTACAACATGAATGATCATAATGCAGAGGACTTTAAATTTCAATAAGTAAACTCAACCATCAGATCAAATTTTGACCCTCACATGCAATCCTCCTTATAAGCAACAATAGTTTGAGAACAAGATCTACACTTCAAGAGGTTCATCCTTAACCTGAATTGTTTTTAAATAAAGAGTTGACTCAATTAAAGACGAACGCTGAAGGAAAGGACAAAAACAAAGTTTAAGACAATACCCACCAGGATGGTCGAAGTTGTATTCATGAACTCTTTTAAGCTCCTCTGGTGTCAAATTGTGATAAAATGAATCCTGCCAAAATGTCTCATGAGAAGTGTGTTAGATAGAAAGGAGTTGAGAACTTCAGAGAGCGCCCAAAGTCAATATGTTACATAAGTTCCTAATAATGCCGACTAAACTTGTAATTCTAGTCTTCAGAAGCTGCTGACATGCAATGGGGATATCACCAACAAATGAGCGTATTTAGGTTCAATGAAGGATTCCATTTATTAGTTTCGAAAGGACAGCAAGAATACAAGGGTGTATTCTGACCCTGGAATATATGTAAGGTACGTAAATAAAATTGTATGCTATTTTCTTTTTTGAAATTATTAAATTGTATTTACTTTATTGCATTTTTCCCTGCTCAATTTGAAGTCTCAAAGTTCCATGAGCTCTTTTACGTTGTTGTATTCTCACTAAACATACAGGTAGAGAGATAGTGATACCTGGTTAACGAGTACAACTCGCTGATCCCGAAGCTGTTCGATGATCATATCACACACAGTAGTCTTCCCAGATGCTGCACCTCCAGCAACTCCTGAAATGTGTGCAAAATGTTCAAGATGATGAATATGAAGCGTTTATAAATTATTAAAAGAGAATGAGTTCAACAGGTCTAAACAAAATTTATTCTAAATGATACAAGAATAGATGGCTGAGGGCATAAATAGAATGGGATTTAACTCCTAAAAACCAGAATGTAAACTGCAATTACAAAAATCACAACATTCAGCAGAATATCACAAAGTCATGACAGCCAAATTTTATTTGACATTATATGAAGAAAATAACATCCTTGCAGTACCTATGACAAATGGTTGCTTGATATTTTCAGTTTCAGAGGTGGTTGGTTGTTCAACCAGTGAAGTACTTGGATCTGTATTTTCTAAACGAAATCCAGAAAAATGAACCCCTGATGAAGCCATCAAATCTTCAACTGCTTTTGAGCCCATTTTCAGGCTTTCACTGCAAAATCAAACAATAAGAAGTTAAAAGGAACAACCAGAAGAAGAAGACACAATCATGAATAAGCTTCAATAGTCATATATTCAAGACTGCCGGATATAATCACTACAAAGACCCAGAGACAAAAACCAAGAGTAAAAAGAAAGAAAAGGCTTTGAAAGGAACAAGCTTTATTAGAACCTTGGAAAATAAGACTCTTGTGAATATTCGCAAAGATAAAAGTTTTCGGGTCAAGATCCTCTATAGAAATGATTTTTCGAAGCACCATTTCTAATACGAAACAGAAGGCTTGTTGTGCATCTCACCGTCATGCAAATAGAGACAACATTCCTAAAGTAGGGAAAGGTACTGAACAAGCAAAAACGGAAGTGTCACCATCAGGTGCCCATGAAAAATCTTATAGAGCTACCGCACCCTCCATCAGGTGCTCAACCAAATTGATGTCGCTTCACCGATCACCAACAATCAATAGCAAATTACACCAGACTCAACAGATCTTCACGGATGTCAAGTTTCAACAGACACTAGAAAACAAGTTCATAACCAATAAGTACGACCATATAAATATTATCCTCTTAGTAGCATTCTTAAATCAATCACTGAACTCGATAAAGAAAGCACCTCCAAAAAAACCCAAAAAAGAAAAAAGAAAAAAGAAAACATTAACAAATAAAATCAATCTACAATCTCGCTGTATTTGCAATACGTCTTCTACCACTTCAAGTCGAATGTTGAACTTAGAGCGAATAATTCAGAGATAGCTCCCATTTGCTCGTTAAATTCATAAAACAAACCAAAAAGAAAAAAAGAAAAAAATCACAAACTTCAATAACACAAATCGAATTAAGTCGTAAGCTTCACAAATCCCCAGCAGATGCAAACTTCCGAAACGTGATCCCATCAGCTATACAAACAAACACACACTGGCATGAACAAAGCCACACATCAAAACCAATCAATGCAGTTCCCAAATCTACCTGATGAGTACAATCCCGGAAACAACAATTTGAACGAACACACAGCTTCTAGCTTATTCGCGGCGATTCCTCGGGTGTCTCAAACAGTAAAGAGTAGCGAAATACAGTAGTAGCTGTAGCCGAGTGCGGAGTACAGACGGGTTGATGTGAATTTATACGGAAAAACGAGGTAAGGGGTTTGCCACAAATGGGGCTCGAAATTCAGGGAAATTACAGTGGGGCCCCATCCCTGCCACTCGGCGATCTAAATCTCTGTACATTAAGGACTGCTGTTGTTTCTTTGGTCGGTCATCGCCAAAGAGGAAATCGATGTGCGATCAGAGTTTTCACCGCCCGTTTTCACCTCGGCGCGGATATGGGCCCCAAACGCCTGCCCTGTTGGGATGTCCGGGTGGGGCCCGTTTATAAGCGGTTGGCCATGCGTGAGCCACCACTGCTTTGCCTCATCCTAGCCGTCTAATGGTGGTGTGCGGGTCCCGCCAAGATTCCCGGATATGCGGGCTCCGCATAAAAACCCCCATAAAGTAAATAAAATATTTAGATCCTACACGCATTTTATATTAGTAAATGGTTTCTTGAATAATTTTAAGATATATTAAACAATAAATCTTTGGTATATTTATTTATTTTAACTTTCAAAAAAAAAATTCAATTAAATGTTTAATAATTAGATTGATAACTAAGGAAGAGATGATTTGGATACTTTTCTTTTTTTTTTTTTTTTATTCTACGAGCTATTCCCAAATTTATTGGACCCAATATTAATCCTCGCTCATAGTACGGGGTTGCTGTTAACCTAAATTATTTCTGCACATAATAAACCATGAGGGATCAAATACAGAATTTCTTAATAAATAGATCGATCACAAATATATGACACAACGAGACGTTACATTATTGCGCTAACCCTTCAAGTTTGATTTCAGTATCATGAATTCTTTTCAATTTATCAATTATTTTTTTTATACATAAGTTTAATATTTATTTAAATAACGCCAACAAATTGTTTAATGTTACTTTTAATGATCAATAACGATTACTATGAAAATTGTCACAATCAACAATAAATGAAAAAACTACTGCCAAAATAGATAAATATCCACGTTTATTTTGTGAAAATCAAACTCAAATAACCCACGAACGCGTGCAATTGCGACAAGCAGGTCATGTTTATAGTAGGGTGGCCCAACACTGCCATGATGAGACCTGATTTGATTACTTCAAAATGCAAGGGCTCGGCCCATTTTGGGGCTTTGGGCTAGACTCTTAAGTTGAGGGTAGCATTTTAAATTTATAATAATGAAATTTATCTTACTTATTCATTTGAATAATAACTGATTTGAGAAAATTATTTCAGATGGTTTACCTATTAAATATATTATAAAATCACAAAAAATAATTTAAAATAAAACTCCACCAACTTTCAGTGGATGTTTTCTTCCAGCCGCATTCTGTTAAAGAAAAAGACAAAATTGGAGTGTTTTGTAATAAATGCTAAAAACAAACATGTACCAGCTTATTGCTGAAAATAAGATCGAAAAGAGTATTTTTATTTTTCACCTTCTGCTTTAAAACTGTTTAAATTACATTGTGATGCGTACTGGGGTGCAGCAACACCATAAAATATCAAGAGATCTTCACGAAAGTCCCAAGATTGTAGGGGAGACTAACTTGTAGAGAGGGGTTAGCACTCCGATGCTTAAGTCACTAATGTTTGACTGAATAAAATAAATGAAAAACTTAAATAAAGTGATAATAATGGTGAAGTGATAATTTGTGTGAGAATGTGTTGAAAAATAGCTGAAGAATGGAGAAAAATCTGTGTGCAGAGTGAGTGCCAAGAGAGTATAGATGTTACTTGAAAGTTGTAAGTTGAAAGGACGTAAGATGTCCCAAATGACCGCGCATTGTGCTCCTTTTATAGTTGGTGTTAAACTCAATTTCAAAGGAATTAGGTTGAGTGACGTATACTATTGGAAAACTTGAGAAGTAAGCTTCTCAACCCAACAAACCGCATGAGAATCGGAGTTGAATTGGTAAAGATATAGCTGTTCAAATCAATCCTGCCACATCTGTCATATTTTTCGGGAAAGCAGTTACTTGCTGAGAAATATCTGAATTCTGGTCAATCTATTGGGAATCTAAATGAGATTTTTTAGTATGACGTGGTTGTGTGATGTGTGATGTGGAACCCGAGCTGTTTGATGAATAGGCTTGTTGTACGAGCTTTTTCCATGAGCCTGCCAGGTTAGTGCATGAAAATTGAGCTTAAATAAAAAAGTCTTACTGTCTTGGGCTTGATGGTCTTGGCCTGCTGGGCTGCATGGCCTCGAGTCCTACTCTTAACTCTTGGACTGGCTCGGTGAATTTTGATGGGGCATTACATTAATATCAGTCAAAAGTTATAGATAGCTCCATATCAACTTTGACAATTTATTGAAAAAATTGTCAACATTAACTTGTTTTTCAAAACACTCAAACTTTAACTTTTTTTTTTTCACTATAATTTTTGTTTCAAGTGCTCACAACTTTAATTACTGCTTATTTATTTCCATTTTTAGTTTTTAGTTTTCAGTTTTGAAACAACAATTAAAGTAAAAACATGTTTGTTTATATATATTCTCATTAAAAACAGGGTAAATTACAGCCACCTCCCATGATGTTTGACATAATTACAAATATCCCCTAATTATTTGAAAAAATATAAATACCCCCCCTCCCCTGAGGTTTGTAATTTTTAACCAAATGCCTAAAATTAACCATTTTGCCTTTAAAGTTTTTATTAAAATTTATAGAAAAATCAGTCGAGGCAAATTGCATTATTACTCCTATGTGTAAAAAACTTAACAAACATCTCCTTGCGTATTGTAGTCCAAAAGTTTCTTAAAAATTAAATAAAAAATAATTCAGTAAATAAGAGCATTTTGGTTAGTTCACCCATAAAATAGATTGAAATATGTTACTTGTTAGAAGGTTACAAACATCAGGGGGAGTATTTGTAATTTTTCAAACAACGTGGGGTATTTATAATTATGTCAAACCTCATTGAAAGTAGCTGTAATTTACCCTTTAAAATATATTAATTTGACACCACAGTTCAATATAAAAGGCTTATTTATTTATTTAATATTAAGAAAATAAAAAATAATAAAAATAAAAATATTATAATATATATAACACAATTGGTAAAAGTCGAACTCAGAGAGTTCAACTTTTACCTAAATTTATTTATTTTTTTTAATTGCTGAAGTCGAACTCTGAGAGTTCGACTTGAAGTCGAACTCTCAAAGTTCGACTTCTACTTTCTTTTTTTTTTTAAAATTATTATTATTATTATTATTATTATTCCTACGCATATAAATGTAAAAAAAATTACATCAAAAAAATTATATTTAAATTAAAAAATATAATTTTAAAAATTAATTATAATAATTACAATTCTTAAAAATGACCGCCCGTCCCACAAGTGCGTCGGTGCCGTTGGCGCCGAGGTCTTCTTATTTCTTCACCCATATTTTGTATCGGTTCATCTTCAACATTATCATCATTATCTGCATTCATATGCAACCGACTTGATGATGTTGCAGAACTAGACTCTCCATAATCACGATATGCAACAAATGCTGGAAATGGAATTGGTGAGATGTTATATTCTGGTGCATATGTTTGACTCGTGCCAAGCCCAAGGTCAAGATCAACCTATCCATAATAAGGTTGTTGGCTTAGCATGTATGAAGCTGAATCAAACCAATCACTTTGTTGGGGCGGTTGAGGCACGTAGCAATCTTCATATACATTTAGAGGTGTATGCACTGTGGATGGACCAGCTATATCTGCCCCAATAGTATCATCACCTCTAAGTGAACTTGTAGACATTCTACTACTGCTTCTCCTTTGTCTGTGGGACGTAGACAGAGCATCATGTGGTGCTGCTTGTTGTTCGGGCTGATTATCCCTCGGAAAATGAGAAAGCATTTCACGAAGTTCAGTCATTCCGATAATAAACCGCTGATGCATTTGCAAAGACTCTTCGAAATTGGTTGGTGGAGATTGAACACTTAGATGAAGGGTCTCTGCATATTGCTCCTGCACCAATTTTAAAATAATGAATTTAAATCTAAGAGAAAAATGGGTGTAACATGAATCAAGTTTTATTGCACAACATACCACATGTTGTATTGTTGGTGCATGTCCAGGTTGATAGCCACTCTCCACACGTCTATCAGTAGATGATGAGACGAATCGACGCGTTATTCTACCGTACCAATTCCAATATCCATTTTCTGTATCTCTTCCGTTGGAAATGGGTGGTCGACACACAATCATTTCATCTCGTCTACCCCATCTACTAACGTATATCGCGTGATGAGTCTCCCAGTCTGTGCCCCCACGTGCTCTACGGGAAATGTTATGGAGGTTGAATTCCCGACTGTCTGTACCCTGTGGAATGTCTTGCCTCATTCTGAATTGACGAAGTACCCGTTCGGGATGATGCATTTCCACAATGGCATAAAATATTAGGGGACATATTGATGTCCACAACTGGGGGTTGAACTCATCTGAGTAGGCTAGAATGTTCTCCAAATTCATGTCGTACGGCTGCCAAAGAAACTGAAATAAAAGCAAATATGTTAAATTAGTGGGTAATTAATATTCATAAATAAATATGCATAAGGATGAAGCTGCATTTCCAATACCACCCGAGGATCCTGAGAACGAGGCTGACATAAATGACATGGCTGAAACATTTGCATCCCACTCTCAAGGTATGTCACCAACCCATGAACCGTCTATGCCAAATAACACTAACGAGGAAATGTTTTACCGTTCCATACCATTTTTTGATCGTACATTCCCGGAGATACCTGCTGACTCCATTGATGTTCCGTCAAAGTATGCAAAATTTTATGATGCTAATGAAGGGAGACTTGATGTGGGAATGATTTTCAAAAATAAAGATCATTTAATAGGAGCGGTGAAAGATCACTCGATACGACATGCACGGCGTGAGTATGTGGTACTTGAGAGTACCACAAAAAAATGGAAGGTCGTCTGTAAACATAGCACCCCAGGTACGTATCAATAATGTATAATCGTCTATCACAATTTTATTAGAAAGTGTATTCATCTTCTTCTTTTTTTCCACGTTCCAGATGTATGGTGTAGATGGGAGCTACGTGGAATAATAAAACCGAGAAAGGGCCGTTGGGAAATAACAAAATATAAGGGGGACCACACATGTGTTATTAACGATATGTCCCTCGAACACAGCAATTTAGACAGAAGGTACATTGCTTCTTTATTATTAGGGCAGGTAAAATGCGACCCCTCATATGGAATCAAGCATGTCATACAAACTGTGAAGGACCACACAGGGTTCGACATAACATACCAAAAGGCATGGTACAGTTTGAAGATGGCCCGTGAAACCGTTTATGGCACATGGGAGAGTTCAGTTCGAAAGCTACCAAACTTCATGGGAGCTCTCCAAAAGTATAATGAAGGGACGATTGTTGAATGGGAACATAAATACTTTCAGCGGTCAAGCAATGCATACGTGATAAAATACGTCTTCTGGGCATTCAAACCGTGTATCGATGGGTTCCAATACTGCCGCAATGTCATCAGTGTCGATGGAACACATTTATACACGAAGTACAAGCACAAAATGTTGATTGCAGCTGCCATGGATGGGAATCAACAGGTACTTCCTCTTGCGTTTGCTATTGTCGATGAAGAATCCGAAGCATCTTGGACTTGGTTTCTTCAAATGTTGAGCAAACATATTATAAGAGGACGGTCTGGGATGTGTCTTATTTCTGACCGTAATGCGGGTCTCATCAGAGCAGTGAAAAAATTTTCAGATTTTGTGCCACCACAGGGAGTGCACAGATATTGCTTGCGGCACGTATGTTCTAATTTCAACAGTCGTCACAAGAATGTCGAACTGAAGGACCTTTGTTGGAGAGCTGGTTCTGAATATCAAATCAGCAAGTTCAATCGAACAATGAACGAGATAAAGGCTCACAAATTAGAAGCGTTTGTGTACTTAGAGAATATTGAGAAGGAAAAATGGACAGCTTCTCACGATGGCGGATGGCGGTGCGGAATTCTCACAACCAACATGTCAGAGTGCATCAATGGAGTTCTGAAAGGGGCTCGTCGATTGCCTGTGACTGCAATAGTGGAAATAACATTTGCTCGTTCAGTCCACTATTTTCGTGAGAGGATGGCGAAAAGTGGTGTCATGTTAAGCAACAACCAATTATGGACGGACTTTGCAAACAAATTATTCCAACGTTGGTTCGAAAAAAGTGTTGAACATGCTGTGACGAGATACAACCAGCACCAACAGTCTGCCTCCGTTGTGACAAAACGTCAGACTGGACATGGATTCAACACTCACGTCGTCAAAATTGCCACACGAGAATGTTCATGTGGCAAATGGAGTCAATTCGGCATCCCGTGCTTGCATGCTCAAAAGGTATGCGCTGCATATAGAATTAGTGCCCCATCAATGGTGAAGGACTATTATGATATAATGGCTTACAGGAGAACATATTCTAAGTCTTTTCATCCTTTGATGGCGGAAGATTATTGGGATGTTCCACAATTTGAGTTGGTCCATGACACTACTTTACGTGGCATCATTCATCGTGGTAGAATCCAAACCACACGTATTCCTAACGAGATGGATTGGCCACAAACGCGAGATAGACAACAATACCAACAAAGGGAGGGCCATTCAAGACAAACTGATGCGTCGGTGAGGGGTCGTAGAAGACAACAATAATTTTAAGAATTGTAATTATTCTAAATGATTTTTAAAACTTTATTCTTTGATTTAAATATAATTTGTTTACTGTAATTATATTTTTTGTGTTAATAAATATTTTTTGTGGTATATTTATTTTAACTTATATGCAGATTAAATAATAATAATAATAAAATTAAAAAAATTGAATATACGCAAAAATAATAATAATAATAATAATTTAAAAAAAAAGTAAAGTAGAAGTCGAACTTTGAGAGTTCGACTTGAAGTCGAACTCTCAGAGTTCGACTTCAGCAATTAAAAAAAAAAAAATTTAGGTAAAAGTCGAACTCTCTGAGTTCGACTTTTACCAATTGTGTTATATATTATAATATTTTTATTTTTGTTATTTTTTATTTTCTTAATATTAAATAAATAAATAACCCCAATATAAAACACCATCTCATTAACTAATCTAAACACATTCTCGTTTCATATAAAAATTTAAATAAAATTAAAAATACATATTTTCCACTAAAAACTGAAAATGAAAACACAAACAAACGGGCTGTGGATGAAAACGGATTTGGTGAAAATTTTCGATAAATAGTGCGGGGTTGAGACAAATTGGTGAGAGGATGTAAAAGAGATATGAAAAGCACAAAATTGAATGATTTGAATGAAGGTGCCGTGAAGCGATCCAACGGTTCAAAATGCCACAACTTTGGACAATTTCCCCTCCCCTTTGTTTCAAACTTCCAACGTACACTTTCTTTGTTGCATTGCACGAACTTGCTGGCAGTAAAATCGGCTATTTGTTACCTACCCCACAAAAAAGAAGATAATTCACCTACTCCTAACTATGCTACCTATATTTTAATTATTGCTCATTTATCATATAATTTTGGTGTAGGAAAATTTGTAGACGGGTTTTGTCAGAATATATTTTGTTGATAATATTTCATATAGTCTCGTCAATTTTAATAGGAACAAGTTACAATATAATACACGATACTCTGCTGTAAACACAAAATTTCCATCATCCTCAGGTATCGATTTTTTAAACACTTGATACAAAGTATATTAAGTGTATATTTTAATAGATCGAGTTGTAGAGTAAAATACTTATTACATTTCATCCAATCTTACACTTATCCATAAAATACGTATTATACAGATGATTCATTAATATGACTTTATTTAAATTACAACTTTATTTACTCCCCCGACCCAAAAAAGAAAAAATAAAGAAGGGGCAAGGTGTTAATTTGAATAAAACCAAATGCATGGTGATGGCCACAAGGACCACAAAACTTAGGCAACCAACATCATCATAATCACCACACTGCTCTCTTTCACTAACGTGGTTTCCTTACATTATTCCATACCCCGACCCCGACACACAACTTTATCATCAAATTTTTTTTTTCCAGTAGTATGTTATTCATTATATTATTTAATATATTTAAATTTAAATATCAATTTGATATAATAATTCAAATCAATAAATTTTAGATAAGATAAAAAAATAATAAATTTCTATCAAAGTAAATATACACCCACATTTGTTGAACTTAAATTTACAATCTTACCACTTAAGCAAACTTCACTATCGACCTCTTCATAATAAATTCTTTCATTTAAAAAAATTTCACAATTAATTTAAATCCCATCAAATTAAACCTCCCATTCCCGTAATTAATTAAGGTCTGTGGTCTTCACTTCAACAAGGCAAAGGCAGATCTTGCCGCCCAGCCCAACGTTCAAAAGACCCCACCTCAGACTCCAGTTGTCGGATCCTGGTTCGGCCCATTCCTCGCCACGTGGAATTCAGTGCTATTAATCACAAAATATCATAATTAAGCACAATTTAAATCGTCTTAACTCCGTTAAATATACCGTGGGGTTCCGAAAAGCAGAGACAACGGGACATTTTTCTATCACTGCCTTGTTATTTTTTTTGCCCTGTCTTCATTACTTGAGTGAGTCTTCTTCTCTCCGCCTTTCTTGCTCTCGTATTTGCATTAAATGAACCTCTATTCAATTTTGAATTCTTGTTTGCAATTCACGGGAACCTCGTCCAACTCAACCTCTCATTTTATAGTTCAGATCTAATCTCAATAGGATTTTTATCCGTCAGCCGGCTGCAGCCTGATTCCTTATGTTCTTCTTCATCATCCCGGGATTCGATCACCGGAATTTGTAGGACTGTTCGCCGCCGGTGATTTATCAGGTAACTTACAGTTGTTTTTATCGTTGAATTTCAAATTCAAATTCAAATTCGGTTTCCGGGTTCTTGATTCTTTTTCCTTTTTGTCTGGTTTCTCATGCTGAACGCTCTGCGACTGATACTGCCAGCATTCTTTAATTTAATTGGGTTAGCCCGAAAACCCGCAAGATTTATGAGGAGAAAACTGTCTCTGATCATTGTTATTAACGAGAAATAATATCTTAACCATTTATTAATTCAGTTGAACTTGTCAGTTTCAGAAAATTCGAAGACTTAATTTGATTCCCCGTAACAAGCCATCCTCTTTCTTTTTGTTCTTACTGAAATGAAATGTGATTGTTACAGGGCAATTTTAATCATAAGTATTCATTCGGGAGGTCGGGCTAAGGAGAAACGCCAGAAAAGGAGAGAATGCCGCAAGAAAGCTACAGTAGCTCAATTTTCAGCTCACCCAGCAAGAACTTGAGAGGACTAAAGGGATTGATCTACAACAACACTGGTACTCCATATGCTGAAGAAATCATCAGTGACCGCGAATTAGCTCACAGAAAAGCCGAGGAAGCAGGTACGTTTACATACACACAATTCCACTAAACTCTGAATTCTCTGTTTGTTCTTCCTCTCTGAATTTATTAATGAATTAGCCTTCCAATAACTTGAGAGTAATTCTACTTTTCAATCGACAAAATTAAGATAAAAAGGCAAAGCCAAAAGAAAGGGAAAATAGTTTCCTGGAAGTCAAAAGTGTAGTAGTTGGTGTTGGTGCATTAAGATTCCAGATTTGAAGTCCGAAAGCAAAAGGGGTAATGCAGCACATCATGATGTAATATAGTTGGAGACTTGGAGTAGGCAGATGGCCTGCGAATGCGTTCAAAAAGTTGGAACTTAAAGTTGTAATAGAGGGCCGGATACTCATGTCAGTTTGGCCCGCCATCAAAGTTCTGGTGGGTCTATTTCTCTAATCCGGCCACCAATTTTAGTTGCAGGCATGAATAAAAAAGAACTCTAGTCGGCAAGGCTTTTAAAAACTATGTATAATTATTGCATTTGCCACCACCAGGCTTGCTCTTCACGCTGGGACAAGAATTAATCAAGTGCCTATATAAGAATTAATCAAGGCATGAATGATGCATCAGAAGTATTTCTTTAAATATTTAGTGAAATTGCAATTAGGCTAATGATTAAAAGAAATCCGAATCCTAGCATTGTGTGAGAAGTAGAATAATAATTCATGTAATTTAAGTAACAAACTGACAATGGGATACAAGATCTCTTCAATCCTAAATGAAAACTCCTAACAATAATACCCAAACTGGCTAAATCTACACAAATACAACCACCCTCAATCTTAACCCTAGAAAACCCTAGCCTCCGAAACCATAAAGGGTGCGTCCCTGCCTCTTGAGGGCATAAACCACGTCCATGGCGGTCACCGTCTTCCGACGAGCATGCTCGGTGTAGGTGACGGCGTCACGGATGACGTTCTCCAGGAAAATCTTCAAAACACCGCGAGTCTCCTCGTAGATTAGACCGCTGATGCGTTTAACGCCGCCTCGACGGGCCAGACGCCGAATCGCCGGCTTGGTGATACCCTGGATGTTATCCCTGAGCACCTTCCTGTGCCGCTTAGCTCCGCCCTTTCCCAAACCTTTGCCTCCCTTTCCTCTTCCTGACATTCTCTACGATCTCAACGAATTCAGAGAAACTCCGACGGAAAATCTTACCAGAATGAATCTGAATATTTTTCTGTTGTTAGTGCAAAATGGTGATTATGATGGGTTATTTATAGGGTAAGAGTCCGTGGGTGGGAATTCACTAGAGCCGTTGGATTATGTGGAACAATCTACGGTTGTGAGCTGGGATCCACGTTTTTTCATTTGGACTGCTGTGAGCCATTGATAAGACATGAATCGACGGTATGGGGTGTGTATTAACTTTTAGGTTAATGGCGCGATCATTTGGGTTTAGGTTTTTGAAATTCCACCAATACCCCCGAAATTTCGCGTTGAAAATTTCAGTTGGCGCGCTAACTGAACTTTTAGTCACAAAACAGTAATTAATTAAAAAAAATAAAGAAATAAGATGAAATTAATCAAAATAGTAAAAGAAAACAGAGAATGGCTTTGTAGTAGTAAAACAATCTGAACGGCTTTCCGTGTGCTTTACGAACGCATAATTTCAGCTCTGAGGAGGTACCAGGCGGCGGAATGGCTGCGGCGGATGGACCAGGGCGCATCGGAGGTGCTCCCCGAGGAACCGACGGAGGGGGAATTCTGTTTGGCGCTTCGCAACGGACTAATTCTCTGCAATGTCCTCAACAAAGTCAATCCCGGGGCTGTTCACAAGGTACTGCGAACAATCAACTGCTATTTGTCATGGATTTGCTTTTGTGGATGGCGTTTGATACTTTGATTGTTTAACGATGCTTGTGGTTTTCTGCTGTCCTGTTTGTGAAAATGTGTAGGTGGTGGAGAATCCGGTGCTGGATGTGCAGGCTACGGAGGGGGCAGCACAGTCTGCTATTCAGTACTTTGAAAACATGAGGAATTTTCTTGTTGCTGTTGGCAAGATGAAGCTGCTCACGTTTGAAGCGTCTGATCTTGAAAAGGTTTGCACCTCTTTTTGGGTTTGTGTTGCTTAATGCTGGTGCTGCGATGATTATGCTGTGGGGATGTGTAGTAGCTTTTAATTTGCACGTATCATGGATAGGTGTCAGCAATAAGGTGATAACATCTTCGTGCTTGGTTCACTGAATTGAGTTGAATTAACATGGACTGTAATTGATTTGCAGCAGACTTTGTAGATTGTTTTAACTTCCTTTTAACTGTTATGGTGATTCTTGCTGATCCACGAACACCAATTTTGGTTAAGCATGAGGATGGACAAATGGTGGCTGCTTCAGCGGTCTCATGGGGCTTTGTGTTTTTGGATATAAATGTTTAACATTTTGTAATGTAACTTATGTTATGATTGCATTCCAGCTTAAATGAAATGTGTTTTAATATTTTCAGTTAAAACATTTAAATGATACTCATGCTTCGAAGTGGTTATTCAACTTTGTTATGTCTTTCCTGTTATACATTAATGAACTTCAAAATTCTTGAATTGATAGGGAGGCTCATCAAGCAAAGTAGTGGAATGCATTCTGTGTTTAAAAGGATATCATGAATGGAAGGAATCTGGAGGTATTGGAGTCTGGAGATACGGTGGAACAGTGAAGATTACTTCGTTCATGAAAGAATCACCATCTACAGGGAGTAGTGAGAGCGCAGATGAATCAACAGATGATTCTGAGTCTTCACAATATGAACAACTAATGGAGTTCCTCCACTTATCTACTGAATCACATGAGGAATCCAGGGCAGCCAATGTACTCACCTTCATGTTTGATCATTTTAGTCTTGGTCTTCTACAATCTTACCTGACCGAAAGCAATGGGTTTGATGACTTGCCTTTGAGTCCAATGGTAGGTAAGACTATTCGTTGTTTGTTGTATGTGCATATGCTATTTGTTGTGTTTTGCTGGAGCCCAGAACGACAAAAGATTTTCTGAAAAGGACATCTGAAGAAGTTTTAACACCTTGAAGGAAATAAAATACTCAACATGATGGTTTACCATGAATACATACCAGATTGTTCTTTCCCTGTATGGAGGTCTTAAAATACATACTCTTGTATTAATTTTATTTGGTTTAAGACTTGTCAGTATCTGCATTGTCATATGCATACAGCAGTTTATCATTGTAATGCATCTATTTGAATAATTTGTTATACCATTATCATCTGCATTTTCCAAGTATACCGACCATCTTCATTCAGCTGACTGTGGAAATATGTAGGTTATTGATATTGTGCTGAGGAAGGTTGTTAAGGATTTCTCAGCACTAACGATGTCTCAGGGTGATCAGGTAATTACGGGAATAGCTATTTATGAACATGACACGATTTCTGCCGATTCAATCTAGTACTTGAACTAATTTATCTGATCAATTGTCTCCATGAAGTTACAGTTTGTTTCTTTGGCTTGCAGCTTGGCTTATTTTTGAAGAAAGTCCTTAATAGTGATTGTGGTCCTCCGACAAAATCTCAATTCCTTGAAGCCATAACAAAGTACCTAAGCAAAAGGACCAGTCTTGTATCAAGTGATATTTCTAATTTCTGTATTTGTGGTGGAAAAGGTGATGTTGTACGGCATGGAAATATCTCCTCTCATGGTGGTCTAGAACTACTTGATCTTCAGCACAGACAGCTCGAGGTATTTGCCCTTGGTTTCTGTAGCGTTTTGTCCTACCTCCTCTCTTTTGTTTGCCTAACTTAAGATTTATAGGAGTATAGAATGAGAAATTCAAACTGATCCACTAAATGGATTTTAACCTTTCACGACTTTATACTTCAACAGCCAGCAGTTGAAGTCAAATTATAATGACACCGTTTTTTTTAAAGGGAAAGAATACATATAAAAGATTACTGAAGTCATGTATTTGGTTGAGATCCTATTTGTTATTGATCATTCAGTATGGAAGTGTAAGAATTCTGGGAAAAAGGATCATCATCATTGTGTTTAAAATTTAACATCTGCTTTATCTCTAAGAGAGATTTTGTGAGTTCCAGTGAAATGTTTGCCAGTTTTGGACTTCTGATCAAACTTTTAGGGGCTGCCGGACATACAATAATAACTTAACTGCACAATATATATTATATGAGGAGTTTCTTTCCGTGAGATGCTTTTGTTTCCGGCTGAAAATGTATCTTCGCTGCTCATGTCAGTATACTTCAACTTTGCATCCTCTTATGTGAATGTTCTCCTGATATTATGTTTCTATTGTTTTAATATTACAGGACCTAAAAGCTCTTTTTAAAGAGACAAAAGAAGAAGTCCACCGGGTTCAATTAGGATGGGGGAAAGAATTCCAATGCCTGGGTGAGATTCAACCCAGCAGTTTCATTTTGTCATTTCTTCTTTTTGTTTATCTTCTTGAATTTGTATGCTGTCTGCATGAACAAAATTTGCCTTTTTTAGTGCTGAAATTCATGTTACATTATACTTCTAGCAGCATTTGTCTAGTCTATTAATGCAACAATACCTTTACCAGGGCACCATGTCAAGGGCCTCGAAGTTGCCGCTTCTTCATATCATAAAGTTTTGGAAGAAAACCGTCTTCTCTATAATCAAGTTCAAGATCTAAAAGGTGATCTTTTAATTTTATAAAAAGCTTGTAGATGTTGCCTTTTGGAGTCTAAGAGCCTTGTAGCCCAAAAGCATATAATTGGTATTTGTTTGAAACTGAAATTAATATAACAGAATTGTTCTTCACAGGAACCATCAGAGTTTACTGTAGAGTAAGACCGTTCCTTCCAGGACAATCTAATGGGCAGTCGACAGTTGATTATATTGGGGAAAATGGAAATATTATGATTGTGAATCCCCTGAAGCAGGGTAAAGATGCAAGGAAGGTTTTCTCATTCAATAAGGTCTTTGGGACAAATGTGACACAGCGTATGCCCTCATCACTTCTCTTTGAGTTGATATTGCAATCTGGCCACCTTCAAAATTAGATATGTGAAATTGAAAGCTGTGCAGCAAGATAGCTTTCACCAGGAGATGTGGACAATCTCTAGTGTCATTCTTAAAATTCAATCAGCGTGTAATATAAAAGCTTCCTAAAACATTCTTTTCTGAAGCTTCTTATGCTAATCTGTTTTCAATTTTGCAGAACATATATATGCAGATACCCAGCCATTAGTGAGATCTGTTCTGGATGGTTATAATGTTTGTATATTTGCATATGGTCAGACTGGCTCTGGGAAGACATACACAATGGTAATGTGGTTATTGCCAGTTCAATTGGATATGTAGCATCATAGTGCATTATAAATTCAGAAAATGCCTTTGCCACAAATTGCATGGCACTTTTGGCAGCACAAGCACAAAGTTATTAACTTATCATTGAGGGGAACATATTATGTTTTGTCTTGTGATCTCGGTGAACATTCCCCATCTCTTCTATAGTTGTGGACAACTAGTGGATGATGCAGATTGCAGATGTTAACTACTTACTATGTTTCTATATTTCCTTAAGCACTCATCATTAGCCATGTTATTCTATATCTAAATATCTAGATACGACTCCAGTGCATAACAATTTCAAGGAAGAAATGTTCTTATTGAAGTTATAACTGGAACATGATAGTCGATTTTCCTTGGATAAATTGGGGCTTTTTGGACTACAGACAAATTATTCCCCTATGACTCAATTGGGAAAGACATGCCAATCTGTATGGTGGCAAAACTATGTAATAATTAAGCTATTTCATAAGGGGCAGGCCATCATAACCAAAAAAATATAGCATGTTTGTGTTCTTAAGATCTTTCACACATGAGGATTCAATCATTTACATTCCATGTACACAGAGTGGTCCAGACTTGACAACAGAGGAGACATGGGGGGTGAACTATCGTGCTCTAGGTGACCTGTTTCACATTTCAAAGGCCAGAATGGATGTTATAGAATACGATGTTGCAGTTCAAATGATTGAGATATACAATGAACAAGTGAGAGATTTGTTGGTCTCTGATGGAAGCAATAGAAGATATCCTTGTCAAATTATGTTTTCTCATTGTTGATGTGAAAATCTTTTCTTCTTATGATATACATCTCTTAACTTGAATTGTGAATGCCCTTAATTGTTTGTACATTAGATATCCGAAACAATTCTCAACTTAATGGTCTCAATGTTCCTGATGCAAGCCTAGTTCCTGTTAAATGTACTCAAGATGTTCTTGATTTGATGAGAATAGGACAAAGAAATCGTGCTGTGGGTGCAACAGCTTTGAATGTGCGGAGTAGCCGATCTCATAGGTATTACTTTTAACCTTTTTTGTCCTCCTATGAAGCTTACAGTTTTCTGCAGGACATCTCTTCTTGAATGTTATTTTTATGATCTTTAATTGACGCCCTTTCTTGCAGTATTTTGACAGTACATGTCCGAGGAAAAGAACTAGTCTCAGGCTCCATCTTAAAGGGTTGCCTTCACTTGGTAGATCTAGCTGGGAGTGAAAGAGTGGATAAATCTGAAGCTGTTGGCGAAAGATTGAAAGAAGCTCAGCATATTAACAGATCTCTTTCTGCACTTGGAGATGTTATTGCTGCTCTAGCACAAAAGAGTTCTCATGTACCTTACAGGAATAGCAAGCTAACTCAAGTCTTACAAGATTCTCTAGGTAATTCATCGAACCGACATTTTTTGTAAACGATTACTTTTAGATGCAATGGTTCAATCCTGGTATATGATTGAGATAAATGAAATACAGTCTCACACTCCTTGCCTTACATAGTAACCTTTCTGAGGTACTTGGTTGTTGACCTGGCATCAGATTATGTGAGTCGACTTGAAAGATCTTGACTACAAATTGTTTATAAGAATAACATAAATATCAAGATATTGTAAAGCCTGTTTTAGATGTAACATCAGTTCTGCAAAGCTTATTGTTCTTATTACCGTCATCTTTTCCACAGGAGGACATGCTAAGACGCTGATGTTTGTGCATATAAACCCAGAGGTTAATGCTCTAGGGGAGACAATTAGCACTCTGAAATTTGCTGAGAGAGTTGCCACAATAAACCTGGGGGCAGCCCAATCTAATAAAGAAACTAGTGAAATTAGAGAATTTAAAGAAGAGGTCTGTACTTCTACAATTACTTATCTAACTTTGGTTTGAACTTGTTTAGCTCATGTTCTTAATGTTTCATGGTTCATTAAGATCTCAAACCTCAAGCTAATTTTGGAGAGAAAGGAAGCTGAATTGGAGCAGTTGAAAAGTCGCACAAATAGAGGTGCTGTTTCACCTCTGCGGATACCTAAATTTAACAGCAATGCCAGTCTGAAGCCTGAGACCAGTCAGCAGCTTGTAGATACTCAAAACATAGAGGTAACTGCCAAAAAAAGCTGTTGTATAGACATGAAAGTCATAATTAGATATTCAAGTATTAACTAATATTCCAAATTCACATCCTTCTTTTGAATTTGATCACTTTTGTTTTGTCCTTTTGACGTGGTAAAATATAAAAAGTAACTGGAGTGAGGTTACAATAGAGGTTTTGAATGTGGTTATATGTGAGAGCCTAAGTTAGAGACTAGTGTAAAAAGTAAAACTATGCAGTTGGCCTAAAATGGGGCATATGATTAATCTTCATTGAATTGCACGGCGTTGGTTTTGGAAAAGTTCAACCGCAAGGAAATATCTGGTGTGATTCAATGCTTTTGAGTTCATAAAAAGCTTAAACATCTTATTGTGACATTGGCAATAGATTTCCAATATCCATGTGGTTTGATTAGCTGCAAGTAGATCTGATCTCTTTCATGTTAAATTTCAGGCGAGAAGCTGTTCCTCTGGTAAGCAGAGAAGACCTCGACTGCCCTCAAAATTCATGGACAAGGATGTCATCCCGAAAGTGCACCTCCTAGCTGAAGAAAGATCAGTAGCCTCCACAAATCCTAGATCTCCATCTCCTCCAATTAGGAGATCAATATCCACTGATAGAGCTGCCCTCATCAGACCTAGAATAAAGTCGGATGCACTTGAAAATCAATCGGTCATAAAAGTCTCATTTCCAGCAAGTCTTGCAGTCAATAAATCTGCCTGTGTGCCTCCAATTGTACCATATGCCATGAATACACGCCTCTATCCGCTGGGTTCACAAGAGGCACCTCTTCCAGATGCTTTAAACATCCTCCAGAGGGTCACACTACGAAAAGTTCCTTCAGAAAATGAAGAGCAATTCAAGCAAGCACTGAATGTACGGCCAGGTGGCATCAGAAAAACTAAACCAGAGAGTAAGCTCAAGATCAAACAACAGACATCAGCTAAAGTTCAGAAATCTGGTGTTTCAGAGACGACCTTGCTTTCTGATGTGGGCACCCGTAAAATGCTGGAGGAGGCTCAAAAAGTTGATTTTTCAGATCCTGAAAGTGAGCAGGGGCGTATAGGGTTGCCGGCATGTGGTACCACTAGGGTGAAGAAGCTTCATAGGAACTTCTCAAGGAACTCCCAAAATGTAGAACCAAGGTATGACAGAAATGTTTGCTTCATAAATTAAGTTTCCATATTCTTAGACTTCTCACAGGGAACCTTTTCCTAGTCCATTTGTTTTTACTTTTTCTTATTCTATTGACACAAATAACTCTCCTCAAACAGAGAACTAATCCAGACAGTGGATCCCTTGTCGGCTGGGTACCAGGAAAATAAACTCTCCAACGTTGTACCTCAGAGCGTAAAAGAATCAGGCAATTCATCCATGCCTGAATTTCGAAGGAGTAGATCTACGCCTCGAGGGAAATTTATGATTTGACTGCAAACGAACTGAGCATGTGGTCATGAGAATATTTGTACAGTACCTTCTTTACTTCTTGATTCCAGATTGCAGTGCTCTTTCCACACTATGATTCTGTATTTATGAGGTCTACATGATTCATTCCTTCATGTCCATATGTTGTCAAGATACTATTGATTCTTTTACGGTTTCCTCTTGTGCCCCACATCAGCCATAGAACGGGCGTGCGCCCATCCGTGATGTGGCCATCGGAGGAATGAAATATAATACCGCTTTCAGAAACAAGGGGATTGATAGATACTTACTGCTTATTTTTCCTATTCTCAAGTTATTTTATCATTATTTTTCTTACGTTATTATAGTTTTAGAAGTGCAGGTTGAAAGATATGAATAACATTGATAGTTCTGGATTTTTCGCTTTTCTCCTTTTACCTCATCTTTTTTTCTCCCTACTTGCTCTCCTTTTTTTCTTTTCAATTTAATTATTTTATTTTCTATCTAAAATAGAATTACTTATTTACTTATCATACCTCAAATAAATACTGATATATAATTAAAGAAAGGTACAGCAAAAGGGACTGACAATTCTTTTTCAAAAGTTTAGCACATACATCAACGGTATGAAAGTTGCTGCAATAATACAATTGAGTTAGGTTAAATGTCAAGTAATACTCTTCGAACGTTATTCGATATCCAACTTCCATTTTGTTGGAGGGTGATGGGCCGGATCCTCAAAGGTCGTGTTTTGAAGGTCGCGCCTCAGGACTAGGGTGACAAGAAATAAACTTGAAATTTGCACAAGGGAATAACCAAGCTGGGGCACTTCAACGGAGTATCCCGATGCTCAAATCATATATTGGGTCAATGAGATTGGAGAAATGAACTGAGAGAAGTTAATATAGGTAAGAGAAGATAACTTGACCTTATTAATTGTTGGGTATTTATATTCCTTGACATATTGTACGGATGACCTCCCTCTTGTCTGAGTTCTGCGACGTGTTGCTCGTCCATCATTTCGTGCTGACTTATGTACTAATGGGCTTGAGCTCTTATATCCAATTCGGCTCTTCTAACTTGGGTTACCTGTGGGCCTTCGGGTTTGACCTAGGATTGTCAATGGGTCAAAATTGCTCAGGCCCAAACTCAGGCCCGAATCTGCATTTTTAAAACAGACTTAAACCCATCAAATTAAAATGATTGGGTTTGGGTCAAGTAATATACCCAACTTTACCCATCAGACCCAAAATTTCATACACAATCTACTCTCCTCCCTCAACTTCCACTGCTTTCTCAACTCTCCGTCCACCCTTTGCCTTCGAAGCCCTCGAAGCCCCCCATCGCCACGGTCGCGCCCACCCCAAGCCCCCATCGTTACGGCGGTGCCCCACCCCAAGATCCCACGGCCGCGCCCATCCCAAGATCCCGTCGCCGCTGTGAAAGCATTTGATTTTATTTTTTCTTTGAGTTTAGAGATTGTGTATCTGTTTTTTGGAAGATTTTGATATTTGATTTTGATTTCTTGACTATGGGTATTGAAAAAACTGTAAATGAATTTAGTTTCTTGGAAAGGCTACTTAATTTATAATTTATTTTGTTTTAATCTTCTATTTTATCGTAGAATGATAGAGTTATGAAAGTTTGGGAAGTTTATCTAAAAATCACATTGCTTTGAGACTTGTTTATTTTAATCAAAATTTAGAACTGGCTAATTTATTGTTTTAAGGTTGTTTTGTTTCGTTAATGTTCATCTAACCACAATAATATTGTTTGATTCATATTGTATTTTGTTGTTGTTTTTTATAGTTTATTTAAACAAGGGATTGGGGGGGGGGGGGGAGGAAAAACGATAGAATCGGGTCTGAGTCGGTCCCGAAACAAAAGGCCGGGTCTGATCGGGTCTAGAGACTCATGAATCTCAAATTAGATTAGATAGGATTTGGATAGTAATTAATTATTTGAATCTTGGGCTAGTCCTACCCATTGATTGGCCTTTCTGACCATGTCTACAAAAGCCCATGTCAGAAGGTATATCTTAAATTGTTATATTTAGTTTAAAATTGGGATATTATCTCAATTTTTCCGACTACCAAAGTCTACGGGGCAATTGTAAAAACTTTTAATTTTTCTTCAATTATCACCACTGTATAAAATATTGAATCATGAAAATAATATTATTATTTTATGATATTATATTATGATGCTACAGTTAATAAACCGCATGAATATCATCAAATCATTTATTTATGTTTTAATTTTCGTCAAGCTTATTAGCCATTCGCGCGTAAAAGCCTACCCATCTCCATCTGTTGTAATAAATTCCAAGCCATCTCGAAAATTTGCCGCTCTCGAATTAGGGTTAGTTAGTCTCCCTTAAATTCTTCAGCGTCCAAACATGGCCTGCTTTCCGGGGAACTTCATCCATGGAACTGCAATCAAGCTCCAATTCCGCGTCTTTCTGATCCCCTGGTCGGTATCTTCTTCATTCTCTGTCCTTTGTTGTTCTATATTTTCCTCTTCCCTGCGAAAATTGAATCTATCAGTTTTGGAGAAAAGAGCAATCCACTCTGACGAAATAAGAATAACCATTAAGCTCTTTTGTGGAAAATTTTAGTCTTGCTACGTTAAATGGCAGCCATAGTTATCGTATATTTCTTTTTAAAGATTTAATCTTTAGGGTAAAAAGGAAAAGCGGTATAATTTGCTGCGCCAAGGGAAGAGACTACAGTAGCTCGTTTCCAGTGAAATACATCCCCAACAAATCCTCAAAGAACGAAGCAAATGAAGCTGTTTCTTTGCCTCAGAGGTATTTGAACAGAAGGCATGATGAGCCGGAGTTGAATGTGGCGACTGCCGATATTTCCAAGAATGGAAGCAGGAGGGTTTTTTATGTTGACTCCAGGAATCATGATGCGTGCAGCACTTCTAACACAAGTCATGGGCTGAGTTTCGGTATGGTTAAGTTACAGTTAGTATATTTTTTATGTGGGGAAGTTGAACTGAAATTTTTACTTGTTATGTGGGAATTTCTAGAGGTGGAAGAAGAGATCGAGGGGGATTTCATGGCTGTAAATGATGAATTCGTTGAAGAGCCTGACGAGATCGTTGATAATAGTAGTAAAAGATCTCTTGGAATTCAATCGGGTTATAGTCGGCAAGATGTGGAGAAGTTGGCGATTGAGTTACTTGCTTCCAGGTTGATTATTTGAATAATTTCATATAGGTGAATAAATTAGAATGCTCTGATTTTTCCATTTTAACTGAATCATTAGTAAATTTGATTGGTTTTTCTCCCTTAATATACTGATCTGGGTTTGTATTTGTTAATTTGCTGAGAGATTTTACATAACAAGATGTCTTGGAAGCAGCTTAGTATTTAAGTTTTATGAACCAAATAGAAATGAACGCCCTTGGTTGATTTTATTCCACGACTAAGATTTTCTAGAAATTCAAGTTATGAGCATGGATCACCTAGAGTGATTAAGCCCATAATGAAGAACCCCAACCAGGAAGTCTTAACTTTGTGACTAATATTCTTGGCTACCTTGGACTCCTGTATAATTTTAGTCCTGGACTTGGTGAAAGCCTTCCCTTTGAAATAACCAAAGAGGTGGAAACCAAATACTATCCTGGTGAACTAAGTGCAGACGGTAATATTATGAAACATGAAGACAAGGTCGCTGCGACAGTTGAGAAAACAGTGGTTGGTAATGGCTCAATCAATACATCCAAACTGTTGGATCTTATGCAGTGACTTAGAATGACTTCAAAAGGAAAATCCAATAGATTTTGAGTGAAGTTAGTTCTAAACGTTCCAAATATTGTATTTGTCAGAATATGAACTAGAGTAAGAAACATCACTGAAGGCACTAGGATTACCTTGAGGGTGCAAATTCGTGCAAACGAGGAGATAGGGAAATTTTCCTGCTATAGAAACAGCCAGATCTAGTAGCTTGTTCAGAGGGAGTGAACCTCCTGATGCAGTTTTACATTTGGCTTAATTGTTGTTGTCATGAATGAGGCTAAGCTTCTGATGCACTAAAAGAAGGTGTATAATCATTGTCTTGGTTATACAATAATGCTAGTAAGAGAATTTCTATTTTGTGGGAACCCTTACCTTTCATTCAAGTTCTGATGACAACCTAGTGAACCAGCTAGCTTGTTGGTCTTCAAACTTTTCTTCTGGGAGTAATATTGATCGGGGTAAAAGATTTATGTGCTTGCTCAAACTCATCTTAAAGTTTGCTTATGTGTATGTTCACAATTTTGTGTGCCTGAGGCATGCTGTAAAATTGCAGAGCATTTACTGCTGTGGAGATGAAAAAGAAGCTACAAGGAAAGAGTTTTCCACTTGAAATTGTTGATGCAGTGATAACAGACTACCAGAACAGGTGCATAGCCAAGAAAATGTAGTTTTCAATTCATCACTCTTTCCGGTGGAATATGGATGAAATTCTCTTGCAGTGTATTAATCACTTTTAGGAGTTTGACATGATTCTACATGAAGTTACGATTACAGGCCTCATATGAGGAAAATGTTAGTTCCAAGCAATCACAAAATTGTGCAGCACAACCTACTTGCAGTCCTTGATCCTGGTTTTTTACTGTAGGGGTCTGATTAATGACGGCTTATATGCGGAAACATATTCTCGATCCAGATGGTCTTCCTCGAGCTGGGGGCCTCGGCGAATAAGACAAGTAAAAACTTAACTCTATATTATGCTATAAACTGTTCCAAATATGTATCTGTGGTATATGATTGGCAAGCTTTTCCTCACCTACCTCAATCAGCAAACTTTATTGGTCTTACTGAAGGTGCAGTGCCCCCTTTATTGTGCTCTGGACAACTTACTGTGCACTTTACAATTGATGTTTGGTTTTGTTAACGGATGATTTAATAGCTTTTATATCCAGTTACCTTTTCATCAACTCAGGCCAAGTTGCTAAGAATAGGAATTTTTCTGCATGGTGATTGATGTTTCCTTTGATACACACAAAACTTATATAGTTCCCAAAAAATTCTTCTCCCTGGATTTTTTAGTAATACATATTCTTGAGGTTTTGATGCTTCACATAAAGACATTAGCTGCTATCCAGGTTGTTGAGGTCTGCATCTAATCACAATAGCTAATGACGGATGACAATCTTGTTCTATAATCTAGTTCCGTTTTTCTTAAGTCTTAGTTAGGAAGGCTCGTTTTGCTGTTTATATCCATCAGGAAAACATGGGAAAGAAATTACAATCTTCCAGGACCCAGGTTGTGCTTTTGCCCTACAGGTGTAATTTCCTTTATTTATCCCACCCTATCTTGCTGAGAGAATGTATGAGTTTCAGCTCTGTTATTAGAGATGTTGCAGTATTTTGGCATTAGTTTGACCTGTTATTGCATGGATATCACAAGTTGTAACTATAATCACCTCAGTAAGGGAACAGTTGCGTCTAATTGTATTATGATTCTTAATTAGGCATTATTCAAAAAGGGGGTGAGCGAAGTAGATGCAGAGAAAGCGATAAAACTAGTCTTTGAGAATGGTGAAGGCGGTGAAGATCAGGATTCAGGAATTGCTATGTCAAAGCATTCTATTGATCAGCTATATGTTCAGGCCTCAAAGCAATGGCAGCGAAGTCGCGGATCCCCTCAAGAGACACGAAAATTAAGAATCATCCGGTGGCTTCAGTATCGTGGCTTCAATTGGAGTGTTATTAAATATGTATTGAAGAAGTTGGAATCTGATGAGAGTGCTTCCTAAAGCCTCCCTGCTCTGCTGCCAGTGGTGATAGATGATTCTTCGTCGACCGCCGTGCTGTTCTTATCAGTCTTAACTGGTGTGGTCTGGACTAGTCAAGTGTACCCTCAAGTACATGTAATAAATGATGAAAGGAACAATTGTGGGGAAGCTGCCAGAAGGATTGCTGTCGTTTCCCCTGAGGCTAGACATCAGATACAATGCATTGATACATTCTGAAAATAGAAAACGAGCATTTGTTTCACTTAGTTACCTGTTCTGAGTGATGAGTACTGTGCTTGCAATGCATCTCTCATCCTTGTATTTTTCGTGGTGCATGATAAGGGATTGACAACATAAAAACTAGGGATAATTACACGGACCTCCTTGAGGTTTGGTGTAATATAATGTAGACCCATGTGATTTGAGAAATTACATCTATTATTTTTAACGTTTGTTTTCATCTAACAAATAGATTTTTATGTTAGTAAAAAATCTTCAAATTTGCTTATATTAGCAAAAAAATTAAATGAAAATATATATTTACTCACAATTGACTTAATATTGACTTATTGTAGATCAAATAAGTTTTTTTCTGAACATACTACTCTTATACGTCTTCACACGCTGATAAATGTGACAGGGTATATCTTAACCCTTATCAAAATAGTTTGATTAGAAAAAGATTTGTTTGACCTACAATAAGTCAATAATATATCAATTAGGGGTAAATGTGGATTCAATTTTTTTTCTTAATATCAGCAAATTCAGTGAATTTTGACTAACGAAATGATCTATCTATCAGACAAAAATAAATGTTAAGGGTATTGGATGTAATTTTTTAAATCATAGAAGATCTATATATAATTACACCAGATTTTAGGGAAGGACGTGTAAAAAAACTACATGCTTTGGGATTGACCCACCGAGTGCTGCTGTTATGATATTTCTGCTTCACCTACTCATATTATGTTCAGCAAATCCCATTTCAGCCCATTATTACCTGTGGATGAAGAAGTGGCTCAAAGGATTCTAACTGTATTAATTGTTTGTAGGGGCTCTTTAATGCTCAAAAAGTTATCTTTATACATCATTAACAGGTGATGGGACTTGGGAGCAGGGGACCATGCTAGCAGAGCTGGAACAGTAGGGAGGAGGTAACAAGGTGATGTGGAGAAGAACAAAATTTTCAAGAAGACCATCAATTTTAGGATTAATTGCACAAAGGTCCTTGATGGAAGTTAAAAGAGGTTGAAAGGAAGTTGAGGGGAGTTGAAGAGAAGGAAGTTGAAAAGAGAGTGAGCCTAGTGAAATGATGAAAATACCCCCGTCTGATTAATTTTAGGCCGTAAGATTAAAGGGCAACGTTGTAATTTCACCCCCTAGAATTTACTATAAATAGGGAGTGAATCTTATTGTCTTACTGACTTTTCTTAATGAACATTACAAGCTCACTTTTATTCTTCTTGTCTTTGTGAAGTTTCTTATATTCAACCGGTGCACGTGCTTAGACTATGTTTTCCCAAATTTCACTCCAGGAATGTAAGAAAATATGGAGAATCTTGACTTGTTTGCAATAAATACCAATTGCAAGAATACAATACTCAATCATTGCTCAAAGCTTCTACACATTCGTGATACAGGTAAAGGGCGGCTTCCCCTTTTTTAGTACATCTTCTACTCACGTGTACGAGGGCCAGAACGCCAAATTTCTGTCATGACCCCCCTCTGGCCTCCTGTTCTTTTCCTTACTTGAATTCACTCTTAGTAGTCAACCACCGGTTGTTTGTTACACTTGTACAGAACTATTAACAAGACATAAAACCTCTGTTAAGCGAAGATATGGTATCCACACTGAGATCACATGTACTATCTATGAGTTCTCCTACATAATATGCACAAAGAGCACTTTTCTTGAACCCTTAATCAAGCCGAATCATCGGAGAATGCAAAAGAGCAGCTAGAGGATCCTTGTGGAACCACTTTCTTTGGAGGGGGCGATTTAGGAGCGGCTGATAAGCTTCCCTTCAGCATGTCACCGTCTGGCCGCACAGGGTCCACATGCCGAATTTCTTTGAGCATGGCCACCACATCCTTCATCATTGGGCGATCATCGGCCCGTGTGCTGAGGCACAGAAAAGCCACAGCCAATGTCTGTAGCATCTCATGCATCTGAGGGTCAGCCCTCCCCCTCAGCTTTGGATCTAGTATATCAACCGGGTCGCGCTTACTGTTTAAGTGGTCGCGAACCCATTGAACCAAATGTGCTCCTCCTGGCAATGTTGGGTCCAGTGGGTGCCTCCCAGTCAGGACCTCCAGGAGGACCACGCCAAAGCTGTATATGTCGCTCTTCTCTGTGATGCGTTGCATCGAAGCATGTTCTGTTGAAAGCAACGGTGATGTGTTAAAAATTTAACAAGATAATCTTATGATTGTTGGTGATAAATTTGCAAATTAGTGAATTTACCTGGAGCCATGTAGCCGTAAGAACCGGCTAAGTGAGGCTTTTGACTCTGTTTTGTAGCATCAGTCTTATCAGTTTCAGTGTTGACAAGCCTAGCCAGGCCAAAGTCAGCAAGATATGGCTCCATTCGAGGGCCTAATAGCACATTCATTGCTTTGACATCCCCATGCATGATAGGGGGAACACAGTCATGGTGTAAGTATGCAAGTGCATGAGCAATCCCCAGGATGACATCGTATCTCGCCTCCCATTCTGCTCCTCCTTTGCCAGCTCCATGAAGAAGTGAGCTCAAGCTCCCATTAGGAAGATAATCGTAGAACAGCAATTTTAGGGTCTGGTTCGATCCCCAACCTAGGAGTCTCACAATGTTCTTGTGTCGTATTGAACCAAGGGTCCGAATTTCAGAACTGAATGCTCCTGATTCTTCTGATGACCACATCTTTTTAACTGCTAGTGTCTCCCCATCTGGAGTTGTTACCTTGTACACGACACCGGAGCTTCCAGTCCCAATGACGTTTGAAGAGGTGAGGTTTCTCACTATGTCATCAATTGAGAACTCCAGCTTCTGATAAAATGTCATCTCCCAAGTATCAGTTTCCATGGATTTAACACTGGCCATCCGGGTTTTGACTAGGACGTAAATAGCAAGTAGCACGAGTACTACACTGGTGCTGACAAGGATCGCCATTGCTAGCTTCATGGTGGTTCTAGCATGGCCAGGAGAACCCATGCCATCAGCCGGAGTTTTAACTCCACCAGCAATGTATAGGTCCTTGTTGCCTGCAAGATCACTGAGAGGCAGCTTGCGGAAGAAGGGAGTATTGGGCAAGTCACCGGAGAATTCATTGAACGAAACATTGAGGGACACAAGGTTCTGAAGGTCTTTGAGGATGTCTAGTTTCCCGGATAGCTTGTTGTAGGAAAGATCAAGGTTTCCTAGTTTGTCAAGATCCGAAAACTCAGATGGGATTTCACCTGTCAGTTGATTACAGCTGAGGTTTAGAGAGATTTCAAGTGATGGCAGTTGACCCAACTGTTTGGGGATGTCACCTGAAAAACCATTGTTTCCAAGATCCAACAGTTGTAGCCTATTGCAGGACATGATCTCTGCTGGAATTTTGCCAGAAAGTTGGTTTTTTCCGAGATTCAGTTTGGTTAATTCGGTTAGGGAACCAATGGTAGGGCTTAGTGGACCTGTAAGCCTGTTGTCTGAAATGTCAACAAACTGTAGACTTTTGGGCAGGGTATCAGGGAGAGGGCCAGTGAGTGCATTTGAATGAAGATCAAGAAACTCAAGATTTTCACACCCGGAGATCGAAGGAGGAATGCCTCCCACAAGTCGATTGTTGCTCATATCAAGGAAATTTAAACTTTTCAAGTTCCCGATTTCTGATGGAACAGTACCCCCCAACCTGTTACCACTAATCCTGAATCTATACAAGTTTGTACAGTTTCCAATATCAGGTGGTATAAACCCTGTCAGGTTATTGGAAATTAGCAGCAATTTGGTTAAGTTTGTCAACGCGAAAATCTGTTTTGGGACAGGGCCAAAGAGCTGATTATAAGAAAGATCAAGAGCTTGGAGATTCTCACACTCACATAAAGATTCCGGGATGTTGCCTGTTAAGTTATTCTTCCAGGCAAAAAACAGATTCAAGCTCGTTAATTTCCCAATCTGAACCGGAATTTCCCCGGTAATCTCATTGTTGTCAACTTCCAAATGAGTCAGAGCAGTGCAATTAGTTATCTCGGAAGGTATAGTACCTGATAGTTGATTGACGCTCAGCTGCAGTTCCTCAAGCTTGAAAAGACTTCCGAAGCTCGTCGGTATGCTTCCTGTCAAGAGATTCTCTGATAAATCGATGACTCTTAAGTCCGTGCAGCTCCCAAGCTCAGCTGGAATTGCACCAACTAAGCTGTTCTGCCACAGCAATAGACTTTGAAGCTTCCTGAGCTCCCCTATCCTCCTCGGAATCGAACCCGTGATGGAATTCTGATACAAGTACAGATTCTGCAACTCAGTGCAATCTCCTATCTCTTCTGGGATGGGACCAGACAGCAGAGATGTGTATATTGCTATAGTTTGAAGCCTTTTCAGCCTCCCAATCGACGAAGGAAGACTCCCGGAAATGCTGGTTTCAGCAAGGCCTAGCACAACCATATTGGTGCAGTTTCCAATCTCCATAGGCAATTCTCCCTTGAGATTCTGATTCCCACCGGCTCTTAATGCTTCAAGATTGCTCAGTTTTCCTATACTCCGAGGAATTTCACCACTGAGCTGATTGTCGAAGAGCATAAGGTGCTTGAGACTGGACAGGTTCCCAATGTCCAAAGGGATGCTGCCCTGTATAGAATTCGTGTTCAGAGACAAGAACTGCAGCTTCCTGAGCCTGCATATTTCCCCTGGAATCTCACCGGTGATCGAATTATCACTTATATCAATCAGAACCAGCTCAAGATAGTCCCCAAACTCTCTCGGGATCGTGCCGGTGAGATTGGCTGATGAGAGAATGAGAGTGTTCAAGAACCTGAGAGGCTGCAAACCTGAAGGCAAGGGCCCCTGCAGGTCTACAGACTTCAAACTAATCTTCTCGACGTCGCCTTTCGAATTGCAGTGTATCCCAAACCAGTTGCAGGGATTTTGATCGGCAGAATCCCAAGAATGAAGAGCATTTGCCGAGTCATTCAAACTGTTCTTCCATGCCAACAGAGCTTGGCCCTGCTCATCAATGGAATAGCAACTTAAAAAGAGAAGAGAAGCAATGAAAAGAAGTAAGGTGAAGGAGAAGACACTATGAAAAGGCAAAGGGTTGCTTAAGGGTGCAGGCATTGCTGCAAGCAAAGAGAAGGTGATGAAGTTTTCTTGGGGATTGTTGAGAGCTGAACCAAATCCCTCATGGTTTTGTTTATAGATGAAAAGCAAGAAGATCTGGATCCAACACCACTTTTAATTTTTTCTATTTATTTATGATTATAATTATTGTATTTGGAGATGGTATTAAGGCAAGATGATGATGATAATGCAGATGGGCTCTTTTGGTCTGATTTCAGACATAATTTAATCAATCTGAGGATTACATTAGTTTAATTTGTCCCTCTTTTGCCTCTGCTGTCCCTGTCCAGGTAAGTTTCTTGGATTTTAGCTTCTTGAACCCACATAGTCATGTTCTTCTTCTTACATTTGCATTTTAACATCAATCTATACCCATCTTCTTGGGTAGTTTTCACTGCCAGCTGAAACTAGTGGCTCTTAATTGCCCTCTGGACACTATACATTTCCATCAGTTTGAATATTTTATTACAAATCCATCTCGCGTTTCATACTGGCTGCACTTCATATATACACGTCAAATGTATAAAATTTTATGTTATAAATGTAAGTCCAGTACAAAATACAACATAAATGTCACACTATTTACTGCTTCTCTGCATTTGCAACAGCTTATTCAATGTACATTAATTCTACTGCATGCTGATGTATATTTATATATATAAATAAATTTTTTTTCAAAAATAAAAGTTACAGATTATAAGTCAAAAATGGAATTGATTATTCTTTATGTCTTATAGTGGGAAATTAAAAGCTGACTAACAATAGCAGTAAAATAAAATAAATGTCAGTATTAATTAGGCCATTTAAGGGCCATCCTGTGAGCAGTTTGCTTGTGTTTTATTGTTGAAATGGACTTGAAACAACCACCCCTACTGCATATTTTTCCATCAATTGATATAAATATATAGGGTAAATTACATCAATACTGTCCTGATATTAGGTCTAATTACACAAATATCCTATATTTCTTGTAAAATTACAGGTGCACTCCTTAAGAGAGTGTCAGTGCAACGCACCTTAATGGATATTTTGTGAAAGAGGTGTACTTGTAGTTACAACAACAACATCAAGGAGTGTACTTTTAGTTTTGCAAAAAATATAATGTGTTTGTGTAATTAAACTTAACTTCAAGGGGTATCAATGCAATTTATTTATATATATATATATAGATATTGAAATGAAACCAATGAATATTATCAATTGAAGTAAATTGACTACAATCAGTCATGTCGAATATCAATATCTAACAGAAACAATTACAATAATCATACCATGATCAACAATATCATAAAATTAAATCTAAACAACATCTTACTGCAGTATACAAACAATACCTATTATGCAGTAAACTATAATTCTATGAAATTGATGGAGTTCGAATTCAACCTTAACCAGTTAGACTAATAGATCATTGGTGTATGCATATATATATATATATATATAGCCATGTTCATTCACTTAATTAGCAAGAAGGGTAGGATGGTCCAAGATCTCTGCAACTCATCACTCATCCACATGTCGCTTTTTTAAATTCCATTTCAGAGTCTTTTAATTTTGAATTTCGAAGTGGGTACTGTTTTTCACTATTTCTGGAAACTAATTTTTTAAAATTACCTGCTCAGTTAATTCCCTTCCGTAAGGCTGAAAGTTCAGTTGCCTCATAAATACACTGTAAATTTTGAGGGTAAACATGAATTTTACCCTGTCAAAATAGTAATTCATATATGTCCACGTCACATGTATAAAATTTCTGTCCGTTTCTATATTTCAAAATTACTTAGTGCATATATAGTATAAATGCGAGACGCAATGTAATATTAATTTACGACAAAAAATCTGTAAAAATCCCGATAATAAGAAGAAATCAACTCAAATTAAACCTCCTTGAAAAAGAAATTAGCAAACCCGAAAGACAAGAACTGGTAATAAATCCGAATCATAGGGATCTGGACGAAGTTATTCTTAGAAGAACAAGTGTGAGAGAGTGTTTGTTTAAGGTAATACTAAAATAATTAATGAATTAAGATCTGAATTAACTTTAATTAATCAAGTGTGGAATCTTAATGGAGTAGTGAAGCGCACATGACTCACCAAGAATTAACCTAATTTCAGATGATTTAATAATCTGCAAATCTGGACATGCTGTCGGCCTGCTTTGCTGTAAAGGATTAAACAATGAATTAAGAATACTAAACTTTGCAGTTTAGTGGAAGTCGACACTCTCACATCTAATTACGTTTGTTAATTACGTTTATTAAGACAATCATGTATTAAATTATGATGTCACGGGCTTAATCAAATGTATAAACAAGAGAGACTTTGATTGATTATCACTGTGACTCTGTAGTTAAAAATACATTAATGCATTCATCCCTATGTAATTCCTTCCTTACATTCAAGTTTCTTTACTGAGAAGTCAGACATAATTTACATTTTTACTAGGTAAAAAAAAAGGATAAATTTTGCTTACTTTTCAAGTTAGGGATCAAACTCTTGTGTTCTTGAGTTGCATGCTGGTGGAATGTTGGTTTAATCATACTATAATTAATTTCATTTTATTTGTAAAAAATATTAAATAATTTCGACTGCCCAGAATCAAAACATTTCTCAAGAATCAAATTCCATGCTCGTACTTACAGATGAATCACTAATGCAGTATTACATCGATAGAGCGAATTGAAGAAATATTTTTTTGTGAACAAATGGTCTGTTTTAACTAACTGGGTTTTTGTGCGATATATGGTCGTGGCACGGAAAATGAAATAGTGGACCCTATGTACATCTTCATTCACTAGTTTATCACTTTCCAAATACAAACAACATAAACTTTGTGTACAATTTGGCGTGTTGGGGATGATGGCTACTTGACATGATCATCATATACAAGTTAGGACATAAGCTCTAAATACTACAATCAAAGGGGGGAAAGCAGTGAGGAAAAAGATGTAAGAGCCTCACCCAAAAAAATAAAGGGACAACAATAACATTAAAAGAAGAGACAAAATATTTTTTTTTACATATATTTTGGAGAGAAGAACTTTGGTCCCTTTTTCACCCATACTTTTGTAATATTTTGGCATCCAAAAAAGATAGCTTTTTTTAACTACCTGTCTGATGCTGTGTAAAAGCTACATTTGTTACATAGTGGTGAAGTGATGCTGCACTACTACTACTCCACAATCCACATTCTTGGCCTGACAATTCTAGCTGTTTCACATTTTTCTTGAACAATTGAAAGATCCTCCTTAATTGCAATTCCATGTAAAATTTATTTTTTAGACTAATTAATTAATTAAAGAAGTATATTGATTTGGGTCGAAGTTGCGGGTGAACAAGCGATCTTGATCAGGTGGGATCTTCTTGTCGGTGTCAAAAAGCGACTTTTGATCTGAAATGTGAGCTAGTCGCTAGTCTGCAACACATAATGTTAGACTTATTAAGGTAGTGTTCGGTTAAAACACTCGGATAATTAAGTCAGTTTGTTTTGAAGTTATAATGAGAGTTGAAGTTCAAGTCTTTAATGCACTTAATCTTGATTAAAATCCCTAACCGGCGAAAATAAATTTTAACCAAGGGGTAAAAAAAAAAAAAAAAAGAGAGATAAGTGTAAGAGGGATTGGTGAAGATCTGATGACATGTAAATTGGTAGCAATGAATATTGGCTCCCACATGAGATGAGGATCAATCAACAAAATTCTTTGTAAAAATATGGCACATGATTTCAACAATTATAGTACTGGTTTCTTACATTTTTGGCAGAGAAGGTAATAAAAATTGAGACATTGGCAGAATGTGGGTGTCTTTAAACATCAACATTTCAAGACATTACTTTTAGGAACGTGCCATCTTATGACTCTCCATTTTAACCCATCAATATTTTTAATTGGTTCTTGTCTACGCCATGAGAGCTCACATGACTGCTGTGAGATTTAACACCCCAACCCCCCCACCCCCCACCCCCCCACCCCAACCCTTGGGGGTGTTGGGGTCAATATATATAATGTATTATTAAATTGGATGGTTGGTTGAATTATTGGAGTGTAAGATGTAGGGGGGAAAAAGTGTAATTTAAGAAGACGAAAGGCATCTTTTCCTTGTCCAGAAAACTAATAATTATTATTATATAATTAAAAAAAAAGAAGAAGAAATATTTACATATTGCATGTGGAATTTGAGATGATGTCCACATCTAGTGGTGTGGTGGCTCATGCACCCTCAGATTTCAAATTGAAACCCTCGTGTGATGAGATTGGATTGGAGGATTCTTGATTTTGATCTTGATCTTGATCGTGGCCTACCACATCAATCATTGTTATGATCACTAACTGATCAATTTGTTACTTCGGCACACAATATCATTGCCACTTTACCCATCAAACTAAAACTCTTTGTTTCCCATCATTCCAATTACTCCAACTACGAAAAAAAAGAAAAAAGGATAAATACAATTTATCCCCTGTTGATCTGGGTCGTTTGCTCGATCTTCTGCGGTTTACTTAATTTGGGTATCCTCGAGCTCGATCTCATAAGCTTCCGGACAAGTAACCTGAGAAGAAATAAGTACGTGAGACTAGTCGAGAGTGTCCCCGACATAGACCATCTGATGCTTAAATCAGACACTGGTCGAAATAGATTTATGGGGATCTAGTAGATGGAATGGGTCGAATATTGCTAGAATTACTTACCTTAAATGCGGTGGGGTAGGCTCATTTATAGCACCAAATGCCTGTACCTGCACGGTCCACGTGTCTTCATCTCCTTATCCTGATGTGTTTTAGCATCAAAGGTCTATATCTGGACACTTGGCCTCTACTACGAGCTGGGTCGTTAATTTGGTTCGGGTCGCTGGATCTGACCCGTTCAGCTTGTGCGCGGGTCTGCTGCATATTTTGCGGTTCTGGACCCACTTTTGAGGGTATTTTGGTCTTTTTACTATTTATTTGGATTGCACCCCCATCACCTGTGATATAAGAAATGAGCAAAAATTTTTCATGTGAAAAAATAATTGGTAAATTATCCCCTGTGATCTTAAAATAAAGCAAATTATCCCCCTGTGTTTTCCCTTGATAGGGGGTAATTTACTTTATTTCTCAAAACACAGGGAGACAATTTGCTAATTGTTTTTTATATGGGGTTTTCTGCTCATTTCTTATAGGGTTAATTACACTGACCTCCCCTGCTACTATGGGAATATACAAATTCCCCCCTCTTATTATAAAAATTACAGATTGCCCCCTCTAACTAACATGTGTTAGTCAAATTTAACGGTATATGCTTAAATGATCATTTTGCCCTCCATTTATAAAACTAAAAATAATTCAATAAACTTGAAAATAGAAATGGGCCAAAATATCTTCAAGTATTTTTTTTTTCAAAATATAAGCTTTATTTTCTATAAAATAATATAATTTTAACAAAATTTACAAGTTTTAATGATTGTTAGGAATAGAAATTAATGTCACAACCTATACATACACAATATGTGATTAAAATAATATTATAAAATAATATACTAAAAGTTACAAGTATATATTTTTTTTAAAATTTAAAAATAACAAAATACTCCTAAGGGGTATTTAAGTCATAAAAATTAGAATTATTCAGGTTGAGGGTATTATAGGAAGTTTAAACTAATTTTTTTTTATGGCATCAGCAAAATCCATTAAGTTGATTAACGGAATGGGCAATTTGTAAGGTGGATATCTTTAAAAGGAAAGTTTATGTAATTTTGATAGTAAGAGGGAGAATTTGTATATTCTTATAATAGTAGGGGAGGTTAGTGTAATTAACCCTTTCTTATATCATAGGAGGATAAATTACATTTATCCTGAAAGGGAGGGGGGGGAGGTTTAAATCTCTAATATAAATGATTTGATTTATACTATTGACACGTACATACAAATCCGTGTTATGACATCAAAATTATCATAAGTTAACATTTTAAAACTACTAAATACATATTTTGTAATTAATATTAGGAATAATCACATTTACACCCCTGATTTATGATCTATTTATACAAATCATTCTTATTTTTTGATAATTACACATACGTTCATTGGAAACATCGACATCATTTATACAAGTCATTCTTATTTTTTAAAAAATTACACATACACCCCCAAAAACATCACTAGCATTACACAAACTATCCTTATTTTTTCTTGTCAACGATGGTCTTTGTAATTATACCAAAGATAGGAATATTTTGTATAAACAAACCATAAGTCAGGAGATGAAAATGTAATAATCCCTTAACATTATTTATTCTCATAGTGAAATATAAGGTGAATTCAATTTGAAGACTATTTTGGCTTGGAACATTTGTTTGGGTTGTGTGTGTGTAATTTGGAGTATTATTATTTGTAAAGTTGAATGTTATGATTGTTGATTATTCCAATGTATAATATATTTGCAATAAAACAAGGTTAAGTATGGGGAAAGGTCCATATTAAAGGTGAAGTGATTGTCATTGTCCCCTCAAGACCCTTGATGTCATTGTCCTTCCTTAATTTCGGGACTCTGCATCACTAATCCCTCTTTTGGCTGCTTATTAATACCATAATATTTAAGTAGACAACAATAAGGCTCTTCAACTCAAGAGCTGCTCTTTCACTTTCTTATACATTTAAAAAGAAAAAAAAAAGAAAAGAAAAGAAAAGAAGCTCTTTATTAACCTTTACCATAATAACAAATCGTCACATCTTTATGTGATTTTGATTGATTTCAGTCAAAATTAGTGTGCTCAATTCTGTACTTTATTTCTTATCTATATATATTATTTATTTATAATCGTCGCAAGACACTTCTTTTTTTCTCTTTTGGGTATTTTTGTCTGATATTAACTTTATTTTTATACCCATTTTTTCAATTTCTCTACTTCTCTATCATTTATCTCTCTGTTTTTTTTTTTTTTTCTTTCAAACTTCTACAGGTGCGTATTACTCAAACATTTGTCTTCTCTGACCACACTCTAATTCCTTCAAGTAAATTATTATTTATCATAATTCTTTATCTTTATTTCAAGAATATTTAGATGTAAAACGTAATTTCTTTATAAAAAACATAGTTAATTTTTTTAAAAAAAATATCATACACACACATCGAACATGTCACGGCCCCTTGGTTGATATAGATAATAAGTAGCATACACTAAAAGAGAAAGTAACTGAAGGTACAAGAGGAAAGGCATAGGGTACAGGGGCAAGCATAATCAGCTGCTCCACCATGGCCTTTTGAGGAAAGCGGGGGCAATGAATTGGAATTGGGAGCATTGTAGAGCCCATGTAAAAATAATGCAGCAGCCTAATTCTATTGTTTGTGGTGTGAGCCCCTCGTATGTTTCTCTAGTGACTTATGACCTGAAATTTTGGCCCCTTAAAGCATGTTCAACACCTCAACCACTTCCAAGATAATTTAGAAAATTACCCAAAAGGAGCTTCTTTTTCCCTATATTTCGACGGCCCAAATTTTACTACCTAGTCAAAAAGATTTTCACATTAATGTGGGTTTGCCATCATTAAAGGAGCAACTCATTGAGGGTTTTGCCTTGGAAATCCAACTGCGTTCACGAAATGTTGATGTAATAGATCTCTCTATCAGGGGTGGAAAAGGAAAACCAAGTGTTCCCTGATATTTTGGAGTTGATAATGCTTCCTAAATTTAGGAGGAATGATCCAGAAAGCCTTGATTTTTTATTTTTTATTTTGAATTAGAAACATGAATTTTTATTAATTGAAAGTAAAATGATTACATTCAATCATGTCGGCTATCAATATCGAACAAAAACAATTACAGACAATTAACACACCCAAAAATTCGAATGCATAAATTAACACCTATCTATTGTAGCAACAAATCATAACTGTATAGTAGAAATAACATCAACCCACGCAGAAGTAAAAAAATGCTGCGCTTTTGAATTTTTTTACTGCTTTACAGACAGCAGCGTGTCTACACAAAATCCATGGAAACAAAGTTAAGTTTCCCTTTAAAACCAAATGATGTGAAGGGGAAGTCATGATCAAAGACAAAAATTTCAAGTATACACATCCTTTTCCCTAAGGAAGACAACTACAAATGTCACGTTGCAGATGTCACCTCCCAAAGCACTTCAAAATAGAAGATGTTATAGATGATGAAAGGAACTTCAGTCCAGCTGATCCACCAGGAAAATAAGAGATAGAATAGTATGCTAGTGCCATGACCTACAAACTCAGCCAGCAGAGTTCTGGATCAGACAACTATATGACTTAATTGTTATTATTAGACGGGGAATTCTGTTTTTGAATAGAAAATGATAATAGGAATCATCAATTAGAAGCTAACTGCCAAACGGAAATCGCTTCAGAAAAGTTTGGGAAAGGATGCTAACGTAAAAAGCACAATTCTTAGTACCTGAAGCACGGAAAAGAGCACAGACAGAACATAGCTATGGAGCACCATAGAGACATAAATGGTCCCGATCATGCTGCTGATGAACCCTATTGTAAAAGGAAGCCTCTGATAGAGAAACACAAGAAAAAGAATATTAGTGGAGATGCAATTGATCCAAAACGACAGTAGAAAGACTTATTATGTAAAAGTGATCCAGCACCTCCTTCGAGAACATGTGGTTAAACTGATTCTTTGGACCTCTAAGGGCGAAAAAGGATCCGATGATGAAGGCACACCCAACAGTAAAGCAGATGGCAAATTTCTGAGGCACCAGCACAATCACCGGAAGAAATAACGTAAATGCTATAAAAATGAAGAAAACTCCACTCGCCAGGAGCAAGCCAAAATACATGAGTGCTTTTCCAGAAGGGATGCTACTTGTGGCAGACTGGAAATTCCCAGGCAAATCTTTGACTCCTTTTGTAACTCTGGACATAAAAATTGCACTCAGAAAAAAAGAGGAAAAAAAAAAAAAAGATATATGAAAATGGTCTCCAAAGAGTCTGCTAATATCCATTAGCTTTAAGAAAGAGAAGTCGTAAGATCATTAGTGACAAGGTAAAAAGAATTACAGATAATCACAAATTGCAATTTAAATACCCTAGAACAACGTAACCCGGATATGTTTATTCTTCTCCTTATAGTGCCCTAAGAACATGTTTACCCATCAGACAACCTTTTCTCAAGTGAACATGAATGAGTGCATGGATTTTTGTTGGTTATTTCTCATAACTTATAGCTGAATAGCTCCCCATTTCCCATTATCTACCCAAGACCATTGTCATAGTGCCACAAATTTCACTTCGACAATTTCAGTGATTATTCAAACTTTTTTGGATTCCACAAATTACCATATGTATCATAAGGACAAAGCATATTCACCTGCCAATGGTGTTCAGATGATATTGGATGTTCTTAGACTACAAATTCACCCGCAAACTGGCAGCAAGCTAACCGGGTTTAGTCTCTTGGGTGTTTAAACACTTGGACTTTGCCAACTTTTGTATCCCCGTAATATATCAAGGTCATATAATTTCACAATTACATCTATTTTCTCACAAACCTGAAGGCTTTCAGCTGTCTAGTATAGCGGCCTTTAATACTTCATTAGCTGTTAGTCTCTTAAATGAGTGAAACCGTACACTAATAACCCTTAGGCATTCGATTGGTCATCAAGTACATGATTCGCCCACCCAATTCACCTCTACGGGGAAAAGTCATTGCCGCTTTCACTAATCATCCCATATTTCACATGGTTTCAAGAGAATCATTCAAATTAAGAAAGGAAAGAAGGATGTATATAAACAGCACACATCTTAGACACGGTAAAACATATGGAAAGAGAGAGCTGGGGAAAGGATCTAAATCTTACACATTGAATGTGCCAGACACGGTGTCGTTGGCGGACCTCACAGCGGCTTCGATATCAAACACACCGCCGAGGGAGGCGCCGCTGCTACTCTCTTCGGAAGATCTGGCTGTTGCGTATGAGTTCCAATCTGCAAGCAGAGAAGACGACGAGGACGACGCCGTCCGTTGGACGGAATTCTCATTATCACGAATACCGCCAGAGAACCAATTCTGCATTGTACTCGGAAACGATTTCCGGATCTGCTTGTGTATGAATCAAAAAGCAGTTCTCTTAGTGGGGGAAGCGACGGCAAAAACCGAACGCCAAACCTCTGTGCGAGATCAAAGCCACCCGCCACCCGTAGTTGTTAAGCAACAGTGAGCAACCACCGCCTTTGCCTGCTCGCCACCACTAAGGCACTAAAGATTTTCACAGTGGAGATTAGTTTAAGTGGAACATTTGAGTTTTATTATTAAAAAATTATGTGTTTAAATTGTATTAATATATCTTTATGTGTATTAAGTAAAAAGAAATTACATTTATTATGTTAATTGAAGTTTGTAATATAATCATCTAATTCTTGTAGACAAAAATTGAGAATAATTATAATAATGACGATGAAAATAAAATAAAATAAAATATTATTTAAATGCCGTGGCAAGCTAAAGTTTTAAAAGGAAAAACCCAATAGGATATGAATGAAGTTCGTTCTACGTTTGGAATTTGATAAAGACGGTGTCGTGAGTAACAAACTTCCAGAATAATCAATTTGGAGAGATTCACATTTCAATGGCAGTCTATGGTGAATTTGATAGGCTGAGAAACAATTTCTCATTAATATAAGAACGAATGATATTTGAAAATTGGGTGTAAAATATAATATTTATATAGAAGGCCAATCATTTTTAAATTAATTCAAAATGAGATCAAGATTGAGCTAAATTATAGAAAGCTGGACAGAGCCCAATTCGCTTGCAGTTCAGATCAAGTACACAAACCGAAGATTGGTCGAGGTCGATGTACACTATATCAGCTGCAACAACTTATCTCAGCAGCTAAGCTGCATCATTTGATCACCGTCATTGGATTTGACAAGGGGATACGAGAATGTGAAGCCAAGGAAAATTAGAAAATTAATAATGGATAGATGATCTATTTACACATCTTGTCCAGGGATGAAATCACAAGACCATGTAAGGTGTCCATCAATTCCACCTGGCTTGTAAGATTTCGAAAACCTGAAAATCATATAGATTACTCAGAGAACTTTCAGGAGCTGGACTTCAAAAACTAAAGGCTCCTTTGCATGAGACAAGAGGCTACGCCGAGGACCAAACTGCAGTGAAGTCACGAGGATAGACTACGAGTCAGGTGCTTGGTGAGAGTATGTATATATGTTTAGCATGCAAGACTAACATGACAATTATCACGATTAAAGAAAGTGCATAAAAAAAAAAAAACGATATAACACAGGAGAGAAAATAATGTTAAATTCATGGAACAGAAAAAATTAAAATGGACCTCTTCAGGAACAGGTTGTAAAGTGTCGCTAGTATATCCGACAGAAGGAGGTATTAGTGCCCTTCGCTTTCCTGAAGTATGTCAACAAAAATTCAGGCAATCAATACACTCCTCTTAAGATCAAATATAGTGTCACTTATACATAGGAAACTTTTATATCAGCAATTAAAGTCTGAACCAACCTCCAACCTTCATGCCGACCAAAACCTCCTTTAGACCTTTTATGATCTGTCATATCCCGAAAAGTAAACAGTAATATGCATAAGTAGACTGAAATTCAAAAGTTAAATAAATGATTACAAATGAATATGTGGTCTACCTCATGTATTTTGACATTAATGCATTCGGATTTGTATATAGGAATGCATTGACTTCATAGCCGTAATAATTTCCAAATCTCAAGGCACTAATGTAAATAGTCGAACTGGGTTGGTCCAGGGAAACATAAATCTCTTGTTCTTAAATCGACACATGACTTCTGGAACATAATTTAGAGAATCAAATTGTACATGGTTGCATCTAAAAAGAAAGTGTTTTTCATTACTTCAAAATATTTCGCCTGCAGGGTGACCTCACATTCATGGTAATGAAGTTGATCTGAGGCAATCGATAAATCTAATGATGGTAGCAGGAAAGAATTCGCCCATAGTTCAAAAGTCAGAGTTTCTCGATATAATATAGGATGTGAATTGAAAGGAAATCCAAGCATGAACCAATATGATTATGCTAACCTGCTCATCATCCAAAGGAAGTATAACTGGAGAACTCTCTCCACTAAACTGATCGACAGTGCTACATGGAAAAGAATACGTGTCAAAGTTCCAAGGATTATATATATTACGAGAAGCAAAATAATAAGCCAAAATACAAACTATCCATTTGTCTTAGCAGGCATACGTAATTATACCTATGAACAAAGTATCCATTTGACCGTCGGCATACATAATTAAATTCAACAATGTCTCCTTCACGAGCTTCCTGCCCCTGTCCTTCAACAACGTCTTGGGCGGGATATCCAGAAACTTATTAGACATCATAAATAATTTCAACTAGTGCATGTGCTTAAAACAACTCTATTCACCAACTGCCCCCACCACACCCCAGTCCTATGCTCCTAGAATTATTAGACATCACAAATAAACTTCATTTCCCTCCAGGACATCTAATTAATAAGATTAAACAATTTTCAATATCATGGGTTCAACAATGATTTTCAGCAAAGATATGAAGAGCTCAAAGTCCCATCAGCTCTCTGAATAATGCATTTTAAATATAAGAAAAAAAACCCTTCCTCTCATGCATTTGTATAATTGTATGGAAACACGGAGATAGGCACAGTTTGATCCTGAAGGTTGCGCAAATATCTACCTTGTATTCTCACTCCACTAGCAAGCTTCACTGTCCTGGATGCTTCAAAAGCAGAGCAGCCATCAGGTATAAGATTCAATTCAAATCCAGAACATAAAAAGTAGAGAAACGGTCCCAGCAGCATTTACCTGAGCACATCTGGTTCTTTCATCTCCTGCACTGGGGCAGCAAGAGCAGCACAAACATTTTCATAGATTACATTAACTCCACAAGCTGAAAAATCGTCCTTCTTGGTACCTTTTTCGCCACAATGGATGGATATCCATCTTTCAAGTTTCTCTGTGCAGAAACCTTGAGTTCCTCAGTTTTCCTAATCCTGTAGTCTTCAAAACATACCCGAGATTCAGCATCTTATACTCAGCTTCCGAACCCAAAACATCAGTATAACACTACATGCCCCAAATTAACCCATACAGAGTTCAACACAACAGGCAAAAACAATTCACCGAACTTTCTCCAACAATCAATGTTTTGAATAATACATCAATTTTAATTAATCGCTCCTGATTACAAGTAAATAGTTTAAAATCACCATCCTGAAACAGTGCAGCTAAGCAAATGCAGATACAAAGAAATCTAATACTAGCCTAGGTTACTAACAGCCTATTCACAAATCTTAGCACGAAAAACGGGACTTCTAAACGAGAAGAAAACAAATTGGAAAAACATCGGTCTTATCATCATTAGAGAAGCAGGATTTCACCTTGTAAAAGCAGAGAGAAGCGGCGTAAGCTGCAGACGGACTTGAAATGCAGGAGCTTCCATAGTTCCAGATAGCGGGAGATTAGAATAATAATGGATGAGAACGAGACCAACCAAGTAACAAATCCATAAGTGTAGACAATCGGGTCGGATTTATACCCGGCCCCAAAGGGGGACATCTCGAGTCAGAAGAAATAATCAATTGCTATTTAAAATTGTAAATTTAACAATCTTGAACTTAATAATTCATTTGACAAATTTTCAGATTTGATTCTTGATTCAGTTACTGAAAAAAATAACAAATTATATTTAAAAATATAAAATTATTCGAACTCGAATTCTATTATTGCTTATATTTTATGGGTTTTAATACCATTTATCCCCAAATGATATTACAAATGAGTAAGTTCATATGAAAAAGAACTATTGATTTACCTCCCTAAGTTTTTAAAAATGAAACAATTTATCTTTCTGTCTAATAACGTAAATTACTTTATTTTAATAAACACGAGAAGGTAAATTATTTCATTTTAAAAAATACATGAAGGTAGATTGCTATTTAATTTTTTATAAGAGGGTAAATTGTCATTTATAATATCACAAGGAAGTAAATTGCAATTTTTTCCATTTTTTATTATTAATCAAATTAAATTTAAACATAATCTTTTAAATTCGATAGTAATTTAAAATAAGCTAGAATAATAATACATTCGAATCAATTCGAATTGTTTAAACATCTATAATTCCGAACCCTAATAAACAAAGAGATGTTAAAAAGCAAAACTATAAAAATTTTTCTCGAAATATAACGGATAATATTGAATAATTAAAGTGTGAAAAACGGCTATTGGACAAGCCAAAATCTACAACAACTAGGATTATATATATTATTGACCAATGAGGAATTATTCTTCCCCTAATAGGAGACAGGAGATTTAGGAGTAGTACGACTTGGATTTCTAATCCTAATTCTAATACAACGACCCCTGTTTTCTCCTATATATATAAACCTCTGATCACGTAAATTCACATTGTTCTACTTTTCTCTCCATCTTCTTTTCTCTTTGAAGAAATTAACAATAATGGCTTCTTCTCTTTCCACAAAGTTTCCCTCCTGCTTGTTGTTTTGTGGTGCTTGTTTTCGTGTGCACCTGAATGCACCAATGCTCATCCTCTCAAGATTTGCAAGTTTGATCAGATTTATCAACTTGGGGACTCTATTTCCGACACCGGCAACTTGATCCGTGAGGTCCCAATTGGAGCGGCCACTCCCTTTGCTAGACTACCATATGGCGAAACCTTCTTCAAGAACGCTACCGGGCGTTGCTCCAATGGTCTTCTTATGATTGATTATATTGGTAATATTCTTATATCATTCATATACTTGTCTCTTTACTGTTCAATTAATCATTCTTGATAATTAACAAGTTTTCCTTTGCTCAAAATTAATAATACTGACCTGATTTATATATACGTACAGCTATGGCTGCCGGGCTTCCTCTTCTTCCACCATACAAGAAGTTGGATGGTACTGCAGATGATGTTGAGCATGGAGTCAACTTTGCGGTGGCAGGTTCCACCGCATTGCCGTCTCGGGTGTTGGCTGCCAGAAACATTTATTCTCCGGTCACAAACACTTCTCTCAATGTTCAATTGGACTGGATGTTCACACATCTCCGTTCCAATATTTGCATTCATCATAAAGGTATATATATTTCATACTAATCAGTCCTTGTCCTTGCTATAATAATTAATTTTACCATGTTTATAATTATCTATACTAATATATAAGCAATTGACATGCAGATTGTGTTGAAAAACTGCAAAATGCTCTGTTCATGGTTGGAGAGATCGGTGGAAACGACTACAACTATGCGATATTCCAAGGAAAAACAATGGAGGAGTTGAGAAGCATGGTGCCCGATGTTGTTGCTACCATCATCTATGCTGCCAGGGTACGTAATATAACTTACATTATACATATAACAATATATCAAATTGTCATTATTATTATTATACAACATTGGCCTTAGTGATTGAATAATGTACCAGAGAGTAATTGAAATTGGGGGTAAAAGAGTGGTGATCCTGGAAACTTTCCCATTGGTTGCCTCCCAATTTACAAAACAGCCTTCCAAACCAACATCTCTGCAGCTTATGACAAGAAGCAATGCCTGAAGAATTTGAATGAGTTCGCCAAATACCACAATGAAGAGCTGCAAAAAGCCATCCACAAACTCCAACAAGACAAGCCCAATGCCGTAGTCGTCTATGGGGATTACTACAAGGCTTACCAATTTCTACTCAAAGTTGCAACTTCTCAAGGTATATATGTTAATTACATGTCCAATTTGAATAATTATAAATCAAGATTAGTACGGTATACTTATGATGATCATGGATCGTATATTTAATTAGGATTTGAGAGAGAAAAAGCTTGCTGTGGAACGGGAGGAAAATACAACTTCAACATGACGAGGATGTGTGGAAGTGGTGCAAATGTTGGAGTGTGCTCGAATCCAAAACGATACATGAGTTGGGACGGAGTGCATTTGACACAACAAGGGTACAAGATCATGGCTGCATGGCTCCTCAAAAACATCTTCCCACAGCTCCACTGCCATTTTTGAATTTCATTATTTTCACTACAATTTATAGGCTACAAAACTAGTTAGATTTCGATTTCATTTGTGTGTTTCCTTTATCTTATTTTTTTGTTTATGTTAGCGACGTAGTTATTTGGATTACATTTGAGCTTTGTTAGAATTTCCATAAAGTATAGAATACCTATCGATAATTATCAAATTTTTTTTCAATTAATTAATGAGTATCAATATATTCTTAAATTTTGGAATAGTTATATTTACATTTTCTGACCTATAGTGTAATTACGCAATCTACTCCATGTGTTTGACTAATTACGCATACACCCATAAAAAACATCAATGTCATTATATCAACACCCTTCCCACATTTTCCAACCTGAAACAGGTTGGTGTCAGCCAAAAATACCATTGGAAATCCCAAAATACTTTTGTTGACTTGATCAGACATTTATTTAATTTTTTATGAATCATAATGCCCCGGGTGTGTTTTTGTAATTACCAAATTTTAGAGAGGGTGTTGGAGCAATATTCTATGGAAGAGCAATATAACCCCATAAAAATAAAGATATATATATATATATATTTGATTTTTTAAAACTAAATTTCATAACATTGCACTTTTTACTCTTTGAAAAAAATTGAATTATAATTTTCATATTAATTATAAATTAATAAGTTTAAAAATTTAACAAATTGTCAAATTAAAATGTCGTTCATAGATTATCCTTTATTTTTTATTTATAACTATAGATTGCTAAAATTAATAAATTATATTTTAAATAAAATTTGACATTTTATATAATTTTATTAAAACTAATAAATTATTATTTTAACATAATTTAATAACTAATAGGGAAGGGATTTTTAAAACTTAAAGTGATAACTTTTATACGGCTGCCCCAGAATATATATTACTTAAACCAAAATACCCCCAAAACTAACAATGTTTAAATATGAACACAAGGGCCTAAAAGTATTATCTCCCCTTTCTGCTTCCTCTAAAAATCGTTTAGAAAGTGGACAACATTGACAGCCGAAATTTCGAGAAGAAGATGAAAGCATTTGTCAGGGAGATGCACTTAAAGGAGTCCGATAGAGCAATATGAGCTACTTCGTATCATTGTTCTGACTTGCTTTGGCATTATTAATTCAAAATTATTCATTTTGCCACTTCTAGACTTGGACGGCCACTTCTAAGTCCATGGCCCCTACTTGACTAAAGGCTTGAAAATAATTGTTGGTAGTATTGTCGCTTCTTGATTCAGAAAGTCTGTAAATGAGATGAGTAAACTATTATGCGTTTGATTGTATTTTTTCATTGATAATTTTTTTGTTTAGGATCTAACATCCAAACACAATACCATAAGCATTTTTTGTTGTTGCTGTTGTTGTTGTACGTTTATTTACAGATTGTAATATTTAAAATTCTCATTTGTTTGTTTTTGTACATTTATTCACATATCTATGAGAGTGTGAAAACAATAAATATTTTAGCAGTTGTTGATGTGCACGCAAAAATACAGGTATGTACTAGTAAATTTATTGAACATCTTATTCAAGTGACATGGGAGTTTTAAATATTTTGTTATCTTTTGATGTAGTTTCAGGCACTTCAGTAGATTATGCTAATGCACTTTAATTATGAGTTTGTAAGCTCTCACGCTCTTGAATTTATTGTGCTTCCTTGCTTTTCCACATTCTATGTTATCTAGATTAACTATTGTAAAATACTTTTATAATTGAGAAGAGCATATACTATAGGGACATGAAGGACCTTATCAATGCTTTTTAGTCTCAGTAGTTATCAAACCATAGACGTAGTTTTGGATTTAATGTGGAGGCAAGCAATTTATGTATCCCTTCTCTACTTAGCGCCTTGGCAGCTTTAATTCTTGGTCAATCATCTCAGAGCAATAGATGACAAATTAATAAGGTGATATTCTTCTTTCCCGTAATATACTATGACACCCCCCTTTAGGTAATTACAAAAACACCTCGTATGGGCAAAAATGTCACACAACAAAAAATACCTCCAAGTTGTATTTTTGTTTTTTCAAAGGCTTTTACCGACAGGACATTAGTGAACACTTTCAAACCACTTTTTGGAGTAAAAAAATATTAATATATGTGGTTTATGTAATTACGCAAAAAATAAAAATAATTCGTGTAATTACCCTTAATACAAATAAAGTACACTTCGTATCTTAATATGAATGGGGCTCACTTCGTATCAAGAGATTCCATGGACGAGGTGGAAAGGCTGCACCAAGACAAAAGACCCACAACACTAGACTTTACAATGGAATGCGTACGGGAGAAATATTGTCCTACGAGGACGAGGAACACCTATCTTAGAGTGCTCTTTCCATCAACATCAACCACAAAGATCAATTTATGCATCTATTATTTATTTTATAGTGGTTGGATTATTAATAATCATATTTAGTTCATTATTTATTTTCAAAATATGATTTATTCGTTGTTTTCTGAATAAAAATGTATTTTTCTCTTTTTATTTTATTGCCATTTTGTAGGTTCTCTTTTTTCTTTTTTATATTTTGAAAAACACCATAAGAAATTTTAAAGTTGAGAAATAAATTTATATAGACACATATTTGATTTTTTTAATACCAAAGAAGCAATTAGTTATTAAAATGGAATTAATTTACTTATTACAAGATATTATATTAAGCAATTAATAGTGGGTAGGTTTTCTTTAAGAGACAGCCGGGCCAGGAACTATGGGCCTAAACTGGCCCGTTATAATTTATTTGGGGTGTCACATAGAGAGATGGGCCTCATCTAACCGTAGGCCCATTAGCCCAATGCTAAAACACGAGACAATTTGAAGAAGGGGATCCATTGAAATTCAGTTAGGCGGTTCTGTTCGACACGAGTTCTTCTAGGGCTTCGTACGAATCATCAAATACTTCGATTTATCAGTTCGTACCGAAGATAAATAAATCATTCAGTCCTTTACTCAATCTTTGTTGTTCGATTTGTCTTTTGGTAAATTGATTAGCTCGTCGAATTCGAGATTTTTGTCAAATTAATATTCCGATGGGAAGGCGAAAGGAGCGTAGACTCGCCGCCATAAGCGCCGCTGGTCGTAGAGTTAAACTCGACCTGTTCGCGGAACCCCCTGGTAATCTCAACTATATACGACTTCGAGTTTGTGACTCTTATGGTGTTTCAGATTGTTAGATTGAGTAATTTAGGAATATTGAGGGCGTCAGGGTTTAGAACTTTGTGGGATTTAGTTGCGGGATTAAGGTATAGGGTTATATATGGCGAAGAATCGGTGTTTTTTTTTCTCTGGTTCTACCCCGGAACTCGAGAAGAGATCACGTGAAATGCTTTAATTATTTTTTTCCCGTGAGGTTATTAGACAGTTGACGGTATCTGATTTATTCTCAATTTTTTGCTGGTTTTATTGTCTTGGGCATTATATATGTTTTATGCTAATTATAGAATTGTTAAAAAAAATATTCTGATTTGGTCTCATTTTGAATATTTTGTTTTAGGTTTGCAGATTACACGAATTGATCTTTTGATTGCTATTTCTCAATATTTATAGGGAATATACATGTTTGTTTGTATTGCTTACTTCTTATTTGCTCCTAACCTTTCATAGGAGATTTGGGTGGCTCCTCTGCCCAGGAGGAAGTAGGAGGGGACGGTGCCAAAACTCATGCCGAGTTACCCAGTTCACCAACATCTTCAGGTGGGTTCCGTCAGTTTTTCTTCAAAGGACTGCTCTTTGTAGAGAAGACATGATGTGACCGCATAGTATTGGTGGAAATTATTGGGTTTTTTTGTACAAGACATGTTATTTGCACCCCAGAAAATTTTGTTTTCAGACTGTAGGATGGCTGTGGTATTGGGAACAATCAAATGGTTATCAGGCTACAACTGCCCCCTGCCACAGTGCATAATTGTGTAAACTTTCGACTTGTCTTGTCCTTTTTGGCGGCATCAAAGGCGGTTTGGAGATCACACGGAATTTTGCCCAATTGGTTCGTATGTCTTTGACTTTATTTCCTTTTGGTGGTACTGATGGTTTGAAATTTCTGCTACAGGTGTGATGGTCTCGCTGAATGTTCTAAACCTCTGACTTTTATGTTCAATTAGTTATAATGTTATATTGTTATTCTAATGACTGTTTCTTTTGAATAGTCCTAGACATTGAGCTGCATCTTTGTGTCTGGTTATTGAGAACTTGACATGCAAGCAGTTAAGTTCAGATTTTTGAGGTGTTTGACATAGTATATCGTCTGCAGGACAACCACAGCAGAATCCTCTGCTGCTGCTTGAGCAATACAGTGATGAGGAGTTGGATGAGGGTTCAAATGAAGGACATAATCATGCTGTTGCTGAGGACACATCTGTTGACAATGATGAAGAGGTGATTGTACAAGCAATCTACTATGTTATCTGCTATTGTTAGGTAGATTGGAGCTCAACTGCCACGTGAATGTTTATGAAAGAACAAAATCTTTTCTGCTGAACAGATTATCCGAAATTAAAATTGAACTTTTTAACCAGCTATTTTGTGTTTATCAGAATACCGTATTTTGCATTTAGATGAACTTTTGGATCATGAAATTTCTTAGTTTTTTGCCATTTGGGTTTTCTACATTCTCCAGTTACATGATGTCGATCTGACTATCATGCATCTTTCCACTTTATTGCCATAAATTTGTCTCAATGTCTCTTGTCTTCTCAGGCAAATTCTGCTGCAGCGAAGGAAACTGAAGATAGTGAAAATAATAATGGAAAAGAGCCAACCACCGAAAAGGTGGATCAACCTTTGATGAATGACAGTTCCCAGGATCCTTTGCATAAACTTGAGAAAGGGAGCATCACAGAGATTGATTCTGATGATTTGCGGACGCAAACAAATGAAATGGAAGAAGCTACATATCCTGCTGCACCCGATGTGCACCTTGTCGGGGATGTGAGTTCAGGTTGGAAGATGGTGTTGCATGAAGAGAGTAACCAATATTATTATTGGAATACAGTGACTGGTGAAACTTCATGGGAAGTACCTGATGTCTTGTCTCAGGAAGCTGTTACAACACCCGTAGAGAAAATCCTTGATGATAATGAAGGTAAAATGAAAGCTCTCATAGGCGCACAAAAATCAAGTCTGAGTTCAGACATGGAAGAAGATGATACTAGGAAACTTAATCTTGATTCCAAGGTCAATTGCCAAAGCAATGACAGCGTTGATCAAGGAACAAAAATAGATGGATCTAATGAAGGATTTAAGGGTGATTCTGTAGACGATGTGGAAGGCAATAGAGATGCAAACCAAAGTGATGAGACTTCTTTGCTTGTTAGCCATGCTGTAGAAAATAGAAGTGGTGCTGATCTTTCTTCCCAGCTGATAAAGTGCTGTGAGAGCCTGTTAGCGAGATTGAACTCTTTGAAAGGGTACCGGTCATGCCTCCATTTCCTTTACCATAACTTTTTTAATTTTTGGTGATGGCGGTTCTAGAAACATAAGAATGTTATTTCTTCTTTTATATATGATATGCTTTTCTGAGCCACCCTTCCCACTCCCCTCTTCCACTGTTTCTTCTTGTCAATGATCCTTCCTCTTCTCAACAATTCAGTTTGAACTGCTATCCGGAAGGTCAAGATATTAAATTGAAGTGCACATTGGAAATTCAAACGAGAGTTGCTGACATCAAGGCATTAGCATCTCATGGATCATCTCTGCTTCCCTTTTGGCTCCACTCTGAAGATCAGCTGAAACGACTTGAAGCTGTTGTAGATGGTGTCATTCAAAAACATAGTTCTACCTCCGTAAGTGGACTTGAAGCTACACTGGAATCAGGTGAAGACATTGGTGATGACACTGAAACTGATTCAAGGGAGAAGAAGGTATTTCTTGCTGCACTGGGATCTGATGCTGAGGACAGGGTCAACAAGTCGAATTTTGAGGCTCATAGTGATAGTGCTGCTGCCATGGAACATGTATCCTCTGCGCCATATTCCAGCACCTATCCTGTCAATGACATAATTGAAACTGAAAAGGAAAGTGAGTTAACTCCCAGACCTGCCCTCCATTCTGGTGAAGATGTAGACATGGATGTGGATATGGAAGTTGAAGATGCACCTTCCATCAAGTCACCTCATGAAAGTGCATCAGGTGCTCACTATCATGTCTCAACTGAGCTATCAAATCTGCACAATAAACTTTCAGACCAGGAATCCAAAGTGCCAGGGCAAGCATTTACTGTTCCTCCTCCTGTTGAAGAGTGGATTCCCCCTCCACCGCCTGACAATGAACCCTTTCCTCCACCACCACCTGATGATGAACCTTTTCCTCCCCCTCCACCAGACGAGCCTCCAGAAACCTCATACCCGCCATCATCTCATTTGGGGTCAGTTCAAGCAGTTCATCCTTTTCCATATTCTGCACAATACACTCTATCATACCCTGGTTCTAGTCTTGAATATTATGGACAACCAAACCTTGAAGTTTCTGGCACTACTCTATATACGCATCCCGAGGGAGGGCAAGTAGCCGTTGCACATGTACCACATTATTATGAAGCAGCTCCAAATTTATATGCTGTTGCTCCTTTAGTAGTCAACCCTGTTGAGTCAGCTTATTATGGCCTTCAAAATGAAACCTTGAATCCTGTTTCATTAATTAGTGGCGCAGCTCAGTCTTCAGGTACACAGAGTGAACCCGTTCCTGAAATTCTCGACTCTGGAATAGCAGGATCCTTGGATTCCCATACAGGAGCTGGTTCCAATCTGTTACTGAAGAATAGTGCTAATGATGTTAAACACGACCATGCCACTGTCGCCCCTTCAGAGGTTCGTGATGCTCAACCCTCTATTGGAGATCCGGCAACTTCTTCACTGACAAATGGTGTTTCTGTCTCATCAACATCTGACACCACAACTTCTGTTTCTGCTGCGGTGGCTGCTGCTGCTGCGGCCGCAACTTCAAAGGCTCAATCTAAGGGTAATATTTAAGACCACCTTTATTCTTGACAGTGCAAGTTGTAGTATTTGGGACATCTTAATGTTGAGTACAAAGCCAATCTTGTTTTGCAAATGTCTATTTATTATGCTGCATAGAGAAATTAACTGAATCTGAATTTCATTGCATTTTTTGATTTAATTATCATTTTCTTTTGGTTGCAACTATCAAACATCTGATGTGTGGCCTCGTTTATTCTTCCCCATCTTCGCAGTTTCACGTGGGAAGAAACGGACTGTTGCAGTGGTATCCACATTGAGATCTAATAAGAAAGTTTCCAGCTTGGTGGACAAGGTTGAAGTCTATCCATCTTTCTGATGAGATACATATTTTCGTTTTCGGACTTGTTTTTTGTTGAATGTTTGTACTTTTTCACCAGTGGAAAGCTGCGAAAGAGGAGTTGCATGAAGAGGAAGAAGAACCTGAAGATGCGTATGAAATCTTGGAGAAGAAACGGCAAAGGGAAATAGAGGTTTGAAATCTTTGGGATTTTTCTTCTCTTTTGTTTACATGTGTTTCAATTCCTTTCCGTAATTGCGTCTCCAACATACTTCCAATTGCAGGAATGGCGAGCACAGCAGATTGCCAGTGGCGAGGCCAAAGATAATGCTAATTTTCAACCATTGGGTGGTGATTGGTATGTATTGGTCCTGGCCTTTCTGGCCTTGGATCGAGTATTTAGTACCTTGAACTGCTTTTAAATAGCTTTAGGGAATGCAATATCATTGTCTACAAATCTTGATATGTTTGTGTATGGTAGACACCTGGGAAGTCCTTGACCTTGTTATTCGATGGTCCACACAAATGTGGGCTCAATGTTCATGTTAAGTCCCATGTGTTCTGCTTCTCATGGTCATTTACCCCTCATATTTTATGTGACTGGTCCATTATCATGCAGGCGAGAACGAGTGAAGCGCAAGAGAGCTGAAAAGATGAAAGAGGCTGAACAAAGTTCATCATATGTTGCTGCAGATGGAAACCAGCAACCAGATCTCGTGGAACTCTCTAAAGGTCTCCCATCTGGATGGCAGGTACTTTTTTGGCCCTATGACTGCCACTATTTTTGGGTTGGAATTCTCCGAAGTTTGGGTATATGCTTGCGTCTGAAAAATTGTGACAGTTTTGGACAACACAAACTTATCCAACTTTTAACTTGATCTAACTTTTCCAATCCAAACTTAACCCATGTTTTTCCGAAGTTATAAATATACATGTATATATACATTTACAGGCGCGCGCGCACACACACACACACATAATAAGACATTCACACTGCCCAATAGACATAATATGCATCTAATTACGTTCGGCCCTTCAATTTTACTGCCAAATGTATATTGCGCAATTTTATCCATCTCAAACTAAGCTGACAACTCCGGTGGAAACATCCAAGTCACTGTCCCTCGACTTTGACCACTCTAAATTGCTCAAAATTCGTGAAATGGCGTCCCAAGCAAAGTAATTATCGGAAGTATGAAAAGTAAATCATATTTCTTGCCTAGATCTCTCTCTCTCTCTCTCTCTCTCTCTCTCACTCACTCTCTTTTTTGGTCTCAGGTTTACTGGGATGATTCTTCAAAGCAAGTCTATTATGGAAATGTGTGGACATCAGAAACAACATGGTCAAGACCGACGGACTAGCAGGAGATGTATTTTCTGAAATTCCTCGAGTTTAAATTTTTTCTCTATTCTTATGTTTTGTAAACTAAAATTCTTTAGTTGAGGTGTATTGGAACAGCAATATCCCACTTGTTAAGGTTTCTTCCTTGGAGGGGTTATTGATCATTTGAACTAGGGAGGCGCATTGTAATGCTCGAAGAGCTGCAGTAATTTTGAAATCTAGCACGCACTGTGTTATAGGCTTATAGCTGATTCTCCTAATTGTGAAATCGCAAACCCAGGGAACTGCCAAAGGACCTACTCTGACTAAAGGAAAGTGTAGGGGCGTATTTTATTCTGTCACCATGGCTACACATGGGATCTAATAAGGTAAGACTAAATTTGGGACATGTATACGATATGAATTTGGGGTCAGCACATTTGATTAATTGATTTTCTATAATGAAGCAATCCAGTGGAGACAGATACAATACCAGAATATCAATTTTATAAGTTGCAGCGAATCACATGTACGTGCATAACTTTTAAAGTTGTTTACATAAACTGAATTATTCAATTTTGTTAGATAAATAATATATACCTGATGTATAAAAATAATAATATTAACATTTGTGTAGTACAAATTATTGATAAAAGAAGAAAATAACACAACATCGAAGAGATAAAAGAATATATGAGGAAAAACATAAAAAGCTAATTATACAAGACTATGACATTAAAACTCAGCCACTTTTCAATTACATAATAGTATAGCTACGTACGTTTTATTTCTTCAAAAGAAAAAAAAATAATAAACCAATATTTCGCGCATAATGCAAATTCCCCATCACGTTAACACGGCGATTGACCTGATACTTGAAATGATTAATCACTATTAATTTCCTAAAATTAATATAGGGGAAAAAAGGGGGGGTGGATCCAAATCCAATCCATTTATCTATGATGGCGGCAGCGGAAAGATCCCGCGTGTGTGGTGGGTGAGCAAAGGCAGTGAACCGGCGTCGACGGTGGTTGTTTTCTCGCACCGCCTTGTCCCGGCGACGGCGGCACATTGCTGTTGACACTCTCGGCTTGCTTATTTATTTCCTCAATGTTGAGACTCGTACCTGAGAATTTGCGAGGCTCATACTTGGACTCCATCTCCTCCGACGTGTTCCTGAAAATCTTCAAGACTTTGGCTGTAGTGCCAGGAATACGATCACAAATGGCAGAAGATTGAATTTTGTATCTATTTCAGCCCTGCACGGGGTAGATTGGATTTTCCTAACTTCTTTCTTCCCTCAGAAGAGAAGTGCAGCGATTATTATTTATCTTTGAATTCTTGAAGATTGGAAGTTAGGAAAGCGATGAAGCTAAACCCCCAATAAGGTGAGGAAGACATCATTTATAGGCCAATTTCAGAAATATTGGGTTATCACTGATCATGCATTTGTGAGGTGGGTTGCAATTTGTGGCCACCCATTGATTAGGTTTTTGTCCATCTCATTACACTAATCTCAACAGTTGGATTTCGATTTAGGTGAGATCGAACCTAATCCAGTCATATGATTACTGAATTATAGACAACTGATTAATAATTTTGTGGTTAATGAAAAAGCAGAATATGCAAGAATTGGGAGTATCCAATTTCTTATATCCCAGTCTAGGTGGTTTAGCCTCAATCTGTTGTACAGGACAGGGACTCCACTCACGCTAAAATTTATGAACAACATTGATGCCCTGCCCTCTTTTCCTTGTAAGGAAAAAAACATTCAAAAAAGGGAAAAATAATGTAAAAGCTAAACTATAGGAGGTTTTCAGGTTGATGATGTCTTTTCATTTCTCTATCCCTTGTTTACAAAGAGGACAGCAAGAGATAATCTTGAGCCACTGGTCCACACACTTTAGGTGAAAAATATGAGTACATGGCAACTGTCTGATTTCTTCCTTGTCTCTGTACTTTGCCAAACAAATACAACATTCCTGTCAAGAGAAATTTCATTAGCCCTTTATTCCTTATCAAGAATGTAAGAGGAGTGGAGCTCTCTTAGTGGTTTTGGGGCAATTATAGGTAAGCGTGACATACCTGAACCTCATGGTTCTTGGTTGAATTTCCAAGCTCTAAAATGCTACCGGCATCCTTGTACTTCCAGCTTGGTAGACTGGCGAGCTGCTCCTCAGTTGCTCCTCGTTGGAGGGACGCCGTGTTCATGTTGTAGCCTAGGAGGCTGCTAAGCATTGGCACGCAACAGCAGAGCAACACAAACAGTATAAACGGAAAAGAGTAGCTGACAGCATTCCAGGCCAGCAGGGTGATGCAAAGGACATGGAGTTTAGGAGCACGATGATACGAAGCAAAACGTGAATCAAACACCCACACGTTGCCCATCACAAACCATATTGCAAACAGCAGCTCAAGCGACGTCTTGCATTTCTGCATATACTGCAAGTTTCTGATCATGGAATAAGCTATATTAGTACTAATCAATCTTGAAAGATCAAATAAGTATGATTGGTGTAGCATTTTACCTCGACTCTCCATGGCTTCTCTGCTGTTCAATATCAGAGCCACTCAACTCGTTATCCCCTCGAGCAAGATAAACAAGACGATAGCGCCAGCAGAGTAGCACAAGATTGAGGAAACATCCAAAAGCATAACCGGCAACCCATATCCTCATGGGCCAAACCGGCCTCTCCCCTTTAGAGATGATCAGAGTATATGCTGTGAGGCTTATTTGAACTGTCAAAGCTATGAATTCCATCAACATCCAGTTCTTCGAATCAAATGGGTTGGGTCCAAGGTCCGACCCGGATCCATTCTGGTAATGGAAAACTCTTCTCAAGAAACTATACCACCTTGATCTTGATATTTTCATCGCTAATCTTATCAAGAAAGGAGGAGAACTACTCCGAGACGACCTGGCTGGAGAACTCAGAGGCATCCTCTCTTCTACTGCTGCCGGAAAACTTGATGAAACAGAAACCGCACTCCCAGAATTGCATAGTGAATCCGGTGTAAAGAAATATCTCGTATTCATCGAAAAAACCACCACTTCCTATTCTCCCAAGCCTAAACAGAAATCTCTCAGAGCCCACAACTCAAACAGATTGCAATCAAGATTTCCTGAGTTATATTTGTCTGAAAATCAAGATTCTTACAGCCTACGGAAAAACAAAATATAAGAAACGGGTTTGAATTCGAGAATAAAAAGGGAAAAAGAGGATGAGATTACAACAGAATTAAGGTGAAGTGTTTCAATTAACAAAAGTGTGGAAGGTGAAATTCGGAGTGAGATGGCGACCAAGAACCCAACGGTTTTGCTTTGATTCCAAGTGAGTTGAGAAATAACTAGACAACAGTTGGCCTAACTTGCATAGTTGTATTGTTTAACAACTAAGCAATAGTTGAAGCAGAAAGCTATGGGCTAAGGGTTCTTGAAGAACACATAAACCTGAAATGGAGTAAAATTTAGCATAAAACCCTGAGATTTCTGATGTTAACGTTCGACTTAATCTGAATCTGCCTTGATCAGTTCCTTATACGGAATCAGTTGTTTGACTGGTAATAATATTTTATATATGTACTTTGAATTCTGGCGGGTACAGTTGTTGGCCGGGAAATGTAACCAGCAAGAACTCCGGGCCCATGTTCCGGGCCCTCTACTGCCCATGACTGCCACAGAATAAAGATGTGGAAGCATTTAAATGGTCAGACATTTGTGGGGTGGCAGTTGAATTTTGAATGTTTATCCTATGTAACAGACATATAATTTAAATACAGTTACTACCCACGTTAATTATCTCCTAAAGTATTAAAATTTTCAAGAATTCCCCGATCTTCTAACTTCTTCAATTTTTAAGTTTAAAAAAATTTATTTTACTCTTACAAAAAATTTATTTATGAAAAAACAATTAAGGGATTTTTATAATATCAAAACTATTTTTTTTTAAGTTTTGTCTAATTTTTGTTTCATTTCTTCAATGAAAAAAAATTAATAAGGTTTTTTTTTTGAGGTTTTAATACTTTAAGAGAATAATTGATGTGGGTGGATACTTCGGGGGTGATAACTGTATTTAACACTAGACTTATTTTAAGGCTATGTTTCCTTGTTTCTCTTTTGGGGAATTGCAATAAGACCTCTTATTTTCTACTAATGTTGCAAAAGATCCTCGTAAAATTAAAAACTTTAATGTATTTTAAATTTAAAATCGATTGTTAGAAGGGTAAAGTGGGTTGTCGATAATAAGCGATAGGGAAGAGATGGATTGTCGCGAATGTTGGAAGAGGGTGGTGGTGGGATTAGGTGCGGGGAGGGGGTTGGGCTGCAGCAAGTAACTGGGAGTTAGGTTTGGATGGATGGAGTTGAACTCGTTTTGAATTAAAGCGATTTCTTGTGTATTTAACTTTCTTTTGGAGATGTAAAAAAATTATCTAAATAAAATATGAAGGTTAGATTACTCTTTTCGAGCACTGATGGATTAGACGCTCTATGCAAGATTCTAAAAATAAAAAAGTTTAATGTTCTTGAATATGTTTTAAATACAGAAACTCTTTATGCAATTTTAACATATTAGGGGGTTCATTTATCAATTTTGCACATTCTTTTAATGTTAAAAAATCAATGTTGTTTTCAGGTGTGGTGGTATTGTCCAAACTTTGAGCCACTTGGTCTTAAACATGGGGTATTGATCCAAAATTTGAGTGGAAGAGAAGCAATTTTTGGGTCATTTTAGAATAGAAGGACCCATTTAACTTGGGTAGCTTGTCAAACTTGTTTGCCTGTGTTTTCATTTCATTTTTAATTAAAAAATATGTATTTTAAATTTTATATAAATTTTCGTATATAAGAATATGTTTAGATTAAGTAATCAAATTCTATTTATATTAATAATACATATAATATATATATATATATTTATTTTAATTATTATTTCAATAATTGAAAACTGAAAATAAAAACATAAACATAAACTAGCTAAGTGGAAATTAATGCCACGGAAAACTGTTGTGTGTATCACAAATTGTTAATGTCATAAAGTATTGCTTATTATTCACATGATGTTATGTTAACAAATCAAACTAATTTTTGCGGACGAACATATTTGGATTATGGTGAACAACCAACAATTATTATTATTTTCTTTATAAAAGTCAACTTATCTTCTTTTAGCATATAATGAAGATTGAAATTACAAATAAAAGAATTAACCTGTTAGTATGTTATTACATGCAACCAACAATTGGGACGGAACATGAAAGTGTATGTCAGCGATATATTTATAAAGAACAAGAAGGCTGACAACTACGTGGCAGATGTAGAGGAAACATTCGAAGTTCTCAGGGGTATCAATTAAAACTAAATCCCGCCAAATGTGCATTTGGAGTACTGAGAGGACGATTTTTAGGCTTTATGGTGACGAAGAGAGAATTGAGACCAATTCCCTCAAAATTAAGGCAGTGTTAGACATGAAAGCACCTACTAATATCAACGAGGTATAACGCCTCAGGAGAAAAATAGCTGCGTTTCGTCGTTTCATAGCTAAGTCCGCTGAGAGGAGTCTACCCTTCTTCAAGGTATTACGCAAAACCAAAAATTTTGAGTGGGGAGAAGAATATCATACGGCTTTCGAAGAACTCAAGAAATACTTGGTCGAACTCCCTCTCCTAGTCAAACCCTCGTCAGGGGACACTTTCTATGTATACCACCCCTCAAGTAGTAAGTTCTGTCCTCTTGTGAGGAGAAGGAGATCAACAAATGCCCATATATTATATAAGTAAGGTACTCAATGGAGTCGAAGGACTTTATAGTACTATCGAGAAAATCACGTTCGCGTTGCTAATAACTAAAAGTTACACCCATATTTCCTATCCTACCTTGTGGGGGTACACACCAACCACCCCTCAAGCAAGTCTTGGGTAAACTATATACCTCTGGACGATTGATCAAATGGGCTGTAAGCTAAGCGAATATGATATATCCTACCTTTCTTGAACGACAATCAAAGTTCAAGCACGGGAAGATTTCATGTCCAAAAGCACACACCCTCCTCCTAGCAAAGAGCGTTGGTTATTATATGTGGACGGATTTTCTACTGTTCAAGGAAGTGGAGCGAGGGTGGTCATCACCTCCCCAAATAGAATAAATGTGGAGTTTGCAGTCGATTTCAAAACTTCTAACAATAAAATCGAATATGAGGCCCTAGCATTGGAATGAAGATGGCATGGAAAGTGGGGACACAATGCATGATGGCTTACTTCGATTCCCCAACTCATCGTAATATTTTCCATTTCACTATTCTAATAAAAAAATAAAAGTGCATATTTGATACAAATATAGATAAAATTGTAGGAATACACTCTAGTATAATTAGGGCTACTTAGTGTATCCTTGATTGTATTTTGTGTAGATAGTACATAGGATTGAGGTCGGATTCTATGAGCTAAAGCACAGGCGGGAGTTTGAAGCTCTAGCAAAGTAGACCAGATCGTGATTCAGATTAATAATATTACATGCAAATCAATTCGTGAATATATATAAAGAAATCAATTAAAATCTTTAATTAGGGCTTGGGTCATGCAGGGCGGCGCTTGTGATAGCCCACTTATCATTACGATCCAATCCACTACATAGGACGACGTCGTGCTTCCTTTTAGCTGACTCGTCCGCCGGGCGTCTCGCTCTTTATCTCCGAAGAATCACAAAATCAAATCAAGTCCAAACCCTTCAACGTTCTTAGAATTTCGATTTCTCATCTACATACGAGCAAGAGGCACATCAACTCTTCAGATCTTGTTTCTTGACTGAATTTTGATTAGACTAGGGTTCCGAGATGACGACGGCAGCAAGACCTACGTGGGCACCGGCGAAAGGTGGGAACGAACAAGGCGGAACTCGAATCTTCGGTCCGTCTCAAAAGTATTCGTCGAGGGACATAGCTTCTCATACTACCCTAAAACCCAGGTACGATCCCCCCCCCCCCCCCCCCCATCTCGCCTTCACTTGAGTTTGTTTCTGTTTATCTTTTTTGGTGGCTTAGGATTATTTTTAGTTCACGTTGCCTTTTATAGTATGTTCGTTGAGTAATGTTTCCCGTTTGTTTTTGTTGCTGTCTATTTAACTATGCGACTGAATATATGATATCATAAGCTTTTATAATTATATTACCTGTTGTTCAGCTTCATCATGTTGTCTTTTCCTCCCTCTTTGTCTGCACTTGCTGGAGCCTTTAATTCAAAAGAGAATGGATGACTTTGAAATCACTTACTATTAGTTGGCTGCAAAAGTTTTACTGATATTCTCTCATTTCTTTCTTGTAAACTTAGCTGCCTTGGAGAAATATGCTTGAAAACTACTTGTATACAGGTGTCCTCTGTTCTTGGTCTCATCTGTTCTTACTGGCGACAATGCAAGAACTTGAACATTGAAGGGGAAGTTTTAGGAAGCAATGACTCTTACTATAATTTGAACTATTACTCGCTACTTTCCTGGATGGATAAGTAGTAGCATTGATATCTGAATTTCTTTTGTGTGTGTACTAATATAATGCATGTGTGTGTGCATTCCTTAAGACATTGATCTTTTGTTTGTGGACTCATTCAGATGTGGCAAAAGATTAGCTATGAATGTTACGTCCTTGTTTCTTGACAACATCTTCCATTCCTCTCTCCGTTTACTCATGTAGTTGCCATTGTAGTTTCAAGGCCCTTATTTTTTTTCTCTTGATGTGTTGCCACAGAAAGGAAGGACAAGATACCCAAGACGAGCTGCAAAGGAGAAATCTCCGAGATGAACTGGAGGACCGGGAGAGGAGGCATTTCTCATCAAAGGGTTAGTGTTGTTCCATTTCCAGGCAGCATATGGATCCAATACATGCATTCAACTTAATTTGAGTATTGCATTTCTCCCCTCTTAATTGATTGGTTCAGAGTTTCAGTCATTGATATGACACTTTTTCATGTTATGCAGAAGATAGAGATCGTCGGAAAGGAGGTCATCTTCTTTTAGAAGGTAAATTATGCTGGATTGCTTGGTCAATGTTGTACATGGAAAAACTCAGGCTTGTTTTTCTCTTTTTTTCTTTTTTCTTTTTTTGCCCTAATCAAGTTACAAGGCTACTATATTTACAGGGTCCAGGAGAGAAGTTGAAGACCGTATTGTTCCACGAAGTGTAGATGCAGATGATGCTGATGTGGATGCTCAGAGTGATGATGATAGGTTTGTCGTTTTCTATATTTCTTTTTATGTTATGAATGTAAATGGTTTTTCTCACATGCGTTGGCTACATTAATTTTGAGTTATATTTTTGTACTTTATTAGTCTGTTGATCATTTCCTGACAGCAAACTTAATATGATATTTATCATTCTCTTTTGTCATTTTCCTTTCATTCTTTTTAAGTGTTGTTTTGTCTTAATAGTAAATAGAACAGAGGAATATATACCTTTACTTTTTTCTTAGGTCGTCTTCGGTGGAGGTTAGATTGGCTTGGGTTGCTGTCTCAAATCATTAGCATACTGAAATCAGATGGTTTATTGAACTCAAAATTATATAGTATATGCTTGCCTGTTATACATTCTCCTCTGTGTTTGAAATTTCTTGTTTTCTTATTGTGATTTGCTGATTTAACTAACGTTAATTGGTTATTGTAGTGATGATGACGATGATGATGGGGATGATGAAGAAGCACTTTTGGCTGAACTTGAACGTTTAAGGAAAGAAAAAGCAGAGCAGAAAGAACGAGAAGTAAGCTTTGCCTACCAAGTTCTAATAGTGTTTTTTGATTTGTTGCCGGTTCATTTTTGTCGATGTCTCATGGTGCTTTGTCATATGGATGATTGTTTTTGCTGTTAATGGAATTGTTTTCCTGAGACATTCAGTCTAGGGTCAACTGCTTGCCTGCTTCTGTACTTCTTTAGTTAATCTGGCTCAGCATCAATAATGCAAATGCCTTTGTCAAGTGATATATGTAATTTGCAGTGATTATCTTTCTTCTATTGCATTGTGTGTCTGCAAGTAAGATGTGGCAGTAAAGTGGCCTATTTTCCGTTGCATAGGTGAAGTGTTTGATTTTAATATGAATCCTGTTCTGGTGCAAACTGCCAACCTGCTGAAGCTGTGGTTGCAATGAAAAATTAACAAGCTGTTATCCTTCTGCTAGGAACGACAAAAGCAAGAGGAGGAGCTGAAAGCTAAAGAAGAGCAATTGTTGCGTGGAAATCCTCTCTTAAACAATGCAACTACCTTTAGTGTGAAGAGAAGGTCTTATAAATTGTTCCTCTTTTTTCTTTTAATTAAATAAAAAAATTGGGTGTCATCCTGTTTATTTTATTGTCATTATAATTGTTCTCTAAATTCAATTTGTTCAGGTGGGATGATGATGTGGTTTTCAAGAACCAAGCTCGTGGCGAGACAAAGACTCCCAAGCGCTTTATCAATGACACCATCAGAAATGATTTCCATCGGAAATTTCTCCAAAAATACATGAAGTAATATTTCTTGACCATTTTAGTGATGGGACCTGCGCCACATTGACTGTGCCAATGAACCACTCTTTTGGTCTCAATTTGTTGACGATTGACATATCATTGCAACATATTTTCTGAGTGTAATATATATTCACATACAATGCTCTGTTCTTTACTATGTGTATGTGTACTCAAGTAATTCTGATTACCTTTTGAAATCCAGTCCTTGTATATCGAATGCTTTCTAGCCATTCATCCTCATTTGGGTTCTCATGGATAGCATAAAATGGTGCCTTGCCCATATAATGTCAATAACAGAATTGTATGTCGGGTGCATAAACTTTGATGCCGTGTATTGGTAAAGACGGTTCACATACCCATTGCTTATGCTGAAGATACTTTTATCGTTATTTAGAGTTCGTTTGGTTTAAATGAGAGGAACAACGGAGTGAAAGGGGGAGGGGGAGGGGAAGGGGAAGGGGGGAGGGGAATAAAAGAATAATAGTTTTTCTTTGAGTTGTTTGGTATAATTGGAAGGAGAGTAAATTTTAAATATTTTTTTTTATTTTGTACGAGAAAATTAGATTGAGAAGAAAAGACTAATTTTTGTAATTTTACAGTTTACTCTTTTTTCTTTATTTTGTATTAGAAAAATAAACAAGTTAATATTATAATATAAAAAATCTAAAAACCTTCGTAATAAGAATATATATCAAACAAGAACAATAATAAAAATTATTCATCAAAATGGGTATTGCTTATTTATCTAAATTATTCAGTTTAAATAAAATAAAAATTATTCGTGCTGACGGTGCGAAAGGGAACACGGTTAGGGGAAACTGAGAAAGGATTATTCAATCAAAATTAATAACAAATTAGCAATGAATAATTCTAAAAAAAATCGCAAATGCAAAGTATGTTTACTTGATTGTTGACTTCGACGTAGTAATTTTTCCAACGATTTGGTTATCATTTCTCTGACTATTATGTACGGTATTATCAGCGGGAATGAGAAAAGAATTGAAGGGATATATATATATATATATATATATATATATGGGCAATAGAATAAATAAAAATAAAATATGTATGTTTTTTTAATCTTTTTGGCCTTATACTTACACTTTTTCGTCCAATTTCGGACGGAAATGAAATTGAACCTCGGAGGGGTTCCATATACATTCAGTTTTACTTTCCTCAAACCAAACACTAAAATTTTCCTAATACGTCCCGTTTACTTCCACTTTTGCCCCAACCAATCATACTCTTAAGTATTCGGTATTTGTAGTAAAAACTTGATAGTTGCATGTTTCACATGCCCATCCTTGGGATGCAACCATGCTCTCGCTTTGCAGTCCGTAGGTTTTGAGTGGATTTAAAGATGTAGAAGATACCCTCCTCCTCATGTGATGATTACCTGTGATTTACTGCAAAATGGCGGGCATTGAAGTCTTGATCACGTTCAAAATTCATTACTTTAGGATCATCACTTTGAGTCAGAACACGACCAACATGACTATATTTCTGGGTACGACAAGGAGAGGGCAAAACAAATTACAAGAAAATTTTCAGTTCTGATCCTCAATGACGGTATGGGACAAATTTATATTTCACATGCACTAATACCAGACGCATATACACTTCTTTCTACTATCATCTGATCATATGACATATCAAGCTATGGGGTTGTAAAACCCCGTGCACAATTACAGAAGCTGAACACTCGGAACAGTTCAAGAATGTGGTCTCCCCCACTCGAAACACTAAGAAAAACTCAACAATAGGGTCTTCTCAACTTGGCACCAGAACATTTTCCTATTCAGTCTTGTCCTTGGGTCCTTCCAAAACAAACTCAACGTACAAATCCTTCAGTGCGATTACTACAGTAGTTATCAGCGGCCCCATGATCGCTCCCTGCAGAATTATATGAATAAGTCGTGCAGTTAAACTTAGATGCTACAACAAGATTATTCAGCCACACATACAGGTTCATCCACAAACAACTATGAGCTAGCAAGAGAGGCACTAAACTAAATTCAGATCAATGGTGAATTCAAAAGGGAGGGTTGCTAGGTGGGAATTACCTCCAAAGCTGAGGGGAACAATGTCATTCCACCGATGATGCTGAGACCTGTAAGATAAGCACTATAACCAGGAATATCCTCTTGAATTTCTGTAGTTCCATAATCCATAAGCACTAGATGAATAATGGACAAGCTGATAGCCAATATGTATCTTCCCTCCAGTACTAATTGCAATGCTGCAGGAATTGTCGAAAGCCATGGGGGAAAGAGGGGCAACAAGGAACTAACAAATGCGAGCACAGTTGACATGTACAAGAAGTGTATTGAGAATAATCTAAAGAGAAGCCAAGTCATACATCCCTGAAAGAAAGCTATCTCAACGGTTGCTAACAGGACCCCGGAGATGGCATTGTCGAGCACCTCAACACACCGAGTTCTTGCAGAGCGTGAAATGGGAAGCATACACATCACCTGTTCTGTAACTCCACCGGACTCTGATGTGATTAGATAATACAAAACCCAAAAGAACACCATCGACTGCGAAACAAAATTGAATAGTCCAGCAGCACCAGAAAGAATAGAGTTTCCAATCAAGAACATTAGCTTAGCACTGCCACCAAGAACAGATTTACTACTTACTAACACACTCTGCATCACATTCATCCCCTGTGAAGCAAACCCTTTTGCCTTCTCCACCAAATCCTCTCGACTGATCACGACTTCCCTGAAAATTGCATCAACTTCTGTATATATCCGGCCCCATTCGCGTTCCTTGACTCTGTTTTTCAGACTCAAAATTTTCTCAGCAACGGGCGAAGGGCTCATCAGAGCTGTGGACTTGGAGGAAGAATTCCCCGACGGGGTTATCACAAAATGTTTGATTCCGGTGACAAATTCAGTCATATTATACTGCATTGCGTAGCCATCAATCTGATCAAACACAGTTTCATAAAGCTTTGTAGAATACATATCCACCATTCCAGGGACATCATTTTCATCCATCCATTTCTTAACCCCAATCTTCTCAGCATAGTTACTCTCTTCCACATGTGATTTAAGTGCAAAGACTGCATCTTTTCCCTCCAAACCTACCTTATATGAGAAGAAAATCGTCCCAGCCAATGACCCCGCGATCATCGCAACAATCAACCCAATGGCAACAAGAGTCTTCAATCTTTTCAATATAGCCCTGGTGAAAAATGCACTCACAGAAAGCCTGCGAAAACTGTTGCTCCTGAAGGTACTAACTTTACTCATAGTTGACTCCACGCCACTGCTTGTAAACATGAACCCTAATGCAAGAAGTGAAATGGAACCCATGCTGCCAATCTGCTCATAAGCCATCACAAACAACCAAAAAGAGACGAGCCATCTCAACAATTTGAAAAACCCACTCTTTTTCTTCCTCAAAGAAGTGTCCTTTTTCTTCCTAAGGGCTCTCGAAACCACCTCTTTAATTTCAACAAGAGTTCCGACAAAGACTCTGAATATCGCGACAGGGACGGCCAAAGTTGACTCTGTAAGGCCTAATTTGAGTGGCTCCGACCAAAACCCAACAAGGGTCTCTTGAATACCTCTCAAAGGGATTGAACAGAGCACAGCCCACAATATGGGCCTCAAGAAATCTTCAAGGAGTTTGCAAACTCCATAGAGAACAAAGATTGTGAAGGCAAGCCCTGCGTGCGCCATGGTTATGTAGAGAGCAAGGCGTACCTGAGGATCACCGGAGACGGAATCCCTATTCTCATCAGCAGTTGAGGGCGCCGGCGGCTGGGGCTCCGGTGATGGCGCGTGGTTTGTCTCGGGTTTTCTGATGGAGGCGGATCGGAACATGTCTTGCCACGGCGGAGAGGAACAGCTTGATTCTGGTTTGGAGTCGGACTCATACGGCACCAACTCCATTCTAACGCTTTTCTTGGGAGAAAAAAAGTGAAAGAGAAGGAAAAGGCTCCCTTTCTTCTCTCTTGAAGTCTCCTAAAAACGAGCCTTGATTTTCTCTCTCTTCTCTTTTTGCTCTGTGTGTGCGTGTGTGTGCGTGAGAGAGAGAGAGAGAGAAAGAGAGAGGGGTACTGAAACAGGAGGGACGCTGTTTCAGATTTCAGAAAAGAATGAAGAATTACAGATATGATTCATGTGGAGGAATAAGTATAACGGGCAAGTTTGGAAGAAAAGTAAATGGCTGGCGAGTTTTGGGGGATTTATTCCTTCCACTGTCAGTCATATGGGTGTTGACCCTCTCTCTGCATAAAAAGCTGGATGACAATCATTACTCATTCGGAGTTGTCATATTTTTCCACGCACTGCCCAGATTGCCCTTCTCGCATCTGGCAACGTTGTGGCCCACCACTTCGCCTCAGAAGTTGTCGGCACGAATTGGGTCACATCCCAGGAGGCCCTGGATTGGCCCAACTCATCCATGGCTGAAGACCCATTTTCCTCACTGGAAGAACACCACGATAGAAATCTTATTATATATAACAAAAGATGAAAGGGACAAAAACGATCCCTCCTTGGATTTATTCCAATGGTTCTGATTCTGACAACAATTCTGTTTCTTGTACTTCGTTACATACAAAGTGCCTGGAAAACTTAAAGCTCACATAGAGTACAATTGTTTTGTTTCAAGATTCTCTTCTCCTTCAGCTCAGCTGTGTGTGTTTTTGACAGAATGTCCAGCAAATTCAAAGATTGTACATGTTGATTTTTCTGCGTAGACAAATGTATGCACAGAGCCGGTATGCCAGCGCCATGGTTAATAAAATCCAAACTTCTCTAAGTCCACCCTCTAAATTCACGGTGTCGAACGAAGGCGAGCTTTGCAGTCTCCGGCAACCACCCTTGCTTTCGCACTCATACACCTGGTCCCCGGAATACTGCACCTTCACCAGCAGCCTAAACCCGTAGTACATAAACGACACATACTTCAGCCACTGCATAAATTTCGGAATGTGCTACAAAAAGTATGTTCAAACTGTGGTTAGACTAACAGCATTAATCAATTGTTTCTTGATTGTGCTGTAGTAATGGTTGGTACCTGAACATAGTATCCACCGGTGAGAAGAAATAACATTAGTATCAGGGAAGCGATCATGCCGGCCCGTTTGATGCTCATCACGGCTGCTCCAAACAGTTCTCCTGCTCCCTGATCACAGAATTTTGTAGCTACTGATCAGAAGTCTGAAGTAATTAACAGTTAAAATAACGGGACGAACTAGGGAGTGCTTACTTGACTAGTTACAGCGATCAGGAGTATTGCGGATAAGGTCAAGAAGAAACATTCTACTGTTCTCCTGAAGCCGGCCATGAAATACAAAATGCACATGAAGAAGGTGGGATACAATAAATGGGCTACCATGTCGGACAACGTGCTGCATACATAGTAAACACTCAATCTGTACATGTCTGCCTTTCTTTCTTTAACCAAAAAGATCTTCTCAAATGGGAAGACGTAAACTGCTCCGAATATCGATGAAGAAGTCCAGAAAATACAGATGTAGAACAACAAACCAATCTGCAAGTAAGAATGAGAGGTTCGTGAGATAACTGGATCAGTTGTTGAACGGTGTTAGTGGGCAAAGAGATATGTAGTTTTACCTGATCTCTGAGTTGAGCTTCGGTTGCAGTGCTGGATTTCCACCAGAGAAGGCCTAAGAGAACAGCCACACCGAATGCCTGAATCAAACGAAGCTGATCAAAGTAATCTCTCCATCGCTCTTTAAATGTTCGCTTGATCAATATTGTAAATTGTTCCGACCAACTAAGCGTCCAGTCTTTCTTCACTTGGACAGCTAGTTGGAGACGTTCCGGCACCTTTAGCGCCTGATGATTATCTTCCTTTTCTTTTGGCTCCAACTCGACTTTGTATTTACGTTGTAGATACTGCAAAAAGAATATACAACGAATGATTTTTAACAGTAAAGGGTGAAACTGCTGGAAGTTGTGAGGAAAACTATATGCTCACTCTTATCACAACTTTTTCAAATTCAGCAGTCTCTTGAGATGCAAACAATTCCTCAGGAACACTGATGTCGTTCACTTGTCCCGTTGCCAAATCCAGCATGAACTCTGCAGGATTCATAGCTAACTCTGGGATGAACCTTAAACCTGAGAAGTATTCCATCGACTCTCTGGCTTTTCCATAGTAGATTGGGTACCCTTCTGATATTAACAGAACTTTATCGAACATGTGAAACATCCGGCTTGAAGGTTGATGGATAGTTGTAATTACTGTCCTTCCTGCCTATGGGATCATAAGAATGTAAACGTTTTAGAAGAATTATCGATTCCACACTTCAAGAAATTAGATAAACTTGTGGTCATATTGCCCGTTGTAATTCATGGTGTGAGTAACAATGGTTCTCTGTGTACCATAAATTCTGTACCTTCGCAAGACCTTGAAGTATTTGGAGTATTCTATTAGCAGAAGTGGAATCGAGACCTGAAGTTGGCTCATCGAGCAACAGAAGTGAAGGGTCGACCAGAATTTCATGCCCTATACTGGTTCGTTTCCTTTCTCCGCCAGATATACCTTTAAGGAACCCCCCGCCAATTCTTGTATGACGACATCTACATGGTTATCAAATACAAATGTATATCATTACAACAACATCATGAGTTATTTAATGCTGTTTGATCTTTTCTTAGGAAGATCAGCAATTTGAACGAACCTTTCAAGGCCTAATTCTTTAACAATCAGCTCCACTCTTTCATACTTCTGGCGTCGGCTCATTCCACTTGGAAGTCTCAAAAATGCTGCAAAAACCAGAGTTTCTTCCACTGACAATTGCGGGAAGAGGACATCATCTTGTGTCACAAAACCAATCCTGTAAACCAGAAAACAAATGCTTACACAGAATATATTCTGATTGAAGGAGGAGATTTTTACTTGAAACTTTCATTGATCTTCTCCAATTTACCTTCTCTTGAGAGCGGGGTTATACGAAACATCATTATATGTAACAGTCCCTTTAACATTTTCATGCAATCTACCCCCAAGAATCTTTAACAAAGTCGTCTTTCCACTGCCAGAAGGCCCCATAAGGGCTAGGATATCACCGGGGCCAATGCTGCCCGTTATACCTTTCAATATCTGCTTGTAGTTATCTTGTTCAATGTTCAACTGCACAGCCACCTTGGACACGACAGCCTTAACAGGATTAACAGAGGACGAATTTCGAACTTTCACCTTAAACTCCACGTCTGCAAACTGCACTAAAGGAAAAACTTCAAGTCTAGGACCAAGAATCACAAACCATAAAAGCAAGACATTGAGGACTTGCCTTGAGAAAAATCGGGAGGGGCCGGTCTTGTATTGTGGCAGGTATCTCTTCCTCTATGTCGATTTCTGAACTCCTGTTCCTCAGATAAGCTTGAGACATGAACTCAATGTTGTGGCCAAAGCCATTGCTTCCTGCAATCTGCATGGAGCCCATGGTGGGAGGGGACAGCGACAGATCTTCGATTTCGTCTTGTCTCCCATACTCCATCTTCTTGGAATTGTCATTCATCTAAGACTGAAGGTTAAGGGTAGCAGTTGCAGTTCACATATGTTATATAGTGATCAAACAATAACATACCAAATTAAGTCCTGCCTGTATTTGAGGAAGAATGAAGTCTGTTGGGCAGCAAGCTTTCTATGTCCAACTACAGAGAGAGTTAGATGACTTGCTTTCTAGTTGTCACACACCTTTGGCAATAGATTCACAATTCCCTCCAAGATTTTCTGTACCAAACATCATTGAAAATTGTTCTTCTTTTAAGGTTTCTTTCAGGAAATTTAATAAGGATGAGAGACTAAAATATAAGTTTTTTTTAGAATTACATTAGCATTCCCTGGCCTATGATTTATTTACACAAATCACATCAGAAATGTCAATATTATTTATAATAATCAACCCTTCTTTTTTAAAAATTACACACATACTTCAAAAACATGACATCATTGCATTAGTTACCCATATATTTTTAGTTATTATAGGTGATTTCTATAATTATGCAAAAAAAAAAATGAATAATTTGTATAAAAAAACCATAGATCATGGTATAAATATAATTATTTTCTTTTTTTGGTAAGGAAAGTGCACAACTGATGTGGAGAAAATTAATCCAAAATCAATATAAAATACTAAGTAGTGTTAACAACTTCATAGATAGAACGAGATTAAGAAAACGTCTTCATTATATAAAAGCGCTAGACTTTATTGACGACACGGAAGTCGTGGTTGTTTTTGTGTGATTAAACTCAAATCTGGGACAATACCAGCAGCACGACGTCGTCTGGGATCCGGAGCGAGAGAGATCTTGAAGGAAGCCATGGAAGCTTCGGAGGAGATACTGTTGAACTCGCTGGCGAACTCGGGGGTTCCGATTCCGGCTGGCGTTTCCTCCGTCCACGATCTAACTCCGCCCACCCTCTTTCACGTTTGCTCCCACGCGCTCCGCTTGATTGACGGCCCCAACCATGCGTCGTCGTTTCCCGCGTCCTTGCCGGAGGATTCCATGCCGGAACGCGTCAAAATCTGTACGGACCTCGCCTCCGCCTTCAATAACCTAGGCTTCAACCCCGATCTGAGCTTCCACAAGGTTCCATTAATTCCATGCCTTCTCCCATCGGTTTTTTCTAAAGAAATGGAGTATCTTTGCTTTACAAGGAAATTTGAATACAGTTCAAGGATTTCATGTTGAGATTGATTAGTCCAACTTTTCGAACTGATGAGGAAGATTGCAGTTTTAGGCATTCAATTTACTTGGTTTCCTGTTTATTCCCTAGTATGTAATTATCTTTGATGAAATGATGTGTTGGTTAGGCAGTTTCTTTATCCATCCAAGGAGGACTTGTACAGGCTAGTGAGGTTCTTGGTCGGAAAGCTGTCTGAATCTTCTGGAGCTCTAACTTCAGGAGATGAAGAAACTGTACAAAATGAACAGATTTTAACAGGATTACAAGATCTGAGATTGAAGACTCAGGCACTGGAATCCAATTATATGAAGTCTCACGATGACTTAACTCAAAGGCTTGCTGAACCTAGTACCGTTATACACAATTTGGAGATCAGTGTGGAAGAATCTAAGGCTACAGAGCAAGATTCCCATCCAAATCAATGTAACACGGGGTATCACGATTCAGATTCGCAAGAAAACGTTGAAAGCTGGAGAAAGACTGCTACTGGAGATCATGATGGCTCTCAGGTAAACTTGTATTGGTTGACTCAAACGTTGGCATTTGAATTTTATCCATGATTATGTCAAAGCATGGAGGTACCGTTATCTTGAGTTAAATCTTAGTATATTTGTAAATGAAGTGTTAGTATTGCAATTGACATCATTTTATATATACTAGCAGTCCATGCACACGCGATGCATGAATAAATAAAAAAAAATGATAAAAATATTAATGTATATTAATCAGTGTGTTTAAATTATATACTTTGGTCAAGTTTAGTACGTATATGATCTATTTTAGATTATATATATATGAAATAACTGAATGAGGTCTTACAGAACCAAGAAGTGCTTCAGAAGCCGATGGTGGCAAAATATTCAGAATTGCGGCATGTTGATGAGGAGCGAGGGTTATTGGAAGCAGCACTAGCAATGGTACTTGATGACCAACATCCTCTTGAGTTTTACATTGAACAGCTTAATAACCAAGTGGAAGCCAAAAGACATAAGCTGAAGGAACTGGAGACTGAATGGTAGGGATTTGGCAATGCTTCTGTGTCTGCTAGGACTTTAACTTTTACCTGAATTAGAAAGAAACAGACTTGTTGAAGGTTTCTTGACATTTAATGCAGGGATGCGAAAGAAAAAGCTTTGCGAGAGAAAAAAAGAAATTGTGAGCAGTCTCTCACTGGACTTTATCCAGAGGCAGCTGTAAAACTTACGGAAAGGAAAGAAATTGAGTTGGAAACAGAATCTATTCTGGCTGAAATCAAAAGAAGGTATGGTTCGTCATTTGTGACTATAAAAGAAATAACTAACACGAAGAATGGAACATGTTATCCATTGTACCTTGTTTTTCTTTATTTTGGATTTCTATTGTCCAGCAAGAGAGAGGCCCACTGCACTGTTAAGATAGTTTTGCAGTATACTATGGACCAGCATAGAGTAAGGGGTAATTGAAGTAGTGTATATATATGTATGTTTTCAAAATTAAGCTCCACGGAATAACACTTTTAAGAAAGTGTTAATTGATAATAATGTGATATAGTTCATCCTTCACAGCATGTGACCATCACTTAGGCATTTCAGCTAAGCTGGTACATCTTTTGACTGCCTAAGCTCCCAAACGGCTGCATTCAGTGACTATTTTCCAATAATTTAAATCTTGTGACTTACTCGAGTCTGCATGTGATTAGAGAACATTCTCAGGATATGACTAAATCGCAATGTCATTGGTTAAACTTTTCGTGGTTACTTTGGGGGAGCCAGTTTGCTAGCTTAAGTATTGAAATAATTTTGAATATGATTACTTCCTATGTGGCCAAGATTATTCTTGTTTTCTTCTCTTCTTTTGTCTATTGGACCAAGCATAATTCAGGCATATCTTATCGATCCTGCTAGCTTGATTGATGCCTAGAATTTCTCACTTTAACATTTCCGTCTTTTATGTCATGACCAGGGAGGAGGAACTCTCTAAGCTTTCATCAGATCTGGAGAAACAGCCCAAGCTGGCACCAAGAAGATCTTACATTGAGCGGATCAATGAAATCACAAAGAACAGCAGGAAACAGGATAATGACATACAGCGGATCCTGAGAGATACAAGGGAGCTCCAGTTGGAGAGCAATACTATCCAAGAACGCCTTAATCGGACTTATGCAATAGTTAATGAGACAATTTTCAGGTATAATCTTAAATGCAAAGGTCTTCTACCATGGATTGGTTTAAAAGAAATTGTTGGGATTACTCTAAGTGTGCACACCATTTGTTTGAAGTCCCTACTAACCTGGAGGATTCTTGCAGGGAAGCCAAGAAAGATGCTGTTGCTCGACAAGCTTACAGGCTTCTCACAAATATCCATGAGAGCTTTGAACAGATTGCCGAAAAGATTCTTGCCACCGACAGAAGCAGGAGAGATGCTGCTGATTATGAGGCCAAACTTGCAATCATTAGTGCGAGAAGCCTGAACATGGGCAAGCTACAAGCAGATCTTGATGCCATTAGAAAAGAAAATCACCTCCTTGAGCAACACCTGCATAACTTATGAACCTGTAAATCATTAGTTCAATCAGAGGTTGTAAGACTTGTTTGTTCCCCATTAGCCTTCTAGAACTGTGAACTGCAGGAATGAGAAGGTCACTGTTCAAGTCAACCGTGAACTCAACATCATGGCTCCAGTGTCTCCTCAGAAACAAGATCTGTAAAAGGGGAGTTCATATATATGTTTAAGGATCACTTGTATGTTGGTTTATAAGATTTGAACCCCGCAGAGATTGTAACTTGTAATTCTGGTATAATATGATGGCTCATCTCCTCACTCAAGATTGCATTCAAATTTTGATTAAAAATAACAGGGAGCTTCAACATTCATTTCAAAACATATTTACACAGAACCAATTTGAATCGATAACAAAAATCCAAACAATCGGCATAAAAGTCCTCAGACAACAAACATATTTACATTCCTCGTCCTAAAATTCATCTCAAATCAAGCTTAAGTTACTTCACAGGAGAATCAGTTAGTGAACTTAGTCATAGAACTGGTTTCAGCAATTGAACTATCGAAAATGCTTCGTCTTTTCTTATTTTGCTCCTCCTTTTCTTGACGTTCAAAGTGCTTTTGGGCATGACTTGCGACTTGTGTAGGATTTCTGGTCAGAACGACGTATCTTGAAATGCTTTTCCAGTCTCCTTTTCCATATTTCTCCAATCCAAGAAGAAATAACCTGCATTTATTACACAAACAGGACATACGAAAATGCCAAGCTCAAAGAAAGAACTGAAGAAGAAAACTGAGTGCTAGAGAAAAAGCAAGAATAATCAACCAAGATTTCATGCAAGAAGAAAGACAAAGACCCAACTAAGTTTATAGTGATCATGAGATTTTGAACAATGAATTAATTATCTGCAGTCTTACATTGGACCATCAAATTCGGCAGTGTGCAGAGGTTTAGAGTTGAATCAAGAATTTTACATACTAAGCCCTAAAAATTACTTCTTCCCACCCCCATTACTCGTGTTTTCTATAATTTTACAAAATTCAATCTTGATCCTCAGTTCTCGAGATTCATGAACCTTTCCGAATCAAAATCTTGTTTTCATTCTATCTTTGGTTTTCAATCGTTACCCAGACATTGCAATCAGAATATTACAAGCATACATTGTGTACTACCACGATTAGGAAAGCAGAAAAGTTGAACAATAGTAATATACAATAATAGTGTCAACGCAATTTAATCAAATTTACCTATGTTCATCTTCGGTCCACGGTCTGCCTGCTTTCCTCTGAACGCCGATCGGCTTCTTATCGGATTTAGGGTACTTTTGGGGTTCCGACGACCGCGATACATCCCTTTCTACATACTCCGGCGACTCAATCAGCCCTGCTTCGATCGCCGTGACGTCATCCAACAACACGGCATAGTGTTGCTCAACTTCCGCCGCCGATTTCGTTCCAAGCCTGGCGGCGATTCTCTCCCACCGATTGGGGAAACCTTCGGGGAAATCCACCAAGCCATTTTCAAATCGCTTGTTTTCTTCCCAGCTCCACCTCGAATTCCCCGCTTCGAAACTGCACCCACTCGTATTAACCATCCTTACCCAGATTCTTCCGCCTTCTCTTCTTCTTTTTCCTCTCTTTCACTGGTAGAATTTGAGCGCTTGGAATCGTGATTTTGTACATATATACAAGGTGATTCTTTATTGCTTTTCCGGGTAAACACTCACAATGTGGACTTTTTTCCTCATCTGCTCAATGCCGATCGAATTCACGTGAACAAATGTTTTTTTGTCGCGATTACTGCGAGAATTCCTTAAACAAAAAGCGAATATCTGCGGGTTAGATTTCGCTTTAATTGAAGCTTTTTTCGCTTCAGGAAACAACGAAATTCGTATCTAACCCGTCGCGATTCTCTCCCACCAAAATTTCCTTTCCGTTTGGATTCGTCGAGGTTTATAAGGATAACTTCTAAATTTTCTCCTCAAAAACAGGAACAGCAAACGATCAGCCCTTCATGTCTGTTTTTCTTTAATTATTATTTTGACTTTTTGTTCTTTTTCATTTTAATTTTATTTCTAATTTTCACATTATTATTTTTTATTTCTGTTTGTTATAAAATTATTATATATTTTACGATAATAAATTATTCCTATATTAAAAAAAAAAACTACCGGATTGGTGCAATCTATTTTTTTTGTTTTAAAAAAAACACAGTGTTTGAGAAATATATTATAAAATTATATTAGAACACGTAATAAGATTTAAATTCGAATTAGCATGTCTTAGAATCTAAGCAGTAGTGTTTGGATAAGAACGTGATAATTCCGCTAAAATAAATGTGGTTCATAATTACATTTGAAATTAATTTAATTATTCATGAGTTCCCAAGAAGTGAGTGCAGATAGAATTAAAATAAAGATACAAGTCATCTATAATCTACTCACATGGATATAATTCACAATTAAGGACATCAAATATTAAATATCCCCATTAAGTAATTGGTAATAAATGTACAGAATTATATGTAATTGTGAGTGAAATGTCCAATCACTTCTAGAAATTTGCAATTAATGTGGGATTATCCTAACCCATATCTATGTTATGTATGACCTATTTATTTAAATTGTATATAAATAAATCGTGGCCTTGGTTTTGCAGGATTAATTTAACGGCTAAAAATGGAAATTAAACCTGAATTAACCAGCGTATAGACCAAATTCAATGTTTTTAGGTCCAGGGAATTTTATCATTTTCTATTGATAGTGTTTTCCAATAATTTCTTTGGAAAAGCTCAGGGTATATTGACGGAGAAGCACGATGAAACTTGATCATTGTTAACTTGATCAGAAGAGATATTACAAAGAAATATGTTAGAAGAGATATTACAAAGAAATATGTTTGCAGTTGAATAAGAAATCTCGTTATGGGAGATGGTCATTGGTCAAGTCATTATTATTATTGTTCTCTTTTTCTATAGAATAAAAATAAATTATAGAAAAATTTATTCACCAAAGAAATTAAAAGCATTATATAGATCCATTAACATTTATATATGATAATTCTAAATACTTACCCTTCTATACTAAATAAGGCCAAAAGTAAACCTAACTAGTTGCAGAGCCTACCCCATAAGAACTACTCCCTTTCTGCATATTCAACCTAATTAATTAATAATTTCATAAAAAAAAAACCCTAATTAATTAATACCATTGACATTAGAACCTACTTCCTTTGAGCATATTAAACCTAACTAGTAATAGTGTTTAAGCCCACAAAATTAATTATATGTACTAACTACTCTACTTCAGAAATGGCAGTGGAGCTGTGGGAAGATGTTTTTGAGGAGCCATGCAGCCATGATCTTGTACCCTTGTTGTGTCAAATGCACTCCGTCCCAACTCATGTATCGTTTTGGATTCGAGCACACTCCAACATTTGCACCACTTCCACACATCCTCGTCATGTTGAAGTTGTATTTTCCTCCCGTTCCACAGCAAGCTTTTTCTCTCTCAAATCCTAATTAAATATACGATCCATGATCATCATAAGTATACCGTACTAATCTTGATTTATAATTATTCAAATTGGACATGTAATTAACATATATACCTTGAGAAGTTGCAACTTTGAGTAGAAATTGGTAAGCCTTGTAGTAATCCCCATAGACGACTACGGCATTGGGCTTGTCTTGTTGGAGTTTGTGGATGGCTTTTTGCAGCTCTTCATTGTGGTATTTGGCGAACTCATTCAAATTCTTCAGGCATTGCTTCTTGTCATAAGCTGCAGAGATGTTGGTTTGGAAGGCTGTTTTGTAAATTGGGAGGCAACCAATGGGAAAGTTTCCAGGGATCACCACTCTTTTACCCCCAATTTCAATTACTCTCTGGTACATTATTCAATCACTAAGGCCAATGTTGTATAATAATAATAATGACAATTTGATATATTGTTATATGTATAATGTAAGTTATATTACGTACCCTGGCAGCATAGATGATGGTAGCAACAACATCGGGCACCATGCTTCTCAACTCCTCCATTGTTTTTCCTTGGAATATCGCATAGTTGTAGTCGTTTCCACCGATCTCTCCAACCATGAACAGAGCATTTTGCAGTTTTTCAACACAATCTGCATGTCAATTGCTTATATATTAGTATAGATAATTATAAACATGGTAAAATTAATTATTATAGCAAGGACAAGGACTGATTAGTATGAAATATATATACCTTTATGATGAATGCAAATATTGGAACGGAGATGTGTGAACATCCAGTCCAATTGAACATTGAGAGAAGTGTTTGTGACCGGAGAATAAATGTTTCTGGCAGCCAACACCCGAGACGGCAATGCGGTGGAACCTGCCACCGCAAAGTTGACTCCATGCTCAACATCATCTGCAGTACCATCCAACTTCTTGTATGGTGGAAGAAGAGGAAGCCCGGCAGCCATAGCTGTACGTATATATAAATCAGGTCAGTATTATTAATTTTGAGCAAAGGAAAACTTGTTAATTATCAAGAATGATTAATTGAACAGTAAAGAGACAAGTATATGAATGATATAAGAATATTACCAATATAATCAATCATAAGAAGACCATTGGAGCAACGCCCGGTAGCGTTCTTGAAGAAGGTTTCGCCATATGGTAGTCTAGCAAAGGGAGTGGCCGCTCCAATTGGGACCTCACGGATCAAGTTGCCGGTGTCGGAAATAGAGTCCCCAAGTTGATAAATCTGATCAAACTTGCAAATCTTGAGAGGATGAGCATTGGTGCATTCAGGTGCACACGAAAACAAGCACCACAAAACAACAAGCAGGAGGGAAACTTTGTGGAAAAGAGAAGAAGCCATTATTGTTAATTTCTTCAAAGAGAAAAGAAGATGGAGAGAAAAGTAGAACAATGTGAATTTACGTGATCAGAGGTTTATATATATAGGAGAAAACAGGGGTCGTTGTATTAGAATTAGGATTAGAAATCCAAGTCGTACTACTCCTAAATCTCCTGTCTCCTATTAGGGGAAGAATAATTCCTCATTGGTCAATAATATATATAATCCTAGTTGTTGTAGATTTTGGCTTGTCCAATAGCCGTTTTTCACACTTTAATTATTCAATATTATCCGTTATATTTCGAGAAAAATTTTATAGTTTTGCTTTTTAACATCTCTTTGTTTATTAGGGTTCGGAATTATAGATGTTTAAACAATTCGAATTGATTCGAATGTATTATTATTCTAGCTTATTTTAAATTACTATCGAATTTAAAAGATTATGTTTAAATTTAATTTGATTAATAATAAAAAATGGAAAAAATTGCAATTTACTTCCTTGTGATATTATAAATGACAATTTACCCTCTTATAAAAAATTAAATAGCAATCTACCTTCATGTATTTTTTAAAATGAAATAATTTACCTTCTCGTGTTTATTAAAATAAAGTAATTTACGTTATTAGACAGAAAGATAAATTGTTTCATTTTTAAAAACTTAGGGAGGTAAATCAATAGTTCTTTTTCATATGAACTTACTCATTTGTAATATCATTTGGGGATAAATGGTATTAAAACCCATAAAATATAAGCAATAATAGAATTCGAGTTCGAATAATTTTTATATTTTTAAATATAATTTGTTATTTTTTTCAGTAACTGAATCAAGAATCAAATCTGAAAATTTGTCAAATGAATTATTAAGTTCAAGATTGTTAAATTTACAATTTTAAATAGCAATTTGATTATTTCTTCTGACTCGAGATGTCCCCCTTTGGGGCCGGGTATAAATCCGACCCGATTGTCTACACTTATGGATTTGTTACTTGGTTGGTCTCGTTCTCATCCATTATTATTCTAATCTCCCGCTATCTGGAACTATGGAAGCTCCTGCATTTCAAGTCCGTCTGCAGCTTACGCCGCTTCTCTCTGCTTTTACAAGGTGAAATCCTGCTTCTCTAATGATGATAAGACCGATGTTTTTCCAATTTGTTTTCTTCTCGTTTAGAAGTCCCGTTTTTCGTGCTAAGATTTGTGAATAGGCTGTTAGTAACCTAGGCTAGTATTAGATTTCTTTGTATCTGCATTTGCTTAGCTGCACTGTTTCAGGATGGTGATTTTAAACTATTTACTTGTAATCAGGAGCGATTAATTAAAATTGATGTATTATTCAAAACATTGATTGTTGGAGAAAGTTCGGTGAATTGTTTTTGCCTGTTGTGTTGAACTCTGTATGGGTTAATTTGGGGCATGTAGTGTTATACTGATGTTTTGGGTTCGGAAGCTGAGTATAAGATGCTGAATCTCGGGTATGTTTTGAAGACTACAGGATTAGGAAAACTGAGGAACTCAAGGTTTCTGCACAGAGAAACTTGAAAGATGGATATCCATCCATTGTGGCGAAAAAGGTACCAAGAAGGACGATTTTTCAGCTTGTGGGAGTTAATGTAATCTATGAAAATGTTTGTGCTGCTCTTGCTGCCCCAGTGCAGGAGATGAAAGAACCAGATGTGCTCAGGTAAATGCTGCTGGGACCGTTTCTCTACTTTTTATGTTCTGGATTTGAATTGAATCTTATACCTGATGGCTGCTCTGCTTTTGAAGCATCCAGGACAGTGAAGCTTGCTAGTGGAGTGAGAATACAAGGTAGATATTTGCGCAACCTTCAGGATCAAACTGTGCCTATCTCCGTGTTTCCATACAATTATACAAATGCATGAGAGGAAGGGTTTTTTTTCTTATATTTAAAATGCATTATTCAGAGAGCTGATGGGACTTTGAGCTCTTCATATCTTTGCTGAAAATCATTGTTGAACCCATGATATTGAAAATTGTTTAATCTTATTAATTAGATGTCCTGGAGGGAAATGAAGTTTATTTGTGATGTCTAATAATTCTAGGAGCATAGGACTGGGGTGTGGTGGGGGCAGTTGGTGAATAGAGTTGTTTTAAGCACATGCACTAGTTGAAATTATTTATGATGTCTAATAAGTTTCTGGATATCCCGCCCAAGACGTTGTTGAAGGACAGGGGCAGGAAGCTCGTGAAGGAGACATTGTTGAATTTAATTATGTATGCCGACGGTCAAATGGATACTTTGTTCATAGGTATAATTACGTATGCCTGCTAAGACAAATGGATAGTTTGGCATCCATCCACTTACACTCGAATAAATTCTTGGGTAAATTACATCTACTTCCTCTAAAGTTTGGCATAATTACAAATACCCTCTCGTTGTTTTAACCAAAGGCCTAAAATTGACCATTTTGCCCTTGAATTTTTTATTAAAATTGTAGAAAAATCGGCCAAGGCAAATTACATTATTGCTCCTCTGTGTAAAAAACTTAAGAAATCTTTCCCTATACATTGTAGTCCAAAATAATTTTAAAAATTAAATAAAAATAATTCAGTGCATAAGGGCATTTTGGTCAGTTCACCCATAAAAATTGATGAAAATGGGTTATTTGTTAGATGGTTACAAACCTCAGGGGGGTATTTGTAATTTTTTCAAACAACGAGGGGGTATTTGTAATTATGCCAAACCTCAAGGGAGGTAGAGGTAATTTACCCTAAATTCTTTAATGGTCCACATAAGTGGCACTCTCATCATGATTTTTTTTTTTTTTTTTGGATGGATGAAAATAAAGAAAAAATCACAAAAAAAAAAAAAAAACATTCTCAAATCGAAAGAAATAAAGTGGGTGACTTATAAAAGCAAATAAGGGTATTTTGGTCAATTTCAATTCAGAATAGGGTGAAAAACAGTCAAAAATCATGCAATTTTGCACTCACAGCGCGTGAAAACCACCTTCCATTAATTTCTAATTGAAAGGGGGTTTTGTGTAGGATTTTTGAAATCATGGGGGTTTTATTGCCTATTTTTAAAACACGTGAGAATTTTTACCTATTTTAAGAAAACACGGGGGTAATTTGCAATTTGGCCTCACATTAATCATCAGTATATAACTATATATTTTGCTCCTTTCCTTTTCATTGTAAAATATTAAATTAATCTAAACTATTCCTAACAAAATGACAAATTGAAATATAGAATCCTATAACCTTAGGTTTGTAAAAACTAGCATGGGATTTTTCCTGGCAGATACTTGACTAGTCTTCAAAGGATGAGTCGTATAGCATGGGTTTAGATTATTGAGTTGAAAATAGGTTATTAGGCTTTTTAGTCCAATAACTTATCTGAATTGTGCATAAATCTATAAAAATTGCTAAAAGATATTGAACTTGAGCCATTCACGATTTAGGACTAATCAGATTTTACACCTGTATAACTCTTCATCAATTAAGCACCAGCAAGCATAACTAGATCTTCAGATAGTTAGTAATTACTGTAAATCTTGCCCTCCACGGATGAAAACAGTGGGGCAATCATTTCATTCCAATCGGAATATGTATTTTCATCACAGGTGTATCTGAGTAAGAAGAAAAACAGTGATAAGATCAAAATTGAAAAAAACTAGAAACATAAATTTACAATTTTCGTCATAGAAACATAACTTATCATTCCGCCATCTAAATTTTCTAATTTTCGGGGAAACATGCTGGGAAAAATAGTAAAATACCCAACCAGCTCTAACCAACCTACACATTCCTATACCTCGAGATATTGAAGTTGACTAAGAAGTAACTTTAAGACTCTTCAGCACTGCGAGCAGAGAAAGACCTTAACCAGTTAACTTTACTGCGTCGCAGGAAACATCTTCCATCCACCACTCACCACCCAAAAAATTTATTCGATTGTTTCATCTATTTACACTCTGATGGGACGAGTAGCTTCAGTTATACGAGTGAGGCTTGCATCAAATGTTTTCTCTATTCAATAATTTTTGGTTCCAATTCATCTGTCCGTATTGCTGTTGAGGTAGAGGTAGCAACTGCGGTTGTGGTTGGAGTTGTGGCTGAGGATAAGAACTCAGAGGAGGGATGATAGATTCGACCGTTCCACCGGTTGGCTGAGACTGCTGGAGCGATTGAACTAAGGATGGAGTTGACATGCTCTGAGTTGGATGATAAATACCGGGGAACGAACTGTGACCAACCTGTGCAGGTGAAAAGGCAAGAGGATGTCCTTGAGGAAGGTTGTAGAACACATTTGCTTGCAAAGCTGATATATCTCGTCCAGATGCAGAAGTCAATATGTGCAAATCCTCGTTCTGGAAAAATAAATTATGATTGTTAGTATCAAACTATTGGAAAGCACTTGAACAAACTCAATTGCCTGCATTTGGAAGATGCAGATCAGAAAGCATGTACTTAAATCCTCAAGAACCAAGATAAATAGGAAGAAGAACTTCGCTAAGCAATCCAACAAGAGATTGCAGTATTATTAGGGGAACGCATCTGTTGGTGAACGCAACTTGCCATCTCTATATAGAGTAACATTATAGCAATATCATTATATGCTAAATTCTTTGCCTCTCATATTTACATCAAAACTAACCAATTGAAATTAGAAGCCATTAGTTATGTCACTCAAATGGTACACGAATTATATTCATTCCATGACTTACAAGCAGTTATTCTTGGTAGAATATGAAGAAAGTTGGTATGTTCTACATTGTCATTTCTTATGGAAGGGGTTTAATGCGATTTACCTCCTCGTGATATTGCAAATTAGCAAATTACCCCCTATAAAAAAAATAGCAATTTACCTCTTAGTGTTCTTTAAAATGGATCAATTTACCTCCTCGTAATCTTTAAAATGAACAATTTACCTCCCTAGATTCATTTTAAAAAACACTGGGAGGTAAATTGTTATTTTATATTTTCATAGGGGAATAATTTGCTCATTTGCAATATAATAGGTGGGTTGCTTGCATTTTTTCCTCTATAAAAGGTACTAACATAGATATACAGGATATGACATAAGCTACAGCAAATCCTCCCCTTATCTTAATGGTGTTGCGTGTTCGTAAGTGTAAGCCACGGGTACTTTTTATTCTCTGGAATCGTCTAAGGACTGCTCTAGGGAAACCCAGTTCACGTAGAGCCTTAAGTGATACAGGGGCAAAGTTAATGCGCAAAGTAATCCACTTTGAAAAACAATACCCAGATAAGCAAACTGTTACAGACCTGTTTAATTGCAGAATACATATTCTTTTCCTTCAGTTCAGATCCTGTAAGATCATCGTTGCTAGATGTTCCAGGTGGCAAAGCAGCACTGGAACCATAACCCAGTCCAGACGCTCCATATGAACCATAGCTAGAAGAAATTCCAAAATGTGTCAGATTTCCAGCTATATTACCTGGTTTGTAAATGGGGAATTTAACTCCTGAAGCAGCAGCAGCAGCAGTTGGTGGCATATAGATGTTGCCAGCTGAAGGTTGCTGAGGGAACCCACTGTGGCTTAGCAACTGGTGTGCATTTTGGGGCGGCATATATAGATGGGAAAAGTAAGGACTGTACGGTATGTAATTAGGAGGATATGGCTGCCGGAGGAAAGGAAACAACTGTGGTGATACAGCAATAGAACTCTGAGCAATTCCTCTGGGCTGAGTCATTGATGGAGTTGAAGCAGTTGTTGATGGAATCAGTGAATTTCCTCCCTGGAGTGAAACACATAGCAAAGTAAATAAAGATTACATCACAAAACCCCTAGGGTGGATGAAAAAAAAAAAGATTAAAAGGTGAGACCAGGACAGGATACTTAAATCATCAGAAAAAAACAAAGAAAAAAAACAGCAGATGTGCAAAACAAAGAATTATAAATATGAAAACAGATTAAATCAATCCGGCAGTGATAAGAATGCAGCATTTCATGCATCTGTTAAAATAAAATAGACCCAGAGTGGGACCGCTGAGAATTCATGGTACTTAATTACTTAATGTCAAGCATAAAGGTGACAACAACCAAAATCATAACAAACTAGTCACCTGTGGCTCAAGTCCTTCCAGTTGTACAAGGTGCGATCCTACAACAGGCGGGACAAGACTCAGACCATAATCTGGTACAGGGGGAAGAACTGGATTCTGAGGTCCTCCAACAGGTTGCTGCATCTCCTGCTTTGACTGGTCATATCTCAGAGCAGTACCAGATGAAACATTTTCTTGCTGTGATGTTAAATTTACTAGCACATTGGGGGGAGACTGGGGCCGATCATGATAATCACTATGTCCGGATGTTGGAGATGAAGACTGATGACTGCAACCAATAATGATTGAAACATAATTTGATATTTGATCGGGGACATCATGAAAGGAATGAACTACCACACAGTGTATGCTCATACTTGGTAGAGCAGGAAGACACCTATAAGGCTATAAGAACGGGGAATATCTTGAACATACTGCAACCAAATTACATTGCACTTCGACTAGTGGGAGAACGGAAAAAGATAACCGTTACTTACGTAGGAGAAGGTTCCTTGGCAGCTTCAACAGTGGTTGTAATGGATACATCTCTAGGATTGGAGTCCTCATTGTCCTGTCCTATATGAGCATCCAGACTTCCAAACGTCAAAGAATTCTTGAAAGCTTCAGGTACATGAAGATGATTGGGAAAAATAACAGACTGTCTGGAAGAGATGTGTAACTTATGTAGCTTATCAACTTCTGCAGTTGTTTGCCCTGAAGAAGAATCCTCCAGTGTAGGAAGAGAATTTATATTTGCTTCTGGTGCAACACCAGCAGCTTCAGACAATATCTCTGCACGCATAATTGAGGAAGAATACTATAATAATAGCCAAAAACAAATACCATGTACTCATATCATGCTTAATTCCTTCACTTAAAACAACAAGCAACCCGTTAATTATGAATTAGTCACTAAAAACAATATATTATCTTCCAACTTTAAGGATCCACTTATTAAAGGAAATAATGGTGTTCATTCTTACAACAAGGTGAAACAACCTTTTCTAGGATAGACCGATTGTTAGAATAAACTACCGTATAAGCTACTGTTATATTTTTAAAGAAAATGGATGAACTAATAATGTACCTACCAAAAATCAGAAGATTTGTTAAGTTTTCAAAGCCCACATAGCATGTTAGCTTCAGTTTATTAATATAGTTAATGCTGGGAGCAACCTAACAAAGACTCCTCATTTGTTCTCTTTCAGGAGGAACTCACGTGAGTAGTCATGCAAGGAAATGAATGGATAACATCATATTAGTTAGAATACTTCAATGGAAGAAATATGGAATAGAGAAATGAACAACGTAAAATGCCATACATCTAAAATCAACATGCTCTAGATTTGCAATTTATGTACATGGCTGCTATCAAAGGGACACTCTTAAACAATCGACATTGCAATTCAGAAATACAACTTATTTATTTGTAAAGTCATAATCTGCGATATCATAACAAAGTTCAGGGCTGAACATTAAGCAGTACCAGAGAGTCACTGCATACAATACAAAATGATACCTTTCGGAGGACCATTGACCTGTCGAACTGCGCAAGATTCCTGGTTATCATTGGCAGCAGCAATTTGGTGACTAGAAGAAGCTGGCAGTAGTGAAGACTCGGTCAGCTGAGTCCTTTCAACTCCTTTGTATTCCATTGGCTGTGCGCTGCTAGTCAACTCAACAGATCCTGAGACAGCTTGGCCAACTGCCACACTCTGAACAGCATTCATTCTGCTTTCAGCCGGGAGATTAATGCTAGTTTCAGCAGTATTCCTCTGACTCCCTATCTCACGCTTAATTATACCAACCGAGCCAAGGTTCCGGGGATTGAGAGATGGCACTAAGACAGGATCTGATGCAGAAGAGTACAAGCCTGACACAGACGTTGAACCAGCACTATTTCCAACACGACTACATTTTGACTTCAAGCTTCCACCATCAATGGTGGCTCCTGATGCAACTGTAGAGGAATTGGTGGGTGTCGGGGTGGGTGTAGGACCAGGATCTACATTCGAAAGTTGCTTTATGTGAACAGGTCGAAGAGATGGATTTCCTGACTTGTTACCATAATCAGCTCTCGTATCTTTGCTGACACCTCTATCATTACGCTCAACTAATTGGGATGTTGATTCATGACTAGAGCTTCCATCACATGCACTTGGATCGGCAGCAGCTGTGGAACTGAAAGTTTATTGTTAGTGAAATGGTTAATCCATGACCAGTTGAAGGAACACTCCAACTCCAACAAAAAAAAAAATCAGTTTAACCAATGAAATCAAGAAAATTGCTAATGGTATGAACTTTACCCTCCGTCAGAAGCTACTATATTGCTGTCTTTACACAGAACTGGCATAGAAGCTTTAGAAGCTCTCCCCATACGGCTACTGTAACCATTTTGTCGACGAGCATTTAGTTGTCTTCCACGTACAGCATCTGATGAAATTATAATACAGGTAATGCAAGCATTGTTGTCAAGAGCAAAGAATTCATATATAAAACAGGAGCTTAAGTGTGAAAATGAGTAATATCTGTTCAGTGAACTGGGAAAGGTCAAATGGCATGAAGAACAGCATTCACCATTTATAATCTTATATTCTTTTGAAGTGCTGTAGATGAACCCAGTTGAGCTAACACACCAGAAAGTGAAAAAGAATCTTGCAGGACTGCTGATAATTATTAAGAACTAAACTCAAGCATCCTGTTCTAAGCTATCTGTCCTTACCTCAGTTAGATAGAAGACAAAAGGTTTGTATGAAATAAATTTTCATCCCAAGCATGTGATTATCTACAGCCAAAATATACAAGATGAAATATGTGAAGCGTGATTTGACATTTCAGTTGGACAAGTAGTCCTTCCTTCTCCAACCCCCATTTAATGTCCCACACTTTAGCCATTAAGAACTGCAAAATAATGAGTAGAATGCAGTATATGTGCTAGTAAAGAAAAGAAACCAGACATTTGAAACACAATTCTAGATGCTCCAGCAAGTTAAGAGCATAGCAAATAATGAATGCCCATTAAGACTTCACAGGACATCTTAATATATCTGTACAACACTAAGAGTAATTCAAAAAGAATTCAACTTATAATGAGAGATGCCAGCAAGGGACACGGGGGGAAACCATGCCAGATACAGAAAAGCACATATAATTTCACAAATTCCTATTATAGTAGTTCACACATTTTGCAGTCAGAAACTTCAATCCAAAAATGAAAGCGGTGAAAGTTAAAGTAGAACAGCTCTCAATCTACATAACATGGAAGGAATACCATCAGAATTGTAAGAAGAAACATAATTGCCGCCCCCATTCCCTCGACGCTGCATGCCTGGTGTTCGCCGATATTCTTCCTGTGCTCTGTTGTTAACACCCTGCAAGAAGGAAGAAAATATTGAATGGTTTTGCCAGGTGACATAATGTAAAACTCTTAGAACACTCTTAGATTTCAAAAAATAAGCCATATCAAATATAACTTAAAACCACCTAACCAACCAATTTGACATCCTCAGCATATCTATCAATAATTGTACATGACTGTAAACCAACAGCCTTGTGCTGAGAACAAGAGCATAAACTGAAATACAAGGACCTTTTTTCCTTCTGGGAAAATACAAGCTCTTTCACAATATTCTTTAGACATAATCCTATCCAACATTACATATAATGATTTTTTGTCTGGGAATATGCAACCTCTTCACAATATTTTTTAGACTAAATACTATCCAACATTACATATAATGATTTTTTTTCTGGGAATATGCAACCTCTTCAAGATATTCTGAAGAGTAAGTTCTCGTTGAGGACCAATTCATAAATTTAATTGCAGCAAACTATGATTGATCTAATGAACTCCATTACATTCCACATTGGATGATTGCAATTTGATTAGGGTTTGGTGATGGTGTGATGAACATGAACTCCAAACCCTTGTTAGATGCCTAGTTGCTTCTTCCTCACTCTTTCGCTGTAACTCTTATTATAACTAGTACTGTTCAAAACAGTAGACAATCCGGACCTGTTTGATCTTTAAAGCGCAAAATACCCAGAATCATAGAAAAAGGCTACCTTATACTATTTAGCCAAGATGCAAATTATATACTGACAAATCACACAAAGATCTGACAGGAAAACGGGAATACACATTCATCCAATAATAATCTCACAAGGCCAATTATGCACATTCCAAGATTAAACAAAACACCAACTAGAGCTGGATTTTTACATTTAAAAAGGTCTAGTGTCTTCTTTTATTTTTCCACTTGTCAAGTAGGTGCTTGCTTGAGAAATCTTTCTGCAAGGCTTCCCAAAAACAAAATACGACCAATGGAAAATAATGTTATGAACAATGCAACAACGTCATTCTAGAGCACCAAAGATGCTAATATTATGAAGCACTTGATCGTGGATAAACCTTATCACAGTTGTAACCAAGTATTTAAATTCAGATTAAAAGAAAGTAGTACAAAGCTATATTCATGCTAAAGTCTCCATCTAGATTCATATTTCAGCCCTCAACTACGGGAAAGCAAGACATGGCCGAAGAGTGGGTGAGATAATCTCTGCTACAAGCTGCAAAAACGAATACACCCAGTGAACGAACTTACCACTTTCCTCCTATCACGTTTCCTTCTGACCTCATGAAATGTATCTGCAGAAAAGGAAAAGCCACCTTCGTGAATAGATTAGGGAGACATTGAATTGAAAGAAATCATATACACATCAGCTTTTAAATTGGCTGGAAATATTTCCAGATTACTGTAAAGAAGAGAGGGGAAAAAAAAAAGGAAAGAAAAAGAATTGCTAAGACTGGGGCAGGAGAAAGTTGAAGTACTAGACAAGGTAATATTTCTTGTATGGTAGAATAAAAAATGCCCGGGTTAAAAACATTCGCAACTATAAAAGAATAAACAGATAAAATACACACACATCAAATGTCCAACTAAAAAGTTGAGTTAGCTTTTCAATTCCACAGTAAGGGGGGGAAAGTTCAAAATTACGCGGTTCCTCTTCACTTTGTTCAATCTATAAAGGAACTCATAGCTAGGATTAATTTAATCCTCGGTCTCCCTAATATTTCAGCTAGTAATGGAGAAAACCAACCGAAAGCGCCCACAGATCACAAAACCGAAACAATTCACACAAAACGAAAACGGAAACAACGCCATCACACATCACAAGCACAAATGTACGCACATACACACAACACACCAACATTGCAGCACGCATGCAATCATTCACACAACCACATTCGACGCGCATGTAACAACATTTACCAAGGTAGAGGAGCTTCTGAGCGGTTTCATTGGGATCCATGTTGCATTCCTTGAGCATTGCATAGACGTCCTCATCGCTGTGTTTTCCCGTGATCTCCTTTATATCCTGAATCGTTTTCCGGAGACTGTCGGAAATCGAAACCCTAGAAAAGCCGCTCATTGTTCCTCCTACGAACGCGACAACGAATAATGCCGGTATTATTCACCCAAAAACAATATGAGAGTATCATTCATCTATTGCAAATCAATACGAAAACCGCGAGCCATGCTGCAGGAAGAGGTGGCGCTGATAATGATGGGGAGGAATGAGGATCGCGCGATATGCAAACTCGGAGAGAGCTTCAATGGGGGGAAGAGCTATAGGGTACGGATTTTGAACATGATTTTTTAATTATGGGAAAAGCGATGAGATGAATGATTGAGTTTGAGACGCTGTATAAAATTGGAAGCAGTTAGAAGGAGCGGTGCGTATAAGCTTTTAAGTTATCTCCGTCACCTTGCGCCTCTGCTTTTGTATTGTTCCTTGTTTGTTTTTCTTTTACTCATAATAATAATTATCGATCCATTTTGTATATAATAATATAATATCCTAAAATAATAAATTAATTTAATAGCTAATATAATATCCTAAAATAGTGTTTGTGAATGAAATTCTATTATTTAAATCAAGACTAATGATTTTCGATTTTAAATCTTATTATGTGATATTGTGTTTTATGTATATTCCATTTTCAGAGCTTACATTTTTCACCTCTAATTATAAACCACGTACATTCAACTAGCCGTAATTAGACTTTATGAAAAAACTTTAAGGAAATAACGAGAAGTTTAAAAAAATTAAAATATTTGATCAAAAAAAATAAAAAATGAAAATTATATATAAATTATTTTTTAATCTGTACCGATATTACCAAAAAAAAAAAAAAGATTTCACTAACAAATAGTGATTTGTGAGAGCAACATGTTTACACAAAATTTCGTGTCTGCAAAAATAATTACGAGACAAGAAAAATATGGACAAATGGAGTTTATTGATTTAAAAATAAAAGTAGATATAATCTCTAATTTGGATGTAATCCCCTGATTCTTCATTTCGAATGTTGATACAAGGACTTGAAGCTTATTCTTGGATGTTGATGTGTAATCTCCTCCGAATTTGTGGAGTGAACTACATGTCACCTTTAAATTTGGTATCAAGGCTTGATGAATTTGATGCCGAGGAAGACGTGAAACCTTCGTGGTCGTGGATCTTCGTTGTGGCAGAGAGTTTTTGGACTTGGGTCCCTTTGGATTTCTTGTGTTGTATGGAGTGACGTATTGTCTAGTGCTCCAATGCTCTATGGAATTTCTCTCTTTTTTGACTTGAGTGGTGGAGACCCCTTTTTATAGGCGTGAGTAGGGCTTAAGCAGTTTGGGCTCACTTTCGTTGGGATTGATCACTGTGGGCTTTGACATGGACTAGTCTTTCGATGGACTGCATTTCAAAAATGTAGTTGGCCCAATTTAATCAATCCAAAAATAATAATTTTATATTTTGGATTGACCCATAAAATTACATAAGACCCAAATTTAATATGGGTTTATGAATTTAATTTGTTCACAAAAGCCCAAATTTATTATGGGCTTTTACTTTGGAACCCAATTATTAGTCGATTTATTTAGACTTTAATTGGTAATTTATTCCACGATGTCAACACACCATATCAATTTTTATTTTGTTGATAATATTCATAAGTTAATTTTTTTTGTTCTTTCTTTTATTAAATATGCTAAATTGATTTTATATATTTTATTTTTATTTATAATATTTTTCAAAAATATAAAAATTTATTTATTATATATATAAGACCACGTGTGCCAACCACATATAGTTATTTAATATTTATTTTAATATGTTGTAGTTAAAGCTAAAATATATTTTAGAATATTATATCGTTTTTTCTTGAGATTTATGTAATTACACATAATTCCTACAATTTGACAAATAACATTCAGTATATTGACGTTTGTTTTTGTCTAATAAATAATTATTTTCAGTATTCAAAAATCACAAAAATTTGTTAATATTAATAAAAACATTACATGAAAAAATTCTATTTACGCCCGATTAATTTATTAATGACTTATTGTAGATCTAATAATATTTTTTTCTGACTAAACTAACTTTACAAAGGTGAAGATCTCATGTGAATATGTATAATGGTAGTTTAATTTTTTTAAAAAAAAAGATGTGATGAACTGCAATAAGTTAATAATAAATCAATGTGAATTAAATATTAATTTTTATTTATTTGTTATCAGTAAATTTTGACTACAAATTCTTTATTTAGATGAAAGCAAACGTAAATAGTATTAAATATAATATTTTAAATTATAAAAAAAAATTATGTGTAATTATACCAAAACTCATGGGAGGAACGCGTAATTATCTCTACATCTTAAATAGACAATACAACAAAACACTTCATGTAGCTGTTAGCCGAGAGAAGAGTGAAAATGAGAAATTGGCAGCCGAGAAGCGATTCTCATTGAAATTGGAGAAAACCGGAGCGATAAGAAAAGGACTTTGTGGCGGAAGCTCAAGAAGTAGTTATATACATATTACTGAACTGAACTCCAAATCCAAACAAGAAAACCCTCGTCCCCCCTTTCCCCTGACGTTCTTCTATTTGCGATTCGGCATCTCGTTTTCCAATCGGGTCGGACCCGGATTAATTCGGACTCATTCAGTCATGGGAGGTGAGTACCGGTTCGAGATCCACCAGAACGCCTACATAAAGCTGGTCCTCCACGCGCTAAAGCACCGGACCTCCGCCGTCAACGGCGTCCTCCTCGGCCGCTCCGCGGGGGGTGGCTCTGCCGTTGAGATCGTAGACTCCGTACCGCTCTTCCACTCCCAGATCGGCCTCCTTCCTCCCCTCGAAATTGCGCTCATTATGGTAAGTCACTCGATACTGAACACTATCCGGTGCTTGTTCATTACGTCAATTATCCTTTTTGACTTGAAATTTGAATATTCTGGATTTGGAATTCATAGATAGAGGAGTACTATGGAGAGAAAGGCTTGAGCATCGTGGGCTATTTTCATGCTAACGAGAGGTGTGATGATTTTGAGCTTGCGAGTGTGGCTAAGAATATTGGGGATCACATAACTCGGTATTTTCCTCAGGCCGCCTTGCTTTTGGTACGTGTTTTATTAGCTTGAAATTTGGTTTAGAAATCCTCGGAAGCTTGGAATTCAGTTTCTGGACAAATTGTTGATGCTTCAAATTTGTGGATTTGCAGTTGGATAATAAAAAGCTCGAGTCTTTGCCTAAAGGGAAAGACAGAAGCCCAGTGATGCAGGTAATTTTTGCTACAATTCGCAGCCGAGCTGTATAATACTTGGTCTTTTGTTTTTGAGTGCTGACAAACATATCTCCTTAACATGATAAACTATTGTCTGTCATTGTTTTTTTATCCTAAGTCATTGAGATTGAGCAAAAAGCTGAGGAATTTGTCCATTGGTAGTCGCGATTATCACCTAAAACTTAGGCGACTCTTTCTAGAACAGTTAAAAGGTCATGAAGATAATATCCTGAACATTTATTTTGGTATATCTTTGATAATTTGGAAGTGAAAAAATGAATGCAATCCATATCACGGGCATTTCAACATGCTGAGAACTTGATTTCACTATTATCAAAAACATATTCGCTCTAGTCTACTTTTCTAATTCAACACATGTCTACCGCACTATACTCTATTGTTTAAAGTTTGCCTTGCCCATTTGGTTTCGTTTGCGTCATTGTTCTGCTCTTAGTTTCAATTTTTCTAGTGAGGTTCTTTATCTATCTTGACCTCTTTCTGGAGGCGGGAAGGGTTAAAGATTACCCTGAGTTACAAAGCTTCAAATTGGATTTGCATCCCACTCTATTGTGCAGCTCTATATCAAGGATGCATCTAGTAGTTGGAAGCTAGTTGGATCGGACGGAAACAACCAGCTTGCTGTCAAGGAGCCTTCAGCAAATATAATGCTTTTGGATTGCATCTCATCTAAGAAGTGGCAGGAGGTCGTTGATTTCGATGATCACCTGGATGACATCAGCAAGTAAGAACCATTTACTAGTCTCTTCTATTTCGGTATTTAACTAGCTGTTTTGGGTTGTTACCTCATGGGTGAAATTTACGATATTCTTATAGGGACTGGCTGAACTTGGAACTTTTTAAATGAGCTTTAAAGCTTATTTCCTACATGTAACAAGTGCTGCTTGGTTCCCACACTTCACCCAATTACTGCTGAAGATTTTGTAAGACTTTTTATCATGTTTTGACAGTAAAAGTTCTGAGACTCATCAATCATCATGTCCGAACATTGTTGGTTTACGCTGCTCGTTTCCCTCCTCTTTGCTTTTTCATTTTCTGTTCTCACTTCGTTAGCTCTGGGATTCCGTGGGTTGTTCATCATAAATTCATGTAGTTTGGTTTAGCAGTGATGTCTAAAATCATTGATCATAAGGAGGATTCCGTCCACCGGCATGATTGGGTTTTAAGTGCTTCTGATGACAGCTTACTATCACAAGTGTTGTGGGATGTGGGTGATTCTGGGGACGGCTGTTCGACACCAAGTGAACCAGTATCTCAAAGCTTAACCTGAATTTTGTTGCTGTAGACTGAGAACTCAGTCACAGTTAGAGTTTCCATGCTCCATTTGTAGAATATGACTAGGGGTAGGGGTTAAATGTAATTCACTCTTATCTGAAAATTGAAACGTTTAAAGAAATTCATGGGCAAATTAGTTATGAGAACCCCCATTTTTGTGTCAGAAAAAAAAAAAAAAAAAAGAGAAAAGTAGCAGTGTGTGGTACACTTGGTTGTTGTTTTTTTTAGAAAAGGGAAAAAAAAAAGTCGCGGTTCCGTCATGCATATAATAAATAATTTTTCACCCTTTAAAATATGTTATAAGCGAAAAATGTAATTTTATTCTTGTAAGTTATTAGGGTGACAATTTGATTCTGTTCAAATTAAAATTCGCAATTTGATTATATAATTTTAAAAATTATGGCACTTTTAGTTTTTTTCGATCAAGTTGACCGGAAGATTCACGCCACAAGTTATACCAACACCTAAATGGGGGCTTTTAGTGAATTTGATGATGTAGCAATCTAAGTTGTAATATTTAATTGTTATTTTGGTCTTGTATTTTACGGGGTTAGCAATTCTGGTTTTCTGACTTTGGGGTATAGCGATTTTAGTCATTTATCTTTCAAAATGATTTTGGCCCTTAACCCAATTAATGGCCATCTTGATCTTTTTATGATAAAAGCTCAATAGTCATATCAGGTTGCTCTTAATCAGGAGCGGCATGCTTTTGAGATAAAATTAAGCTATCATAAACATCATATCTTGTTTGAGCACCATGCCACTGATTCCAAGCCCTCGATGTTAGGGACTTCTTTCAACTACACTACTGCAACAGATGGTCCACATGAACTTGGCTCATTCATCAACAAATGCGATTAGACATCTACAATACCCCAAAATTCACGGTAGAATACCAGTAAGAAGAGATAAATCAGTTTAATTTTTGAAATGCTACAGTTTTTAATATCATGATAAAAGGAACTTATTGAAAGACTCGAGTTAGATACCTTAAAATTCTTTGAAAATCTAAGAGAGATCTAAAAACCAATTCAAGACGATGTACATAGGTTAATCCATATGCGTAAATTATCAAAAATAAAATATAATAATTCATATACCTATGAAAATAGAATTCTTGAACCAAAAGATCGAATTGATGATGTCCTATTCGGATCTCGGTGGATTGTAGACGAAACACCACATTTGTTGTTGTTTGTTATTGAAAGAGTCAATTACCTGTGAACCATCTGTTGCGATAATGTATTGAAAGAAGTTCATAAAACCAAGGGCTTGGAATACCTAGTGGTAAGTCAGTTAAACCAAGGTATGAAATTTATTGAGGCTTTATTTTTATTTCATAAGCATGTTGGCTCTGACTAAAAGCATGTGATATGATTATCGAGCTTTTATTATGAAAGGGCAAAATGGTCACTAATTATTTAGACCCAAAATCGCTACTATTTTAAGAGATAAATGATTAAAATCACTACATTCAAAGTTAGAGGACTAAAATTGCCAACCCCTTAAAGATACAGGGCCAAAATTGCAATTAAAAATAACAATAGTCCGTCATCAAATTCATCGAAAATCCCAATTTAAGTGTTGACATAGCTGATGGCGTGGAATTTTAAGGCTGAAAATGACTAAAATTGCCACAAATTTTAAAGTTACAGGACCAAAATCCAAATTTTAATTTGAATATGACCAAAATTGCCAATCCTCAACTTACAGGACTAAAATTGCACATTTTTTTATATTATACATAAGAATAAAATATATAAATTAACACATCACATTTTTTTAAAAAAAAAAAACAACTCAAAAGAATTATCGACATAACAAAATAATATTAATATAATGATGTCACAGATCGTCGTTTGTGAGTGAAAAATATCTTTTCTTTTTACATTAGTATGTACTATATATATATATTGTGAAATATTATACTTCTTATTATAATTCATGAATTTTACTTGATTTTAATCAACAACCGAGATTCGAGAGAATTCCAAAATTAGATTGTAGATTAAATCTACAAAATATAGACGATTTTTTCATAATATTTACAGCCCGTTTTGTTTATGTTTTTATCTTCAATTTTTTAATTAGTAAGTAAAGTGAAAATTATTCTTATTCAAAATATATTGATTGAACACTACTACATCCAAAATAAAATACAATCTCATAAATAAATCTAAAAATAAGCTCATTTTCACACGAGACCTATATAATAAACAAACAGGTTGTAAAAGTGTGGGCTGTCTGCCGAAACTGTTAGGAAAATGAAAAAAAAAAAAAAAATTAAGTTTGTTTATAGAAAGAACAGTGAGGAAAATGAACAAGGAGAAGCGAGATGATGACTACATTGGATAATAAGAGGAAACCAGGAAAGACCAATTTTTCCATTTTCCTCGTCTTTTAACGAAGAAAATGAGTTTTCCCAATCACATTACATTTTTTTTTTTCCGAAGTATTTCTGTTCTTGCATATGAAGCCCTTGACCAGACAGAATGGAAATCTGAAATTAGATTTGAAGGCTGAAAGAATAGCGCACACGATACATGCGCATAATTTAAATTATATTTATTTAATCAAAAAAACAAAAGAAAAAGATGAATAATTAATCAAAAGTGATAAAATATCATGAGAAAATAATAAATAATAGATGAAGCAATTGATTTAAGAGAGTTATATTGTTAAAAATATATATATATATATTTATATTGAAGGATATTTTAATCTATCTATTTCATGATAACCAAAGATAGTAACTCAAGAGGGTTGAGCCTTAAATAGCAGGGATAATTACATTTACAATCCCTGAATAATCTATTTACACAAACCACCCCTACCTTTTGCATAATTACATGAACCACCCTTGATAGTCAAAAAAATAATAATTTGTGTAATAATGTCAATACTTTGAGTGGTGTAAATGTAATTTTCTAAAACAATAGGGGTGGTTTGCGTAAACAATATTTACATTCTAGTGGGTATATGTGTAATTATTCAAAAGACAGGTGGTTTGTGTAAATAGACCATAAGTTAGGGAGTGTAAATGTAATTATCCCTAAATAGTATAGATAGATAAAGAGTAAAAGAGGAGTTTTGTATAGTTAATCTCATGAATAGATGTATAAGAAGCAAAGACTTTGAAAAATGTACATTGAGAATAAATTCCCTTAAAAAACTTCAGTAATGTAAACCCATTGGAAGGAGAAGAGATGGCTCAGGAAGAGAAGCAGCAGAGGAAATACTTCGAAAAACTGAGCACCAGTACTGAAGAATTCAACTGCATAAAATGCAACCTTTCCAGAGCACTTTACATAAGTACAAACTAAGTCTATCACCATATTCCAATTATCATAAGGGTAAAAAGGTTTGCCACAGTAGGATAGTGCAACTACCTCTGTTTCGGAGCAGATCGCCTTTGTCTCTTGTACTTCCTCTGCACATCATCTCTGGCTGTTGTGGTAGTATCAGTCCCAGTGATCTGGGACTCTCCCCCTTGTGAAGACCTGAGCGGTGATTTTCCATGATCATGAACAGTTTCTGGATCATGTGAAGAAGAACTTACGTTATCTGTTGCCTGATCTTTTCTCTTGCCATTACCACCTCCTGTAGTATCAGTGTCTGGCCCATCAGCCCTCATCGTTTCATCAGAAACAGGATGACCGGATGATACTTGAGGTGTTGGTGAAGGTTCAGGGATTTTCTTATAATCCTGCTGAGAGGAGAGTTTTGAATCTTCCATCGCGGTGCTGGCTGAGTTTGATGGTGTTAAAGTCTCAGCTCCTTGGGGCTCTAATCCAGGAGGTGCAAGGATGGATTTGGTTTCGGGTCCATTGACATCAGAAACCACCTCGTTGGGGTCTGGTCGGACAGTTGACACTTCAGGTTCCAGTTGGGAAGTTGAGGCACCAGCATCAACTGGAGGCGAGGAACGAGTCTCATTAAACTTTGTAGGGTCCCCATAGTCTGGTTGTACTGGAGTCTGTAGACATGGTATCGTTGCATGAGGTGCTGGTATGTGTGGCAAGACTTCAGTACCTCCTCCATTCTCTTCGTGCCCAGTGACAGGTTGTGAGGTATCTACAGAGTTTGTCATCATTGGCACATTATCCTCCGGTGAGAAGTTGTTTTTCACATGTGTCAGTGGTAGAACAGAGTCCTGATCACCTGGTGGTTCACATGGCATATCTAGCATAGATGGGTTGACAGGAGATGGTGAAGCTTCTCTACTTCCAGTTATAGTATCCAACTCTATCATCTCCAACTGTAAGTTGTCCTGTAATTCTGGCAGTGGAGAGTCTCTTGAGAGTGGTGCAACCAAAGGCTCGACAGCCTGTTCATGACAATCTTGAGGACGTGAAGGAGAACCGGTAGGTCCAAACGAAGCAGATGGTGTTGGAGATGATGCTCCAGAGGTACATGGAAAATATGAACTGACCCCAGAATTTGCACCAACCAAGTATCCACTCACTCCAGCTCTCCTCCTTGGCTTACAACGCTTTGTTTTAGGATCATCTGGAATCATATCATGTGCTGATATCATGGTCTGGTTTCCATTGCTCATTCTCAAAGCAAATGCACAAATATCACGAATCTTCCCAAGAGCCTCAATTATTGGGTTTGTGGATTCTGCAAAATCCAATGATAATGCTAACTTCGTATCTGCCAAAAAAAATCAGGTGCCAAGAATAATCATAACGAGATTGTCAACAATTTGGTTCCAAATACAGAAACTATTAGTGGAATGACAAAGCAACTATACCTGTGGCTTCAGGGTCCAATTGCATTGTGTTTGGATCTGAAGCATCCTGGAAATCAGGTGCACTCAGTGCTGAATCCCATGTCTGAGGTGTATCTGGGAGTTCACCAACATTTGCCGGAAGAATATTTGATGGCTTAAAAGAATGAGACACTTCCGATGAGGTGGACAGCGTTAGTGGGGCATATGAACCTCTTTTTCGGCTATCAGTTGCTCGTCCACAAGCAAGCCCACCTCTCTTCCTTGGTCTACCTCTTTGCACCTTAGGGGGAGCAAATGGGGATGCGGCTGGAGATGGTGCTCTAAAATCAGGGCGCACAGTGAGACGGTGATCCTCATGAGCTGCCCTCAGAGAGTATGCACATATGTCCTGGATCTCTCTAAGGACATCTTCCCCTGATACCTCATAGCCTTCATGCATAGCATCACCGGCACGGTGGTATATTTTTTGTAAGCTCTGGGCCTGGAAGCATTGACAAAGTCAAAAACCACGAGCATAAAAATAATAAACAAGAAGTGGACAAATCATGGTGTTTCTACCATTGCCTCCATTGCACCTCCAACTCCCTGGTATCCGGTATTTGGACGAGTAGCAGGATTACCAATCAACAAGCGAGTAATTCGTCGGTACCATAACATGTATGGATCATTCTGATCCATCGGACCATCAACAGGAGTTGCAGATACAACACGTGCACAGCGATCGGTCCACATATCAACAAATTGCCTGTGATGATGGGCCCAATCATAATTTTGTCTCCCGCGACGATCAGTCAAATGGATGTCTGGGATAGTGTCACAAACTGCAGGAATTGTTTGTTGTTGCCCAAATTGACGCAGAACGCGGTCAGGGTGGTGAAACTCCACCACATCAAAGCAGATCAGAGGAGCCACTGTCTGCCAAATTCGTTTCCCTGATACGCAATACCCTGGGAGGCTGGCCAAGACATCAGCAGGATATGGCTCCCATACAAACTAAAACAAAATGAAGATCTCAATACTAGCATACAAATTGTCAGAATATAGTGAAATACGCTGGTAATAGTAAAATATATACAAATGAACAAGAACCTGGTCATCCTTCATATTGTCTAGTTGGTCTCTATATAAGACTAGAACGTGAGTTCCGACAGTTTCCAGCTTGAAACCAACATTCCACCTACATAAACAATGCATATTTCATCATAAAGCTAAAGCCTTTACGTATATGAACACTTTGAGAGTTGTTTGACATCAGCTAGAATACCTGGAACCATAAGGGGCGGCAGGCAAAGGGTGATCTCCAGCAATCATGTCAGGAGGTGGCTGCTGCCGGGGTGCTAATCTCCCAGGACGGATGAAGGGCACTCTCTCCCATGCCCAAATCTATTCATATTTATAAAGACCATGTATCTTTACAAGTTCAGGATTGTTAAACACCGAAACATAAATAAGGAAGTTTCTCAGTATTTGGCTTCTAATACCTGCAAAAGAACCAGTGGCCCACATATATCTGATGTCTCAGGTTTAGTAGCTCGGCACAAAGCACGGTACAAACAAGCAAGAACGGCCCCACCCCAGCTTAGCCTGCCAGCTGCCTCAAAATCCCTAAGCAGGGGCAAGTACATCAACTTTACCTTATTATTTGACATATCTGACAATAACTGCCCCCCAAGCAGCTGCAAAATGTAGGCTCTGGCATAAAACTGCACAGTATCCTCCGATGCACCATCAGGCAATGTTTTAAACCTCTCCTGTAAGCATCGGATCTTAAGCCGGCCACGATCAAAATCTTCAGGCGGCGGTCTAAATCCCAATAGCTCGTTACATATGTCTTGCCATTCATCCATTGACCGATTGGTATCCACACCTGTAATAGGATCACCATCTACAGGGAGACCCCACAATACAGAAATGTCCTGAAGTGTAACAGTGGTCTCACCCACTGGCAAATGGAAAGTATGTGTCTCCGGGCGCCATCTCTCAACCAATGCTGTGATCAAAGCATGATCCAGCCGCATGCGACCAGCCTTATACACCCCATAAAAACCTGCTTTCAACATCATTTGCTGCACTCGAGGGTCCAAGGTACCCAAGCGCCAAAAGTGGCCATCACATCTCCTACAAGTTAGAGGCTCAAAGTCCTTACCATCCCATATATCTGTAGATCTGTGATGATCCTGTAAGGTAAGTACGGAATCATCAATAGGTCCAGGATGCAATGTGTGACCCAGTCCAGAATCCATCCTCAATAACGTTCCTGCATTTTATAAACAAAATATATTATTAATTGCAAAATAAGCAGGACAGATCTAAAAAGCAATCAGCAAAGAAAATACCTCCTAATAAGGCTCATTCCTTTGCAATCTTTACATACCATAAACCCATGGAGGAAAACAGAGTTCTTTTTGTGATCTCATCAACAACTTCTTTTTCATCATATGTCATTTTTAGACATGCTCAAGGTAAGATCAGTATGTTGGCCCATTATGAGCCTTGGGGTAGGGAAATAAATTTTCATGGTAAATAATGATGATTTCTGGTGATGAATTGCTAGATCTGGCAGTATGATCACTTACATATTACCTGGAAGAAGCAAGAGTTATAAGGGATTCCATTATGAAGACTTGTTTAATAAGGTGTATGACAGAATTAGTTGATCTAAACAAAATTTCCTCAGAACTTTTCATCCCTCAGGAGATTGGAGAGAACCTAGGAAAAATCTACTTATCAACATATCTTCAAAAATTGCTCTACCATTCTCCTCTGATCAGGAAAGTAACTAGCATCCTGTAAGTTGATCATATAACTTGTTCATACACTGCATTGTCGTTCCTCAATTCATGTTTTGGCAGCTGATACTACGACATAGGCTCAAGATAGGACAATGCATACTATGCAATAAACCTCAACCAGTATACTCACAGAAAATCTTTTGAGAGACTCTTACGAAAACTAACAGCCATTATTTTACATTAAAGCTTCACAATTTCCCCAACATGAACCAAATAAGAGTCAAGTAACAGGTTCCAGTGCGGCATCAGTCTGATGACTAAACGTAAGAAAACGTTGATTTGAGAACGGCTACTTCATCAGTCAATTTAGACAAGGGCGTTATAGAGAAAATGAAAGAATGTTAAAGAAACAAGGCAAGTCAGCAAGGCATAAACACCCATTACTCGTGTGATAATCACATCAATAATCCACAAAGAACGCCACTACTAGACGAGAATCAACAGTTTACAGAAGATTGATTGCCAACGTAAGCTCAACCAAAATTAATCAAACATCATCTTTCTGAACTGGAAAATGAATCTAAAAACACAATGCTACCTCAAATTCCCATAAAAAAAACAAAAGGGAAGAACGAATTTTACCTGGAAACAAAAACCCAGTGTCTCCCGAGCACGGCCAGCCCTTCAATCAACGCAACACATGCACACCATATCTGTATGGATTCATGGGCACGGAGCTCGCCTCAACCCGATAAGGAAACAAACTTCGAGAAGATTGAACAATAGATTGAAATGGAGGTGGAGGTTGAATTTTGCAGCATAGAAAAAAGGGAGGGAAGGATGGGACTGTGTGTGAGAGATTCCAACGGCTACTCAAATCTGTGAACCTGTGCGAGAGAGATCTCCATTAGAAGCGTTGTCACGACTTCGCTCTGTCTGCGCGTTTTGAAGATAGCGTTAGGGTTTTTGTTAATGTGAGGAGGCAATCGACAAAACCTAAAAGCGTCCCTCTTTATCCACTCTTCTCTTTATTTTGTCAAATATCACTTCTTCCTTTTCTCTAAATCCTCAATACGCCCCTTAACTTTACACTTATTTCGATATTTCCCCAACCTTTATGAATATTTCTGATCTCCCTTCCTACTTTTCGTGTAATTCTATTTTTGCCCCTCTACTTTACACTTATCTCGATATTTCCCCAACCTTTATGATTATTTCTGATCTCCCTTCCTACTTTTCGTGTAATTCTAGTTTTGCCCCTCTACTTTACACTTATCTCGATATTTCTCCACTGGTTTTTTGTAACCTCTACTCTTACTTTCTCCAAATTCTCAATATGCCCCTGAACTTTACACTTTTACTTTTCAAAGCATATTTGAAAAAAAAAAATGAAAAATGGAGCCATACACTCGCGGAAAAAATGAAAATGAAATATTAATTCTAAATTATATGTATATAAATAATAGTACATGTATATATGTCATTTATTATGTGATATATTAATGAGTACAATTATATTAAACTCCTTTAGTTTGTCCAGTATTAATTACTTTGGAATTTTGAATAACTCCCATTTGTATATTTAGACTCATATTATTAATTGTTTCTACCCTTGTTATGAGCAATAAATTTATTTATTGACTTTTCAATTATGAAATTAGAATCATATGAGTTGTCATAATTAAGTCATCGTCATCCATAGTCTTAGAAATAATTATATTTGGTTCTATCTCATAGAGTGAGGAGTGACGGAGGACATCGAAATTAAATATTTGATCCTACTAATAAAATAAATAAATAGTTAATGGTATAACCACGTCTGTACCTATTAAGGAATAAGTACAACGCAATCATGTATATTCAAATTTAGTAAAATGCAAACATAAAGCGGCTTTTTTTTTTTTTTTTGGCATGACGCAAAATAAAACTCTTATAGTAGCAACAAAAGTGGTCAAAAATAGAAGAATGTGATGACTTTAATTAATAGAAAATTAAATATTTCAACTTTGTGAATAAATAAATTAAATAATTTTAACTTCACAAGAAGTAAAAATGACCGTTGTAGACACTTAACGTATCTTTTTTTGTAAAATTAGTTGTCATAATTAAGTCGTTGCCATTCATAATTTAAAAAATAACTAAATACGTATTCAGTCCTGTCATACTAATAATCAGTAAATGACAATATTCAAATTTAGATTTCATACCATTCATAAAATAGATAAACAAATTAAGAAATAACAAATTAACGCGCCAATATTCATTACAACACAATCATGTATCTTAAAAAACAAATATGAAATAAATATTTTCCAAGTAAAAAAATTATAAACAACAAAACAATAATAATGAGACATAAATATATAATCTTTTGCAAAACCAGTAGATTCATACATTTGGGAATTACTTGAAAATGTTTTCCTTAACTGTGTTTTGTAAATCTTTCTACTCTACTTTGAATGGTCCAATAATACTTACCCCGTAACTTAATTTTGATATAAAAAAATCAATTATTTCAACTTTTTTTGTGTAGATAGAACTTTTTAGGCATAAAAATGCCATTCCAATCTTTCACTTGCAAAAGCAACTAAATTTTCCAAATAAATAAGGCTACATTTGTATCGGTAAATTTGAAACTACGAATTTAAATCTCTAGTAGCAAATCTTTTGAATTTCATCGGATAATTATAACTTCAAATAATTTTAAATACTTATTTCTAAATTTAATTATATTTTGTTAAACATCGATAAATTTTCAAGTTCTTTTAATAAGAAATTTTTGAAATACTTACTTCAAATCCTCTACCCAAATCCAAATCTATTCTAAAATAATTTGATTTTTGGAACTAGGGCCATTCTAATTTAGTGAATGATGTTGATGCAATATTTCTACTTACCCAACCAAAGTAAATAGGTGAACATTTCCCTATACATAATGACAAAAATGACCAATGATGTATTGGCCTAATGGCTAAGGCTGAACTTTCATGGATAAGTTTAAGGTCATGAATTCGAGTCTCATCGGACGTGTGGGTATATGTCTCACCTTACGTGAGCTATTTTTAATTTATTTATGATATTTAGTCATATTGATGTATTGATTGAATCAATGTATTGTTAGTCTCATCGAGATATTAATGTAATTATGTAATTACCACTTAATAAAAATAACAAAAACGAATAATTCCCTATTTTGCCCCTACCTTTCACCACTAGTAACAAGACACACCACCCTCATTTGCCCTTGAGGGCTCATTTCTAAGGCTTCACTTGTCTATATATTCAATGCAATTGCCTTAACACTTCACAATTCATAGCCAAGAACACAAGAGGGCCATAGAGAAATAGTGTGCCATTTGTGTGTAGAAAAAGAGTTAGAAATTTTTTCATAGACTTTGAAGATGGAAAGTGGAGGAAGCTCTAACCCAAAGCATAAATCAAACACCACAAGAACACCCAATTCTGGTAAAAGATCACAAAGATTTCTCATACCATTTTTACTTTAGAGATAAATCTATGTGAACATGTGTTGATTACATCTTTTTGCTCATATACATCACTAGCATGCATGAAATATTTGAACTCTTGGGTTTGGATTAATGTTTGGAATTATTCTTCTACTAACTCAACTTGGTGTGCCGCCAGATCTTTTTATACGCTCCGTAGCGTAGATTAAATAAAAAGCGATACTTTGTCGGCTTCCGATGTGTTATTCTGCTCCGATTTGTTTTCTGTTTGACGTGTAACGTTTTGTGATTTATGCTACTTTCTTGATTCTCTGGCTGATAAACGACACGCGGAGACATAACCCGTTCCGATTTCTTGCACGTACTTGAATCAGTGATTTTTTTAAGAATAATTGTCATAAATCCACCCTTTTCTTTTTTTTTTTTTTTTCATTTTTTTATATATTAATTGGGTATGAAAAGTCTTTTCCAAATTCAATTCAATACATTTTTTAGTCTCTAATCAAATCAATTACTCTTCACAATTGAAGAAACATTTTGTGCCTCCATATGTGTTTCATAACGCTCAAACATCATAAATGCTTTCATTGATTTCTGATTAAAAGAAAAAAAAATTCAATCTTGAAATTCTTGTTTGAGGGCAATTGTGTCTACAAGTGCAAAATGAGTAAAATAAGAGTACTTGTTTGCAAATATTTTGCTTTTGAAACTGAAATTAAGCGCACTAAAGTATCTTTGTTTTCTTTTCTGCATAGTTTGTTAACTATTGGACAAAAGGCCAACAACTTTCCACCAATACTTGGCTTTTTGTATATGATGATGGTGAAGAAAATAGGTGGTAAACCACAGATGACCATCACTATTTACTAGGCAGTCAACACACACAGAGTTGGCCTAGTAAATACTCGGAAGCATATTCGATACGTATGCATAATTTAAATTATTATTATTTTATTTAATTATATAAAAAAATAAAAAAATAAATTATATAACTAATCATACACTTATACTATTTTAAATTTTTATTAATGTCAAATGTGCCTGAATTAGAATGTATTTTTTATAGAAATATATATATTTGAGGGTATTTTGGTCATTACACATTTTTATCAGCAAAATGTGGCTACTCTAGCACCATCAAACTTAATAAATAGCATATAAATAAATTGGCTTTTTGGGTCATGTTTTCAATGTACATGGCCAACCTTGTGTTTCTAGTTTTTCTTAACTTATATATGAAAATGTCAAAATTTATCATAATTCATACATAATTGAGGATACAATGCACGATGTATAAGTATTATACAAAGTCGCGAGCATGCATCTACAATTATATATGTTTACATGTTTAAATATTTTTTTTCTCATTAATTTGATCGATATATATTATTCGAGTATTGAGATAACTCGTAATTTATTTAAGGAATCAAAGGGTAGGAACCCCATAAATCTCAACCAATGCTACCCTCATCCCTTCACCTAAAAAGTAGATTGTCCTTTTCACTTTGTTGCACTATAAATGTGAGCTTGCATTTCTCAACAAATCACACCTTCTTCATCTTTCAGGCATAGTTATCCGGGAGCCGAGTGCAGCACCCGCCAACATCCCTGGCAATGTCGCCGATTTGAACCCGGAACAAACCTTCAAGCGCGATCCGGACCAATACATGCCCATCGCCAATGTGATCCGGATCATGCGCCGTATCCTCCCGGCCCATGCAAAGATCGCTGACGATGCAAAGGAGACGATCCAGGAGTGCGTCTCTGAATTCATTGGCTTCATCACAAGTGAGGCTAACGAGAAGTGCCACCGGGAATATCGGAAGACTATTACACCAGACGACGTACTCTCAGCCATGGGGACGCTAGGGTTCGAAAACTACATTGAACCCCTGACCGTGTACTTGAATAAGTACCGAGCTCAGGACCCAGAACGGGCCCCCATGCAACACTTGCCGTTGGTCAGGCGTGGAGCTACCCTCGTTCAGCCACGACTAGTGGCTCAAACGTCGGTAGCTCGACCACCTCCACCGCAGCTGCCATCTCAACCAACAATGAGGTTTGCGCCACCCCCTCCAGGCACATTCGCGGTGGACGGCCGCAATTATGTTGAGTTGCCACAAATAGGTGACTACTTTGTGGGCAACGAGGGTGGCGGCGAAGGCTCCTCCGGCAACTATCAATACGATCCGTATAGGCAATTTAGGTAGAAGAGTGTGGCCATTTGACCCATACTTCGAAGCTTAAATGGCAACCGGATCGGTTAAAATTTTCATTATTGTGTTAGATTAGATTTCTCAATTTTGATATTATTCTGTATGGCTTGAGAAAATGTAATGCAAAATGTCACTAACTATATACAAAGTTTTTGTCATAAATTTATGAGCAGTTTAAAATTGCAATAAAACAATTATTTATTTTATGAATGTAATATTTTTAATGCAAAAATATCACAAAAATATATGTTATATTATTAAATAAAGCCGAATTACGTGTAACTCAGATAACGAATTAGATTAGGGACGATTTACAAAAATTCCAAATTAATCTGCTAAGATTTTTAAAATTTTGAAATCAATGATTTGACACATCAAATTCACTATATAATTTGATAAACATGACAATTCACAAAAAAAAAATAAAAAAAATATAAATATACTTTCAAATAAATTTACAAAATATAAATAAAAAATATAAAGAATATTGCTGTTATGATAGAGTCGAGTTGAAGTGCAAAATTTAATAGGAATAATTACATTTACATTTCTACCTTTTGAATAATTACAAATACACCCACTAGAATGTAAGCATTATTTACACAAACTACCCCTATTTTATTAGAAAATTACACTTACACTCCTTAAAAGTATCGGCATTATTACATAAATTACCCTTTTTTTGGCTATCAAGGGTGGTTTCTGTAATTATGCAAAAGGCAGGGGTGGTTTGTATAAATAGACTATAGATCAAGGGTGTAAATGTAATTATCCCAATTTAATAATTCAAAATTCATCCTTAAAATTGATATTATAATTTCCAAACCCGTTACCAATTAAAGGAAGTCTGGCCTGCCCGATTTGACCCGGATCCGTTTACTATCCCTACTAAATAACAATAAGAAAAAAAAAAAGAAGAAAAGGAAATCGAAATATTGCTTAAACCCTAAACCCCCAAAAATTTGCATACCACCGTTCTGTCTCCGCGCCCCTCCAATCCCCTCCCCCTCCCCACGACCGACGGAGATAAAATAAGCTATCAAGAACCAGACAGAGAGATGGTTTCGGAGAGCGAAGATTCTGAAACCATGAAGGAAGAAAAGACGCCGAAAATTCCGGTGTGGGATTTGCCTGATGTTCCGAAGGGAAGGCTGCCCCCGCACCTCGAACTGCAGAGAACTCGTGTTCTCTGCACTTTCGATGCCCCTACTCATGTATTTACTTTAACTTCATTAATTCATTGCTATTTCTTGTCAAACATTTTTTTTGGTTGCTAAACTTTCCGTTTTTCATTGTTTTTGTTCTCTGGTTTGACAATAAAGACGGAGAATTTTCAATACTCCGGTGCATATGCGTCGATGGGAGTGGATAACAGTCTTCGATTGGAGGAATTTCGCAACAATTTTAGAGTTGAAGTGATTAGTCTCACGGAGGATGACATGGAGTTTGATATGATTGGCATTGATGCTGCTATCGCGAATGCTTTTCGAAGAATCCTTATAGCCGAGGTGCGCGGAGTCTGTCTTTTCAGCCATATTTTTTTTTTAATTTTTTGAGAAGGATTAATTTATTAATATTCAGGTGGATAGTGCCTGTTAAAAGAGGCGAAGTTTCATTCTGTGTTCGGAGAGCAATACCTTTGTACTGTGGCAGCAGAAATTATTCTGAGAGCCAACTGAAAGTAGTGGAACATGATCTACTTTTAGCTGCTTAATGTATATTCTTTGTGTAAACTTGGTTTTATATGAGATAGACTGTGTATTTGGCATATTACTTCTTAGATAACTTCTAGTTACTTAATGTATATTGTTTGTGCACTGTCATTTTTTCTTCTTTCTGTCTTTTGTTTCTGAAAGGCGAATGAATTTCAGAACTGCTTTTGCGCAATTAGCCCGATAGAGCTTATATTTTGTGGGTTGGAAGACTGATTTCTAGCTCTCTCTCATCCTGTCTAGCTTCCCACCATGGCTATTGAAAAGGTTCTTATTGCAAATAACACCTCAATAGTTCAAGATGAAGTACTCGCGCATAGACTGGGTCTTGTTCCACTTAAAGTAGATCCAAGGCTCTTTAATTATAAGTCAGGTTTGAGCTATTCGCCTCTTGTTTTCTAGATTCCTCTTCTCAGCTGTTTTTTACTTCATCTTTTTCATGAGGCGAGTTTTATGATGCTTGAGTTGTCTATTCTCCAGAAAATGATGAACCCAATGAAAAGAATACTATTGTGTTTAAACTCCATGCCCGTTGTGAAAGAGGGAGCTCACGTCTCAAAGGTATTATTTGTATGCTCAACCAATGAAGCTTAAATAGTTTGGTTGAAATAGTTTATATTAATTATTACTGAACAGTTGCAATCATGTGTCTTCCTTTTGTTGATGCAAAATAATGCAGTGAAGTCCAATGAGCTGAAGTGGCTGCCAAATGGCAGTGAGTTCATACTAAGTACAGAAAAAGCAGCTCTGGATTCATCTTCAAAGACGAAAACTTACACTTCATTTAATTGTAGCCAAGACTCTTTGCCGGAGTTTGCAAACAACCCAATTGCGCCGAAGCATGACGATATCATTTTAGCTAAACTTGGTCCAGGACAGGTATGGTATGATGTTTGATGTGTAGCTCTTTGTTTCAGTAAAACTTAAAGGACTCATATATTGAACACTATGCTTTGTGATTTATTTAGTGTTCTTGTTCGCAAATGTGCAAAATCACAAATATTTTGGCTTCTCATACTGTGATCTAGTATGCTTGAATTTATACATCTATGGTAGTAACTGAAACATCTTTCAACAATGTCTCTGTTGTTTACCATGAGAAGAGCCCTGTCTAAGGGATGATTTAATTGTAAAATGAGCTGATGGTGATTTATGTATATCTTGCATAATAATGACTGCTACTTAAGTGGTGATATATTTTTTGACAACATACCGCACAATCGTATGTGCCTGTAATGCTTTGCAAGTTAGCTATCAGAAGCATAAGATTGTTTTCCTTGTCTCTGAAATGTAATGCTGCTCATGCAGGAAATTGAGCTGGAAGCACATGCTGTGAAAGGAATGGGCAAGACGCATGCAAAGTGGTCCCCTGTTGCTACTGCTTGGTATAGGATGCTTCCCGAGGTATGAAGATTACTATATCCTTTTTTCTTCACTATTGGTGCCACTCTTTTCTTAATCAAGACTCTTTCAATATGTTAAATTTGTTAGTAACTAATTTGACTTACCTTTAAGGCTGAAACAACTTGGTACATATTCTTGTGTAGATTGTCTTGTTGCAAGAAATTGAAGATGAAAAGGCTGAAGAACTTGTCAAGAAATGTCCTGTTAAAGTATTTGATATTGAAGATATTGGTAAAGGTAAGATGATAGCTAGGCAGTTATTGTTTTGTAAATTGCTTTAGCTTATCTTATGCATCTAAATTTGTTTTTTACTGCAAAACTAATGATATATTGGCCCACTGGTTCCAGATGTATGCTCTTTGTTGGCCAGTTCTAGATTTTTTAATTAGTTGACTGACTGTCAATTAGGTCAAAAGAGAGCAACTGTGGCAAGACCTCGATCTTGTACTCTCTGTCGTGAATGCATCAGAGGAGATGATTGGGATAAGCTGGTGGCTCTTCGGCGTGTAAAAGATCATTTCATTTGTAAGTGGAGTAGTGAAACCTATTTCTACTATACTGACTGTTGCTACTTGCTAGTCATTTTGTTTCTTACTGCACTTACAAAAATCTGTGGCATTATAGTCGGTGAGATCTATCATTTCAAGTAGCTTTTAGTGCAACATTTGCCTGCTGTGCACATTTCAGTCCAAATAAGTTGAGTTCAGCATAGATGTCTATATGGCTGTGATAATGTGCTTTTGACTTGTTCATTAGAAATTCACCTTTTCACCTCTTTTTGGTGTCTGGGGTTCAAATTGAGTTGTAGGAACTCTCAGTTCTTGTGGTCAAAGTTCAGATGATTGCTTTATGTTTAAGATTTCATTGTGTCTGAAAATAACATCAGCAAAATGAAATTTTAAGGCTTTATTTTTTATAAGGGTAAATTATAGTGACACCCCCTGAGGTTAGACCCAATGACACAAACATCTGATGTCTTTTGCAAAATTACAGCTACACCCCTTGAGGTTGTATTAACATTTCACCCCTTATTCAATGACACAAACATCTCTTGTCTTTTGCAAAATTAAAGCTACACCCCTTGAGGTTGTATTACAACTTCACTCCTTATTCAAAAGCAAAGCTTACACTAATACCATCTGAAAAACATTACACTAACACCCCTCAGGAGGTGTAGCTGTAATTTTGCAAAAGAGAGGGGGTGTTTGTGTAATTGGGCCTAACCTCAGGAGGTGTCATTGTAATTTCTCCTTTTTATAAACCTCAGATAATTAAACTTCATAATATTTAGGGATGATTATATACACCCCCTAATCTATGGTCTGTTTACACAAACCACCCCGGTCTTTTGAATAATTACACATACACCTGCTAGAATGTAAGCATCATTTACACAAACCACCCCTATTTTGTAGAAAATTACACTTATACCCCTCAAAAGTATCGACATTATTACACAAACTACCCTATTTTTTGGCTATCAAGGGTAGTTTATGTAATTATGCAAAAGGCATGGGTGGTTTGTGTAAATAGACTATAGGTCAGGGGTGTAAATGTAATTATCCCTAATATTTGTTTATTTTCTCTCTTATCAGTTTTCCATGAACTAGCTTATGAACATACCCCACAAATATGATGTGTGGTAGCTTTAAGCTTCTCAGAGACTCCGTCTATGTTATAAATTCTGCTATTAGTTTCCCTAGTGTCCTAATTTGGACATTGTAAGACTAGTAAAACTTAATAAGTTTGTGAAAAATAACGTCAGGCAGTTCTCTTGTTGGATGGTGACTTTACTAATTGCCGTTGATTATCATCATTTTTCTTGTTGAGATGGTCTAAGCAGTATATTGTTGACATTTTTCTTGTCTCCTACTTCCTCAGTTACAATAGAGTCCGCAGGAGCATTACCTCCCGAAGTACTGTTCACCGAAGCCGTGAAGATTTTAGAAGACAAGTGTGAGCGGGTGATAACTGAGCTCTCCTGAGCTCCCTTCAAGAGGATATTGGCATGGGCAAGATCAAAATTTATTGGAAAAGAAGACGTAGGAATCGTTTGTTGGATGTGCAAATTTCAGATAGCTCGCTCCATGTTCATGTTTCTACAATCAAGCAGTCTGAAACGGAGCCATCAAACATAGCTGAAGTCAGAATCAGCATTTGCATCCATGGTGGAAACTATTGAATGTATCAAGAATTGGTATATAAGCATCATCTAGTGTACTGCTCTTACAGCACAAGAACAATGTAGTACTTGAACCTACGAGGTCAAATGCGAATCCATTTCATTTTCAATATTATCACAAAAATGCAGTCACACTAATCATCTCTTCATATTGTTTGTCTTGATCCAGGTATCATAAGCCATCCATGTTACTGACTGCAAAAAATCTAAACATTGGATTCTTGATCAATCAGACAGGTCATGTTTCAACGTTTTCCTTGTAAACATGTCTAAATAAAAACACTAGAGCACCTCTTCACATAAACCATTGTCAACTTTTCCTTCATTTTTTACAAACCCTAACATGTGACAGCCAGGAGGGAGAATATAACTTAGACTCCCTTCCTAAAATATAGTAAAAAACCATAGTAGGTAGTGAAAGCAGAACCTTTTTGCAGGAATAAAGAAGTTAATAAACCTCACATCCACATGTAATAAGCGTGCTACAGGACAAGGTACATCAGCATACTAAGCCAAAACTTGAGAAAAGCATTGTTTTCAGTTGTGGGGATTAACCAGCAATGAACAACACATATTGTAAGGTTAACGCAGAAGGCGTTTTTAAGGGGACAACTCAATGGTTCGAACAATTGACTTTTTTTGGCCGGATGTCGTGTTTCGAACGCCTTAAGTGTGTGTTGGATGCGCGAGTGGGAAAACAAAAACAAAAAAGCTTAATCGGGAAGGTTAAGACAAATTTGGGTTCATTTCAAGATTGAATAGAGTCTTGACTAGTTGATGAAGTTTTTTGTCAGGAAACTTTTGTGTTGTAAGTGTCACGCAACTAAGGGAGGAGGAGAACTCTATACATGCACTCCACAACTGGGCCAACGCAAAACAGTCATGGATTGATGTAGATGACTCGGTTCTTGGGTTCACTTTGCACTTATCTGCTTACTCTTTTTTCTATTACAAAATGTTCGGGTAATTTTAGTTTTAATTATTATCGCAAGTTAGGACATGTCCCCAAAACTATAGGTTGTAAATAGGCGTAGAGTTGTTCACATTCGAAAAACAATTGATTATGAGAGTCCGAATTAAAAATTGAGCTAAATTTCAAATTTATTGAATTATACAGAATATTATGTCACATTAAATTTGGCACTGGATTGTATCTAATATTTATTTTATTTATAGACGGAAAAGTAAGTAGACATTGTAGATGAAGTAAGTAAATGGAAATTAGGCAGTATAATGTTAATGTTATTGTTCATAATAGAATGATAATTAGGTGAATAATGGGTGTGAATTGAATTGAAGCTACTAAGTAGGGGAATGGACCAAGAAGGACATAAGAGGTAATTATCAAGTTAGTTACAGTCTTAATGGGAAATTAATGGAGAAAGCTCTCAACTCTCAACTTCTTGCAAGCAAGCATGAGGGACAGGTTGGAGCATTTGAAGGCCCATTTGTTGATTCAGACCCTTTTCTTTGGGACAAAATTCATTGAAATTATTGAACATGTAATAAACCTTTTACTTTAACCTCTCTGTGTCTCTCTCTCTCTCTCTCTCTCTCTCTCTCTCTCTCACACACACACACACACACAGATACATACACAATAAATTAGAGTATTGCTGCATTGGTATTGGTATAGCCCACAGGGGGCAGTCTCTCTCTTTCAACATTCTCAAAGCCTTTTCCTTTTTATTTTTCTTTTTCTCTATCATTCATTCAACCCACACATTTTTGGAAGAAGAAGAAAGGGGAGGGGAAGGTGTCACTCTCTTGTTCATCTCTCCCTACAGTTGAGTCCCTCCTTTTCTATTTCTTTCCTTCCATTCCATTCTTAAAGCAATTGAAATTTGCAAACCCTAAAGTTCTGATCTTTGTGACTCCAGGTTTCCCTCTTTTTTGTGTGTGGGCTGCTGCTTTTCTTGCTTTACTTTTGAACTGGTCCAGTGGGATTGCTAGGTGCGTTGTTGTACTTCTCTACGCCTCTCTGGATTTTTCTTTTTTTTTTTTTTTTCAGCATTGTGAGTTTTTGTGGGGTTTTACCGATCCCTCTTGGTAGGGTTTTTACAGAGGAGAGGTGGGTCATTGCTCAAGATCTGTGCTTTTCATGGACCCTTTACTTTTTTCCAGCTATTTTCATCCTAAATTTGTGCTTATCTTTTTGCTCTGTGGTATTGTTTGACTATGAAGGGTGTTTGAGGGGCTACATTTAGTTTATAGGTTAACTCAGTCTCTCTCTCATTGCAATCTCCTGCTGATCTGATGCATGAATTATGTTATCTCTGAGCAATTGTTCGTCTCAAGGTTGGAGGCTTACATTTTGAGGTAAAGAGGACGTATGATGTTGCTTTCCCTAGAAATTGCATACCTTGTTGCTTTTCTGTCTGTTGTATTGATCTGCATCTTCACCTGTATCTTTCCTGTTTCTACACTTATTTTTCTTTTTGCTTTTGGAGGAGAAGAAGAGATTCTGCCTCTGATTTTACTTTCTCAATACCCTTTTGTGAATCCAGCTTTGATTTTTTTGTCGGATATGTGATCGATTTGGTAGTTATGAGGATTATGCTAGTCTGTGTCACGCCGTTGTGGAGATTTCGTATGCCGAAGGACTGACCTTGTTTGGAACTAATTATTATTCATTTAATACTAATTTCCTCTTATTGGCTGGGATTTGATCATTAATGTGCTATCTCTGAACTAAACTGCAGATGTGGATGCGGCGCAGATGATGGTTTCTGATTTCAGCAGTGAAGGGGCAAACGTACCATATTTGGGCTCTGTGTGTGATCAGTCCGATTAAATTACGAAGTCCCCATACAATCCAATGGCCTCAGAATCATGTATCAAGGGCTCCTCAGGAAAGCAAAGCAAGAGTCATGGAGGGCAAGCATATAAAACAGGAAGATTGGATCCTGCTATGAAAGAAGTACCCAGAAATGTAGAAAATGCTGCGTCTAAGAAATTTACTTTAGAAGCTGCTGCAGAAACAAAGAGAAATAATCATTTGCAAAAGGGGGCGGTCCGTTCTCTGACTGGTAAAATGGATTCAAACTTACATTTGGGTAATCCAAAACAAGCACCGGTATTGGACCAAACTGCTGAGCAGGAAAAGAAAACATCAGATCAAGGAAATGTCAAAGATAGCTCTGCATCTGCAAAAGTTAGTGATGGAGCAAGCAGCCTTGCTAAGACTAGCGGAAGTGCCAAGATTAGTGACCGAGTTGATTTCGTTGAGAGTGGCAAGAGCAGTTTGTGTCGGGGTAGCACAAGTACTGATATTAGTGATGAAAGTACTTGCAGCAGCTTGAGCAGCGGTGCTAACAAACCCCATAAAGCAAATGACCTTAGATGGGAAGCAATACAGGTGGTCCGCACAAAGGATGGGGTCTTAGATCTGAGGCACTTTAGACTACTGAAGAAATTGGGCTGTGGTGACATTGGAAGTGTCTATTTGTCGGAACTATGTGGTACGAAATGTTACTTTGCAATGAAGGTTATGGATAAAGCTTCACTAGCTAGTCGAAAGAAACTTCTGCGAGCCCAGACAGAAAGAGAAATTCTGCAGTCTCTAGATCATCCTTTCCTTCCGACCTTATACACTCATTTTGAAACAGAGAAATTTTCATGTTTAGTAATGGAGTTCTGTCCTGGGGGAGACTTGCATACACTTCGACAAAGGCAACCTGGAAAGCATTTTTCTGAGCAAGCCGTGAAGTATGACACTTCTTAACTCATGCTTTATATGGTTACAGTCTACCTTAAAATGCGTCATTTCGTGATTTATTATTTGTCTTTTATGCATTAAATATTTCCTCTCAGGACTTTTCAAATCAATGCTACCATTTGTGCATCTATATTTTGAGCCAGCGACGGGATAAAGAAATATTTGGACTATCTAAAGCAATAAATGAAGTGTCTTTTAGATTTGAACACGTGAAGTTATAATAATTCTGATAAAATGAACCATGAGCTGGTATGGATGCCAGCGGCTTATGCATACAACTTACTGTAAGGTTTATGAATGCCATATCTTAAAGTTCTATCTTGGAAAATAAGCTGAGACAAAGCCTAAAAGTTTCAGAAGCTTTTGATTCAGAATTGTGGCCGTTTCAAGATCAGTTGCCAACCCAGTGCTTGGTAGTTAATTTACTGGGAATTCTTTCGGTCCTTTTGCTTTCTGCAAGCCTGTTCTTATAGAGAAGGATGAAATACACTATCCAGGTTCTGATATAAGAGCATATTCTAATCAAACTAAATCTATTCCATGCTACTTGACACTAGTGGCTTTACATGAAAAGTTATTATAAGGTAAATGGGGCCCTGACTCTTGAAGATTTTTCATAGAACTGCAATTCAATAAATGCCATGTGAAAGCTTCTATGTTGGAGCTCCTAGCCTATTCGGTTGCCAGTGGAGAAGCCTGTGGTTGCTAGTTTGCATACAAGATCAAATTCTTCATAAATATAGTTTCTGTTTCTTCTGCTCTTTTAATTTTCAGTTTACTTCCCTGCAACCCAATCCTCAGCAAAAAACTCAATAGAAAAAAGAAGTCAACACACCACATTTGCTCTAAATTACTGGCTTAATTAGCATTTTAACTTTTGCAGCTTATCTTGAATACCAGGTATCAACTTGAATCCATGTGGCTGTTCATTTAGCTCATTTCTTCTTTTGAACACCTTTTACTTGCATTTTACTGCATCATATGCGTGTCGTTTTGTGCATTCTTGTCTTTTTCTGGTGATATTACCTCAGCAGATGTAAGTCATATGCACCCCTTGTATTCTTGTCTTTTTCTGGTGATATTACCTCAGCAGATGTATGTCATATGCACCCCTTGTTTCTTCTAGTGTATTTATATCTTGAATCTGTAGTGTACCTGATGTGAAACAATGAAGTAAAAGTAGAATACCCATTTTGGAAGCTATTCCTGTATTCCTCATTTACTACATCTATTCCCAACACTTATTTCTGGGAGAGTTGCATTCTCATAGAGATAAGGAGGGCATTCTTAATTTGATACCAGCTATTTATGGTTATTGACATGGACCATTGAGTTGACTGACTGAGTGCTCCTAGTATCTATACTACAGCTCATCCAAATTCCTTTTCCTGGGTGTATCTGCTTTTATGTATTGCAAGGTATTTTTACCTGTTTATCTTCTCAACATCATGTTTCTGATGTTAATTCCAATTTGCTAGTCTGTGCTACATTTCTGATTTGGAAAGTGCTGATTTTTATTCTTTTGTGTGCATTTTACCGATACTGATCTTGCCTAAGATAGTACTTATGATCCCATCTACAGCAGAACCTTAAAATCTAGAGCCTATAGCCTGTGTGAGCTTTGATTAATAGAAGTTGTTCTTATCGATTTGTTAATGCCTATTTGGGATTTTCACGTGCAGGTTTTATGTGGCAGAGGTCCTACTTGCTTTAGAATATCTTCACATGCTCGGCATTGTGTACCGTGACCTCAAGCCTGAAAATGTCCTCGTTAGGGACGATGGGCATATAATGCTATCAGATTTTGACCTTTCACTTCGCTGTACTGTGAGCCCAACTCTGATAAAGTCCTCATCGGTTGAAGCAGATCCTTTACGGAAAAACAGTGTTTACTGCGCCCAACCTGCCTGCATTGAGCCATCCTGTATCCAGCCATCATGTATGGTCCCTACTACATGTTTTGCTCCTCGCCTCTTTTCAAGTAAATCCAAGAAAGATCGAAAACCCAAAAATGAAGTGGGCAACCAAGTTAGCCCATTGCCAGAGCTGATTGCTGAACCAACGGACGCTCGTTCCATGTCATTTGTCGGGACCCACGAATATTTGGCACCTGAAATCATTAAGGGTGAAGGGCATGGCAGTGCAGTCGACTGGTGGACTTTTGGGATTTTCCTCTACGAGCTATTGTTTGGTAAGACACCGTTCAAGGGATCAGGAAACCGGGCAACCCTCTTCAATGTTGTGGGCCAACCCCTCCGTTTTCCAGAATCGCCAGTTGTTAGTTTCGCTGCTAGAGATCTTATCAGAGGCTTACTAGTAAAAGAGCCACAACATAGGTTGGCTTACAAACGCGGAGCAACAGAGATCAAGCAGCATCCATTCTTCGAAGGTGTGAATTGGGCTCTAATCCGGTGTGCAAGCCCTCCGGAGGTCCCAAGACCGGTCGACATGGAGAGGATTCCCTTACCTCCACCATCAACAAGCCTGAAAGTTGCCCCTGCAGCTATCCCAGCTCCCCAGAATTCTGATAATTATCTGGAATTTGATTTCTTTTAGTAGTTTTTTCATGTTTGAGCTGCTATTTATTTTCAGAAAATGAGATATATGGATATTTCCAGACATTAAAAGGAAGGTCAGAGCTTCTTGTGGTAGTAGTGTTTGATTATGTATTCGGACAGTTGAAGATTTGTTGTATTGCAAGTGTTGTAATGCTGTTGGTATCATCAATCCATACTGTGTCTTTCCTGGTACATGGGCTTTGGCCTTGACCTTAAAGGAAACAGTTTCAGAGCAGAGCAGACACTGAATGTTTTTCTGTTTCAACATAAGATGTTCGGACAGGAAAACATATAACAATAAGTGGGCAAGAACTAGTTTTGTTCTTTCATCTGATGAGGTATGTCAGCTTGTTCTTGACAGATTCAAAGAAAGAGGAACATGTCAATAAATGTAATGGAGAAGTAAACAGAGAAAAGGGGATACCCAGAGAAAGCAAACAGGGCAACTAGCAAATGTCTAACAGACTGGAAAATAAAAAAATTAATTTTGCGGTGAGCGTGGATCGAACACGCGACCTTCAGATCTTCAGTCTGACGCTCTCCCAACTGAGCTATCCCCGCATTTGCCCTTTACTTAGTCATATTTTATAGCTATTGAGAACTTTGAAATTCACTGAGATAATAGTTTCTTTACATACATAAATACTCAAAAATTGAACCTCAAACATCTAAGAGAAGATATTGAAATTTAAAAGGTAAATTACAATTCTCTTAAAATTTTTCATAATTACAAACACCCTCTTATTATTTGAAAAATTAAACATACTCCTTAAAATTAAGGATTATTTGACCTTAGATAGAGATTCTAGGACTTTTAGCTAGTGACAAAACCACCAAGAGAAGGTATAAATTCTTTAATTATTCTCTATACACTTGTCCACTACTTTTAATTTTTAATCTTTTAAACAAACATAAAAACTAATACATGCCACGTTCCTTTCCCATTGGGCATTTGGATGAATGGACAACATAATCAAACATATGCACTAAAATGTGACATGATGTCTATTTATAGACTTTGGTCAAAAAAGCATCATACCATCATCATAACTGTCTTAGCATGACCATAAGTTGCAACAAGTGCTACTCTACTCACTCACTCACTCCCCTTTTTCTTCTCTAGGTAGCATATAAGCAGCTACTAGCTTTTATTAAGCTTACTCCCACCATTGCTTTTCTCTATACTATATTAAGTTTGAGGGTATTTTAATTAGTGATTATAATTTCTTTCTTTTCATTTTGTTCTTTATGTCATCTTTTAATAACCAATCATTAAAATGAATGAAATCTTCGGTGTGGAGAGCCTAAGGTTTCAAAAGTTATGTTATATACATATGTATATATATGGGGTAGATTACAACAATCTCTTCTGAAGTTTGGCATAATGATAAATACCCTTCATTATTTGAAAAATAAAAAATACCCCCCTAGGGTTTGCAATTTTTAACCAAAGGCCTGAAATTAACCATTTTGCCCGTAAATTTTTAGTTAGAATTGTAGATTAATCAACCGAGGCAAATTGCGTTATTGCTCCTCTATGTAAAAAATTTAATAAACCTCTCCCTACGCATTGTAGTCCAAAAAAAATAAAAATAAAAATAAAAATAAAAATAAAAATAAAAATAATTCAATTTGCATAAGGGCATTTTGGTCAGTTCACCGTATAAAAATGCATGAAAATGAGTTATTTGTTAGACCATTACAAACCTCAGGAAGTATTTGTAATTATGTCAAATCTCATGGAAGGTAGCTGTAATTTACTCTCCTTATATATTGATAAATATAAAAACTTTTGAAATGATTTGGACTTTAATCACCGACGTAGACTTATAAAGCTATTTCTAAGTTATGCATTAACACAATCTTTGACGAACGTTTGTAGGTTCAATTGGCAAGAACGAGTCATTTTTAGTTAAATGGTTGTAAATTCAATTCCTTTTGTCGATATGAGTTGTTTTGGTGGGTAATTTGTAAGTATTTTCATAATTTCAGATACGTACTCGTGGCGAATGAAGTCGAAATTACTCAAATTTTATTATAAAAAAAACGAGAAAAACAATCTTCACATTTAAAAAAAATAAATCATGTCATAATTCTATGTGATCTGTACTTAGTTCACATCAACAAAAATTTATGCAATTTCTAGTTTACTTTTGACTTTGGTATTTGAATTTATAATTAGGTCAGGGTTAGGACGGTGTCTTTATTATCATCATCATCATCAAAAGGTTGGGGTCCCACCCTTTTGAAAAAGATTAACGTTAATTAGGTAGTAGTTGCTACTCCAGCCGCAATAGTCGTGCTCCACATCAATTTTCAGTGTGTCTAGTTATATCATCTAAAACACTGGTCCCACGCTTTTACATTACCTTTAGTTGCCAACCTTACTGCAACTCTTTGATGTTCTATTTCCGAGATGGCTCCACCTCCTCCTATAATGTAATTACGTACGTTCGCCAGCAACCAATGTTTTTAAAATTAGATCGAAGATTGAACCGATTAAATTATTGGGTTATTAAATTATTGGTTTGATCGATCGGATCAAATTAAAAAATTAATTGACTTGAATCTTATTATATATATATGTAGCGTATATATATTAATAGATTAAATATACAATTTATAGCAATAATTTTATAAAACGGCACAACTTATAAATAAATACAATATAATAATTTAACAATAAAAAACAAACAAACCTCTTCGAGGATGCAAATAAAATTAAAATTGAAAACTCCCAAAATACATTATATATATAAATTGATTAAAAAATGCAACTTATAACAATATTTTAGCAACCATTACCTTTATATAATTCTTTTAGAAAAGTCCAAAAAAAAAAAAGAAAAAAAAGGAGAAGCATGGAGAAAATGAGAAAGAAATAGATTATAAAGAAAAGAAAAACTTTGTTGACTATTAGAAATGTTCATTATCCCGCATTAAAAAAGTATTGACCAAATGTAATTTAAGCACTTTCTCATTATCCTATATTGAAAAAGTATAAACTAAGATTAAACACTTTCTCATTTTGTCTCATATTGGAAAAGCATAAGGCAAGATTAAGCTATTTACACTACAAATATGGCCATAGTTTATTTGAATAATTATACATGAGGCAATTGACTATTTATTTTCTTTGGCATTTATCTTCTTCTGTAACACTCCCTACAGTACGACACCTAGTTACCACTAATTAATCGACCATTTTCTGAATCTCAATTTATTCTATAACGTAATATAAATTTTATTCTATCAATATAACAAATATATATACGACATGAGATAATAAACATCGCCAAAACCTTACATTTACTTCCCATTTATGTACATAACTTAACAAAAAGTTAACCAACGTCCAACTGTCCAGAATTTTAAAACAAACTCTACAACTCTGGGATGTTTAAGTTACATAACCCAAAAACTTCCACCTCAGATGTCACGGCTGACCCACCTATTTAGTGTCACGGCATGGCTTAAGATCCAATGGTATTAGTCCGCGACCTATCTCCTGAAATGTGTGTGGCAAGGAATGAGCTGGCTACTCAATAAGTACAGCATTTCGATCTATATATAAGTATACGAGCAACCAATCAAGTATAAAGCAAGTATACCAACACAATCCAACATGCTACATACATTATAGCAGATAAGAAATCACGTAGCTACAATAAGATATTAACTCAAGACATAATAGAGGCATTTTAGTTGTTTCCTTAGGGCCCTGCTTAACCAACCAGGAGTGCATCTCTCAATTAGCTTAGCCGGCTATCACAATCATCATCATCATCATCTAAATCATAATACTCCTTTTTCCACTCTCTTTTCTTTTCTGATATCGCACAGCACACAACTCGTGTGTGTCTCATCCTCACTGATACCACACAACACACAACTCATCTGTATCCCATCCTCACTGATATCACACAACACACGGCTCGTGTGTATCCCATCATCTCCATTGATCAATGACAGCACACAGCTCGTCATCGATCATATCATTCTAAGCCATTGAGTATGCTCCCAAGTTAGTTAAGTCATCGTTTCATTTTAATCTCCAACATCAGCATCATTAACTTCCTTATTCAATTTCATTTAATAAGAATTCTTTCATCAATACCTTTCATATTTGATTTCATACCACAATCAAGTATACAACCTCACAATCATTCAACCAACATCCCTGTAGCACAATCACACTTTAGCACATAGTAGCAATTCCACAGTTATAAAAATAATCTTAATCACAATCGACATCCATGATCGAGTATATAAACAATTCATATTTATATCCATATAAATATATCTATATATATATCCAACATTCAACATAAATACTCATATAAACATATAAGTATTTATATATATAAATCCAACAAATAATATTTATATTCATATAAATATATATATATATATATAAACCAATTAGCTATACTTACTTCAAATATCAGAATTGGTCTGTCAACATGAAAAACTGCTCAACCTTCCACTCCATCGTCACGTCCTTTAGTCTTCCCGAGAGAGAGAAATTTAAGATAGAAATGTTTGATGAAATAGTGTGTTTTATCAATATTGCTTTATGAGTTTGTAATACACTCATATATATTTATTAATTAATGTGAGGTGGTGGGGTGACTCCCACCCCTCTTTCTCTCTATACATATATATAATTATTATCATTATGTATATATATGTATTTTTTAATATTTAGAATTTTTTTTTAAAAATTTCTATTACGTCCTACTTAATTTTCTTAATTAATATAATTCGCTTTCAAATTATAATGAGTTCCAATTTACTCCGTTCAAATTTTATCATATTTCAATTTCAACCTATAATTTTTTTAATTAAAACAAAATTTTCTTAATAATTACTAATTAAACTTATAATTATTTTATAAAATCCTACAAACGTCACATCTTCTCTCATTGTATATTCACTATATTATTTTTTAGTGAAATATATATTATTAATTTATTTTTAAAAAAAAATAGAAAAATCGAATTTATCGATTTTGGTTGATTTGGCTAGTTCACACTGATCCAATTAGCACCGATTTTTCACCATTGAGCCAAGCCGGACACTTGGCCGGTATCCGGTCAGACCGGTCAAATCGACTGGTCCGATCCGATTCTAACAACATTGCTTGCAACACAACATTCTTGTTTGAGTGTTATTTAAAAACTCCCTCAAATTTCAATTAAATTTAGATTAAAAAGTAATTGACGTTGCATAGCTCGTCTTATAATAATAAATACATACCTTATGGCCAGGAACAATTTTATTAATAGCAGCCAATTTTACTGCCGGGCTGGTGGGATCGATCATTAATTTTGTTGTTCAAAGATTTTAGTCGGAAAAACAAGATACTCTTCTAGTGGATATATTAAAATTATTTAATTTTGTCACCAAATTCGGATTCACGACAGCATTGATTTACTCACTTGTAGACAAAATTCGACTACCACATATAAGTCAAATAATTCTTGCCAATTATAAAATTAATGATCAAACTCGAACCAATATTCTATGAAATTGCTCGTTTTTAGTATGTTTATGCTAACTATTTATGCGAATAAACACACTAACAATACCTTTATTACACCCCTTTATGCGAATGGTTAATTCTTATTCCTTATTTTTCGACAAAATTGTCACGTTAAGACTACGCAATGTCTTCCAATTATGCTATATACAAAGGTTGTAGGTAGATCGTCCAAACGTCTTAGGACAATGTTTGATCGTGTTGCTACTGTATCGTAAAAAAAGTGACGAATATGGAAAATAATTAAAATTATCGTGCGCAAAAAGAAATTAACATTTAAATATATTTAATTTCAAGAAATTATTTAATTTCCATGGAGACAACAAATGCAGCTTTATACGATGATGTATTTATTTAGGTAACCCTATAATGTATAGCCACACAATAATCATTACTCGTTGGTTTAACCCTATAAAATATTTTGGATAGCTAATTATATTAATTTTCTTGTATCAATTTAATAAATTAATGCTAGATTTGATTCACGAGGAATTCTTATTCAAATTAAATTTAATTTGACTGAATTAATTAAATAACGAATATCTGAATATTTTATATTGATCATGTAATTGATTCAAGTTTGATCAAACTAAATATGAACCGGAATATCCTGTTTATTTCACCTCCTTCATAAGAAGATTGGGCTTAATGGTTGCAAAAAATTCAAAATTAATGTTTTTCAATTTAGTATTGGTTTTTTTTTTCTCCTTTTTATATGGTTTGGTTTGAAAATAATAAAATTTATTAGTTAGTACCATGTGCCAAGGCACGAGAAAATCTTTTGTAAAGTAAATTAATTAAATTAAACTTACAAATAGAAACAAAAATTTGAACTATGTTTCTAAATTGGTTAGTGAAAAGAAATTTGCAAATCTCTTGGATAAAAATAAATTCATATATACTTATATAAATTTAAATAAAATAAAGAATAATTTATATAAAAAAATATTCAATCTTTTAAATAAAATTAAACAATCATAAAAATTGATTGCTTATGTGAAAATAAAATGTAAAGAAAGAATCCAAATACATGTTTACACGACGCTTAATTGAATGACTTCAATATTTACATTTTATTATACATAGATTCGTATTGATTGTTTGTCCCATTAAAAAGATATTTATCATTTGCTTAATTTAGGTAAAAATATGGCATCAAATCTCAAAATTAATGATCCTTGATTATGTTAGGTGATTATTTCAAAAACATTAAATAAATAAATAATCATGTTAGGTGATATTTTCCATTATCATGATTCACCTCAAAACCTAGGAAAGAAACCCCCTAAATCAAATCACAACAACATTGATATAATGTTTTACCAAAATCAAATTCAAAATATCTACAATGTCACAAAAATTAAATTACGTGGAATTTATTTATAATTTTCTTGAGTCCGAGTCGAAACTTTTAAAATTATTTTTGAAATTCAATTATCGGTAGAAATAGAGTTTGGCGATTTATGTTTAATTTACGAATAATCATCCTATGAGATTTGATGTAATTAAACATAGATCCCTGTAGTTTGAAAAATTATATCTAGTATCATTAACATTTTTTTAAATCTAATAAATAAGTTAGTAATAAGTCAATCATGAGTAAATATGAATTTTCATTTAATTTTTGGTTTACTAATATCAGCCTTAACTAACGAATAAATCCATTTGTTAGACGAAAATATACGTTAGATGTACTTAAATGTAATTTTTTTAAATTATAGAGAATTTACGTATAATTATATCAAATTTTAGGGAGCGCAACGTAATTATCCCTTTATTTTAACGGCATAATATTCTCAAACAAATAAATAATAATAAAAAAGAATCTGAATTTTTATGAAAAATTTCCTTTTTCTATTTTCGAATAATTCTCGGAGGGAGTGGTCGGTGGAATTTGTATTACCCCATTACCGCCAACGGTTGCGTCTCCCTAATACAAATTAATTATGTCATTAGTAGCAGAATCGTTCTTGTCGCTGTGACTCTGCGTGTTCAACTTAGAATTTATCAACCGCAGATATCTTTCTTTATGCCCTCAATACTTTAAAAAGGTTCTTGCTTTTGTCTTTTTTTTTTTTTTTTTTTTTTTTTTTTTTTCTGTAAATTGAACTTTTTCCATTTCTATAAGATCCAAGAAAGCAGACGTCGTCGCTCTTAAGGTGGATTGGTTGTGGGGAGGAAAAAGAGAGGCCCGCTTTTAGCGATCCGGGTCGGGTCTGTGTGTGTGTGTGTGGAGAGGGAAAGCAAAAATGGAGTTCATAACTGAGGAAATGATCAAACAGTTTCTGACCCAGATGGAAATGGGTCAGCTTTTTCTATTCATCTGTTGATGTGTTTGTCGTTTTGTGTGATCTTTGTGTTTGCTGGCTGCTGATGCTTTAATGTTTTTCATTGCAGTTGACGAACCACTGAAGAAAGCTTTCCTGGTTTGTCATTGTTATTGATCATTTTGCATTTTCAGTGGATATTCGGTGGAAAGATTGATTTTTTGAATGTTGGGGAAGTTAAATTTGATCCGGGCTGTAATTTTGAGTCTAGGGTTCTACTGATTTCTATTTATAAAGAGTGTTTTTTTTTTATCTCTCTCCCAATTGTGGCTGGGGATAAAGGAATGGTCAATTTCAAGTCAAATTTGTTGGTTGGATTAAGACTTGGGTTGCTTGGAAATATGAATGGTGCTTTGTGTAAGTTACACATTGTCGGTTAGACAACTTGGTAATGAGGACTAGGAACTGGGAAGATTTAGGCATTCATCTGAGTTTTCGGGTAAATTCGGGTGCTTTTTATAAATTGCTTGTTTTTAAGTGATTTGATGCAGTGATTTTTGACTTGAGTGAATGCTAATATAGGGTTGAATTCTTGGGTTTTTCTGCATCCTTCTCTGTATTCAGTGCAAATTCACTTGATCAACCAGGTTTTCATTCTTGATCCAGAAATTGTCTGATATAGCTTTTACATTTTCTAGTTGTTTTTCTGTTGAATTGCCTGGGGAATTTAGTACTAATTCTAATCCTGTTCAAGGCAAATAAAAGTTGATTCATTTATGCAAAATGGATATAGGAAGAACGCCAAAAAGAAATTTACATGCATTGGAATTAGATCATCATTGCATCAACTAAGTGGGAATGTGTTTGTTCTTCTCAGAGCACACAGTTTTGTTGAATTAAGTCGAACCTGATTATTTTCTGATAATTTGCAGAATATACATAATGGTTACCCAAGGGAGAATTTGATGAGGTTTCTAAAAGCAAGGGATGGAAATCTCTCGATTGCACATAAGATGGTTTGTTGCGGTTGATTTTGTTCCTGTGTTAAACTAAGTTAATTATCATCGTCTGGTTCTAACAGTATCACATACTTTTCAGCTTATTGACTGCTTAAACTGGAGGATACAAAACGAAATTGATAACATACTCGCGGTGAGTATTAGGATTATTATTCTTTTAGTCAGTTTTATCTTGTTTTGAATCAGCATTGTATATTTTTTGTTCTTTAACTCTGGATTTAGCTGTTTGCTTATGCAGAAGCCCATTGACCCTAGCGATGTGTACAGAGCAATACGGGATTCTCAGCTCGTAGGAATGTCTGGGTACTCTAAAGAGGTACATCCATAGTTGTCTCTGTAATTTCTTCTCTTCACACGATGGATTTGATGTTTGAAGAAATCGGACTATTTGGCTTACTTTTCTTCTTTAACAGATTTGTCATTCTCCCACTCCTCGTATTTATTTATTTCTCAGTTGTCACGAAACTACGCCCCTTACACTGTTATAGACAGAGGGTGCCAATTGTGATACTGAGTTCATTTCAGCTCATCATTCTACTCTTACCTCGGTAATTTATAGGGTCTTCCTGTCATTGCTGTTGGTGTCGGGCTCAGCACATACGACAAAGCATCTGTAAGTCGCTGTATTTCTGATAGATTTAGTGTTTACTACTTTACATGCTGCAAATGCTTAAAACTTTCACTGGGAAACTGGGAATCAGTTATTGTTTATGAAGAATTAGGACACCACGAAAGCATATATTTTTGTCATGTATTGGTTGCTAACGCTTGTTGTCTGTGACTTAGATTCACCACTATGTCCAATCACATATCCAGATGAATGAATACAGAGATCGTGTGATATTGGTGAGCATCCACGATGATCCGAGTGTTAAAATGCATTATCTATCTATAACGTGATATATCTGACTTACGCTAGTCTCCATCAATATAGCCTTCTGCAACGAAAAAATATGGACGGTATATAGGCACATGCATAAAGATTCTGGACATGACTGGTCTAAAGCTTTCAGCATTGAGTCAGATCAAGGTATTGCATGTCCTCTACGTACACTTTTCTTGCTCTAAAATTACATGCTAATTTGTACCTGTAATAAAAGTTTCCATAGGACCGGCCAAGTACCCGTTTTGACTGTGCCCTGAAATCATCGTACTTCTGTTGGTTGCAGTTATTGTCTGCAATATCAACGATTGATGACCTGAACTATCCTGAGAAGACGGAGACTTATTACATAGTCAATGCTCCATATGTATTTACGGCATGCTGGAAGGTTTGGCATGTGTTGACGGTGCATGTAATCAGTTTGTACGTACTAAATTGACATTCAGTGTAACCTAATACATTCACGAATTCTCAGGTTGTTAGACCTCTTCTGCAAGAGAGAACGAGGAAGAAAGTTCAGGTTCTTTCGGGCTCTGGAAGAGACGAATTGTTGAAGGTAGGTTTGTTGTAATACATTGGCTTTTTGGGGATGTGGTGTTCAAATTTGACATTCATAATCATATTTCTGCAGATTATGGACTATGAATCTCTCCCACATTTTTGTAGAAGAGAAGGGTCAGGGTCGTCTCGGCATTCTGGGAATGAAACTGTAAGTGATTGCTTTTCCCCGGACCATCCCTTCCATCAGCAGCTTTACAACTACGTCAAGGAGCAAGCTGCAGTGATGGACTCAGTTGCACTTGTTGAACATGGTTCGGTCCATGTAGATGTCCCTGAGCCTGATCCCGAAGATATCAAGATTGCTCAAACTATAGAATCTGAGTTCCAGAGGATCGGGAACCAAAACGGGCTCTCACACTCGTTCCACGAGCTTAAGATAACTGGGGATTGAATGCAGTGGGGTGTCTGTGTACAACTACTGTATATAGCTCACAGGGCCATCTACTCCAGAGCTGTATTATACAAGTTAGCATTACAAAGATGCTGGAGTGGGCTGTTCTTGCTTTCTTATTACAATATCTTTGACGCAAAAAATGCTGAAAATTTTGTCAAACACACAATAAAAGCAGCAATTATGAAGTGCAATAGCATATATCAGAAGCTGTACAAACTAGTAACAATGTACAAACCGGTTTTTTCAGATTACAGGAAACTACAGATTCAAATTCAGCCATTTACCAAGTAGGAAGGATGGATGTAAACGGCCAGCGCCTTAAACTGCATTCTACATCCTCCGATTCCTTTATATCGGATACTCTATGTCCTTTAATCTCCAAACCATGAAAATAACTTTTCAAGAATTACGCAACAACCTCTTGCACACGGAACAACATAACAAGGTTACACTACTAAGATTTTAGCTTAACTGCTTGTAGCATCTATAGGCAAATGCAACTGACATAGCAGCAGAAATAACAGCAAGTGCAGTATACGTATCTTCGCGTTCCCAGCTCTCGTACCATGTAGGCATTGAGCACACTTTACGAGGACCTGTCCCTTTACCACTATTGTTTCGTGAGACTTGTTTCTTGGAGCTCTTATTCTTTCCAGATGTAGAGTTTGCTGGAATATCTGTAGAATCAGGATCCAGCCTCTTCTCTTGCGACACAGACTTCTGGCAGCATGAGAAGCCTCCATTCACTTGACAACATCCCGTGCCCTCCACCTGAGATGCACATGTGCCAGCACTTCCTTCATTTACTCGGGCAGATTCCTTTGTGCTCCTATCCATAGTTGTTCCGCCATTAACCTGGAATCTTAGTTCCTGTGATTTTTTCTGGTCTTCTTCCGATAAACCCATCTGTCCCCTGTACCAGAACAATAATGTCACGTCAAGCCAAAGAAAACACAATTGTAAAATGTCTTCTATGCAGAGGACCACCAACTGCCACAACCATCAAGCCTACAAAAAACAGAATATAAGTTATTCATCCATTAGAAACGATCTTGTGATCACCTGAAATGGCTCCAAGAATCCATTAATACAGTGAAATCACAGGCAACCGGCATTCTTCTTTACCTTCTTAACCAATAGTAAACATGAGCCGTTTAATTGGGTTGCTACATCCAGGCAATATGGTTGCAGGCAATGATTTGGGTGGTTAAATGTACCATACATCCAACAAATTAAAGGTGAATCCATCACGCAACATTTGAAACAATAGATGGAACCCCATATTAACATGGAATTATTTTATTAAACTTCTCCACGAATGGGCATGAATACAGGCGCAATTTGAGGAGATTACCTCCATAGGAAATCTACAATTTCTCCTTTCCCAATATGCTGTTCAAGCAAAAGAGGCACATCTTCGGGCATAACATATCCATACCTGCAGCAAAGTAGTCATATTGCTGCATTAATTAACTGCTTCTGTATTTCTAAAAGAAGCAAATCAAGAGCTTCAAGAACCTTGGCTAAAAGCAAACTATCAACCACTAACCAATGCCCTGTGACTTCCTTTTTCATATTTGGTCCAAAAATGATCACATTCCCTGCATACTTATGCCCCCCAATGTGCGAACAAGGGCTAACGGATACTTTCCCTTGTAGACCACGTGACTCTATCTCATTTTTAAATTTGCTAATGACAGATGGTCCACAAACACCACACCGTCGATCCCTCGTACCATGGCAGCACACAAAGATGTACCAGCCTCTTAAAGCTTCTGGACTTCCAGGCAACCATTCACCATCCTTAACAAGCACTTCCTCAACGAAAGTGTCAACATCAAAATGGGTTAATCTCCTGTAATTTTACTTCATATTAGAATGTGCAATTGCAAACTAAACAAATTCTAAGAGTTGCTGAAGCATTATAAGATGAGTTTCATCTGAAACCTGTATCTGATCATGTCTGGAAAGATTAACACGTCACCGTTTGATGTCTCAGTTCCATCACGTCCCTCACATATTGTTAGGCGAGTCTGAAAAAAAAAAGAAAAAGAAAAAAGACGACAGGGCAAAGGTAGACGTTATTAACACAATCATCTCATTTACATACACAAACTCCCACTAAATTCCCTACAGACAAGGGAGCTGATGAATCTAGCCACTGAATTATGCCATAAAGAATCCTCTAACTGTGAGTACTTAGGTGAAAGGACTAAAATGGTAGACAACAAGTACACTGAAATACAGCAGTTAACCTAGGAATTTCCTTTTAGGGGAGAAATAAATAATGTTCCCTCAAACTTCTACATCATTGAAAAAATGCCAAGCTTGGACGAATTTACTCTTGCAGTAATAGGACAAAATCCAACACCCAATGAGCATGACGCATAACCCACACTCGGACACTAAAAAATCGGACGCCTCCCCCAACAACATGCACCAAGAAACACATCAAATTTACATCCTTGGTCAAAGACCAATTAAGATGCTTCATCTCATCAAACATACAAGAAAATTCACGAAATTCAACCAAGATCCAAAACCCGTGTTAGCATCATCTCCAAATGGACTTAATTTCCAGAAAACAAGTGAAAATGGGGGAACACAGAAAAGAAAAAATGAAATCGAGAAACCCTTCACCTGTCGCTTCATATCAGGCTTCCTGGCAGCCAAAGCAGCGGCAAGAAGCCTAGGAAGGCGATCAAATTCAGCAGCCTCAATGCGGGGCGGCCACACCTGAGGGTTCTTGTAGCACAAGAACACGTGGCGCTCGTACAGCTCCACCGTACCCACAAGTGGACCCTGCCTGAAATCGGGTCGGGAGAATCCGTACTCAGCTTCATTGATCAACCCGGAATCGTACCCCCCGCCAAGAAATCCGTCGTTCTGGAAGCTGCCTGAAGCGCTGCCAATCTGGGAGGCGTCTAAAAGGTAGCTGTCGGATTCCGAGACGGCGATCGGGGAGGAGGCGGAGGAGGGGTGGTGGCTGCTCAAGAGAAGAAGAGGGTCGTCCCGATTACTGGCCATTAGCGGGTTCGACATTGGCGCCGCGGCAGAGAGTGGGTGGACAGTGGAAACTAGTGGGGGTTTCAAGTGACGGGGAAAAAGTCCTGTCTTGGGTCCCTGCCCTGCCCTCCACCAACTCAATTTGGTCTGTACGTTCTGGACTTCTTTTTTCTTCTCTCTACTAATAAAATCCTTATTAACAGGAATTAAACAAATAATTAGAGACTAAAAAAGGATTATGATAATTACTGAGAATTATAACAAATTTATATGGTTTATATAATGAAAATATTTTTAAGTAAATTATGATAAGAAGAAAATTATTATTAATTAATCTTTTTTTTGGTAAAAATTGAGAATAGATAGTAAATAAGATAAGGATAACTACTGTCGAAAATTTTTATCCAAATCAAATTTAATTAAATTAAATCAATAATATAATAAGTATAATATAATTATAATTATAATACAACTAATTTAGATATGACCAAATTTAATTTGGATTAGAATTTGCTATTGACTGTGATCAACATTATGATCAACCAATGAGAAACTAGTTCTAGATTAGGAGGACTTGGATTTCAAATCCTAATGCTAATAGGAACTACGTACCCCTATTTTCTTCCTTCTATATAAGCATACATCAGCATGTGCACCCTCCTCCTCTTCTTCACATTCTTTCGCATTGCACTTCTTCTTTTCTCTTTGAAGAAATTAACAATAATGGCTTCTTCTCTTTTCCATAAAGTTGTTCTCCTGCTTGTTGTTTTGTGCTGCTTGTTTTGGTGTGCACCTGAATGCACCAATGCTCATCCTCTCAAGATTTGCAAGTTTGATCAGATTTATCAACTCGGCGACTCTATTTCCGACACCGGCAACTTGATCCGTGAGGTCCCAATTGGGGCAGCCACTCCCTTTGCTAGACTACCATACGGCGAGACGTTCTTCAAGAACGCTACCGGGCGTTGCTCCAATGGTCTTCTTATGATTGATTATATTGGTAACATTCTTATATCATTCATATACTTGTCTCTTTACTGTTCAATTAGTCATTCTTGATAATGTTGTGTTATAACAGGTTTTCCTTTGCTCAAAATTAATAATACTGACCTGATTTATATAAACGTACAGCTATGGCTGCCGGGCTTCCTCTTCTTCCGCCCTACAAGAAGTTGGATGGTGCAGATGATGTTGAGCATGGAGTCAACTTTGCGGTGGCGGGTTCCACCGCATTGCCGTCTCAGGTGTTGGCTGCCAGAAACATATATTCTCCGGTCACAACCAGTTCTCTCAATGTTCAATTGGACTGGATGTTCACACATCTCCGTTCCAATATTTGCATTCATCATAAAGGTATATTTCATACTAATGAGTCCTTGCTATAATAATTAATTTTACCATGTTTATAATTATCTATACTAATATATAAGCAATTGACATGCAGATTGTGTCGAAAAACTGCAAAATGCTCTGTTCATGGTTGGAGAGATCGGTGGAAACGACTACAACTACGCCATATTCCAAGGAAAAACAATGGAGGAGTTGAGAAGCATGGTGCCCGATGTTGTTGCCACCATCATCTATGCTGCCAGGGTACGTAATATAAGAATATATCAAATTGTCATTATTATTATTATTATTATACAACATTGGCCTTAGTGATTGAATAATGTACCAGAGAGTAATTGAAATTGGGGGTAAAAGAGTGGTGATCCCTGGAAACTTTCCCATTGGTTGCCTCCCAATTTACAAAACAGCCTTCCAAACCAACATCTCTGCAGCTTATGACAAGAAGCAATGCCTGAAGAATTTGAATGAGTTCGCCAAATACCACAATGAAGAGCTGCAAAAGCCATCCACAAACTCCAACAAGACAAGCCCAATGCCGTAGTCGTCTATGGGGATTACTACAAGGCTTACCAATTTCTACTCAAAGTTGCAACTTCTCAAGGTATATATGTTAATTACATGTCCAATTTGAATAATTATAAATCAAGATTAGTACGGTATACTTATGATGATCATGGATCGTATATTTAATTAGGATTTGAGAGAGAAAAAGCTTGCTGTGGAACGGGAGGAAAATACAACTTCAACATGACGAGGATGTGTGGAAGTGGTGAAGATGTTGGAGTGTGTTCGAATCCAAAACGATACATGAGTTGGGACGGAGTGCATTTGACACAACAAGGGTACAAGATCATGGCTGCATGGCTCCTCAAAAACATCTTCCCACAGCTCCACTGCCATTTCTGAAGTAGAGTAGTACATATAATTAATTTTGTGGGCTTGAACACTATTACTAGTTAGGTTTAATATGCTCAAAGGAAGTAGGTTCTAAGGACTAAGTCCTGTATTAGGTTTAATAAACGGACAGAGTAGATTTTATGGGGTAGGAACACTGCAACAAGTTAGGTATATTAAGCTTGATGTTTCTTTTATTACATTCAGTTTTCGTTCAGTTTTAGTGTAGTTCATTAAGTTTTAGTTACTTCTCAGAGTTGTTTCTTTTCTTTCTTGAGTCATCGTAATAATTTTGGAGGATCACAAACACAGCAATTTTATGGGTTTTTCACTTGTTTAAAAGTTTATTGGTGTAACAAATGCAACCACCATTCTGGCAAAGTTCAGTTGAAACTTAACAAGTTCATATTAAGATCAATTCTTGAAACACAGGACTAAACAAGCAAAGGAAAAAATTTCGCCCCAGGCAAACCTAAGGACAGGAAATTATTATTGCAGCGTCTTAACTCTAGCAATGGTGGCTCTCTATATTTTTTCACTAGCAGCCATGTACATCGTCGATACACCAAAAACACAAACTATCACCAAAGTTTCAAAACAATCACCCAAGTTTGTTAAGCAGTCAGTATCTCCCAACTTCGCTACGAACAGTCAAAGATAAATAATGAAAATCCGGTGGTCTCAAATATACACGACCAGTTTCTCTCGATCTTAATTATACTGCACATGGATTCGATAATCACACTCACCAAACGGGCTTCTCACCAGGCAAGTAAGAAGGAGAACCACCCTCGACTTTGTTTTTCTTCTTAGTGAACACACTGCTCAGAGTAGGCATTAGCACTTTCTTGGCGATGGATGTCTTTGCTTTTTCCAGCTTTCTTGTTTCGATCAATTTCTCTTGAGGCCTTGGCTTTTGGATTTGGTAATGAAGGGGAGATGATTCAAATGACTTCTTCTCTGTTTCTGCAAGAATACGAGATGCTGCTTCTGCTGCTTTCTTTTGTTCCCTTTCACGCCATCTTCTAAGTTCTCCCTCAACTGCCTTCTTGGCTGCCTCAGCCATCTCCGCTTTCTTCAGGGCCGCTTGAGTTGCAGCTTTCATGTCCTCAATCTCCTTCTGGGTAGCCTCCAGTCTCTTGAGGGCCTCATTTTCGCTGGCGTTCACAGCTTCCACTTGAGCCATTGCAGCTGCAACTTTCATATCTGCTAATTTTTCAGATTCTTCAACCTTTCGGCTCAGGGCTTCAAACTCGTCCCTCGACATTGTAATCTGGGCTCCAGGTTCTGAAGTTGAGGCACGTGCAGCATCAGTTTTCTCAGACAGCATCTTAATTTGATCAAGGGCCCTAACCTCAGCTGCCTTGGCTTCTTCAGCCTCATTTATCGCAACTCTGAGTTTCTCTTCTGCCTCTTCCAGCTCAATTCTTGTGGCTTCGGCTTCTCTTTTAAGCTCTTCAGCTTTTTCCTTCATCTCTTGAGCTTCATGCTTCGCATTTTCACTCTCTGAAGCTAGCTGGTGGATGGAAGCAATCATTTCATCAGAAGCGCCTCTGACTTTAGCTTCTTCAGCAAGTGCTGCTTCAAGCTCAGACTTAGCTATGCGGAGCTTCACATGCAGATTACCTGCGATTGATTCAGTCTCTGCTTCCTTCTCCTTTAATTCAGAATGCTCCTTTTTAATGTTATCCAGTTCCGCCTTAAGGGTCTCCACCTGGCTTCTCAGTGAGCTCTCCTCTTCTGCCACTTTATTTAGTGATTCTTTAGCACCATCCAACTCCATAGTAACAGTCTTAACAGAATCAAGATCAGCAGATCTCGCATTATCCATCTCATTTCTTAGAGCTTCAATTTCCGACAAGGTTTGACTAAGTTGAGTCTCCAGATCTTTTATGAGCTCAGGATCAATATTTTTCTTCAAAGCAAGCAATCTTTTAACTGATTCTTCGAGTCTCTCTTTGTATAATTGCTTCTGTTTGTCCTTGTCGGCGCAGATCTTTGTTTCCTCTTCCTTCACTTGTACACTTGCAAGCTTCACTTGCTGAACCGAGTCCTGTACGCTTGCTATTTCCTTGGATAGCTCATCAACTCTCCCCATGTTCACTTTCGCAGCATCCTCAGCTTCAGCTGCTTGCTTGGCAGCTCTCTCTTTTGCTTCTACATATGCATCATATTCCTGACGAAGTTTCCTTAGGTCCTGCTTCGTTGCATCAAGTTCAGCAACTGCAGCCGTATACTGAGCTCTTGCAGTTTCAAGATCCTTATTTGAAGATCCATTAGTTCCTTTAAAACCATCATTGTTTGCTTCTGCAAACTGCACTGCCTGATGCTTAGCCACTTCTGTAGCCCTAATCGCTGAATCCTTGGATTCATTAACAATTTCAAGCTTCCGGGTCAGATCCTCAACAGTCCGTTTAGCTCTTTCAAGCTCCAAAAGAGCCTGAGCTTTAGTGGTCTCAGCACTTTTCAGTTGTTCCTTCAACTTATTCAACTCTTTCTGGGCCAAATGAAGCTGTGTCTCTTTCGCCAGCACTCGCTACAAGGAAGAAAACCATCAGCGAAGGGACAGCACTATCAGATCAGGTAGATAACACGGTGATCAAACATATTTCATCATTTTTCCCTATAAAATGACCTAGCCCAGGGGCAGATTCTGACCGAGATGGCTTAAAAATAATTGCCTATTCCTCTCAACAGCTAATTAATGCCAAATGCAGCTATCCACCATCCATGCTGAATAGTTTTGCATCATGAGGTTGGAAGACTTGTATATCTTACATGACAAGTTTTATGTATTCAGAAACACGAAACAACCATCACATGCTCGGTCATACTGATTTAGCAGGAACGACTGGATGACAAACATTCTAACCTGAGAGCATGAATTAAGGCCCATAACACAACCTCTACAAACATATAATGACATATACTATATATGACGAAGCATTCCTCTTCGCCTTAAATGCTTAAAAAGGATTCAACTCTTCACATAATATACTATAGGATGTGGCTAATATTTCTCCAGGCACTAATAAAAGCACATATAAATTAAAGAATTCCCATATTAATCCCAAGCTTCAGAGTCACAGAGTGTATTAAGGTAGCATAGTAAATCCACCACTGTTTTAAAAATTGCAAGTCGACACAAGTCAACCCACATCAAGTTATTGTTAATGACGACAAAGAAGGAAACAGAAACTAGAATCAACATACTTCCGCAGAATGTGGTTTTGGCTTCCTAATGGCAGGCTTTTCCCCGGAAAAAGCACCTTCACCAAACATGCTGACAGCATCTTTGACAGATTGGAATGGTGCACTGGTGTCGATTTCCCCCACCTCAGCTTTGGTCGATCCTTTGGTTTTCTGATAATCTTTCGCCACCATAATTCCTCAAATTTTCTTTTCCCAGCTCTTACATGCAACGAACAGCAAGAGAAAGACATATTGAACGAAAACGGCAAACACAAGGCTAAACTGAAGAAAAAGAGGGTCAAAAAATGGTTGCTTCTAGTAAAAGATAACAGTATCCGGAGACATTTATGACCATCTTAGTAAGAGTGTGATTAAATGCAAAATGTATAAAAGCTAACTGCTTGTTTCTGGAGAAGCTTGCGCCACCAGGTATGATGAAATGAATAACCTGACCTTACATGAGCAAAGGCCAAGGCGTCGATTCAATTGACATCTATTGCAACCAGCACCAGAACCAAACATTTTTACATATATTGCAGAATAGATTCACTTATTAGGAACTCAAATCACAGAATTAACAAAGACACTGTGGAATAACATCCAAAGGTAAAGTGAATACTAACTGCCACTGCAAATCTTCACTGATTAGAGAATGAGAACATAATCCGGTCACATTGTCACTCTAACACAGTGATTCAATTCAAATGGATTAAAGTGCACCGGATTTTAAAAAATAGATCTCCGAAAGTGCATTTTCCAAACAGGGCAATACAGAAAGTGCATTAAAGAGCAAAAATAGATCTCCGAAAGTGCATTTTCCAAACAGATAAATACAGAAGGAATTAAATTTATCGAGCAAAGACTGCATTGATTGATCAGCTCCATTACTCCACCATCATTCATTTCTTAAGTCTGTCTTCCTAGATAATCCAATATTCCGTTAAAAGTTCTATCATTGTGAAATCCTCACACCGATGGCAGCGTCAGATGCTTTCTGTATGAGATATATCACACAAGAACCTCCAGACATCCCATATCTCTGAGATTACTGGTTCCAGGGAAAGAAAATGCATACTATACCACCAGGTACTAGGAAAAACATTACAAGTGTGGAGGCCAAGGACCAAAAATTACCTCAAATTTATGCTTATGTAAACAACTTCAATCCCGAATATCTCACTGAAAAATTGTTGTCTTGAACCTGAGTTCACATAAACAGAAACTATCAGTTAATCCTAAACAAATAAACAGAAAAAATACACTGTACATGAGAAGGTAAAGCAAAGTGCAATAAAGCAAGAAAAGGGGTAAAGGGTACAGAGCTAATAATAACTCACTCAAAAACCCAAATCATATGAGAGAGAGAGAGCCAACAGACAAGAGGTCACCGTCCGTAAACCCTAGAAATCATCAAAACACTCAAATCCCGAAAAAGGGTCTTTCCGCGGCAGCAAAAAAATCGATGGGCAGCGAGAAATCTCGATCAACTTCAACAACAGTCTCCGAAAAGTCAAACTCTTTTATCAGAATCTGCAAGCCACGCAAAACCCACCACCCGAGAAACGTCCAAGACTCTGCTCCTCCAGAGCCCCCCTCAAGAAAATCACCTCACTGAATTTCCAGCCACAGAGAAAAACAAAAAGAAACACAAGGGCAAGCAAGAAAACAACACTACTTTTCGAAAGTTGAGCTCACTGTTCGGATGGATACAACAAGAAGAAACCCATCGAAGAACTTGCAAACAAGAAAAAAAGATTTCCACCCGGTTGAAGAGCACGCAGAGTTTTGAAAATTTCTTGCCTTTAATGAGGTTTAAATATCGCACGAGCAAATCAGAGGAGTACCAGGTCAGCAAAGAGCACCGGCCAAACGCTGACTGAGCGGAAAAAGGTGCAAGAACATAGTTGATGGAGATGGGTTTTTTGGATTTTTTAAAAAAATTTAATTGAACTAATTGGCCTTTTGCTGTTTGATCACGAGAGCTACAAACAAAGACAAGAAAGCTCTTCTTGCACACACAGTTTGTAGTGAAAAATATTCAAGTGGGATTCCTTTTTCTCTTTGTTCTTGTGGGGTTGGCTCCAAATTCTTTGCTTATTTTGCTCCATTGTAATTGGGCCAGGTATGAGTGGATCCAGTATTAGATTCTTAGTTATGTAGATGCCTGTTTAATTTTTTTTTAATTTTTAAAAGATTAGGTTATCAACATTATTTATACACCATGTTTTAAAGTAAATAATATTTTAAGACCGCGTTTACTCTGTGATATGATTTATTTGGTAATAGAATAAAATAAAATTTTGTATTAATCATATTATATTTACTTAGATTATTATAATTAGCACCGAGCTCTTGAATTAGAAACGAGTTTTTATAATGGAAATTCTGGATATATTGAGTTCCTTGTACAATCTAATAATAAAAAATAAATAAAGTAGGAGATTATCCTGCAATTAGAACAAAGAAATTGTAATTAGATAAACTAATTGAAGCGGGGCAATTTTGACATACTAAATAACAAGAAATCTTTCCCGACACTCTTAACATGTGTTCGTACTACAAGTTGATTTAATAAAATTTCACTCATAGCCAAAGGGGTTACTTAGGTTGTTGTAATCAGTGTTAAGATTTGTGGCCCAAATCCTCAAGGCCCAAGCCTAGCCACTTTGGATCGTTGGACCACCAGTTGGCCCAATCTCTTTGTCCCAACCTACCAACCCGACTCGTATATTTCCTATATTATCTGCTGACCCCTCTCATTTTAGATCTAATCCCATTTTCAATAGGTGCCTCCTCATTTCCCCTGTCATTAATAGCCTCTGTTCTCTCAGATCGCTGCTTTCTCTATGATCGTCGTCTCAGATCATTTATTTTTTATGTTCACTATATATATGATGTTGATGGTCTGACATTGAATCATCTCTACTACTTTTCTTCTCCCTTCTTCTGAAAAATCCTAACTCTCTAAAACCTCTATGGTGTTGCCTTCGTGGCCTCTGAGTTGAAAGCTTGTGTGGTTGTGCCTTAATGGCTTGGATTGATCTGTGCCTTGTGGCCATGGTTAACCAAAGGCTCTTGTGGTCTGAGCCTTTGTGGCTAAAGGGTTCCAAGCAACCAATGGTTTGGGTTGCAAAGCCTTGGTGGCTTTTGGGCTCCAATCTCTAGATCTGGTTTTCCAAACCTTATATTTACTGGTGTTTTTTTTTTTTGAAAATTTCTGTAATCACTTGTAACTACTGTCTTTTTGTAAAGATTTGTATTTAAGGGTTTCTGAACCCAGTGTGCATTCTGTAAAATTGGATCTGTTCCTGGGCAGTTATCTGGAGATCAATACCCAATAATTAGTATCGAGCTCTTGGATTGGAAATGAGTCTTCATAATATAAAGTAAATGTCTTACTCAGGTGTAAAAGATTGCTTATACAACCTAATAATAAAAAGTAAATAAGAAAGAAGGATTACCCTACAATTAGAAGAAAGAAATTGTAATTAGATAAACTAATTGAAGGGGGGGTAATTTTGACATACTAAATAACAAGAATAGCTCCCGATACTCTTAACATGTGTTCGTACTGTAAATTGATCCTAAAAAAACCGACTCACGGATCAACATGTATTTTAAAAATTAGACAAAATCAATGAGTTTCTTCTTATAAGGCGCGGTTATTAGTTAAATCTGACTCGATCTTTTTTTTTTTATTGAAATAATATTCAGGTTGTTATATTTTCGTGCGGGTAATTGTTTACTTAATAATTAAGGAGAAGAAGTGTTTGTCTTTGTCATCCTCTTTATAATTTGGTATCAGAATTAAAGCTTTCTCACCACATCTTTTTCTGCTCTTTAAACCTAAACCAACGGTTAATTGGAAAAGGAAAGTAGAGATTAGCTATTGAGAATTGAGACATGTATAGTGGTTAAGGTTGATGTTTTAGGTCATGGTTCGAACCACAATATGATAGTCTACTGTATAGTAGGATTGTTTGTATACTGTAATAGTAAAGGATTATTTAAATTTAATTTATGTGATCAATGTATGATCATTGTAATTATCTTTATTAGATTTTGATAATCAACAAGATTAATTATAATCGATTTACTTCAATTAATAATATTCATCGATTTCACTTAAAAAAAAAAAAAAAAAAAAAAAACCTATTAGCAAAAGGAATTGACAAGGGTTCCTTTGCCTTAAAATGATTGCCACAATTTTGTTAGGTTTTTGCTTTTCTTGAAGTAAACACGACAAATAAATCAATCAGTTTCTTGATTGATGAAAATAGTTTGAATAAATATTAGAGTAAATTACAGCTACTTCCCCTGAGATTTGATATAATTACAAATATTTCTTTGTTATTTGAAAAATTACAAATACCCCCTGAAATTTGTAGTCGTCTAATAAATAACCCATTTTCATTCATTTTTATGGATAAACTGACCAAAATACCCTTATGTACTAAATTGTTTTTTATTTAATTCTTAAATTTTTTTGGGACTATAATGTGCATGGAGAGATTTCTTAAGTTTTTTACACAATGAAGCAATAATACAATTTATCTCGGTTGATTTTTCTACAATTTTAATAAAAAGTTCAAGGGCAAAATTATAAATTTCAAGCCATTAGTTAAAAATTACAAACCTCAGGTGGGTCTTGTAATTTTTCAAACAACAATGGTGTAATTATGTCAAACCTCAGGGAAAGTGAATGTAATTCACCCTAAATATTATCGTATATTTTTCCTTTTCTCATGTATTTATGAGAAGATACAACTCATAATCACGAGGAACAGAAACCCACTAAAAAAAAATTATAATAAAATTTCACTGTGGGAATCATATAACATATTCAACATCTTACGTTAAGTTATCTTTCGTGTTTTTATATATGTTGCAAAATAAAATTATGGGTCCAACAATATTTCCGAAACCATTTAACTAACATTCATTGAACTATATGATGGAAAATGATTTTTTTTTAAAGAATAAATAAATGAGGAGAGTATTAAATAAATAAAAATATTGATATGAAGGGGTATTGGTGTCCTACTCTTACCTACCTGCAGACTTGGGCCGTTGATCCTATAAAAATGCTGATTTGTGGGCTTCCTATTATTGGACTGGGCCGGATGGGGTTCATCAGAGTCGTTGGAATTTCATGTAACGAGGAAGCAACTTTTGTATGGGCCGGGCCTCTCATGATGAAGTACTTTATATAAATAGATCAAAGGAAAGTTTGGCCCAAATTATATTTAAGTGGATTTCTTAATTTATTAGTAATTTTAAACACGTGTGGTATTAGTAATTCACAATTTTTTGTTGATATTAGTGAAAAATTAAATAAAAAATTGTATTTGCCTTTAATTTATTTAGTACTGATTTATTGCAGGCCAAGCAAATTTTTTATGACCAAATTGCCCTTATAAGGGTAAAAATATATCTCCTCACATCTTACATGCATTAGTGTGTGAAGATATATAAGGGTAGTTGGTTAAAAATATTTGTCTGATTTGCAATAAGTCAATCAAGACTAAATATAAATTTTCACTCATTTATTTTTTATTTTTGTTAATATCAGCAAGTTCGGTGAATTTGGACTTACGGAGGGATCTATTTGTTGAACAAAAATAAATTTTATGGGTACTTGATGTAATTTTTAAATTACATAAAATTTATGTGTAATTACAATAAACTTTTAGGAGAGAGCGGTGTAGTTACCATTAAAAATAACTTTGACAGGATCCAACAAAAAGGACATGAAAATGAAAAAAAAAAAAAAAAACTCTCAAATAAGTTGTGAAATATCTAAATAAGCCAGGGAAGATCCGCAAATTTTGTAACATCCTACAATTTTTATACATAATTTTTATACATCCTAAAATTTTTAGGGGTGAATTATATACATTTACAATGTAATGGATCAATTTGTAATTCTTATAAAACTATCAAAATGGAAAGAAGAAAGAAAAAACAAAAGAAGGACAAGATGACAAAAGAGAGCTCGAGAGGCGGTGGTGTATGAACCCACGGGCATATCATTTGAAGAAATTGAATTGTGTGCCTCTCTCATGCTTATCAAACTATTAAGTACAAATAAATATGGGGTAAATTACAATTATCTTTTCTAAAATTTAGCATAGTAATAAATATTTTTTTATTATTTGAAAAATTATAAATATCCTCTTGAGATTTGTAACCGGTTAATAAATAACCTATTTCCATCCATTTTTATGGATGAACTGACTAAATTGCCCTTATACAAACTGAATTATTTTTAAAATTTTTTGAATTCTTTTGGACTACAATGCGCAGGGAGATGTTTCTTTAGTTTTTTACACAAATGAGCAATAATGCAATTTGTCTCGGTTAATTTTTGTACAATTTTAACTAAAAATTCAAGGGCAAAATGGTCAATTTCAAGCATTTGGTTAAAAATTACAAACCTTAGGAGGTATTTATAATTTTTCAAACAACGAGAAGTATTTGTAATTATGTCAAACTTCAAGGAAGGTGGCTGTAATTTAACCACATATATATAATAGTAATTTAATCACTTTGAAAACAAGTTGAAAAGAAGAGGTGGGGATTTTTTTTTTTCTTTTTTACAGATCTCATAAACTAGGTAAGCTTGAACTCTGAAAATTCAAATCAATTTGCCCTCATTTTTGTCTTTCAAAAACAGGCAACATGAGTTAGTATTTTAATTTGCTAATTAATGCAGTTCTTTATTGTATTTGATTAGTGAGTTTTATTAAATGTCATTCCCACTGTTCGATTTAATAGTTAAATCGAGAAAATTTATGAGTTTGATTAGTGAATGGTTAAATAATCTATTTAAATTGAGGCTATCATTATGTATTAATTAAACTACTTTATTTTGGTCGTTGTTATAGTTGATTTATTCAACTTAACCCGTTTACAAATAGATATTTAATTTTATGTGTAGGTGTTTAATTAATTACTACAATAGTGAAGAACTGTTGGAAATTAATAGAAATATTAAAAAATTATATTAAAAAATATTATATTGATGCGTACATGCGTTCTGAGGTACGACAAATTTTGAAGGACTTGCATTCAAATCCTAATATTTGGAGAACTAACTTGCAATGAAGCATTAGTGCTTCGATACTTAAGTTAGCAAAGTGTAAAAAATAAAAAGGGACTTGAAATAAAATGAGAATAATGGTAATTTGTGTAAAAATAGTGAGAGATAATGCGTGTGAGTGATGAAATCCGTGCCAGTGAGCTAAAACTAGCTTCCAAATAATAAAAACAAGCAGGAATGTATAGAATTGCCACAAGAGAGTATTGACTATTGAGAGTGACGTTACTGAACTTGACCCTCAAGGACTGCACAAAGGGTCCATTTATAGCCGTGGTTGGAGCCAAAATCGGAGTTCGATTGCTGAGTGTTGTATGTCTCTGGAAAGCCCTTTGACTTGGCTTTAATCTAGAAAAATCTGCTATAGATTCGGACGAGTATCAAGCGAGATATTCCAGTTTGACCGAGTCCTATAAGTTTCTCTTATTTTTCAGGAAAGTTGTTGCTAGAGGTGTGGTTAGCTGGATTTCTTAGCCTATTCGTACGACTATAACCATCATCTTGGAGTATGACGTGTCTTGATAAGTTGGCAAGTCAGAAAATGCGTATGTCCAGTTGTATGGTGACGGGTCTCGCTGGAATGAGCTCATTTCCTGTGCCCGTCAATTCAGTGAAATCAGCATATAAGACTATGGGCTTTTTACCTTCCCACTGGTGGGCTGTCCTGGTGATGATTTGGTTGGGCTGCTACTCCTTAGGCCTTTTGGGCTTGGGAATCCATGAAGGATTTTGGATGTAATGAAATTTATTAAAAATATTTATGAAATTCTTGGGATAAGTTAATTTAGGGATGTTAGCTATAAAAATATGACGGGTTTGATAAAATAATTTTCAATGAGTAAATTAATAAATTAGATATATACCTAGAAAGCCTAGAATGTCTAGTTATTTAGAAGGAAATGGAACGGAGGTTTGAATTTCAATATAAAGAAAATATTAAAAGATTTGTGGAAAATATATAATATATATTTAATATTTTATTCAGGATTTACAATATTTTTGATATGTTGATTATACATAGTATAACCTATTATAGGACGCGGAGATAAAATAGAAGGTTGATAAGCTCCTTTTACTGGCGAAATCATTTTGGAATTTGAGGTAAATATGGTTAATTGGATATATATATATATAAGAATTAATATAAATATATATACACTTATTTGTATACTTGATCGTTGATTGTTGGTTATTTGTTTGGTTTATCTTGTTGTCCTATGCAGTTGTCGTTATGTGCTCATCTGTGATTATAGTGTAAGAAAGACGAATGAATAATTGTGTTATATTATATTTAGTTGTTGAATGGACATGATTGCATGATATTTTCATTGATTGTTGTATGGAATTAAATGATAAAGTTATTGTTGGGGAAACTGATTATCAAATGAAACTGAATGATGGAGTTACTGGTGGGAATATTGTAAAAATTGAGATAAACAAACGGCTTACCTAACTTGGGGGCATACTGTAATGGCTTATGATGATATGATTAATGACAAGTTGTGTGTTGTCATTGATCGATGGAGATGATGTGACATATCATACGAGTTGTGTGTGGTTGCATTGATGATATGGTATCATACGAGGTGTGTGCTATGTGATATCGAAAAAAAATTGAGATACTGTGATGGAGGTAATGATAGCCGGCAAAGACTATTGAGTGATACACTCTAGTTTGGGTAAGTAGGGCCCTAAGAGAATAAACAATAAATTTTGAGTATATTATGTTGTGTATCAATCTATGGTTATTGGTATTATTTATTTTGTGATTCTGTGGTAATTGCATGCTGAATGATTGTTGGTTAGTGTCAATTGCATAGAATTATACTCCTAATGTGCATGTGTATGTATGTATGTATATATGTATGTATATAAGCTACTTAACTATACTTATTGAGTAGGCAATCGATTTCTTTGCCACATATTTTTCAGGGAATAAGTCACAGTGACTAGCAGAATTGGATCATAAGTTGTGTTGTCAGTCTTATTAGGTGGGGCAAAAGTGATATTTTGGGTTGAAATCTCTAACTACACAACTACGAAGATATTATATTTTATTTGAATTTGTACTTCACGATTTATTATTTTTAATATAAATTTATTGTAATACGGGTTTAACTACGGATGATGTTTTATAATTAGTGGTATCAGGGGGTGCTACACATTTTTTATTCGATTTGGGTCTAATGCGACATGAATCGAGCTAGAACCACAATCATCGATCACTCAACACATGAAAGGTCAAGTTCATGACACGTGAATCCGTATAAATCTGTTCCCATAAATACTCCATAATCATTTTAGGCCAAGGAACGTCACTTGTTGAGAGGATAGCATTTATCTTTCCTTTCAATCTCGTACCCAACTAACTTAAGTATTGAATGACGTTCGTTGGGGACCTCCCCACTAACCTAACTTTTGCTCATTTCTTAAGTTCAGAACTTTTCTCCGCATTAAATATAATAGTAGAATCATATCAGATTACATGAATCTTGAAAATGTATCAGCCAAATTGTCATCTACAGTATCAAATATACCAAGAAGCACAAATCATTAACCCAATATTAATTTTTAATTTAATATGACAAAGTAATAATTGAATATTCAAATAATTCATATTTAAAACCATTCAATCATTCATCAGTATCACCCCAAAAAAATCTCCGAATCCATTGGTGTCCCACATGCCAAGAACCCTATGGAACACTCACTGACTTTACCATTCTCTCACTTTCAGTCTCCTTATAGTGAAAGTTTTGGATGGATCTAATTTAATGGACTTCGTCATTTTCTCACTTTTGCATTATTGGTCATGTAAATGTAATGTGTACCCATCAAAGTGGACATAACTCAATTATAATTGGACCCGAAACTCGTCTCGCTTCACTTCGTCAACCAAAATTTTAATTTAAATTCGACTGGATCAAATTTAAACCAATTATATGTCAAGTGAAATATAATTTTCGTGTAATTGGTGTACAATTTGAAAAAAGTGATCAATCACATAGTAAGTGTATCACATTTGTTCTATGATTGGTTTGTTCGGCTAAACCTGGTCCGGACAAAAAAAATTCCTTCGTCAAACCCTCCACTATCCAACTTGACTTAGGTCTTGACAGGAATAATTCGCAAAATCTGGTTATTTTTTTATTTTTTAATTAATTTATATATTTCAAAAAATATTTAAGATTATTATTTATAAAATTTAATAATATATATTATGTTAAAAATACAATTTACTTTTTAATTATGTGTTAAATAAAAGTTAATTTTTTTATATAATTAAATATATTTATAAATATTATTCAGGGTAGACTTTGGGAAAGAACCGAGGCCCACCCTAAACCTAATTTGCCATCCCTATTCGTAATTGTCTATAAGGACTTAATTTGCTACAGGACGAGACCAAGATTTTCAATCTTTTGGTTAATTATCACATTAATTCTTGGATAATTCTAACATCACTAAATTTTTGAATCTTGATACTTATCACACTTATTCCCATTATTGTATATATTGAAAAATAATTAGATTATTTATTATTTTACTTTAAAAGTTGAATTAATCAATCAATTATCATAATTTTGATAGCTGATGTAGTTAGCACTACAAAAAAATATGACATTTAACCATGGCTAATTATCATGGTTAACACTAAATAACCATAGCAAATAGTCGTTGGCTACGACCAAGCAACGGTCGTCGGCCGTGGTTTTTGCGAGGGTGGTGAATATTTTTACCACGGCTAAAAGCCGTAACAAATAAGTTTTTCATAATGAAAAAGCTAATTTTTGTATCGATTTTTATTTAATCGTAGTTAATAATAGTCATTACCACGATTTTTAGCCATGATCATTAAAAATATAGTTAATATTAATTTTTTTTCTAGTGTGGGCCAAATAATCGTAAGCGCTTGCGACTCTAACTTATGGATTATATGCTTTCCACTTAACCTTCAAATATACATCAAGTTAAACAGAAAAAAAGGCAATTATTCTCATCTTGATTACCATGAGTCTTCTCTATGACGTAGATTTTTTATTTTTTAAATATCACGATCATATAAGAAAAAAAAAATTCTCATAAAATCTACCATATAAATAAAATCGTCGTCTTGTTCTTGTCTCTTTTATTTCACTTGTCCTAATGACTAAGAAATATCCGATCTCTCATTGGCCATACTTACATCCACGTCACCTACAATTGGTATGAATAGTATGATTGTTTATTTTCAACGGATGTTACTCTGTCACAATTTTTCCTATGTACGTACGTGCCATAGGCCCTAGAAGTAACAGCAGAACGAATTAGGCCACCGTACACGTTTATTAATCTCATCATTTAATCGGTTTTATTTAATTCAGCTGTCCGAGAGCTTTGATTGAGTGTATAATGTACTGAAATATTTTCATATATAGCGAGCTGAGTGTAAACATATTAAATACTAACAATCAAATTATATAAAAACTGATTTCTTTTTTTTTAGTATAATACGATTTTACATATTTTCGCATAATAGAACATATGAGAATTTTCAATACATATATTATTTTTAGGGTACAACTTATCATTTATAAAATTATAAGTACACTACCTAAGGATAGAGATGACAACAGGGCGGGTTTGTCCGAACCCTAGACCCGCCTCACCTGCTTAACTTTGACACACTTTAAAAGATAATTTAATGAATGAATTATATGAATGATTAGTGAAATTAGAGATGAACTTAGAAAATTAAAGATGAATTAATAGTACTATCATTTTATGATATACAATAAATTATATAGTACAAGTTATAATTCAATTGATATTTTATTTTTTTAATACGTAATATGAATTTAAATTTAAATATTTTAACATAATTTTCAATCTAAAATGAATTGTATAAGACAAAGTATATATTCAACTAAATTTTTATTTTTTTTATTAAGTAATATTATTTTTTTTAAAATCTAAATTGGATATAGTACAAAACCCTAACCCAATGGACCTAAATCCGCCAAAACCACTACCAAACTTGCCCCTATCGGGGCCGGTCCGGGTTGAGGTCTCAATTTTGTGGGCCCAATTATCATCCCAACATAAGGAACTGTTAGTGTAATGTATTATGGGTATGCTTGTGTAAATTTTTGCTAAGTATACTTATAATTACAATTACATCCGGAGGGATATATATGTAATTTTACTAGCAATCGGCGCACATGCGATGCATGAGCAAATAAAAAATTGATAAAAATGTTAAGATATATTAATCAGTGTGTTTAAATTACGTACTTTAGTCAATTTTAGTACGTATATGATCTATTTTACATCGAATTTTAGTACATCATTAATCATATATTTGTTAATTGTCTGATCTAAAATATTTTATAAAATTAATTTAGAAAAACACTTAAAGGATGAGCATAATCAAATTATACTATTATAGAAGAAAATATTGTTTTCCTCTAATAAATGGTGGTTATATCATATGTCAATCACTTGTTTTCAAAAAAAAAAAAAAAAAAAAAGAAAAATTGCCCTTCAAAACAAAAATAAATTTTAAGTTGAATAAGTATATTTATTAGGATTTTCAAGGATAAATACACTTTATTAATTTAAAATTCAGTTTCGTTTTGGCAGCCAAAATTTAAAAGAAGTGGTAAAAGTATGAGATAACCACCATTATTAGAAGAAAACAACCTTTTCTTTTATAATAATACATATATATATATATCATTAGAAAACGCTTGAAATTGTTAATAATTTATTTTGAGTTAGAAACATGTGATTATACGATAATTTCTGATTTGAAAACTTAATATTCAATATATGATCAAATTAAAATAAAATATGTTTTCAGAAATTATATATCATCAACCAGATAGCATTAATCTCGTACCAAAAACTCCTAATTAATTTCAAAATAAAACTTCATGTTGCATAAATTAGATAAAAAGTAAATAAAATTTAAATTAGTAAATTCACTTACTATTTGATACAAATCTTAACAATTAAAAAAAATAAATTTGCGATATGTAGAAAAATTCAAATATATATGAAAAATATAAGTACTAACATTAAAAGCAAGCTTCAATTTATATTAAAAGCCACTTACTACTACATAACATGTTTAGAGTTGACAAATCGGTAAATTCCAAATAAAAATAAGACGGTGAGAAATAAAATATTTCAAAATATGTCTTTTTAACAGAAAGTTTGAATACTTTTTCAGATTAAGTAGTTGTTCATATAACCATGAAGATGCATTAAAAAATGGTGTTTGATACTACATGGAGAATAATATGCAGCTTTTTGTTAACGTTAGATGAAGTTTAAGAGTAATAAATAAAAAAAGAAGCACAACTACATCTGAATTATTGCTAACTTGATACTTTTAGCTTTTGTACTTTACATCTTTGATATTTACGTGTAAAACTGCAAATAAATGGTCTATGTGTCTATATATATATATATATAAGATAGCAGAAAAAGAAAAAAAAAATAAAAAATATATTAATTATATGTTTCTTATTAATACCAAATCGTAGAAATACATATTAATATATTAATCTGTTATAGAGGTTTTAGACTTTGAATTGGATTTTAATTTGTAGAGGGAAAAAAAAAAAGAAATGAAAAAGATGGTGTGGGAACATGAGTGATTATGGCAAGAGTGTATATTTGGTAGTTTGTAAAATTGGTATGAGAACTACCAAGAAGTGGTGAATTTTTATTTTTATCCTCCATAAATAATTAATTCATTTTATAAAAAGAAATCAATAAATGTATTTTAAGAAAAGCAAAGGACAATTCTTGTAAAAATACATAAATAATTTTCATATTAGACATAAAAAAAAATTCTTTTATAATTAGTATAGATAAAGAATATGGGGTGTCGGATTTGCTCGGTGCACGAGAGAGAGAGAGAGAGAAATGAGTGCAAAGAAAGAAGATGAAGCTGTTCTTCCTTTGTTTGAGACAAGATCAGCAAGAGGTGGAGCAGCCCATAAACTCTTCTGTTTGACAATACTATGTGGGATAGTCTTGATATGGTCTTACAGACTGATTCACATGCCAAGAGCTGGACAACCTGGAAAACATGCTTGGTCGGCTATGTTCTTTGCTGAGGTCCTGTTTGGTCTGTATTGGATCATCACTCAGTCGGGCCGATGGCGCGTCGTCTATCGCTATCCCTTCAAACATAGGCTCTCTACAAGGTATATATAGCTCAGCGCGGGCGCCCATTGTTATCATGTATGATCTAACAGTTTTAAGTCGACATCAGGCTGCTGCCTGCATGATGAGCATGAACGAATCTCTGCTGAGGACGTTGTCTTTCATTTTGTTTTTAACTGAACCGGTTAGTAACTTGCTTTTGTAGTAAGTGAATTTTCACTTTTGAGTGCAGATATGAGGAGAAGAAGTTGCCGGGAGTTGACATTTTTGTTTGCACAGCAGATCCTATATTGGAGCCGCCATCGATGGTTATAAGCACTGTGTTGTCGGTCATGGCGTACAATTATCCTCCCGAAAGGATCAGCATTTACTTGTCGGATGATGGGGGGTCGGAGCTAACGTTCTATGCTCTCTTTGAGGCCTCTAGATTTTCAAAGTATTGGATACCCTTCTGCAAGAAATACAACGTGGAGCCGAGGTCCCCTCAAGTGTATTTTTCTTCTCAGAATGCCAGTGTAGATGAATCAGGTTTCGCCCAAGATTGGACTAGTGTCAAGGTGAATCTACCTCAGAGTAATGGTTAACTTGACAAAATTGTTAAGGGATTGACATGGATAATAGTTTGAACAACTTTTTCCTCCTCTCTCTTGTTATGTGTGTAGGAACTGTATGAAGATATGAAAAGCCGGATAGATTCAGCAGCAGCAAAGGGCTGCATTCCAGAAGAAATCAGGGATCAACATAAAGGGTTCTCAGAGTGGAATTCTAATGTCACAAAGCAGGATCATCAATCGATCGTTCAGGTTATCTTCACCGTATAAACACAGAAATCACTTTCACTCTTCTCCCTTCCGTATCCAATGACTAAGAACAAGTTCTCTGTTATGTTTCAGATTCTGATAGACGGATGGAATCCTGAGGCAACTGATGTTGAGGGAAACAGGTTGCCGACACTGGTGTACTTGTCCCGAGAAAAGAGACCTGGATGGCCTCATAACTTTAAGGCTGGATCAATGAATTCATTGGTACTCAAGCTTTTCTGTAGATGGTTCTGTTTCTAGTGATTTTCACATGAAACTCAACATTATCAATGTTAATCATCTTCAGTAGTTTGAGACAGCCGACTGTTCGTCTACGTATTTGCAGATAAGAGTGTCGGCAGAAATCAGCAATGCGCCAATCATCCTCAATGTCGACTGTGATATGTACTCAAACGATGGGGACACGACACAGGATGCGTTGTGCTTCTTTCTGGACGAAAAGCAAGGCGAACAGATATCCTACGTGCAATATCCTCAGAACTATAATAACACCATCAAGAATGATGTTTATGCAAATCTAAACTTACCAATTAATCATGTATGTCTTCTGTTACCATCTCTATGTACATATTTTGAGTGCTAAGTCTCACATATTCGGTGAACTAATCAGATTGAGCTTTGTGGTTTGGATGGTTTTGGCGGAGCTCTATACGTCGGTACTGGATGTTTCCATAGGAGGGAAAGCCTGTCTGGAAAGAAGTACTCTGGGAGTCATACAATTGAATGCCACAGTGTCATAGACAACATAAAGGGCAGATCTGTGCAAGAATTGGAGGAAGCCTCAAAGATTTTAGCAAACTGTAGCTATGAGAAGGGCACTCAGTGGGGGAAGGAGGTTTGTTCTCTTGCTAACAAGCATCATATGTCTTTGCAAATGCTTGTGCTTTTATGTACCAATGATTATGATTGAACATATGCAGATGGGCTTAGTTTACGGATCGCCCGTGGAGGACATAGTCACAGGATTAGCAATTCAGTGCAGGGGATGGAAACCTGTTTATTACAATCCAACCAAGTACGCCTTTCAGGGTGTCGCTCCGACAACCTTAGACATATCGCTTATTCAGTACAAGAGATGGTGCGAGGGCATGTTTCAGGTATTCTTCTCCAAGTACTGCCCCTTCATCTACGGCCATCGAAAAATAAGCTTGGGTGCCCAAATGGGATACAGCATCTACCTTCTCTGGGCTCCGGTCTCACTCCCTACACTATGCTACGTTATCGTTCCTGCTCTTTCTTTGCTCCACGACGTTCCCTTGTTCCCTCAGGTTGATAAAACTACCTTGATTTCCCCCTTTTCTCAGTTGATGCATGTAATCATCTAACACAAGAATTATCTTTCCATATATTTCAGGTGTTTAGCTTATGGTTCATACCTTTCGCATACGTCTTTGCTGCAAAAACAGCTTACACGTTAGCTGAAGACCTAGTGCTCGGTAATACATTGAGGGGATGGTGGAACACGCAACGAATGGTTCTGATCAGACGAACGACTGCTTATTTCTTTGCATTCATAGACACTGTGATCATGCAATTAGGCCTCTCCCAGACAGCATTTGCAGTCACAGCAAAAGTAGTGGACGACGAAGCACAGAAGAGGTACAGGAAGGGACTGATCGATTTTGGGAGCTCGTCTGTCATGTTGGTGATCATCGCAACGCTTGCATTGCTCAACCTCATCAGCTTGGGATGGGGACTCAAGAAAGCTCTCTTTTCAGCACCGGAGACGTTTGAGACGTTAGTAGCTCAACTGACTGTTTGTGGGATAATAGTTATGTTGAATTTGCCAGTGTATGAAGCCCTCTTCTTCCGAAGCGACAAGGGCAGCATACCATCCTCGGTTACCTTCAAGTCCATGGCCATAGCATCAATTGCATGCTTGGTTTTTGTTTACTAGACAGGAAGGTTTTGTCTGGTATTTGTGAAAGCCTTAAACTTGCTATGTTTAACAAGTCCTGGACTGCATGGTCATGGGTTCGAATCCCGTCAGTATGGAACGTTGTTCTAGTTGGCAATAAATTTAGTTATACTTTATAGTAGGCGATTAGCAGAGATTACTATCCATGTTGGTAAGTTATTAGATATAAGATATTGATATGAATAATTGTAATCGATTTATTCAAAATAAATAATAGTCATGGCTTCACTTCGAGAAAAAAAAAAAAGAAGTGTTGGACCAAAAGCAATGGTATTAGAATTTGAATTTGAGGTAAGGAACTGTTCTATTGCTCGTTGTTGGGTGGCTAGTCGGTTGAACTACTTAAAATATTTAAATTATTGATATTTTTTTTAAATAAAATAAATGACGTAACCTCTAATACTATTTACAATAAATGGTTCACAAACACTGTTTATTATTATTATTATATGTATATTTAATGATGAAAACAATATAAACTATATAAATATATTTGTATGATTTCTAACCTGTGTGTGTACAATATTATTTTATTTGTATTTTCATTAATATTTGTATTAAAAATGTGTATCTTAATATATTTTGATATTCGACAATTGACATGCATCAGTTAAAAACATGAGATGAACTTTAATGATAATGTGTATCATATTAAATATGCTGAATTACAATTATCTCTTTTGAGACTTGGTATAATTATGTATATTTCATTATTGTTTAAAAAATTATAAATACTTCTATGAGGTTTGTAATTTTTTAACCAAAGATTCGAAATTATCCATTTTACCCTTGGTTTCTTTGTAAAATATTATAGAAAAATTAGTCGAAATAAATTACATTATTGCTAATATATCTAAAAAAAAAATTCAGAAACTTCTCACTGCGTATTTTAGTCCAAAGAAATTTAATTTTAAAAAATAGTTCAATTTGCATAAAAGCATTTTGGTTAGTTCAACAATAAAAATGAATGAAAATGAATTATTCATAAGATGGTTACAAATCTTAAGGACTACTTATAATTCTTTTTTTAAAAAAAGAGAAATATCTATAATTATGGCATATCTATTGTAATTTATCCTATTAAATATTGCAAAATCTTTGTCTCTTTTTTTCCAAAAAGAAGAGAAAATAATTTAGTTATCCACGTGTCAACTTCTTACTGGCTGAATCATGGGAAGCTATATCATAAGTAACTGCCCCGCGTCCGGTGGACTATTGATAGATTGAAGGTCGCCACCTTTCTGACAGAGTCCCGCTCGAAAAACTCGCGACTACGATCAGAGCACTAACAACAAGGTCTGCTTCGTTCTCCACTTTCTCGATGTTTTAATGTTTTCTTCGCATGATAGCCTATCTGATTTCCCTTTTCGCTTTGTTCTTCCTTGTTTGTGTGCGGATATTTAGCTATGATCATAGCTTTTAGTTTCAAGGAATCCATACGGTACAATCAATTTAATCGCTGTTTTATGAGTAGATTATTGGGGTTAAGGATTTCGGGTTTTCTTTCACCTCTAGAGTTTTTTGCCTCACTCTGGAGAAGTCTTAATGTATTTTCCTTGGGTTGGCTGAAAAGGGCTCGTAATTGTGTTGTGAAGTCGGGCGAGAAGCGAGTTTGATATGACTTTTGACCTGTTTCTTTTTCTTTTAACTCTAAAATTATCCCTAAGAAGTTTGATTGTGCTTTACTTCATTTTTGGGACGATTAAGGCGAGGCCATTTGTTTTGCATTTGACAATGTGGGGTTAAAGCCATGAAAATATGCTGTTGTTTAGTTGATAAAATTGGCTCTTGCCTGACTGGTGTCTCCAATTTAAGGTTATGCTTTTGTTTCTAAGCTTTTAAGTTAGGATTTGGAGAAACTGAGTACGCAATAACATAAAAGGCCATACTGTATATATATATATATATATATGTATATAATTTTTTTTGGATGTAGTTTGTTAAATTGAATAAAAACTCCGGCTACTTTTATTCTCAACTTTCTTCGTGTATCCTTGTATAATCTGATTTTGAGGCAAAACATATGTGGGATACAGATGAGGCTTTCAGTAACAGCGGTAGCTGTGATGGTAATCTTAAGCAGCGTTGGAGGGGCTTTTGGCATTAGATTTGTGATAAATAGAGAGGAATGCTTCTCTCACAAGGTGGAATATGGCAACACCGTCCATTTCTCGTTTGTGGTGATTAAGTCTGAAGGGTCATGGCATTACAGTGATGATGGTGTTGACCTTGTGGTAAATTTCTCTTGTTTAATTCTCTTATTCCGTTAATCCTTTGTTAGAAGCAAAGGGTCTGAATTTTTTTTTTCCATTTCAGTTAACGACGTTCTTATTTAGTAATTAATTACGTGGTCAATCTTCTCTTTTATTTCGACATTCTGCATTTCTTTGTTTCTCATGCCTAAAACATGGTAGTAACTTGTTAATTATGGTGGTTTTCATTCAGAACAACATTTTGACTGAGAAAAATGATGAGGGTTAACACCATATTTTCCTACATTTTGCTGTGATAAGGTTTTCACAAACATTTAAGTCCATTTTCCGGTGTGGTTACCCTTAACCAGTAGGACTATATCTGCGTTCTGATGCCACAAGGAAACATCACATAGTGCTTGCAAAAGGTATGTTGGTGAGATTAGCTTAGTAGCTCCTAGCAACCAGGCTGTTCATGATCAAAATAAGACCCCAGTTACCCCCTGATGCAGCATATTAGAAAACATTGTGCAGTTGTAGAGAGAAATATTTTCTGATGCTAATAGTCCAGATTTTGGATGAAATGATGTGCTTCTCAAGGTTCTATTTTGTATCTCCATTTATGTTGTAAAAAATGATTAGATTGACCTGTTGAGCATTACAAAAATATCAGGTGAAGGGACCAAATGGTGAACAGATCCATGACATTCGTGACAAGATAAGTGACAAGCACAACTTTGTGGCTTACCACCAAGGAGTTTACCGGTTTTGTTTCACTAACAAGTCCCCCTATCATGAAACTATTGACTTTGATGTGCATGCTGGACATTTCTTATACCATGATGAGCATGCTAAAGATGGTGCGTGCCTCTGAATTTTTCCTTTAATTTTTTTTGGGATGTACCAATCTGAAATATTTAATCGAAATGTATTATTGGGTTGACAAACACAGAGCATTTCAAACCTCTTTTTGAGCATATTGGGAAGTTAGAGGAAGCTTTATACAGTATTCAGTTCGAGCAGCATTGGCTAGCGGCTCAGACTGATCGTCAGGCAAATGGTAATTGGGCAACTCGTTATTTTCAGATTGAGACTATCTTTTCGACATGCTCACCAATTTATACTCATTTGCATGTCCATTGTGATAGTTGTCTTTCTGTGTAAAAAACTGTGAACTTGATCCATACATCCCTTTGTCTGTTCGTTCAAAAATGCAGAAGTGCGCTAACAACATGATGGTCTTTAATAGTTTTTACTTAGCTTGTGTATGGTGATTGTTGTTTGATTGAATTTCAGTGAACGAGAAAATGAGCAGAGGAGCAATTCACAAAGCATTATTTGAATCGGCCGCTCTGATTTTAGCCAGCAGCTTGCAAGTCTACATTTTGCGTCATTTATTTGAGAGAAAGCTTGGGGCATCTAGAGTTTAATGTTTTACTGGGTAACGTTAAGTTGCAGAATTCTGGAACTTCTTAGTTAAAGTTCTCATTACCTAATTAGAAAGTGGAACTAGACATTATCACATATAAGTAGGTATTTTTTATACTCAATTAGCTTTCCTTTTTCCATTTTTCTCCCTCTTTTGATAATTATCAGAAATCTGTTTAAAAAGTTAGTGGTGCTGTTTTTCTCTTTCTGATGTTTTGGGTACAAATAAGTTAGTTGTATTTATAGCAAGCATTTTCTTGAATGTGAATCTTTGCAATGAGAATTCCTGTTGTCCTGGTTTACGGTCTCTAAATTATCCATCCAATTTCTGCCATAACAAGACTAGTATGACTATGGGTATTAGCAATACTTGTAACTGATGTTCATCGTGGGGTAGTACAATCTTATTATGCATTGAAAACTTAATTTTCTTGTCTCCGCTTGACAAGTAATGTTACAACCTTAAAACGAGTGTCAGTTTTCTTCTCAGAATGCCAGTATAGATGAATCCGTTTTCGCCCAAGATTGGACTATTGTCAAGGTGAAACTAACTGAGAGTAATGGTTAACTTGACAAAATTGTAAAGGGATTGGCATGGATAATAGTTTGAAAAACTCTCTCCCTCTCTCTTGTTATGTGTGTGTGTGGATGGTGGGTGTTTTAGGAACTCTATGAAGATATGAAAAGCCGAATAGATTCAAAAGGTTTCTCAGAATAGAACTCTTAAGGTCACAGAACAGGATCATCAATCGATCTTTCAGGTATTCTTCACTGTATAATTGCACATAATATGATCGTTCTTCTCTCCTCTGCTACCGATGATGAACTGTATGAAGATATGTAAGGGCGAATAGATTCAAAAAGTTTCTCAGAATGGAACTCGAAGGTCACGAAACAGGATCATCAATCGATCTTTCAGGTATTCATCACTGTATAATTGTAAAAATCATATTTCGTCCTTCCTCCTCTGCTACCAACGATGAAGAGAAACTAAGAACAAATTCTCTGTTATGTTCTCAGATTCTGTTAGATGGATGGAATCCTGAGGCAAATGATATTGAGGGAAACCGGTTGCCGACACTGGTGTACTTGTCTGAGAAAAAGAGACCTGGATGGCCGCATAACTTTGATGCTGGATCAATGAAATCATTGGTAATCAAACTTTTCTGTAGATGTTTCTGTTTCTAGTAATTTCCACGTAAAACTCAACATTATGAACAGAAAGTAAATATTAAGTTGGGCTCATGTTGATCACCATCAGTAATTTGAGACAATCCACTGTTTGTTTTCATATTTGCCGATAAGAGTGTCTGCAGAAACCAGCAATGCACCAATCATTCTCAGTGTCGACTGTGACATGTACTCAAATGATGGTGATTCAATATTGAGATGCATTGTGCTTCTTTCAGGACGAAAAACAAGGTCAATAAATATCCTACATTTAATATCCTAAGAACTATAATAACAGCGTCAAGAATGATGTTCATGCAAAAATAAGCTTTAGCTATTAATCAAGTATGTCTTCTGTTATCATTTTTATATATTAATTTTGAATGATTAGTCTTGTATATCTGTTTAACGGCCTGGATGGGGCTGTGAAATCAAACCGAAATGCTAGTTTTAAAGAAACTAATGATGCCCCTGAAATGGTAATTTAATGGACTAATCTTTGCTCTTGCTTATGAAGATTGATCTTTGGGGTTTGGATGTTTTTGGTGATCTATACGTCGGTACCTGATGTTTCCATAGGAGGGAAAGCCTGTCTGGATAGAAGTGCTCTGGGAGTCATACAATTGAATGCCACAATGTCATAGATAACATAAAGAGCAGACCTGTTCAACAATTGGATGGAGGGAGCCTCATAGATTTGATCAAACTGCGCTATGAGAAGGAGCACTCCATGGGCAAGGAGGTCTATTCTCTTACTAATAGTCAATATATGTCTTTGCAAAAGCTTGCGCTTTTATGTACCAGTGACAATGATTTTAACATATGCAGAGGGGCCATGGATTTTCGGTGGAGGACATAACCGGGGATGGATACCTGTTTATTACAATTCAAGCAACGCCTTTCAGGGTTTTGTTCCGGCAACCATAAGCGTATCACTTTTCAAGAGATGGTCCGATGGCAATATGTCGGGTATTCCTTTCCAAGTACTGCCCCTTCATCTACGGCCATCGAAATAATAAGCTTGCATGCCCAAACAGGATATGGTATCTACTTTCTCTGGTCTCCAGTTTCACTCCCTACACTTCATTGAGCAACAAATGTGAGTCATTTGACCTTAAGCAAACTGTCTGGCCACTGTACCGAAACCCGGTACCCCTCCGGCGGTGGGATCAAACAAAGTGGCGTCTCCTCCCGCCGGGGGCATTTCCACCTTTCTCAGCTGATGCATGTAATCTTAAAGGTTCTTGATGCCAAGATGATTTAGGCTGAGTTGAGATACAATACTTTGGGCTTGAGTGAAAGAAGTGTTTCATTTCTGCATATTGACATGGCCGTTGCTTAGAATATTTAAACTGTTGGTTTCTTTTTAAATAAAATAAATGACATAATTTTTATATATTAAATGAAATAAAAAATGTAATAGAATTTTTAGGATCATTGGTATATAAGAATGAAATCAGGAGCGACCAATTTGGCTTTGGCTATTCATTCCAAGTAGAGTGAACATTTTTTTCTCTTTTACATAATGACTTTGAGTGCAATTTATATTTACAATGTGCAATTCATATACATAATATAATATTTATTGATATATATATTTAATAATTAAACAATAAAAGTTATATATATTTGTATATGTATTTATATGATTTTTTAACCTACATATATAATAGTATTTTATTTGTAATGTCATTAATATTTAAGGTAAATTAACGTTGACACTCCTAGGCTAGGTCTAGATACACAAACTTCCTCCTTATCTTCTATAAAGTTAAATTTGCAACCCCCGAATGGGGAGTGTTTTGTAATTACACCTACAACTTTATGGGGTGTATTTGTAAATTTGTAAAAGGTAAAGGGTATTTTTATAATTACACTTACAACTTCAAGGGGTGTATTTATAATTTCATAAAGAATATAAAATATATTTGTATATATGAACCTAATTTCAGTGAGAATCAATCTAATTTGTCCTGATACTTATATTAAAAATATGTAACTTAATGTATTTATATATTTGACATACATCACAAAAAAATATCAAACTGTAATCGCCGTATGCAGTCCCCACAAATGTATACAAAAGAATTATGGTATGTATGAAGAGAAAAATACAACTTGTAAAAAGAAACAATTGTGGTGCGAGATGATAAGAAAGAAACGTGTGGAACGAGGTTAAAGAAAAAAACAAGGTGGAAATTATAATATAATAGTTCGTGAGAAAAAAATATAATTATGAGATTTTTAATAATATTGAAATTACTATTGTGACTAAATTTTTGTTTGAAGGGAAGAGGTAAATTTGGATATGATAATATTTTTTTTTAATAATAGCATAGGCTTATATAAAAGGCAAGAAAAAGACAATAACTCATTGTCGACGTGTCAATTTCTTAGTGGTTGATTCTTAGGAAGCCATGTCACAAGCATTTCGCCCTTTTAGACAGTCTCGCTCGAACCCCTCCAAAAAAAGAAAAAAAGACAGTCTCGCTCGAAAAACTCGCGAGGGAGTCGGGACGACGAATCTACGATCAACGCAGTAACAAACAAGGTCTGATTCCTTCTCCTCTTTCTCCATGTTTTATCGCATAGTTGTCCCTCGGATTTCGCATTTCGCTTTGTTTTTCCTTAGTTTCAATGAATCCATACGGGGCAGGCAAATTTAATCGCTGTTTTATCAGTAGATTGAGGTTAAGGATTGCGGGTTTTCCTCTCTATTCAATTAGAGTTTTCTGACCTACCCTGGAGAAGTCTTATTGTATTTTCGAGCGCCTGACCTTTTTTTTTTTTTTTTCCTCCTTTTTTGATCTTTCTTATTCAAATCTTGTTGGGTTTGGCTGAAAACTTCGTTGTCAGGTCGGGCGAGAGTCTAATTTGACCTGCCTTTTGAACAGTCTTTTACCGATAAATAATTCCTATGAAGTTTAATTGTGCCTTGATGCATTTTTGGGAGGATTAATGCGAGGCCATTTGTTTCGCATTTGACAATTTGGGGTTAAAGCCATGAATGAGTGCTGTTGTTTAGTTGATTAAATTGGCTCTTGGCTGACTGAATGTGTTTCCAATTTAAAGTTATCCTTTTGTTTCTGAGTTCTTAAGGTATTGTATATTGTGCATTTTTTTTCCTTCTAATCTATTGAATGTATTTGTTAAATTCAATAACAACACATCAGCTTTTATTCTCTACTTCGTTTGCAGTATGCTTATATAATTTGATTTTGAGGAAAAAAATATTGTGCACGGCCAATATCTTTCTCCTCACCTTTTTTCTTTCCCTTGCAAATTTGATGAAGTTTTGAAATTGGGATACAGATGAGGCTTTCAGTAACGGCAGTAGCTGTTATGGTAATCTTAAGCAGCTTTGGAGGGGCGTATGGGATTAGATTTGTGATAGATAGAGAGGAGTGCTTCTCTCACAAGGTGGAATATGGAAACACCGTCCATTTCTCTTTTGTGGTGATTAAGTCTGAAGGATCATGGCATTACAGCGACGATGGTGTTGACCTTGTGGTAAAATTCTCTTGTTTAATTCTGTTATTCCTTTAATTCTTTGGTAGAAACAAAAGTCTGAAATTTGCTTTTCAGTTAACGACATTTACTCTTAGTAATTGATTATCTGGTCAGTGAATCTTCTCTTTTATTTCAATATCTGCATTTCTTTGTTTGTCATGCCTAAAACATGGTAGTAACTTGGTGATTGGCCTTTCCGTTTTTCTGTTCAGAACCCAATTTGGACTCTGAAATTGATGTGGGGTTAACACCATATTTTCCTACATTTTGGTATGAAAGGTTTTCAGAAACATTTAGGTCTATTTTTGAATGTGGTTACCCTTAATCATTAGGACTATATCTGCATTCTGATGCAACGAGGAAACATCAAATAGTGCATGCAAAAGGTATGTTGGTGAGATTAGCTTAGTAGCTCCCAGCGACCAGGCTGTTCATGATCAAAATAAGACCCCAGTTACCCCCTGATGCAGCATATTAGAAAACATTGTGCAGTTGTAGAGAAATATTTTCTGGTGTTAATCATCCAGATTTTGGATGAAAATGATGTGCTTCTCAAGGTTCTATTTTGTATCTCCATTTATGTTGTAAAAAATGATTAGATTGACCTGTTGAGCATTACAAAAATATCAGGTGAAGGGACCAAATGGTGAACAGATCCATGATATACGTGACAAGACAAGTGACAAGCACGAGTTTGTGGCCTACCATCAAGGAGTTTACCGCTTTTGTTTCACTAATAAGTCCCCCTATCATGAAACTATAGACTTTGACGTGCATGCTGGCCATTTCTTATACCATGATGAGCATGCTAAAGATGGTGGGTGTCTCTGAATTTTCCTTTAATTTTTTTTGGGATGAACTGTTCAGAATATTTAATCGAAATGTATTATTGGGTTGACATACGCAGAGCATTTTAAACCTCTTTTTGAGCATATTGGGAAGTTAGAGGAAGCATTATACAATATTCAGTTCGAGCAGCATTGGCTAGAGGCTCAGACTGATCGGCAGGCTATAGGTAATTGAGCAACTTGTTATTTTCAAATTGAGACCATCTTTTCGACATCATTTACCAATTTATACGCATTTGCTTGTTCATTGTGACAGTCGTCTTTTGTTAGCCTTTTCTCTTTTCTGTGTTAAAAGCTGCGAAGTTGATCCATACACCCCATGTTTGTTCATTCAAATAAATGCAATAAGTGCACCAACTTATATTTTCACTTAGCTTGTTTATGGTGATCGTTGTTTGATTGAATTTCAGTGAATGAGAAAATGGGCAGAGGAGCAATTCACAAGGCATTATTTGAATCGGCTGCTCTGATTTTGGCCAGTGGCTTGCAAGTCTACATTTTGCGACGTTTATTTGAGAGAAAGCTAGGAGCATCTAGAGTTTAATGTTTTTCTGGATAATAATCAGTTGCAGAGTTCTGGAACTTTAGTTAAAGTTCTGATTACCTTGTCCAAAAGTCGAACCTAGACTTTATCACATATGCGTATGGATCTTTGATACTCAAAATTTACAGTTAGTTTCTTTTTTGTCTTACAGTTAGTTTCTTTTTTGTCTTTGTCGCTTTTCATAATTATTATAAATCTTTTTTTTTTAAATACAATGATATTATTAAAACAACCAACAAACCATTACAATGTTCATAGCGCTTTACGACAATATTTCTAAACTTACCAATAACTTTAAAGCAAACAAAGAAACAATATACACATACTATTATGAAAGTAGACATGGACCTACATTGTAAGTTTCAAGTTCACGACCTCTTGGTTGTGTGATCTCAACCGTAGCGCTCAAACAAGAAATCATTGATTTTGTTATAAATTCTTTTTAAGAGATTAATTATGTTGTGTTCTTCTTTAAAATTTTAATCTTTGGGTGCGTATTGTACAACCTGTTATCAAATTGGTTCTTTGATTAACCAAAATTTTAGTACGCCGAAATGGTGTACTGAATGCCGAACTGTATTAACCAGTTCGGTTATAATTGAATTTTTTTACGATTCGATCCGATTAAAATCTGAATAATTGAAAAAAAAAATTGTAATGTTATAATATAATAATATATTTGTAATATAATTTATATATCTATAATCTATATTTATAATATAATATTTATAATACGTAAATAATAACATAATATAATGTAATAATATATCTATAATATAATCTATATATTTAGGCCATGTCTAGTGGCCTATACTGAATTGTGCCATATTACAGTAAGACCATACTATGGTCCATATTCATCTCTACAATTTTATCATATTCGCAGTTTACCGTCCTTATATTATTTGTTGTATTATATGTATATTCGTGCTGCCCATGGTTTACTATCTTCTACGCACAATAGAATTATGGCCTAAGTACCTCTTTACCCACAGTAACAGTAACTTGTCGGATCAAAACCTAATTATCTTCTTTCTCATTTTTATTATCTCCCTTTCCCCCTTTTTCTTCTTTTTATTCACTCCTCATCCTAACAACTGGTTTTCGAGTCCTCGGTTTCACAAGGCGGCAGAAAGGAGAAGAAGTAATGGGAAGAGTCCAGTTTGATAGCAGTAATGTCCTTGGTTAATGGCTACTGAATGTCCTCATCGATCGCGGCAAGCGTGGTGAGGGTGTTATCCCCCTGGAGAAGGCGAAGTATTCCGAGATCTCCGGCGGCATAGTGCTTGTCGATGAAGTGGAGGATGGCGCCTTGGATTGTGATGAGGGACTCCTCGACGGATTGAGGAGGCGCTGACGGGGAACAAGGTTGGGCACCACGAGCAGTTCCTTCATTGAGGTAGGGGAAGATGTTCTCCAGGTTTGTCATGTCGATGGTGGGGTAGAGGGAGGAAGATGAGGAATGATGGGTGGATGGAGTAGTTTCCTGAATTGGGTCGATCAATTAGGGGTACATTGGGTTCCGTTTAGGGTTAGACCTTTTGGGCGATGCTATTGTTGAGCAGATTGAGCTCCCTTGTGTTATAGAATCATTGAGGAGAAGGGACGGGAAGATGGAGTCTAGGAGAAGGCAAATATAGAACCTCAGATCAAGAAAACAATAAATATCACCTACCAAAGTTCATAACATTGAGGGAATGACTATTGCAATTTTCTCCACATTTAAGGGCAATATGGACATCCTCCTTCACACCAGGATCAGGGACAAAAAAGGTACAAAATATTAATATGAATGGTCGTGAGACCCACATATTACTAATACGAGGAATTCACTGGATTGTTGTATTGCTTCGAGTATCACCCAGTATAGGGCTCTGCAACATAGTAGCACCTTTGGAATTCACAAGTAAACACCTGCATCATACCTATTAGCCTGGATCTAATAGGTGGCTGTAAACATGACTTTATAAATTTAAAATATAAAATATATATAAAAATTTTGATTATTCAATCGGTACGGTTAACAAAACTAAATAAATCGTACCGACCTAATTATATTGATTTCTTTTTTAAAAAAACAAATATCTAACCAAATTTTGTATTTTGTACTTCGTTCAAACCAAAAATTAGATTTGATCGATTAACCGAATTTAGAATGTGAATGTTTGCAATGGGATGTCCTGGTTTACTGTGGCCAAATTACCCATCCAAATCGGACTGCCATACCAAGACCAGTGCATTATGGTTGTGTTGAAAATATGTTTGTGTTTTCATTTTCTATTTTTAATTTTTGAAACAGTAATTAATATATAAAAACATCTTTATTTATATATATTCTTATTAAAAAAATATTGATTTAATACCAAAATTCAATATAAAACACAATCCTATATAAAATTAATAATATATACATTTCTATTGAAAACTAATATTAAAAACACAAACATACAGGCCTCGTCTTCGCTTTCCGGGTAATGTCACAACCTTAGAACAAGTGTCAGTTGCAATCCAAGAAGTTAGTGTCAATTGCAATCCGAACACTTGATAAAGGAGAGAGAGAGAGAGAGAGAGAGAGAGAGAGAGAGAGAGAGAGAGAGAGAGAGAGAGGTCACAATCCAGTGAAACAAATATAATAAAAATGGTGACTACCAGGAGATACAAATGCTTTACAGGTCACAAAATAGCAAAAGCATCAAACATAAAGCTGGTGGCTTCATCATGTTCCACAAAACAACGGTACAGAAAGCTTATCAAGTTTGCCATATTTCTAGCCCACAACACAAACGCGATTTTACAACATAAAATGGACTGCCACATGCAGCAGCAGCGCTGATTCAGAGAAATTTCTTGGGCTGTTTATAAATATGCACTCCTATATATCTTACACATAACCCTCGTCAAGATTCTGCACTTGGACTCTGCACGCAACAGAACCATTTTTTCTGCAAAGCAAGCACATGTTAATCATCACTTTTAGCCAGTTAACACCAGATAAAATCACAATGAGGAGTAGTTTCACCAAAGGAGTTACACATTCTCCGTGTATAGGCTGTGAAAACTTAGGCCTTTGTTCAGTTTCATTTTCAAAGGCTCGTTTTCAATTATATACTATTTTAAATTGTAAAATCATATTTGGCTGGCTCTTTCTTTGTGCTATTTGACCACAAATTTCAAAAAAATAGTTTTATTAAGTTTTTTTAATACAAAAAAGTTATTACAAAATATCACGTATTTTCATACAAAAAGTTATCACAAAATATTCTAACTCAAGCATTTTTATTCTATCACGTCTTTTCGTACTAAAAAACTATTAGAAAACATCATAATCTAAACATATTTTCATTTTATCATGTCTTTTCGTAAACAAAATAATTACAAAACAAACACATGTTCATTGTATCACGTCTTTTTGTAAAAAAATACATCAGAAAACACACCAATTCATATGTTGATAATTTTCAACATCCCAATACATCACAAAAATTCACTTGAAAATACTGAAAATACAAAATAAAGAATGAAAACAAAACCCAAACAAGGCTTAGGAACAGTAGAAGACCCCATAGAAGCTTATGCAAAACAGCTATGGCGCACAAAGTTCTTGTAATTATTTCACCAAAAGAAAATTCCAACCTTGCAAGATGATACGAGTAATTGTTCTTCCCCTATATATCACTCTGTAAACAAGTTTCTACGGCGCAGACAACCGAATAATCACCTCTTTTGAACAACATAATGTGATATTGAAGGGGCACTATTTAAAGCGACAGTGGCATTCCAAGAAAGTAGTTGCACATCAAGGACGCTGTTAATAGGTCTTACGTATATAATAAGCTTTAGATACTAACATAGTAGCTAGAGCCAGCACAAATTGAGTTAAAAGCAAAACTGATATGGCCACAATACTACGAATTGTAATTACGTTTTTTTGTTGAAGAAATACCAACTGACATGTCACATAGTAGATAAGCTTTACTTAGATACCCAATGGCTGATATTTGCAATATTTAATTGAAGAACAACTTACACCCTGAGGTTTTAGTGGTTCTGCCCCACGATTTGTATGTGTATCCACCTTTGTTGGAGAATCTGGCTTCCCACCTGTCTTCTTCTCATCCCGGGCCTTGTTAAATATTACAGTAAACCCCTCTGCTGAAGCAGGATCATTAACATCCCATTCACCAAACTTTGGCAATGGCCGACCCTTCTCCTGCAAAATGAAGCAGATAAAAAGACAATACAACTCTAATTAGAAGATATATGACAATTTTGACGGCCTACATCAACTGCATTTCTAGCTCAGATCTAAAAAACTGGGAAAGGTTATTCAAACGAGATGACCCCAAACAAGTTTGCATGACAAAGCGCTTCTAAAACTGATCAAATGCAATGGCCAAAATCAGATGAATGGTTTCACATGTACGCAAAACCACATGGGTATCTGATGTATCATATGATTAAGCAATGACAAAAACTGAGCCAAATTTATACAAACCAGAATATTAATTTATTTAAGCTTGTGAATTTGACAAAGCAGAAGGTGACCATGAAAGTTGTGGATCCCTTGGAGACTTGGAGCTGGAGTGGTAGATGAGGACAGGGCAGATTTGCATAACAAATTATTATGACATTTATAAAATTTGAAATTTCTATAGTCACCAGAGAGTATGTATAGAACTGCATGCCAAAGTTATGAGAATAGAATTAAGTCCACTTATAACAACAATCAGATAATTGTTTAGTTTTAATCATGTCATAGAACTGAGTCGTATGAGCCCCATTTGCAAGTGGAAAGTTATCCATCTGCATAACTCATAAGAGTTTTTCAACAGTCCCAAATATTAGGCAAAATGGTACCTGCAAATAAGGTTACATACTGGAACTACAAACAGAAAGAATTACAGATAGAACCTACCACATTCATATTAGGTTGCAAACAAAATCTAGTCCAGATATATTAACTCCACAATATACAAGTACTCTAACCAAATAACAGTCTAGCAGCCATTACAAACTAAATCTAATCTAAACCGCAATGGACTAATCACCAGACAACCATAATCATACAATCATCACCAGTTTCCTATCTTCCACCTTGCATTAAATGAGAAGAAGATGTTCAATGGAAAAGTTCCATTTCCTGTAAGGCAAATGATATTTAATGGCAATATACCAGATAGAGAAACTAAATACACTGACACATCGACATGCAAAGGAGAATATTGAAATTAATAGCAATGTTCCAAAAAGAAACTAGATGCAATGACATAACAAGAACAATAAAATATTCAAAAATCCAAAGAGAATATCATTGTCCAGTAATCTATCGTAGTAAATTTAGTTTGCATTTGAGGAATTGTAATTCCTTGTCTCATACAGTCAATTAGCCACCAATAATGATAACAGAGCAAGAACAATTCTCTTTTTATCTTTTTTCCTAATTGTCGAATACAATAATGGTAAAAAAATTAAAAAAATCATCAGCAAATGTATGATCAAACTGAAAATGCTTAGAATTCTCAATTGAAAGAAAACAGACATATATAGCAATATATTCAGGAGAATTTTTTTTTTAAAAAAAAAGAAAATGTTAGAAATTTTATCTTCTCATTAATTGCTCCTAATCATATTTCCCTCCCGGACAGGGAATGCAAAACTTCATCTACGACTATAGAGGAGGTTCCTTAAATTTGCTTTGAACATTGACACGAAACGCTTATACAACAAAAAATCAATTATTACAGAACAACAAGCATCCAATCCCAACAGTGCACAACCAATTCCACATAACCACAAATTAAATTTCAGCTCACCTTAAAAAAACCTAGCCCCAAACAACCAGAGCGGATCGATCAGAACAATCAAAACACACGAAACTCGAGACGAAATGAAAATCATTCTTCTGATACACGCCAAATGAAAAAAAAAAAAAAGAGAGAAAGAAAGAACAATAGAAGAATGAAATAAATCGACTCAAATCGATCCAATAGGAATAAAAAATAAAGCAAAACAGATTAAGAATTCGATCGCATACCGACATGAATCCTCAGGAAGAGATATCACAAAGCCGAAAAGATGAATTGAGGCGTGAAATATAGAGAGAGAAAGAAAAAGAGAAAAGTAGAGAGAGATAGGTCCAGTCGTCCGTATATAGAAATATATATATAGTGGTGGGTGGGTATGTTTGTGTGTGTATGCAGCTGAATAGTAGTAATAGTGTAATAGACACATACAGCCGCAAGCCGTGTATTGAAATTAGTATCTAATAATAATAATAACTCCAAATAAAGAAAAAAAAATATATATATATATATATATATATGGGAACACTATAAAATTGGAATTTTATTAATTATTTTAGCGTTCTAAGTCCGTGTTTGGATAATTTGTTAGTAGTGTAGGCAAACAGGGCGCCAAGTGATGGAATGGTCCCACCACCCACACAGGAAGGGGACAAAATTGAAGATGGCTACAGTTGTAACGGCAGCCCATTGCCATTACCATTGCCGTTGGCTTTGGGCTTCCTCTTTCCCATTGATTTTTTATTTATGATGAATCATATCTTCAAGAATATTACTCAACAACTATTCTAATACTTTTTTTCTTTTTTGGAATTGGAATAAGAATAAGAGGGTGTTTATTGGGTATTGCGTACAGGCTGTTCAACAACTTGCAGTGCCACTCCCACTCCGTAGTCTGGGCACGGGGACGGAATTTTAATAATTTCCACGTGTTTTTGTTTTTTAAGAGAGGACGATTATTACAAAAGCATGTCACCTGGGATGGATGCAAGCAATGACGTCTTGTTTGTTATTAATACTCACTCGTAAGAGCATCTCATCTCTCAATGGACGCTATGTCCCACCTAAACTCTCAATCAATCATGTGGTGGTAGAATTGCAAAACTAAAAGGAGGAGAATGCTGATTCTATTGCGCACCGACAACAGAGTGAGTGTGAAGTGCAAAACATGAGAGAAGAGACGACCACCACAAATAGACGTAGGCCGTACCAGATGGCCGAGTAAACATCACAAGCAAGCATTGAATAATACTATTAGTACAAAGTCAAAACAGCAGTATGTGACCATTGAAGAGTTACAGATTACGACGTTTCATGCATGCTTGTTGCACAGGAAGAACAAGTATTAAGGTAATTACCCTATGTAATCTCCACTATCACCAGCTTACAAGGGAAAAAGACATGACAGTTCAACCAAAAATGCCTGAATCATGCTCTAGTATTTATAATTAAACACCAAAAGCTATACAATACAGGAAATGGGGATTTTAGCTTGTATGCTCAACTGCAAAATCACAATTATTAAATGCCAACATCATATCATATTTGATAAATGACTCTTCTGGTAATTATAACCTGGAAGCCAATTGGCCACTGGAGGGATAAAGAATGAGAAGAGAGAGAGTTATCTAACAATATACCGTTCCCTCAAAAGATGGAAACAAAAGAGTATTTACATAAGGACAAATATTTAGTCTTAAGCCTCTTCCTCTTCCCCTTCTTGTCTCTGTTCATGCATATACTACAGACTGAAACAAAAAGACTAGCCAGTTTCATCCTCTGAGAGCAGATATGCCAAAAGAATCAGTCTGCTGCTATAGATTTTGCCACCAGAGGGAAGATACTTGACGGATAATTGATCTTGCATCGGCATTCCATTCCTGCAGAATGATACAGTTCAAGTCCCAAGAAAATTTGATTCAACAAATTTGCTGAATTTCATTATACTACTTCTCCAATGTGCCAAGCAGCCTAAGTTAAAAGATGGCTAAAGGGTTAACATGTGTAAGTTCCGAGTCGGTGCCAACAGTACAAAATTAAATTCAAAATCAGAGTATAACTAACTTGTATATTGCAACGAAGAACCCATAAGCAGTGTGAAGAAGCACACTAAATCATCACAATCAACCAAATCCAAATCCCTCACTAGCTTCGTGGATTGCCAGTAACAAGCGTCCCTGAAGCTGTTCCTTAGAAGAATACTCCGGAAGGTCCAGTTGGTTAAAGCTGGAAAGGTTGTAAAGACAAGTGAATTTACAGACATAATTGCAACATAAATACCCAACTGTTGGAACAGATTTGTCAACTCAATACCCCTCGCCATATCATATTCTCAATATAAAGAAATTTACCAAGTATGAGCTGATGGAAGTCTCTCAGGAGCTCCATATGCTTTGTGAATCTGAAACTTCTGTGGACCAGATATGCCTTGCAGTGCCTTAAAACCTTCTAAAGGAACCTAAGAAACCAAAAATCTAAATTAGTGCTTCAAAAAATCTTTTTGAACAACAAGGGCTAATTTCCACTAGCAGTGCCCATTTAGTAGATATCTCATCATCCCAGGAAAAAGTGCAGCCAGCATGGACATGCATATAGACACAGCGTACAAGCTGGTTAGAAACCTTACATCACAGAAAAACCACCAAGAAATACAATAGAACACCCACCAAATAAAGCAGAATATTTCCTAATCTATCCCTAACCATATCTCTGGTAACAAATTGGAAGTAGTGTTATTTAATGCCAAATACTAAAAAGTAAATCAACAAGGTTACAATCTGAAAAAAGATTCAGGAACGACATGATTGTAAGTTAAGCAGGACACTCTAAGAACAGTAAAAACTAAAAATGCTTGGACAAAACTACCAAACATCAAATCAAAGAACAGAACAAGGCAGTACATGCAACAAGGACAAGACCAAAATTATATGAAAAGCAACATAACATTATATATACCTCAGAACCAAAATCAATCCTTTTTGGTTCAGGAGTTTCCTATGTTCTATAACTCACAAATATAATGACTTTATTCTTCTTATCAACATGTTAACCAGGTCCATCTTAATCTACATAAGCAGAAATATCATAATCAAACAATGCAATGCCTGCAGTACATGTCCACTCAAGTTGACATGATGAAAAACAGCTCGGCAATATAAGAGAATCAAGATATCTCAGATGAAATGGATAACCTTTGAGGTTCCGGTTACAAATTGGAGGAATCTTGCCATATCTTCTTTGTTGAATCCTTCAACAACCTCCCAAAACCACTGAACAACATTGGATGCTGCAGTATAGCCAGTATACTCGGTGTTTGCTTTAAGATCAGCCACTACAGAGACATCAAAATCATCAGAAAATTTCATGATAACAAAATGCAATAATCTAACAATCCCTAGAGATGGCAGCCAACTTACAATCAATTTCCGGCAGACCACTGATCAATAATTCCAGCTCTTTATCATTAAAAATAGAAATAAGTTCCCGCGGTACTAATTCATTAAAACCTTCAAGGAATGAAGTTATCTGAGGCCGGATAGCATTCGTCAAAATGTGATCCGCAACGAGGTCTACATATTCATGCTTTGTTTCCTCCGTCACTCTTATATTTCTTCCTCCCGGTTTGAGCTCATAGTCAGTAACCTGGTCAATGTAACCATATTAGAAAAACAGAGATTAAATTTGCATCGGAAGACTTAAATCATGTGTTTTGAACCTCAAAATACAACTGCAAGGAAAGATACACAAATAAAATAAGAGTATAATGAAAACATTCATCCAAGTACCTCTGTCTTCTCATAAAGTATGTGTTTTTCTTCATCTGCGTCCATGCTAAAGGTCAGATCTGGTATTTCGCTTACATCATTCTGCACAAGACGAAAATACAACATAATTAGGAAACCAACTGATTTCATACTAAAGCATGTAGGTGGCTCTTACTCCAACTCACCTCCAGCATCCATTTCAAATTTTTGTAGTAATCAGGATCAACAGCCTCTATGTCATGATAAGTCACCTTTACACCGAGGATGTGTTTGTAAAAGGAGCGAGTAAAATAGACATCAAGCAACTGTCCATCAAACAATGCCTTGGCAACCTATAAGTAGGACAGGATACCAACATTAGAAAATTAAAGGATGGTAACAAAAGATGACAAAAACTCCAAGCACAAGATAGGGCTCTTTGGACAATTACCACACGGCCTACAAATCTGAAATAAGAAAGATGTTCAGTTTGATACACAGAATTAGGATTTGGCTGAAAAGTTGCATTGTTTCCGACAGTGGTGAAAAGCAAAGCTCCTTTGTCAAATATGACCCTTGACAGTAATTGATACCATTCCCTTGTCAAACCACCAGCATCAATACCCTCTTCACCTTGAAAATGCACATTCAGCCGTCCCTTAAGGTCTTGACTTGGTCGCATGCGAAGCTGATTATATGAATCCTCCAAAATGTATGCCCGCCTAACACTAATGCGTAGAGGACCTGAGAGGTGTTGGTCATGCTGCTGCCGAATCCTGGATCGGAAATAAGCCCTTTTGTTGTCAAAATCAATCAGCCGAGGAGCTTTCAGCAGCATTGAGAGTGATTTTTCCAATAGACCAGGATTTTGCCTTACAAAAGCATTAAGAAGACGACGGTGCTTCTCAGCAAATCTGACAAATGTGACAGACCCATCAAGTCTTCTGTAAGAATCTACACCCTTAATAGACGATGGAACTGAAAGTCCAGCAGACTCTTTCACTTCTCTTGCTGTCACATTGTTATGATCTTGCTGCAATGCTGAACCGTTAGCCTGTAGTTTTTCACAAAGAACAAAAAAGCCCTCAATAAATGGCAGAAGTCTCTGAGTTCCAGGGGGAAGGGGAGGAGATGCCGAAGAAGAACCCTGTATCTGATCACCAATGCTAATGGTTGAAACAACTGAAGAGTTGGAGCTTTGACTCAACTCAGATTCCATTTTACCAATGCATTCACTTAGTTCTTTCCATAGTGGCTCCAATGCAACATTTAGCTTCCACATGGTAGCATGCTCTTCCTGTTCCTCATCATCCACTCTATCCTTATCAGTGTCACTGCCAATGGAAGTAAGCGAGCTGAGAATCTGCAGAACTCGAAGAACAGCAGCACCAGCCATGGATCCGGCACTCAGTCCAAGCATGTGCGTATCCCTAAGTGTTATAAGTTCATTGACGGCTGAGCTGCTCAACCTTTGGGCTAACTCTGAAAGCTCCAAAATGAAAAACTTGCGATGAGTAGCAGCTACAGAGGCCAATTTCCTCAGCACATCACCAGCCAATGTGTAAACTTTGTCCGAAAGCCTAGTCAATATACAAAACAGACAAATTCTCCAGCATTATTTCTTTGTTGGAGTATTAATCCAGGACAGCATGATAAAGAGATTGATAAATAAAATTTTGAAAATACTCCAGCCAGAAGTGAATCCCAGACTACCAGATACAAGCATATCTTATTTTACCGCAGACATAAGTCAGCATGAAACTCAACAAATGAAATAGAGAATGATTCAGATTACAAGAAATAGTACCCTTCATGCCCAAGAAGAGCACAGAGATTATGCAAATCTGATTGGGGCAGTAGTAAGAAGATATCGTAAGTCCCAAAGCTTCTCTGACCATCTGATTTGGAGTTCAAAGCACGGGTACTTTGGTCAAGTTGAGTAGATTCTACTCCCAATGCATGAGGCTCTCTCTGAACATTGCTGGTAGTTTCATTGCCAGAAAGCATTTCAGCATTAGCCGCGGTTTCTTCAGTTTTAGAATGGATATCTACCTTGGATGCTGCAGCGTACACAACTACTTGCAGCAAACCCATGACCTTCCAGTGAACAACAACAAATATAAATATTAAGCAAAACATATTTCACTAGCAGTTTTCAACATGAAAATCTGGAAATGAGAATACACACCTGCTCAAGATGCGCAATACTCCGTAAGAATAGTGGTTGACTTAGGAGTCTAAGAAGCAATATCAAAGGAACATCCCCGCTCTGTGAGTTTCCAGAAAGGTTATGATGCTGCTCCCCAATGATTTTATTCTTACCCCGTTCATCCTTGCCTTCTGAATGGTTTACATAAGCTGATTCCGTAATGTTTGAGCCCTCAAAGTGAAACAGAAGACTGGCAACACCAGAATGGTTTGTGGCCAAATAGGTCAGAATCTCGAGTACCCGTCGCACAACTAATGGAGGAACACCTGAATAAAACAGAACCATCCTTGTGAGAAACAAATTCCAACTTATAAAATATTTTTTCATGACCAGGAAAAGGAAAACAAAAGCATACCATCACACAATTGAGATCGGCCATAAACAACATCAGATTGACATCCGTAAAGCCTCTGTTTATTCATTGAAGTAAGTCCACCAGCTATGCTTAAAGTCTCAGGCTTGATCATATCAAGCAGCAGTTGAACTAGAATTGCTCTTGTATCATTGTGTGAGCACAAGTTCAAGAGAAGTCTCTGCAATAGACCTTTCCCGAGAGGCTAAAAGCAAAAGGCAGAAAATCATTTTAGTTCCATACTGCACAGTAGCCATTCAGATACTCATTTTACACAGAAAAGCATCTCAATTTGATATTGTGGAGACGTGAGTCACAAATTGACTTTGAAAGATTAAAAACATTTAAATCTTGAAATGTTCAAGGGATCGATCACACAAAACATCACTTTGATCAAGCATTTAGCAAATAGGCATTGACCAAATTATTCAATGGAATAAATAAACTACCTGTGCCAGTCGTAATAGACGGATTAATGCTTTCAAGCCATTAGCATCCAAAAGTGGTTCTCCTTCAAGTTCTTTCAACTTCAAATTCTCAGCAATAGAAGAAGCCCTCCGCCCAATAGTGACTCCGACACCCCTGTCCATCACTGTCTGCCTGTCAAAACCCAATCTATTTCCCCGGCTATTGAGTCTCTGGCTACTTCCAAACAAGCTACGAGCATGATAATGACTCATTGCTCGGTCCCTGAGCATTTGTGCTTCAGCAAGTAAAGGAGATGGCAATGCTGATAATAGTGCCTCTGAAGAAGTCAAAAGCACCTGGTAGACACAAAGAAAGTAAGTAAATTAAGCTAAGTCCCGAGTACAGAGTTTAAGACACACACCTCTTCACGCAGTTCAGCCGGAAAAGTGGCAATAATTGAAGCATTGTCCATGTCAACTGGTTGTCCTTCTGATTGCTGTGCAATTCTTTGTGCTCGTTGTTGAGCAAGAACCTCAGCTTGAATATCAGGAGGAAGAGCAGCCAAAAACTCGGGATCAATGTCCTCAACGGTAGGAGGTGCGTAAGTAGGAGCTGGAGCAGACCGAGCTTGCTGTGAAGCAAGAACCTCTGCACGAAGATCTTCTGGGAGTGCCTCCAAAAATGTTGGGTCTATACCATTTGCATTAGGAGCCTCATTGTTCAAACCACTTTCATCCGTCTGGCCTGCATCTTGACCAGCCAGACTATTTTGTTGTCGTGATGGCTCCTCTAGATTGATCTCAGAAAGTGGTAATGGTGGGCCAGTCTGATCTCTTTCCACTTCAGTAACATTCATATCAACATCACCACTTTCTGGAACTGAAGCATGATGATTACCAGGCTCTGGCATATCTGATTCAGAGACCAAATGAGCATGACAACTAGACTGATTATCTGGTTCTAAGGATATATCACAGCCCTCGCCTTCAGAAGGCATGCAAGAATTTCCAGGACCATCTGAGGTCCTGTCAAAAGGCTCACCATCCTGAGCAACGGATCCTGAAGCTGTCTCCAAAAGCTCTGTGTCAATAGCATTTCTATCCGTAGTTCCCATGCTATTGTTATCAATCTCACACGGCACATCTTCCATTGCTTGTTGGCCTTCACCTAATTGTTGACCACCTACCTCTGTGTTTACTTCCTGAGACTGAAATTCAGCTAGTTGATTATCTTGCTGATCGTTATTAATATCCGGATCCTCATTTAATTGAGCATCAGCATTATCGACCCCTAATGCCAGTTCATTATCAACGGCCAAAATGGGATCTCCCTCCTGTCTTTCCGCTAATCCTGGGTTCTGAGAAAGCCTTTCAGCAGGAACATTATTACTTAATTGAGAAATGAACTGCTCTTCAACTGCCTGGGCAATCGCAGCAGCATGACCACCACCTTGGGGTTGGCCATCATCCGTCCACCGTCCATCACCTAGCCCTCTTCGACCTGATCCACGCAATGACTCTAAACCAACAGAAAAATCACCTAGTTGGGTAGGTACAGAACCACCCAGCCGATCACCAAATAGATTAGTTGGTGTATTGTCATAAGGAAGAACAGGAGCATCAAACATATAAAAATGGGCTACATCAAGGTTACCAGCAGAAAGGCCTTCTGAATCCCGGGATGAATTCCCAGCAGAGGACCATATTGAAACTAAATCACCAGAATTTGATGGCCTCAAAAGGAGAGGATGTTGAAGACCATTCCCTTCTGTAACCGAGCGCTCATAGGAAGTCCTGTTAGCCTGACGACGACGCTCAAAGCCAAAAGATCTACGAATTCCGAAGAAGTCATCAACATTCACCCCTTCAAAGGCTTCAGCAGAGACATCAATTAGCCCTCCCCCTGTTCCAGGTTGTCCAAGTACCTGCAAATGATCTAATCCATCAAGGGCTTCTCTCCACCTTACCTCAATAACACGGTTTTCATGGAAATCATCATCCTCTTCATCAACCATATCATCATTATATTCATCACCCAAGCCAGCATCATCATGGTCCTCCACATCTGTATCAGCCAAGGACATCAGACCAGTGCCATCTTCAGCTATATCTTCATCCTCATCTTCCCCATCATCATCATCCTCCCCATCATCACCCATGTCATCCTCTTCTTCATTCATATCATCATCTACTCTATTTTCTACGTGAAAACCCATCTCAATTTGTTCTGTATTGGGCACAGCACCACTTTCTTCCATATCTTCACGCATATAATCCACCCCAAGATCCACAGGTGTATCAGTAGTTGGATCCTCCTCAATCCTCATCTCTTGCTCCGCGGACTGGTTTTGATTTGCATTATGATCATCATCATTCTGAGAGATATCTGGGGCCTGCGCTTCTGAACCAGAATTGCCCGTAAGTCCATTTTGACTGCTTCTGTTCTCAGTAGATTGTGATTCTTGAGAAGCAGCAGCGCCAACAAGCTGGGCATCAGGCCTTCCACTTGAACCATTTACTTTTTTCTTGTGCAGTGTATCAGCTCTGAAAACTTGTTCACTAGCATTGGCTGCCCTAGTCAAGCTTTCCAATGACTTGAGTATGAGGTTCACAACTTTTGGGGCATCAGGATGGTCCAAGTCAATTACCTGAAGAATGCCTGAGAGGCAATGCACAATTCCTCCATCTATCATGCTTTTGGCAATGTCAGGTGAACACCCAGAACCAGGCAAGTTGTTGGACGAAGAATTTTTCGATAAAATGGAATATACCAAATCGACAAAAGCAAGGACCTTCTTATCAGGTAACAAACTGCTAATTGATGAATTGCCTTCAACATTGATAAATGAAGATAAGGCTTTGACAAGCTCATTCACCACCCTTCTCCTTCCTTCACTAGAGCGACCAGCCAATACAACCAAAAACCATGAAGCTTTTTCAGAGAGCTTGTCTCTCCATTCATCGGGGCCCGCAGATTTATCTATTGAGAGGGGAAGAAGACGATGCAACACATGATGAACTATGCCCCCCTGTCCAGGACATTCGTAATGACTTGACCCACGCAGTTGACACATTTCCAGATCTCGTCTCAAGATTACTCCAACAACATGAACATACATAAGCAGAATATCACTCAATAACTTCAGAACAAATGTCACCTTAGCTAGGGCTGCAGATTTCTCTGACACGTTGTCTGATCCTATCTTTATTGTTTCATCAACCTTCGATTTACCCTTCATTTTGTTAGTTGGTTCATCTACCTCCATAGCACTTGGATGGCCTGTGCAATCATCTTCGCCATTGTATGAAGGATATGTGGATACAATTTCAAGAAGATAATCTATCACCTGAGTAAGATTAGCTGAGACCTTTTTGTGGACTTTGGAGTACTTAATAGATCCATCATGTGCCTTACTTTCAGTTATTCGTATACATTCGTTAGTAGATACTCCAGTCTCAATGCCAGATGCTTTTAACTTCTCTTTCTCTTTGTCTTTATCTTTAGACAGCATGATAATGCACCTGCCTCCTGATGACTCCAACTGACATACAGCAGCTACTGCCCTCATGAAGACCCCTGGATCTCTGGATATAACAGGTGCCATTGATGTCAAAAATGTTCTTGCCGATATACGTCCACCATTCCTGCTTCCACTCAGAGTTTGCCGTATCTCTAGCTCCATAGCTGTTTGCAGCGTCTGAGGATCTTCAAGAAGATGTCGAACAATAGCAGATGCTAAGGTATCATAACCAGGAAAGAAGCAACTTCTTGGAAGGCCAAAAAGGGCAATCAGGCCACCACTTTCAAGGAATTGCACAGCCAAAGCATGTGATTTTGTCAAGCGAGCACATAACTGAAGAGCGGCCTGCATAATCATAGGGGGTACGTGTCTTCTAATCAAATCACAAGCAATTACCAGTACCTTACGACTCTCCTCCATCGTCAAATAACCTGTTGGTTTCCCAAGGATTTTCTCAAATGCAGAACCATCTTTAGCAGAGTCATCCTTCTCTACATCAACTGAAATTGATTTTTCCTCTATTGCCTCAGGTGATGTTTGCTTTCCGGACGAGCCAGATAAAGACCCAGGTACTGCTCCCTCATCAGCATCAGAAGATATCTTGGGCCTGGGCTGCACCAAGTTATCCAAGATAAGAAGTAATGCACTGATGCATTTAGGGACGAGGAGCTCTTTTGAAGCCTCCGTCCTGGCCATAAAATTCATCAAGATATCAATTGCAATCAAGACAACCCCATTTTGAGCAGCAATTTCTCGGGTACTTCCATCTTCAGAAAGAAGCAATGCTACAGTATGCGAGATCATACCCAATGCACAGCTATCCTTAGAAAAGTCAAGTGGGCAAAGCTTCAGCTGCTGAACAAGATAAGAAATTACTTTTGACCGGTCTTCCCCTTTGTTCCTGCTGCAAAGAGTCCCAAGCAAATCTGTCAGCGGGAAAGCCATGGAATCACTACTCTGAAACAATTTCATCGCCACAGCAAGGATGTTATCAGCAGGAGGTGTCTTTGCTTGACCCTCTTCTGAAGGGACATCAGCGGGCTTGTCAGCACCCTCAACTTTAGGTGTTTCTGTTGAACTTCCTAAAGATAAAGCCAGTGCACGAGCCAGCTCGTCATCCTCCTGCACGGGATCCTCAGCATGACTGAACAACCATTCCATTGCCATCTCAACACTATTTGTTTCCACTCTCCTCAACGCCTCCTCAGCTCTAGCTCTTGAAAAACCCATCTCAACAATTGTAGCAATGGTAGCTTCATCAGGAGGAGGAGGCATAAAGCGTTGGTTCGCAGTCGCAGATAATCCATTTCGATTCTGTTTCACATCACTAGCGCCATTGTATACATGAGTAATTAGTGAAATGATTGAAGTGATAAAACCAGGACTACAATTAGGAAACATTGGATGGTTCCAGACAGGAAGTATAACATCCAGAACTTGAGACTGCAGCATGCGGACAAATGCCTCCGGGTCTCTAGGAACAGGAAACAACCCAATGGACAGACCTACTGCAACAGGCTGAACAAGTAGCTGAGCCTGAGATGCTGAGGTTGATGATAGTAGTAACCCAGAATTCACAAAATACTCGAGCTCACGACAATGACTCTGTAGTGTATCGAGCAACCATGAACTGTGAGACAGTTTGCTCCCTTCACCACTCCTTTCATTATCAACACCCGATGTGGAAATAGTGTAAGGAACAGTCCACAACAACTGACTTGTTGCTTCAAATGTTGTAAGAAGCTCCTTGAAGGTTCCATGGACATAGAAGTTATTAATCATCGCTGTGTAACAAGTGCGCCGCCTACTGTCAAATGTAAGAGCCATCATGTCATCCACAACCTTCCCAAGATAGCGACACTTGACTGACAGCGATATATCAGCTCCAGCAGAGTTGGAGTACCCTGAGAAACCCAGAGCCTCCAAGAAAACTTTTGCAAGGGCAGTTCCAATAGTCTTTGAAGCTGAACTTAAGGATCCAGTTTCAGTCCTTCGACGATTTGGTGAAGTAAAACCTTTCACTAGTGCTGTGAAGAAAGAGCGCATGGTTGAAGCAAGCTTATTAAGGTTATCCAAGACCAGTACTTCAGGACTTTTCTTCTTCATTCCATGGGGAGGATTCTCTGCACTACTCGCCCCAGCTTCAGAATCAATTTGGAAAGCTTCCAAATGCCTTCCAGTCCTGCCACCACGCAGGCGACCCAAACTATGTCGACTGCGTCGACTGAAACCTTCAGTTGAACGAACCACAGATATAAAGTCGCGTTCAAGCCCCCATTGTGAATGAGAACTGCTTCTGATTGAGACAGGATTCATGTATCTCACAGAGGGAATATTAGCATCATCATCACTTTCCCTTCCAGCCACATTAGATGGACCTGTATCTGCACTTTCAGGCTCCACGTCAACATTCCGCTTCTCCTCCACCTTCAACTCACAGCACAAGGATACTTGCCACAGAATTTCCCTATAAACCTTCCCAAGATCCTTTAACACATCTGCATCAGCAGAACCCAGTTCGGAGACGATTGTAGTGGTCCCTTTTAACAAAGAATTCGAAAGAGACAGGATGCCTTCCAAAGTAGAGAGACACCGCAAGACCTTTACTCTCTTAGAAAATTCCACCTGAGCGAGTTGGGATCCCCTAATCGAAGTCAAAAGTTCCTCCGTAGACTTCAAATGATCTCTCAGGAAAGAACATACTGCACGAGCAAGTGAGGCAGAATGCTGCGGGGAGAAGTTCTTAAAGGCAACAGCTATGCTTTGACCAAGAGAAACCGAGAGAGGCATGAGAGGCAAAGTGAATAATTGTAGGACACACTCAATTCCCTTCTTCTCAACAAAAATTCGGCAAGTATCAGAATTCTGAAGTATTGTTTCAAGGAGACGGGCAGCATTGCTTATACAATCAGGCAAAAATGATTCCACGTTCGTTGATGAAGCATCGGGGACTACGTCAGTCAATTGCTCGCTGCTTCCAGGTCTGCATGAATCCCTATCATCCATCGTGGTCACATCTCTATTCTCAGATTCAGTTTCCATGGGAACAGGTGGAGAGCTGCTAGGAGAATCCGTGGATAGAGAAGCTGATTCAAGCCCAGACCCAATTTTTGCAATTTTAGTCAGTATTTCAATCAGCATGTCAACTCCTGGTCCGCGCAATGAGGAAGCATGGCGCATTAGTTCATCCAGGCCACTAGACAAGGAACCTGAAGTATCAGCTGCAAGGGCTCGCAGGTAAAGTTTGGAGGTAAAAACTTTTACAAAGCATCTCAGAGCATTGCGTTCCTTGACAGCTTGAAGGCCATTGTTGTTCAAACACAAGGCATCAAGACACTGAGGTATGCAAGTAATAGCCTCTGCCGAGCAAAGAACACCATCCATTATAGCATCCATAAAAGCAGAAGGAAGACCTGCTGCTTCTAGGACAGAGAAGCAGGTAGGATCTTTGTGAATTAGATCACTCATCACAGTAGCTGCAAGTGAGAACACACCCCCACCAAAATCTTTCGCCCTTTTGAATATTATACACAAGCAATGTGGCAACAAGCTCTCTTCTGTACCATACATACGAGCTGTTGTCCCAGGAGCATAAGTTCCCAGTGAGATAGCACGAAGCAAGGCTTTCATCAATAACCTTCTGTGATATGAAACCAATGCTTCAGAATAAAGAGGCTGCAGACTATCAAGCTCAGCAGAAGTACCTCCTACTACTTGAGAACCACCACACTCTGAACTGTCAACGTCAACAGAAGTACTCTGCTGCTTTGAACCATTTTCAACATGAGACACTTCTACCATTAGGCGTGATATAGTATCATCTAAACCACCCAAATCTCGGAAAAGAGCAGCTGCTGGATTGCTGTAATCCATAAAGGCTTCCAGCACATGTACAGCTGTACTAACCAAATGCAAGTGTTGAGGATCTGTATCTTTCAACAGAGGCAGAAGAGTGGGGATAAATCCTGCTTCACGCATGGCTGAGCAACCTGATGATGATGACACCAAAACAGTAACAAGAGATAACAGAGCCTCTGCGAAAACAACAGCCCATTTCGACGAATTATTAACAACAGCGCCAATAGCTTTCTGCATAAGGCTAGATAGAATACCACGGTGACCTCCAGATGTTACAGCAGTCAACACGGTAGGCTGACGCGACCTATCTTGACAAAGGGCAACCAGGGAAAGAAGACATAGAATTCGAATTTTCTCAGGAACTGCATCTTCATGGCTCAACATAGTAACCAACTCATTAATGAACTCTGGCTCGGTGTTGAAGAAAGAAACCAGGTCATCAGTATCACTACATGCCTGCACAAGAACTATAAAAGCATACAGGCGGATACATGTATACTGCTGCCGTGCCTCCAGGGAGCTAAAAGCCCTAGCAAACCGCAATCTTGTCAAAAGAGAAAATCTCAAATTCTGGGGCACTTTATATTCTACTACTAACTTATTCAGAACTTCAAGATCAGATTCTTTTGTTGCATTCACGTCTGGCACATGTATAATTTGTAAACCCTGTGTTGACTGTTCCATTAAAGTGGGTTCACTTACAGATTCATTCACGGCATAAAATTCAAAATGCAGAGTGCTACCCAACTCAAGGGCAACTGGGTCAGACCCATTTCGCAAAGCACATGAAATCAATCCAAGACCTTCTTCTTTTCCCCCCCAACCCTGAGCAAAAGAAAATAATCTTGAATTCAGAGAAGCATCTCTTATGATGTATTTTCCGATGGATTTCTTCAAAAAAGCAGCCAAAGTCTGTAGGCAAGCCTCAACAACATCCGGATAGGTGGAAGCAAGCAGAGATGATAAGTGATGCTGCACAGAGTAGTTGGACAAGTAAGACAACAGCACAAAATGGACACTAAACAAGAAATTCATTGAAAAGCACAAGCATAACATGGAGTGAAACAACAATAATATGAAACTTCTTCCAGCGTAAACTTGCAATTCTGCATCTCCATGTGCATATGATATATTGTGAATCAAATTTGGCATTCTCCAATGTTTATTATTCAAAAGAGAAATGTAGTAGGTCGGGAGAAGGCCAACTTCTATCTGGAATCTGCAATTAAGAAGTTAATTATTTTCAAGCCAGAAAGTATTGAACATGCATAAGCCTAATTTGGACTGTCAAACTTTCTAGCATTTCTCTAATCAGTTAAGCATTAGCTTGGATTTCACAAATTAACTGGTGTTATGATCGAAGAAATGTATTATATTACTGAAGAAATACTAATAGGTCCAGAATTTATATGAATTTTTCATCAAAAATCTTTATCTCCACAAAGGAATCGAGCATGCAGATGCCCCCTACATTGAAAACAAAATTTAATTTTGGTCTCTCATTATATTTGGAGAATACATTATACATCCATACCACCAAAGCTTTTCTTTGAGACACACCCCGAGTATTTCCTAGCCACTGGTACCCCTCAGAAAGACAAATCAGTAAACTTTTCTCTGAGTGGATGCATAAGAAGCTTGAAAACTACAACTTCCGCAGATGTTAGGAACAAGCAAATGATACTATATCCGTACACCCTCTCTCTAAGTTCTGCCGCTAGTATAGAGCATGAAATCTCACTACCAATTCCACCTTTTCCCCCCACCCCCGCCACTCTCCCTAGTTCACTGCCTTCCCACCATAACATACTGAAAAATACCTAACGAAAACCAACGGAATAACACCTAGTCATTTCTTCTAGGCTAACTATCAACCACATTGCCTAAAGCTACACTTTGTAATGCAACAGCGATGCACCTAGGAATAGTACGGCATGCAAGTCGGATTGTGATTGTTTTTTAACTTGGCTGAGGCAAAAATTACTTTTTATCGTGGTCCCAAATAGTCTCCATACTCATATTATGATAAAATTACCAAAGATACACTGGTCACATATGCTTCGTGATTAAGTTGTATCGTATGAAGGGAAAATACCAGTTGGATGTGAGAACTACCTAGTACAGAACTTATCCACAATCTACATATACCATAGCATACCCAAACTGGCCCTTACGACTTTTTGAGCTCACAAACATAATATACCAGGAAAAAGTTTCTACACAATCAGGTCATATTACAATGAGAAGACTTTGGATGTTACTGCAGTGTTAAATAAGCTGTTGTTAAGCAAATACAATGCTAGCTCACTTGCATCAACTACTTCAGTAGCTATACGGTAATTTTCCTTTTCGCTAAAACTTGGTGAAGTGTCAAAACTTTTAAGAGAATACTGAAGGCTCCATATGACAAGCCAGATATGTTTCAGAACAAATAAGATAAAGACAAGTACCTCATAAGAGCTGTAGAAATGCTTATTAGTGCAGTTCTCCAATATTACTCTTATGACACGGAGAATCTGCAGAACAGCATCCCTTGGGAAGGGTGGATCAGCTTCCAAAAAGTTCTCCTCAAGCTGCAAATCTTTCCTTGGTTTAATGAATTTCTCGAAAAAGGTATCGAAATGATTAAACAAGTCGACCCAATGATGGAAATCCCCCTGCATTTACACAAAATCAGTATCACTATAGCAAGGAATACAAATGACATAGTTGGCCAGAGTTCATTTATGCACCTTATCAAACTCCCAAGAAAAGCTTTTCAGTGGTTCTTCTATATTCTCGAGTGGTGTAGCAGTAACATTGTTGATGAAGGCTTTGATCTTTGGAGGCTGCAAGAAGCAGATGGTAGGTCCATTACTTCCAAAATTTGAATTCTTTGGTATTGATACCACGACATAAATAAAAATAAGTAAAACAAATAAAGACCCCAGGAAAAGAATGGTAAGGAACTTGCTGCAACTTAATGAGAAACAAATGAACAGCTTTCAACTCATTTAAGCCAATCACTACCAAATCCCATTCACTAAAATAAAATCAGTAGCAACAAGGACCAAGCGTTTCACAACATTAACTAGAGAAATTAATATCTAAAGATAGGAACCCCTGAATAGTTGTGGGGATGAAAGAAACTATAAGCATCAAAGACTAAGAAATGAACCCAATGCAACCAAGATGAATTACAAGGGTAAACTTCCAAAGGTTTCTACAACAAAAACAGGTAAACCTCAAAAACGATAAGGTTGAGCCCAGTACAACCAACAAAAGATGAGTTTCATCGCCGAGATAAGCAAAACATAGAGTTGCCATATATATGAAAGAGAACAGGGTTTTAAAATAAAACTCCAGTTAACAAATTGGAGCTTTAGAAATCCATATTCTGTCCAATTAAACGAACGTCATGTCCTGCTCAAATAATACCGAAAAAAAAATTAAAATTGTATATATGTATGCGACGCTGCAACACTACCCGAAATTAAGAGCAGCAAATAAATTTAACCCTAAGAAGTATCCCACTTCAGCGAAATTCATTCAAAATTGAAATAATGATCGGAGCACAAAAATAATTCCACTGACCACTTCAAGTGCCCTCCTTCGCTTCAACTTCATCTCTTAAGATCAACCAAATGCGACCATTGGCCGATTCAAGTAGTAACAGAGAGTCAATCAATGAATCGACCGATTCAAAAGCTGCAAGAATCAATCAAAACTGCCCAAAATAAAACAAGAGAAAACAGGGTTAGGGAGATTTCAAGTTAATAACGAGATAGGGGCAGGATCGGAAGGTGGAAAAATGGTTTGATTAGGAAAAAGTGACAGGATTTGAATTAGAGAGGGATTGTTAATTCCGTATATTGACACGATATGAAGATCGTGATTTTCTAGGGTTTTCGTAGAGAGGGTTTTTCTAGGCGATTGGTGATCGCAGAGAGAAAATTGTAGAGGGAGAAAAAGAGAAGAAAATTTACACTGAGGATGGAGTTGTGCTCCTTATATAAGCATCCATAACAAAGCTGGAAAAAGGAGTCCTATAATTATAAATAATAATAATAAAAAAAATATTCACAAAAATAAGGAACGTAGATATTCGAGAGTCGGCCCATGATTGGTTGTGATTGAGCTTTTAAAATTCTACTATTTTTTAAAAAAATCTAGTTAAATATATAAATATATCAATTTACTATTTTATTGGTTATTATATTTATAATTTATTAACAAACATATTGAACTAATTATATTAATTAATATTTTTAAAGTATGATTTAATGTCATCGTCTTTCTTGAGACGAAAGATACTTAAGAGTTGGATACGACGGTATTTCAACAAAAATAATTATATTAAAAAAAAGGAAATTTGAAAAAAAAAATTATGTGGAATTATCAAAAGTGCCCTTATTTAAAATCAATATTTACTTCTTTCTCTCTTTCCTCGTCCAGCACTTGAATTAGCAAAAAAAATAAATATAATGGAATGATTGTTTATCTATACTATTATAAAAAGCAAATCCTGTTTTTATTAATAAATGTCGGTTACTTACACTGCAACACTAAATTTTAAAATTATCGAAAGTATCCTTATGTATCTATCTATCTACATTAATCCATACTATTATAGTGCAAACCTTATTTTTACTAATAAATAGCGGTTACTTACACCACAATACCAAATTTTAAAATTTATACTATTATATAAACAAACATTGTTTTTACTAATAAATGGAGATTACTTATACCGCAATACCAAATTTTAAAATTACCAAAAATATCCTTATGTATCTATCTATCTATACTAATTTATTTATATAATACAAACCCTATTTTTACTAATAAATAACGGTTACTTACACCGTAACACCAAATTTTAAAATTACCAAAAATATCCTTATTTTTCCTCACAATGGGTTTTTTAACTCACAAAATGGCGATTAATGACACCGCGACACAAATTTTTTCTTTATGTCGATAATACCCCTGAGGTAGTTTTCTTTTATTTTCTTTCTTTTTTCTAAATGCATTGTGTTTGTTTATATATATAATTTTATTTTCTATACTAATATAAAAAGAAAAGGCCTTTTCAACTCACAAATGGTGGTTAATGACACAACGACACTAATTTTTTGCTATACCGATAATATCCTTAAGGTTGTTTCTTTCTTTTCTTTCCTTTTTAAAAAAATGCATTATATTGGTTTAAATATATAATTTTCTTTATTTACAATAAATTTTAACGTGCAATATTATTTTATATGCACGAAGGGACGGCGTACCACAATGACTAGTTATGTTATAAACCAACAACAACAAAAATAATCAATAATTAACCACTAAAAACTATTAAAAACCAACTAATCCAATACAGTGAAATTAAAGAATTTATCTTTTCTTTTTCAATATGTTAGTCCATAATTTTAAACTATCACATTTTTTTCATCATTGATTTTTTTTTTTTTAAGTGAAAGCGATGAATATTATTAATTGAACTAAATTGGTTACAACCAACCATCTCGACTATTAATCTTTAATAGAGATAATTACAACAATTATACATTGATCAATAATATTACATAAATGAAAGTTAAACAACCCTTTACTGTATCACTATACAAACAGTCATACTATACAGTAGATTATCATTCCACGTATTGATGGGGATTTGAACCCATGACCTCTACAGTCATGGGACCTCAACCTTAAACACTAGGCGAAAAAATCATTAGTTTTTCACCATTGAATTAAACATTGAGTTTATTCATTATTAAATCCACAACAACATCCCACCAACGCCTATTTCCAATAAAATGGGAAAATTCTAATCAACCTAAAACACAAACAAATTCAGCTGATTCTAATGAATTTATATTAATTTGAGGGTAAATTACAACCACCTCCCCTAAAACTTGGCATAATTATAAATATTTTTTCGTTATTTAAAAAATTACAAATACCCCACAAGGTTTGTAAATTTTAATTAAATGTCTGAAATCGATCATTTTGACCTTGAATTTTTTATTAAAATTATAATTACACTATTGTTCTTCTATGTAAAAAATTTAAAACCCATTGTAGTCCAAATTTTTTTAAAAAATTAAATAAAAAATAATTCAATACATATTGCATAATATATATATATATATATATATATATATATATGCAACTCAATGTAAATTAATGGTTGTCATCCATTTCCTTCATGTTTTCTTATCAATAGGAGTGTCATAATGGTTGGCAGGCAAAAGTTAAAATTCTTGGGGCCGAGCTATTTTTCCGATCCACCCTTCACAAAGATATTTCCAACTCAACTCTACTCTATCCCTCTTCTTTTTTATACTCGAATGGTAAAAAGACGTATTTTATTATTATTTTTTTCTGTCCAAAAAAAAAAAAAAAGAAAAGAAAAGAAAGTAGTGATGTGTATTTGTAAATTTACAGAGTGCAAAAGTGACAGGCTTATGATAAAAAAATGGTAGTATATAAAGGGTGAAATTCCAAGAGTAAAGTAATGGAGGCTTTCTTTACCAACCAAGCGATTTTCTTGTCACTTTAGCAGAATTCTTTCATTAAATGAAAAGCAGATTATGCTTTTCTTAGAGCCCAAGTAGATGCAGTAGAGGATACACACACAAACAACAAAGGCAAACACATGCAACTTCATTAAGTAATTGACTAATGATACTAGCAGAAAGGGACCTAAAAGCTCATGCCCCAGCATACAAGGCAACTCAAAAGTTGGAGGGCAGGCATTAGAGTACAGATACAGATTTCTTATCAGGGTCATATGAAGAAGTCATTTAAGAACAAATTTTTACCTAAAACTCGACACTTTTCACTCTCCTCAACGGCGTGAAGATGTGGATTTTGACGTAGTTGTGCCTGGGTTTAGTAGCTTCAATATCTTCGGTCAACACTTTACATTGTCGTTGAACTTTAGAGCGGATTGCATGAGCCAGAATCAAGAAGAAACGACGTTGACCTGTTGGACCTTGAGAACGAAATGGTTCATTGTCCACCATGGTTCAAGTCTCCGAAGGGGCTTAAGAGTATTTGCGGTTCTGATTACAATCCGGAAAAAGAAAACCATCTGAAACGACTGATGTAGGAAGTAGCTCCAAGTGTCTATTTACACCTGAGAACTTGATCAGTCCTCCCTGAGGAACTCCTACTTTTCCAAAATCATCATGACCTGAATAAGCTCTTGAGAAACGTGTTGACGACAGCTTCAGAAAAGAAAACCGTTGAACTGGAAAGAGTAACATATGGTGTGTGTCAGAATCTTCGCGAGGGTTCTTGGGGGTATTTATGTTTGGTAATGGCTTGTCACAGTTTTCTCCAGAGTCATTTATTACAAGCCTTCAGTCACTATCATCTGTTAGCTCAAACACTAAGTTTCGAACTATAGCTGCCGAATTGTTAAATGGTGATTTTCCATCACTGTGCCTGCAGAGAGAGAGTGCAGGTTGCCGATTACTTGGAGTAAGCCCAAGATTATCAGACGCCAGCAACAGACGCTTTCCAACTTCAGGTTCTCTGAGCTTCTGTCTCGATGCTTCAGAACTGGGCTTCTCCAACCACACATCCTGAGATACTCGAGAAGGTATGCGGCATGTTACTGGTGACGTTATACCAGACTGACTATTCAAGTTTTTGCAATCAGCCCTCTTGTTAAGCCATTCCTTATGTCTGTTCCGGACTGTGGTAAAAGGGAAACCTGAACTAGAAGCCACTTCATCATAATCTGAAAAGTACTTCTTGATAATTCCTGAAACTGATACTGACTCCGAGAATGTTTCACTAAGGGCCACAGCAATCACATCACTGTCACACTTTTTACTCCAATTTACTTCAGCTATAGAAGCAAATTGACCCACCCTTTCCTTTTCAATAAGAGGCTGCTGAATAGATCCTTGTCCGGGGCATCCAACTTTGTGCTTTCTCTTCACATTCTTCCTTTTCTTCTTTCTTTTCAGTAAACAGACAACTGCAGGAACTCTCAGCACCGCAGCGTTGAGGTATGGAAATCTATGTATCTTAACTTTCTTTCTTTTGCATTTTGTTCTCTTCTTATCCGTACACATCACGAAACCCCCCCTTCCAACTGAATCGGCAACAACATTAGCCATTTGATCAGGAATGCTCCACGAATCCACATCCATCTGCAGAAACCAAGTACCATTCGAACCCAGAAAAGCGAACTTGAGAGGCAAAGACTCAGACAAGTGGTAACAGTGTGATTCTTGCTGCACCTGGTATCATTAAGAGTACAACAAGATGTATTTCACTGGAGCATTCAGACTCAACAGTTAAATAACCGGAGGAAGCAATAGTTAAAGAACATACCATCAGTGCATTAACCCTAATACTTCCAAATTCGGGGAAACAACTCAGATGTGCCCTTTCGAGCTCTCCTACAATGAAGATATAGATCATCTTTAAACATGCAGAAAACCATTCTAATAGCCAACTATTTAGATTACATTTGGATCGAATCATTTGAATTACAGGGCGTGAGTAGGAAGTAACGATTTCAAACGACTCCAATCTTGGGTGAATTCAGAATCCATCATAATATTTCAAACAATAACTCGGAATGGTTAGTAAGGATTTTAAACCACAATAGTCGAAATTATCCAAACAAGTACAAGGGATTTGTTTTAACGGATTCATAAACCTCGACTCTCCTCAAACATTTTACTAGATACTAAGTTTGTTTGAGAATAACTGTGGGGGACAGAGGTGGAAGAGGGGTGTTGAAGCAAAGACACAGCAAAACATGGATACACCAATGTCTAGGCCAGCAACATTCTCTTAACATTCCCAGTTTATAACATTATAACCAATAACCTAGAAGGGATTCCTCGTACAATGACAGAAGCCCAATGCTCAAGATATGGACGGAACCCACTTACACATTCCTCAGAATCACCCCAATAACCATTAAAGTTCAGATTTTTAAAGGGGCAAACCCAGAAAACGGAAACAAGAATCGATTTTTCATGAAATTTCAACTGAACATGAAAGATAAACAATGAAGAAATCCATCGAAAAGAACAGCAAGAATGAGCAAAAGCATAGACTAGACTGGTAGAAGTACTAACTCTTCAACTCCTTCACCGTGACATCCGGAAAAACAGGAACAGCAAGGCGGGTGCCCAAGTTTGTCTCTACAAAGACTGGTATTGGAACATTGGAACAACCCATTGAAGGAACTGCATGGATTCTCCACCGCTTTTGGCAGAACCCACTTGAAAAAAATTTGAAGGAAAAAAGAACAGACCTTTTTTCTTTTTTTGGAACAAAGAAAAAGAACAGACTTTTCTATCTAGTTCACTGTATTCCCCAAGATTAACACGCTTTATACCAAGAACCGTAAAGGAGACGGATTCTCCGAGAGGAATAAAAGAGATCCCCAACACGCTTTTCAAGCTTTTCTCTCTCTTTTTTTTTTTTGTTAATTTATTAACTAATCTTTTTATCTTTTTCGTTCTTGCATTCATCTTCTTCTTTTTCTGAATGAGAATGGAGACAGTGTCACCTCTTTCCCGCGTGAGCTCTTCTCTCTCAATCTTCCATTATGTTAATACACTTCCATTGTCAATGCGTTGCCCACTGGCAGAAAGAGTGGTGAATACTAACGTGCTTCGCGTCGGCGCTTCTACTTCTGCACCGGGGAAGAACTATAATAAAGAGAGAAATTCGGGAGAAAACTTGTCTAAAACTTCAAGTACTGGAGCTAAAACAGGTAACCATTTGGGGCTTGCTTGAAATTGGATGAAATCAAGACATGAACTTAGTTCTTGAATGGAATCTGTTTTTGTCTTATTTGCTCGTATCATGATTAGACCTGAAGAATGTTTCCGCCTTCTAGGAAAAGAACTATTGTTTCGTTCTTGAAGAATTTGTATATTGTTGTGTTACAGGTCGTCGACCGAGAGTCACTACTGGAGGTAGAACAGGTGTACGATCTTTTGATTTGCTTTAATTCTGGTGAATCAAAATGACTTGAATTCTTGGGTCCCAGTTTCTGTTTTTCTCTTCCAGTTCTTCTGTGCTAATGGGAGTTAGATAGTGTAATCTTTTGTTAGACTATATTGATCTGATGTCACGGTACAGGCCGATATAATGGTGCGAGCAAAACGGAGAAGCTAAATTTGGAAGTATCGCCTCATAGAGCTGGTATGCTTCTTCAAGTATCATACTTCATGTTAGCCTTCTTTTTAAAGGCATGGTAGTGATTGTTGTGTAAATGTTTTTTCTTGAGTAAAGTATTTCATTTATGCTTAGGAAACCAAGCTTTTGCTTAAGAACTGGATTAATTTATAACACAAACGGCAATTCATGAGCATGTGCGTAACCATAATCATCCAGCAAATGCTGCTGAACGGGTTCAATCACATATAAGGATGAGTTTGGAGATCTCTCTTGATGCTCCATGTAATAGTGCAGGTGCTATCTTTTATGGATTTTCAAGAACTACATGATCATCAGCAAACACAATTTAGAGTCACCATATAACCGATATATAATAATCTGAGATAAAAACCATTATGGGTTAACACCTGAATGTTTCACTAATTCAGAAATTAAATGAAAAAAAAAAGATCATGCTAAAGTAATCAGAGGTTGTAACATTTTCATTTTTTACCTCTTCTCCCGGCATTATGTAGTGTCTGCTGTGAGGTTGATGCGCATTCAGCTTGGTGGTGCATTTGCTGACCTGTTGAATGAGCAAGGCAAGGGTTCAGGGGACAATGAGATGGGATACGTTGAGAGAACTCTTGGTTTCCGAACCCGTGATTTGGATGATAGAGATCTCCGACTGGTTTTTCTCACTTACCCCTCTCACATTTAGTGTTCAAATCCGATCAGGAAGGATTGTCAATTTAAATCTGGGATTACAAGCAAATTGGAGAAAATAAAGTGTTTTCGTGTTAATGTCTCTTGATACTATTCACTTTGTAGGTAACAGAAATTGTGGGGGGTACTATCCGATGGAGAAGATATCTTGATCATTTGATTCTTTCACTGTGTCATGATGAGAACACTTTCAGAACCATGGAACCTCTTCTATTACAGGTTGATTAGAGAGCTGTTTGTTTCTTTTTGGATGACGTAATGCTTTTATTTTCACCAACCAAAGACCACTAAAATTTTTCATTGTGTTTTGAGCTTACACATATGCATGCACATGTACGTTGTGGGACTTAAGCTTACACATGTTTGCTTTTAGATTCTTCGAATTGGTTTCTACGAGATCGTCAAGCTTGAAATGCCTACATATGCAGTTGTTGATGAGGTAAGTGGACTGTTAAAATTTCAACCTTGAGTTTTTCTTGTTTCCCTTAGTTTTATCTCCATCAATAACCATGAAGATATTCACTTGAAAAGGATTCTGTAAACAGATCATCTTGATAGACATGAAACTTTCTCGTCTTGGATGCAATTTATCCATGTTCATGATGATAGCATTTATATCCTGTCATTATTCCAGGGCTGCATGATGAATTTAGTACTGTTATGCTTCTCTCATACATTAAACTGTGGGACCATGGTTGTTCTAGATATCCATATGTTTCAAACTCCAATATAGATGATCTTATTTTTCTTGCTGGTCTGAATGTACTTTCCTTTTCAAGATGTGTCCAGCTTCGGCACAACATTAGAAGCTCCAATAAATACCTGAATAACTATATGTAATATAATGTTGCATGAAACTCCTTTTCTCTTTAGTATTTATGTATTTTTTCCATTTGGGTATGACAGAATGTAAAGCTTGCAAAAGTTGCACTAAGACCTGGTGCTGGTAATATGGTCAATGCGGTTTTGCGGAAGCTTGTTTTGCTTAAGGTCAATCGTTGCTATACGAATATGCTTCTTTAGCTTTTATCAATGACATTTTACTGATTTTTCCGTCTTTTGAGTGTCTGCAGGAAACTAACTCACTCCCTTCACCAAAAGTGGAAGGTGATGACCGCCAGCAAGCACGTGCGCTGGCCACCATTCATTCTCATCCTGTTGTAAGTTTGTAATTGTTACCTTTCATCTCACAGTAGTTAGGACAATGTAATTCACATAATTAACCTTGCTGTCTGTCTAAGTGTTTTCAACCATGGTGGTAAAAACACACATTTAGTCTCTCCTAGTTTTCTGTATTTACTATTTTTACTCTTTTGAAGTCTGAAATCGTTGTCTACTTAAATGGCAAGGTGAATCATTATTACTTACAACTGTAATAACCAGCCAACACGGAGACACCATTTTAGCGTGTGTTGTTATAGTTCCTCCAGTCTTCCATGGACAAGTCTAGTATTGTTCAGTATTATTACTGGGCTGTGGCCCGAGCTAGGTATTAGGAATACATATTGAATTTCTTACGACATGCAAGATTTGTAGATTATAGAAGAACATGAGTTTCCTTTGATATTAGTCTGGCATCTAGGATCCCACATGCCTTGCAATTCATGTGGACGCTATACTCATGTACTTTGATTTCTAGTGGATGGTGAGGCGATGGGCAAACTACCTTGGTCTTGAAGAAGCTGTTAAGTTAATGACATGGAATAACTCTGATCCTTGTTACAGTCTCAGGTTTTTCTTTTCTTTTCCTCTTTTTTCCTTTCTTTCTTTTTTTAATTTGAACAAGATACTTTTATCTTCAAAAGCAGATGTCTGACTGTTGCTCACTTTGTCTTGTAATAACAATCTCAGAGCAAATACAGCTAAAGGATGCTCAAGGGCTGATCTAGTGACAGAACTTGAAGTGTCAAAGGTAGTTGCTTAATTTTCTTAGTACTTTCTTTCACATGCACACACACTTGTTGAAAATGGCATTGTTATTGTGGCTAAATTTGAGGGCCTAAATTATCTTTGAGTATGTGCTTTATAATTGGGCGTCTTTGCGTGTAGATCATCATTTCTAAATACTCCTTCTAATGCTTTGCTCCAGAAGTGCAAGAAAACATGAACTGCATTAGCACGTGGATGCTCACGTCTTTTTTTGTTTTTTTTCCTTTTTCCTCCTGGACTTTAGGTTCCATATGAACTTTCTCAGCACTTGGATGATTTTGTCCGATTAAAGACTGGGATGCAGGTAAAAATAAGATTTGCATCGTGAGGAGAAACATACAATATGGTTATATTGATTTATCCCGTTTATTGATAGCCAGCAATCTGCAACTGGAGTATCTTTCTGAGTCCTGATTTGTCCAAATTTCCTTCTTCCAGATTGTCATACAAGCTGGATTACTGAAAAAAGGTTTCTGTTCTGTCCAGGATGAGAGTGCGGGTAACTTTTGCTATCATGTAACTTCATTTTAGAGTAAATCAATGTGGTATAGAAACGGCTTACGCTGTTAGAGAATTATCCTATCTATTTTTTTTAGTTTTATTTTTCTGTTCTTTTCTTTGACTGGATCCCTTGCAAAATCTTCTTTTCACTACTCGTAGGAACATGGAATAGAATTCCTGTAATTTGTGTATTATTAAACCTGATACCTTATCCATCTCATTATTCTTGTTGCTTCCCACGAAAATGTTGGTGCAGGATTGGTGGTTACTGTTGTAGATCCAAAACCTGGGGAGATTATTATAGACTGTTGTGCTGCTCCGGGAGGAAAGACTCTATTCATGGCTTCATGTCTGAAAGGCCAAGGTACATTGTTGCAGAATGTGGTGAGCAGTTTGTAGATAAAAAGTTCTGTTAAAGAGCAGGATTTATCAAGAAGAGATAGTAGAGATTTCATGGTAACATGTTCGCGCATTACTTATCAGGTAGCATATATGCGATTGATGTAAACAAAGGCCGATTGAGAATCCTCAAAGAGACAGCCAAGTTGCATGAAGTTAACAATGTTGTCACTACTATTCATGCTGATCTTCGTGCATTTGCTGTAAGGAATTTTCTTACTTAATTAAGTTGAGTTATTTTCAAGGGAAGAGAACTAATTCAAGTTCCATATTATTTATTTTAACCAGGAAGATAACTCTACGAAGGCTGACAAAGTTTTGCTCGATGCCCCTTGTTCTGGACTGGGGGTTTTGTCTAAGGTATACTCAAATAAGATACCAGCATCCTAAAGGATATTTTATATTGTTTCCTTTGAGGATAATGTAAGAATGCTTCAGTTTAATCAATCTTTTTTTTCTGTACTTTTTTTAAAAATGTCTTCCCTCTCTGGTCATGTGGACTTCTTTTGTGACTGTTCTTCTATCTGAGTTTCTTTAAATTTTTGTTTATTTCACTGATTTGATACAGCGAGCAGATTTGCGTTGGAATAGGACACTGGAAGACATGGAACAACTTACAAATTTGCAAGATGAGCTTCTTGATTCAGCTTCTACGTGAGTCCAGTTTCTTTCACTTTATAACTAGCTAATCCGAGAAAAATGAATTCATTTAAGTAGATGCAAAATGAATATGCTTGACTCCCATTTATATAATAATAGCAAAGTGCAGCGAGAGCTTGCAAAAGAAATGTGGAAGCTGAATTCCTAATGCTAACAGGATTTGTTCCCTACTCAAAGTGACTATTTTCTTTAGTTTTGGAGCTTGAATAGCTGGGGCTAAAAATTACGAAAACCATTTTCCTTAGGAAAGCAAGATTTAGGAATTCAGTCGGGATTACACAACTGAAGCCGTATGGTATTCTTATATTTTTATTTGTTTTGCACCTACAGCTTGGTGAGGCCTGGTGGAGTACTGATATATAGCACCTGTTCAATTGATCCAAAGGAGAATGAAGAAAGAATCGCTGCTTTTCTCCTGAGACATCCAGTAACTATCTAACAACGTTTCTCGGCTCTTCATTTTAGCCACTTGGATGGCAATAGTAGATTCTGTTAATTACATCTAACCCATCTGAACTTTCTTATGAGTTCTGGAAGATAAGAGTTCCTAGTTCTCATTGATCATGTTTCGGCATCCTTATAAGAAAGATGTTAATACTTGTGCTCGCACTTAAAAAGATAAAATTATCGCATTTGGACACCACAAACCATTAACTGATTTGTTATTCTTTATTCTACTTTAATTTTCACGCAGCTTGCTATCCTTGTTATAATATTACCATGATTTTCAAGCAACAAAATGTTGGCATCAGACCTTGATTTATTGTGATCAAAGCATCATCTTGCTGATAGAATCTGTTGGAGATAATTTTTACAGTTCTATGCTCCTTTCTTCACTGAAGCAGAACAATTTTGCATGACTCTATTTGCAGGAATTCTGCATAGATCCTGTAGACAAATATGTACCTTGGGATTTTGTTACTGTAGATGGATTCTACAGCTCTAATCCTGTCAAACACTCACTTGATGGAGCCTTTGCAGCTCGCCTGTTACGATCTAGATGAGTTACAAGTAAGTGAATCTGTGCTATCGAGCTGGTCCTTATATCCTAGATGAATAATTACCATTTTGCACATGCTTTTGTGAATGCAGTTCGTCAGATAATCGTTTGAGCAAGTTTCCAGGGAAGTGGTACACTCTTCAAGTGTGTTTACTCTCCCGAACTCCATCACTGAGCTCTTACTCGAGCAGTTTTACCAGTCTCTTCAGGCCTCGACACTCAAGTTCAACAAGATATTTGTGTTTTCATGAAGCCAGTTCAACTAAAGGACGCCCTGTATAAAGTGGCACAAACTGCTTAACCATACAGAATTTGGGACCGGAGCTGGACACAATAATATTATCACAATCTTTGAGGACTTTGGCTTGGGGTTGTATGATCGGACAAGATATTGGCTAGCTGGTCGAGATGAACCTTAAATAGCATGAGCTTCAAGAGCAGGAGTCTTTTAAAACGACCTTGGACCTTGGCCTGAATCCTGGAGACTGTTATTTATGTAATAAAACTACCATGTTTTCTTGTTTTTACAGGGAAAGGTATTTGAGTTAGACTTTGAACTTCTTGAGGAAATAGTATGTGTAAAATTAAGATTCTGCCTTATAAACTATATGCCACAGTTATTCATTTTCAATTGAAAGTTCTTGATCTTCCACTCTACTAGTTATTATCATAAGCATTTTAGCAGCCCATATTTCAAATTGTGCTTCATCCCTTCTTGAAATTCTTGGAATTTCTGAACTCAACTTTATCAGCAAAATCATGTGGTAATATATATAGAACAAGAACCTGATTAAAATCCATCATCAAAACAATCAAAATCTAGCTGTAAAACCAATAATAAACAACAATAATATCAAATCCAAAAGCAAATCATCCTAAGAAAAAATCATCTACCATCAAATCAAGGAAGCCTAACTACTCCATCATGGTTCCTGCATGAACAAAGCCAGAACCACAAAAACGCCAGCCAGAGCAGTCACGAAGTAAGAAACGCCAGAGGGCTTTGCAGTAGAATTATCATTCGGCAGCCCGCCATCTCCGCCCGATCCCCCACCACTGGCAGGCGAGGGTGCAAGTTCCGGGGCCTCCACTTCTGACGGGTGCATCACGCGTATAATAAGCCTCTGGCCTGATCGGCAGTGGCCAGGCTCCCCGCTGATGAAGTAGAATAACCCCGACCGATCAAACTGAAAAACTGTGCTCCCATCTTCAAATTTGGAGATTGGGTTCGAAGTGTTGCATGCTAAGTAATCATCAGAGCTCACCACCAGCACTGAGTCCTTCTGGTACTTGAAATCTGACAAACAGAAGCAAATTAAACAACACGAAAACAAACTCCTAATAACTAAAAGAAACTCAAACACATATCAGTAAACTCACAAACTGTATCTCCAATGCGGAATCTGTTCTTGGCGGCCCATTCATTGTAAGTCTCGGGCTCCTTTCCAGTTGGCTCTCTCCACCCCCTCTCTTCTCCAACTTCAAACTGGAAACCCGCCACCACTACGGCGGCGAAAAGGGCTGAGACAAGCAAATTGCTGAAGGCCCTTGAGGCAGCTGCGCCGGAAGCCATTTGGGAGACAACTGAAAATACGAAAATCTCTCTCTTTTTTCTTCTATTTTGCTCTCAACTCAAGAGTTTATAGCAATGAGAGGAGAAGAATAACGTTCATTGACGTTATAATATAGCAGGGAAAAGGGTTTGACTGAGCAGTTATTACAGTTGTAATGTGAGGAGAGTGGGGGAGCGAAGTGTGGGAAGTGGTAGAGAGTTTCACAGCCATTAGAACTGTAGTTGAAGAAACAGTCAAACTCCGGGTTGGCGGTAAACCCAATGGGCCTACCATGACATCATATGGTGGTGAAATGAGATCACTGTTAAGCCCATTTTCAAGGCCCAAATGCAGTTTGAAGCCCAATTTTTAGGGTCCATTCTCTGTTAGAAACTTGTGTGTTCAATTACACATTAGGGTCTCGTTTATTTTTCATTATTCGATTGAATAAGCTGCTTAATACACATTTTTAAAGTATTTATTTTGCATTATGGGGGTTCGATTTTTTATCACCAAACCCAATACAGATCGCATTCATCTTGAAAACTCAACCACTTAAATAACTCAAACAGTTCAAGTAAATATCTAACCTTTTTATTAAGGGAGATAATCAATTTGGTGTCTCCCAACTTTTTCTTTGCAATTTTAATATTTAATTTAAAAACTTCTTACTCTCCCATTATCTTTGGTAGTTATATTTTAATGCTATTCTCATGCATTTTTTTTCACTCTATAATATTATATCTATACTATATATTTAGGGAGGGTACCTTTTTGGTATCTCCCTCTTTTTGATTTGTTATTTTTATTTTTCTTAAATATTTACCCACTTATTATTGCAGTCATTCATATTTTTCTTTATTTTTGGATTTTCTTTCATTCGTTTATTCTTTGTATTTTATTTTACTCAATTCTATTTAAATCACAAATTATTAAGTTAATAAAAATATTATTATATTTGCAAACTCATCAAGTATGTGTTCTGACTAGTCGTATAATTAATATCAGAATTACTTTTTATCTTATGATCCAAATAACTCATATTACAAAATAAATAGAGTCTGATATTTTATTGCGTCCTATATTATTATACACACACAACCACATACATAGACATGTATAATTAGAATAAATTATTATTGATTAAAAATATCATAAACTATAAAAAGATTTGAAAAGGGCAGTGACATGTCAATTCCTCAAAATAAAAATTGTGGTAGGAATATTAATGGAATTTCTTTGGCAGTAAGTGAAATTATTTTCTGGGTGGGAAAAGAAGCGAAATATGGTATAATAATTATGCAAAGCAGAATCTTTCCATGTATGCAAAGATTTTGTTTTGATATTTTCATATCCTCATTTTCCATTAACACAATAACACACCCAAATATAAAAACAAAGGTGTGAAAATAATCTAGCTCTTTTTCAGCAGAAGCCCCTCTCAATCAAGATTCTCAAGATCTTTTACCCTCTTTAATTTCTCAAATTATTTCTAATGGTTCAGCCTGCAATATGAACATGCATTAAAACCCTGAACTTTTTTTAAAAATAATCTTCGAATGTTCAAGTCAGTCTCCTACCCTTATAGGTGTATGAAACTCTTTCAATTCGATAAATAAACTGAACACTTGTCATGTAATTCATTATTTTACACTAATCCAATGACAAGTATGGTTCAGATTCAATCAAACTCGCGTTTCTTTTTTAAAGAATGATAGAGACATATTACTTAACGTTCGTTCTTGAATTATTTAATAGGTAAATTACATCTACCTCCCTTGAAATTTGACATAATTATAAATATCCAATCGTTGTTTGAAAAATGACAAATACCCCCCTGAGGTTTGTAACCATCTAACAAATAACCCATTTCCATCTATTTTTATAAGTAAACTGACCAAAATGCCCTTATGTACTGAATTATTTTTTATTTAATTTTTAAAAAAAATTTGAACTACAATACGTAGAGATAAGTTTCTTAAATTTTTTACACAGAGGAGGAATAATGCAATTTACTTCAGGTGATTTTTCTACAATTCTAATAAAAAAATTTAAGGACAAAATGATCAAGTTTAGGTCTTTGGTTAAAAACTTACAAATTTCAAGGGAATATTTGTAATTTTTCAAATGATGAGAGATATTTGTAATTATGTTAATACCCTTATTTAATTGAGAGCCCTTTTTGCAATTTGAGGTAAATTTTATAGCCCGGGATCAAACTTATTTATTTATAATGCAATTGAATGGATGAGTGATGTAATTATGAGAGGGAAAAAGTAGTAAAAAAGGAAGAATAAATGCAGTAATAAAAGAAGGGAGAGTGGGAATTGAAAATAGAAAAGAAAAGGCGAGAGGGTGTGGGTGTGGGTGTGGGTCAGTGGGCAGAAGAGGGAAAACCAACCCGTTCACATGATGTGTGTTAACCAAATGGGCGAGAGAGAAACCCGCATTGCATACTTTTATCATCAAGTCATTATCGCCCTCTATTTAGCTAAACATCACATTTATTGGACACCCTCACCCCTCATTATCCTACTCCCTCTATTGGTAATTGGCAAATTTTAACACAAATCGAGTTTGAATCAATTATATGATAAATGTAATATACTGGTCTTATTTTTTGTTCGTGACCAAACCCTCTTCTATTTCATTAATTCTATGAGTTTTTTTGTTCTATTTTATTTAGGGTAAATTGCAACTACCTCTCATGAGATTTGACATAATTACAAATATTCCCTCGTTGTTTATAAAATTATAAATACCTCCTAAGGTTTGTAACCGTCTAACAAATAACCCATTTTCATCTATTTTTATAGGTGAACTTACCAAAATGCCTTTATACACTGAATTATTTTTTATTTAATTCTTAAATTTTTTTTGAACTACAATGCGCAAAGAGAGGTTTTTTAAGTTTTTTATACAGAAGAACAATAATGGAATTTGGCTTGAGTGATTTTTCTACAATTTTAATAAAAGATTTAAAGGCAAAATGGTCAATTTAAGACTTTTGGTTTAAAATTACAAACTTCAAAGAGACATTTGTAATTTTTCAAACAATGAGAGAATATTTGTAATTATGCCAAACTTCATAATAGGTGGCTGTAATTTACCCTTCTATTTATGTTTTAGGCATGTAGGGCTAAATATTTGATTTTAGATTAGGGTAAATTACATCTACATCCCTTGAGGTTTGACATAATTATAAATACCCTCTCGTTGTTTGAAAAATTACAAATACCCCCCTAAGGTTTGTAACCATCTAACAAATAACCCATTTTCATCCATTTTTATGGGTAAACTGATCAAAATGCCCTTATGCATTTTATTTAATTTTTAAAATTCTTTGAATTTTTTTGGACTATAATGCGCAGGGAGAGGTTTTTAAAATTTTTTACAGAGGAGTTAATAATGCAATTTGCCTCGACTGATTTTTCGGCAATTTAAGTAAAAAATCAAGGGCAACATGATCGACTTCAGGCCTTTAGTTGAAAATTACAAACCTTAAGAGTATTTATAATTATGTCAAACTTCAGGGGAGGTAGATGTAATTTACCGTTTAGATTATGGAGTAAGTAGTAGGTACTGTATATGCAATTTACAACTACTGTTCCATTGCATTGCTATATATATATATATACACACACCACTTTTCTCTCTCTCTCTCTCTCTCTCTCTCTCTCTCTCATACAGTCTGTATATACTGGGACTGGACAACATGCAAGCAGTGCATATGCAGACATGTTATGTGGTGGGCGAATGCCAATGGAAGCGGCATTTCATGTGAGAGACACCTAAAGCCAAGTTTTATTTTCTACTCCATATACTCTTTTCATCAATCCTTCCATATTAATTTGTTTAAATCATCGTGTGCTAATTGACTCCCTCTTCATCACTCTCATGAATCTTTCATTATTAATAATTTATTTATTGTAGGGGCTAATTAATGAGTCGTTGATGAAGAAGATAGAGAAGAATTAGAAAGGGTGCAGATGATGATGATGATGAGGGAAATGAATTTGTTGACAGAAGAGAGAGAGCACAGTCCGCCATTGGCAATCAGGTGTTTGCCTTTTGTGGGATTGTGCTCTCTTGCTTCTGCCAACGCACATCCATCCCCTCATCTCTCTCTCTCTCTCACCACCCCATTAATCTCCACCTGCTACTTCTTCTTCTTCTTCTCTCTCTCTCTCTCTGTGTGTGTGTTTGTCTGTGTTTTTTCAATGAGCAATTCCGATGTGATTAATGTCTTCTTCATATATATGTATAGAACCCATACACACACACACACGCACACACAAGCACATAATCTTCATGGCATGCAATGTATAACATCATATTTTAATTTGATTTCAACTATACTTTTTGGTATCCTGGGGAGTCAGTAGCAAGATCTTATGTTAGAATTTCAGTTGTTGTACTCTTGACAGGTTCATTATTTCTTGTAATGATCCGCTTGTTTAAGCGTTGAAGGCCGGTAACATGTGCACAGTGTTTCTGTATTTTCCATGTAAAAGTTTCCATCCATTGTAGAAAACATGTACGCATCCATTGTAATGTAACATGCAATATACAAACTTGCAATGACAGATTAATACTAATAATTCTTATGAACATGTAGCATGCAATATATATTCTTTTTTTCTTTTACCAGTATGGATGGATGTTCATCCTCTCAGGATGTGAACAGATTAACCCATCTCCATATCAGATTTGATTCTTCTACAAAGTTATATATCTTCAGATATTTTTGCAATTCAAATATCTTTATGGATATACCTAAATTGAACCACTCAAATATGGTACCTTTGTTGTAACACTTTTTCTTGCATTTGGCTCTCCTGTCTATTATTGCTATGCAGTTTTTACGTCCTAGTCAGAAACATAACGAACAGCAAAACGCAGGCCCGCGTTCAAATTTAATGCAAACATGTACTACACTTGTTTTTCAAGATCTTGATGACATTCATGAATAGTACAAGATTTGATAACAGGTATCGACAGTTCGTTTTATTATCTATCTGTAATCATAGAATAAATGTTCTTTCCTGGGATTATATTTCTAGAACTAAGGCAGAGTTGAGTTGGAAGGAAATCACCAAATTTTGTTCAAATCATGCATGCCTAAAGTGAAGGAAAGAAAAGAGTGTTATACAGCAGACCTCACTCTGATTTGATCTTGAGATTCAGGTGTCGCGCAATCTTCCCAGTCTGAAACAATTTCGTCGATACTAAGAGGAACACTGTTGGAGAAAGAAAGACTCGGCTTAACCCTCGGCACGACAGAAGGCTCTGCCTCATTGTTGAGGATTTGAAAAACTCTCCTCATTGAGGGTCTTTTTACACTGTCTGGATGGGCACAGCTCAGGCCTACAAGCAGTAGTTTATTCATCTCAGCATCTTCAAACTCACCGTTCATTCGTTTGTCTGCTGCTGCTATAATCTTTCCTTCAGAATACAGTGTCCAAACCCAGTCCACCAAGTTTACCATTTTCTGATTTTCACCGTCTCTCTCAATTGGCTTCCTCCCACTAGCCAGTTCAAGTACAACAACACCGTAGCTGAAAACATCAGTTTTCTCAGTTGCTTTGCCAGATTGAAGGTATTCCGGGGCCAGATATCCCACAGTTCCTGCTGTGAGAGTCGTAACGGGACTCTTGCCATGATCCATTAGCCTCGCCAATCCAAAATCACCTAATCTTGCATTATAGCTTCCGTCCAACATTATATTACTAGTCTTAATGTCTCTGTGAATTACTTGCTGCTCACATTCTTGATGCAAATATGTGAGAGCAGAAGCCAGCCCAACAGCAATATTGTACCTATATGGCCATTTCAGTGGGTTGCCATTCTTGCAATCCTGGAATAGCACCTTATCAAGACTCCCATTAGGCATAAACTCATAGACAAGCAGCAATTCACCCTTTTCAGCACACCAACCTTGGAGCTGGACTAAATTTTTGTGCCTCAGACAAGCTATAATCGATAATTCAGCAAGGAATTCGGCTTTACCTTCATGGGCATGCTTTGATCTTTTGACAGCGGATACCGTACCCAAATCAACAAAAAAGGCCTTGTAAACAGTGCCAAAGGCTCCATGCCCCAGAACCCTGCTTTGGCGAAACCCTTCCGTGGCAGACTTCAGTTGTTTGTAGCTAAACTGCCTCGGCCCTGTCACGATCTCTGCCTCCGAGCTTATACCTGTTTGTATGGTCCTCCACTTCTTCATAGAAACCCAACCAATCACCAAAACAACCGCACAAAAGAAGGCTGGCAAACCAATCCAAAGGCCTAATCCAATCCTCTGATGATGCCTCTTTCTGGGATCAGCAAATGAAGTAGCTGGCTTTAAGGGCACAGAACTGTCAGAAACATTATGAGGATGAGTTCTTGGCCTAACGGGAAGAAACCCAAGTGTCTGAAAACTCCAATTCTCAATATAATGCAGCTCAGTGCTTTCCTCAGTAGAAGCCGAAAATCCCACAAACATAAACTCCTTGAGATAATCAGAAAGATCAATATCCACAGTAAAGAGGGGGTCCTCTGGCTTAAAACTGGAATAGCTCAAGAACACTTCCACCTTCCTTCTCTCATTCAAGTAATCAACCCAAGCAGTAATCACATTCCCACTCTTCAAATTAATGCCCCGGAGAATCGGATTGGCAGTCTTGACCGAGACAAGGCTGTCAATGTCCAATCCCACATGATTGTCATCAGGATCATCGAAGCCCAAATTCTTCCTCGTGTCGAATTCAATTGCAATGAATCTGTTCTCGGTCAGTTTCGATGAATTCACTAGGCCCAAGTACCCGCCGGGACTCCCCAACGTCCCGTCATTGGGAGACAGAAAGAAGGTCAATCCATCGCCATACGAGGATGGATTGGTGTTTTCGATTGAAAAAGAAAATCTGGTGCAGAAAGAAGCAGTGAGATTGGTTTCTGGATTGAGAAAGGCGATGGGTAGTTGTAGATAACAGAACCAGAGCTTGAAGATGGGAGGCGGACCTCTCGGGTGAGGCTGACGGCGCCATTCCGGGGACGGGAATCTCCGAGAAGAGTGAAGTCTTGGATAGTGAAGAATGGGAATTCAAGACTGACATTCTCTGCGGATGCGAGTGAATGGGCGCATATAATGAAGAAGATGAAGAAACCAAGAAGGTTTCTTGGATTCTTCATGGTGATTGTGTTTAGAATTGGGATTGATTGTCAAGAAAAAACTGAAAGTAGAAGAAGAAGTCAAGTTCTTGAGTTCATGGTGGGAAATGGGGTTCAAACGGTTATATGGGGCGCGCGGGTCTCTTCTTTCAAACTATCCTTCTGTCCAACCAATTCAGTAAAATGAGTATTACTTTCAGTATTATTTTATTGAGTTGTTTATGACGTAATTTTATGCTTAAATATTTTCAAATAATGTTATGAACAGCTATGCATTTTTATCCAATATATGCTCATATTTCTCTCTCTTTGTTCTTGATTAGTAAGTGTAGCACGTTCTGTGTATCTATGTAACTTTTAATAATTATTTATAATTTCATAAGCGAAGTTTAGATTCATAATGAGGCCTCCAGGATTAGGGGTATAATGTTATTAATGTATCAAGAATTCATGCAATATGAGTTATGAATCACCACCATTTTGATTATTTATTTCGACAATTTAATATGGTACATATGATATGAGTTACTGTTTAGGGTTAATTACACTCAAATTTTCTCTAAAAATGCATAATTACACTTTCCCACAAAAAATTTTTGAAATATCACTTACATCCCCATTGAAAAATCTCCATTTATATCTTACCCCCATCCGTTAGAGCTTGGACGAAAAATATTCACGTCAACAAAAATAATTACATAAACTTTCAATTTTATTCATTATCTAACATTCTCATGTATATTTTTGAACTTATAAGAAGATAAATATAATGTGTATATATATGGAGTGAGGCCAATATTATTACATTATTCTCTTATTGCACGAGAATATAAAATAAGAGGTAAATTGAAAGTTTATGTAATTGTTTTTGTTGACGTGAACGTTTTCCATTCAAATTTTAACGAATGAAGATCATGTGTAAATGGAGAATTTTTAAAGGGGATATAAGTGTCATTTCAAAACTTTTTTAGGGGAAAGCATAATTATGCATTTTCAAAGGGAGTTTAAGTGTAATTAACCCTTACTGTTTATAACCGTGCCGAGTTTCATCATAGTTTCATTTCCCACAAAACAAGGAGCTTTAATCTTTTCATCGAGCATCGTTATTTAGAAACAAAATAGCAATCGATGATGCATCAAAGTCAAATATCTTTTCATTTCTCCTTGAGAAAGAATAAAAAGTATATGACAATGACCATTGAAGGATAATTTGGAATAGAACAAGAGAACTGTTATTTTTCCCTGCCTGTCAGTTTGGAACAAGAATTTCATCCACAGCTGCATATGAAGTATATACAAACCTAGAGTTCTGCACGTCATCTGGACAGACACGAGCAGTATCATCCTTCTGCAAGAAAAAGTCGAACCATTTAGAGTTAGCATTAGCAAGCTTTCTTTATACTTGCAATATGTATCAATTCTTGCAGAAGAGATTGGGGGAAACAACAGTTTAGAAACAAAGACAAGCCGCCATGAGACGGATAAAAGAGGTGACTGATACCTGAAATTAAATTTGTTATTAAATGAGATACACCACTTAGTGCAGAAAATACAGAACCTTTCGGTTAGAATTTGATTCACCAGATAAGGCATGATCCTTACAGAAAGAGGACCAGGAACTCAGTAAAGATCCAACCTAAGTATACCTCTGATTGAACATTGAATTTAAAGTCGCAATTTACAAGTGAGGCAATATGATCCAATTAGACAGGGCACACAAGAATGTGGAAGCGTGTGCCCTTTGCAAGAGCCGCCCATTCACTCTCAATTACAAAAGGCAATGAATTCATTTCTATGTGGAGAATCACATTTGACAAAGGCTCCAAGACATCTTAATATTATAATCCAGGCTCTATCTCATTCTTTTGCCTATTCTTTTGTGTAATGTCATGATCGAATCAAATTTCTTCCCATTCCAGGAAAAAACACATAAACCAGTGCCTCTATCTGTAAACACATTCAGCTACCAAGACTACTAATTGTAAAGGTTTCCATTTAACACATTCTACTACCCCAAGGTCTCATTCTTTTGGCAATGCAAACAAATAGATATAAGAAGAAGGAAACAAAGAGAAGGCAAGAGATTACCAGCTAGGTGTGACTAATCTTATAGGAATATGCCAGTTCACGTTATAACTTGGTTGTAGATAAAAGTAAAAACTCGAGGATGAAATTTAGAGGTAATGGACAAGCAGGTATGATGTCATAAGAAACTCTACAAGAACACCTGAATCTAACGAATCCTCCAAAGTGCTACATAAAAATTTTCCTTATTTATTCTCTTTAGACACCTATTCTTGGCTTGAATAAATGTTCATCAAACTAAACAAAAGAAATAGTATGGTAAGAAAGTGAAAAAAAAAAAAACCTTTTCATGTGAAAGAAGTCCCAACCAAATCAATCAATAATCCAGAGACGATGATGCAACAGCCGACAATTCGATTCATGCAGCCACTTGTTTCTGCTGTACCTTGCGAGGAAGTAGAACTAAACAATGCCAAAGTTAGTGAACCACAAGTTTGCTTCCAGATACATTTATTTATATCTCAAGATTTACCTTCATCCATACTGCAAAAACTTTCTGGCCGAAATATCACATCGGGGTCCATTTCTTGCTGTAAGGGTAAAAGCATAGCCACAGAGTTTTTACTGCAGAGAGAGCAAATAACCTCAGAACTTCAGTTTTTATTAATCGAAGATTGATGGCTGAAAAGTCTTGAAGGCATATTTTTAACAAACAAATGAGAAAATGCTGGCCATGAATTACTCATATGACGACTTATTCCATGTGATCAATGTTGTTCTTCTCATTTTGCAAAGCGCAACATCTAACAATTTCAATAAATCCTCTTACATTAAATTTTTCCACCAATAATTAACAGTTCTGCGCCAGAGGTACTTATGATTACATGTGTTACTTATAATTAAGGACAAAAAAAAAAAAAAAAAAAAAAACTAGCACTTGAGTGATTTTGATTTAAGGTAGAAAGGAAATACAGTTAGGCAGGTTGCACCGCAAAGGACAGATGGAGTCATTCAGCTCTTGTAAAGGTCTTCGATGAAAAATTGCAGTATTTGGCTTGGGGATGCAAACTAAAGTTATAAGGAAAGCCAAAGCAAACACATCAAAAGCTAAAATTCTGTCGCAGTTTGGCTTTAGACACTAGGAGCATCAATTTTACTTGCTTTTTGACCATAGTTTGAGTAATATGAATAAATAGTTTATATGAACTCATGAACATCATTCATGTGTATGCAAGTAGTTTATATGAACTCATGAACATCATTCATGTGTATGCAAGTATTACTTGTTTGTTATCCTTACAAACCAAAAAAGTGAATATATTTTTCCTTTATCATTTAAACAAGCATCAGATTTCTAGATTTAGAAGTACACACTCAACATTACACTACCTTCTCACGCCAGGAGAAGAGATAAACTACCACGTAAATATACCCTTTAAAAAATGGTACCAATTCTATATATATAGAACAGAAATGAAGCATGCATATAATCATAATTTTTTAGTAGGCTAAGCCGCTAATAATTCAAGTTGAGATTATGCTGGAAAATTCATGGTAGTTCAAAATTTTCAAATTGGTTTTCCTTGCTTCCCTATCCAACTGGGAAGTAATCTATTCGTATTTTATATCTCTTAATTTTTCCTAACCCTTAACTTTCCTTTATCATCCTTTCCTCGGAAGCAAAAAAGCATCCTTTCATCCTTATAAAATTATAAAAAACTTGCTGAAAATTTAACTAATCACCTGGCCCATGATGGAATATATTTCTTGGTGGGTAACTCATCTTCTTCATCATCTTCATCGTCTGAGCACTGGTATGGAGAGATCTCATATGATTTTCCTTGACTATTTAGACTTATCAAGTCCTCATTTCTGGGTGACTTATCCACTGTGTGCATAGCCTAGGAGAATAGAAGGCAAATATATAAGAGTGCAAAAGAAACTCCTTTGTGAAACTTATTATTGGTTAAGTACAATGCTACATGTCTGTATAATGACTATCTATTACTTAGAAAACATGCAAAGATGGCATCCAACTGAATCAGCAATCACAAAAATCTCCTACCTTTCCAGCTTCACAAGATTGACCCGAAGTACCACATTCTTCATAATTCATCACAACTTCAGTGGGACTCAATTTGGTCTCTGTCTGTTTCAGAGCTGTATTATCTCCTCTTATTGTGTCCTTGTTCTGTTGCTTTCTGGAGTCATTCTGAAATTTCATTTTGCTGTTCATTTGCTCATCCTACAGTATCAAAGAAATGCGTGAGACTGAATCGACAGCGAGAACCCAAAAATGGGACACATACTTGTTACAAAGAAGGAATACAACCTTGAGCCGTTGTTTTTCTTTTTCAGCTTTCTCTGAACGCATTTTATCTTCTTGTTCCCTTTGTCGCTGCCTTGTTTCAAGTCGCATTCTTTTCTTCTCCTTGTCCTTTCTCTCTTCTTCCTCTCTTAGCCTTTTCTTCGCAATAATATCAGCATCTTTCTTCTTGCGTTCTTCTTCTTTCTTTTTCTTCTCTAATTCCATCTGTCTCAAGTTTTTCTCCTCCAACTTTGCTCGTTCAAGTTTCAATGCTTCCTTCCTCGTCTTACGTTCATTCTCTCTTTTCTCTTCCAGACGTTTTGCAGCCTCCGCAGCTTCCAGGGCCTTCACCTTAACATCTCTCTTTCCTACATGATGAGGAATTCGATATGTGTATATAAAGAACAATCGCAGACACAAAGAACAAACTTACATAAGTGCCACTTCCTCAACAACTTCCACCTGCTGTTTATATTTCTAAAATGAACAGAACTGAAAGCTTTTACCCCTCCCCACGACAAGGGGGCTATGTTCAGAAAAAGGACCACTAACAACCTGAACTTTTACATATCAAACTACTTCTTATTAAACTTCTTTACGTAAGCAAAAAAACTGCACACAAATCCCAAACACCCACAAATAAGAATCGCAATCCTGGCAAGTAACACATTCAGTTCAAGCTTCTTCAATCCAAAGGAAACAAAAGAGATTCAAGATACAAGAAATGTTAGCCTTTTACAAAATACAACAAGAATATAAGTTAAGGGCAATGTAACCCAACACATTCAGCAAATAATTGTTGCATGTAATACTCTGAGCAAACTTCAGATAAGAATAGCTATTTGGTGCTGAAGAAAAAGACAAGTCAGTTGCAGAGAACTAAACTGAGCCCACCATTAGCAAACTGAAAAAGTATAAGATTGCAACCTGTTTCTAATCAAAATATTGGGGTTTTTATAATAAAGTTCATTAGTTGCTGTATATCATTTGCAATATTCTCAATAAAGCCCATGTTTCTTTGATATAAGATATAAAGCAAGAAAAGAGACACTACCTGCACAAATGGCGGCTGCTTGTTTTTGTTGTACCAGCGGTATGAAGGAATTAACATTTGAAACAATGTTATTCCTCCTGGACTCTTTCAAAGAAAGCTTTTGCTCCTCTCTTTTCAAACTGGTTTTATTTGACAAAATTGGTTTGCTGATACTGTTGTTAATTGATTCCTTAGCCTTCTTGATTCCGTTTGTACCAGTTGCGAAGGTTTGGTTCTTCCTACCATCAGTAGCACCAATAAATGAAGTCTGGTTTTCCCTGGTCGCTCTCATATTCATGTCCTGAACTTTTGGACTCCATAGAGCTTTATCTTGTGTCCCAGAGGCACTGAACTTTTTGCTGACAAGATCCACACTATCTGCCCTCAAAATTTTCTCTTCTGCAGAAACCGCTAGAGGATTTAAACCCAAATTTGTCAAATCCTTAAGCGGATGCCTTTCATCACAGTGATTAGCAAATGATGAGTCAACTTCTTCTTGGACATCATCTGCATTATCATCCACAGTTTTATTTCCGTCACTAATGCTGGGATCTTCCTCAATTGGAAAGCATGTAAGTTCTGGATTTGAACTGACACGCTTCTCTGAACTCCCAGTATGTGAGGAGAGTCTTTCCCACAGCTTCCCAACTGGAGATGCTTGTTGGTTTCTTGAATTCCAACCAATTCGTGTACCAGAATACGATGGATAATCGGTATATGGCATCCCTTCAGAGGCATGCTTGTTATCATCTGCAAGGCTGCTACCAGACTGAAGCTGGTCGCCAAAATCAGAATTTAAGGGCAAAGTACTCCTAAGGTCCAAGTGCTCAAGATGACCATTAGGTACAGACCAGGATAAATTTTGAGTTCCCTGAAAACCAAAAGCATATGAGAATTTGGACAACGGTGTGTCTGAGCTAGCAGATTTACAAATTTCAGCTAGAATACTAGCCCGCTCTATGGTATTCCTGGGAAGGTTCAGTTTGTCAAAGTCAATTCTGTCTTCTGCCAAATCCAGTGCACCACCATCTGCTTGCGCATCTACAATGAACCCCTCAAACACAGGCCTAGATTGATCAACATCAATAAGTTCCTGGTCTTCATTGCAGGGAGATATAACAGAATGCTGTGACTGTAAGCTGTTGTCCCACTTAGGAGATTGTACCACTTCTAGCACTGCACTGGTGAGAGTCAAATTTTCAGAATCTAGATAATCGGTGTTCTTCCCTAGATCACATAAGTGCTGACTACATTGTCCATCAACAGGTTCTGTTGCATCGAAATGATTGCTACTTGAACGTGGAGTTCCCATTTCCTCAATGAAGCATCCTTGTGAATTTTTAGCTTCCTTCTTAGTTAAGCTTGAGAAAAGGGATGCTCCTAACTGCTCTTTATTGATAACAGGGGACAAACTTTTCTGTTCATTCTTCTCCTTGTAACAAAATTCAACCTGCATCAACTTTGGCATAAACACAGCTCTATCAAAAAAATGACAAAACCACCTGAAGTAAAACTATAAATTTGAGTGTGATAAATTTGAAAAGGATCTTCTTTTTACATGAAAAAATAAAGGGATCATGTGAAACCCTACATGTTATTCAGTTGCTTATTCCATGTAATTTTAGGTGAATCTAAATCGACCTCATAAAACTATAAAATAGCCAATAACAAAATCAGTTGACAAGCACGATTTCAATCCAGAAAATTTAACACCTAAAACAGTTAGTTATATTCCTCATTTATTTTCATGTCTTCCAATGAAAATAAAAGAGTCAATTCCCTAAGGTATCCAACATTCTTTCATACTTCCATGCAACAAGAAATTAATTTAGTCTCATCCTGTTCCTCTTAGAATGCATCTTTAAGGTCAAGCAACATTCTCCATATGAGATCTGATCTCATCCTGTTATTTGATCCTGTCAAAGCCAGGAAATCTGTCTTTCTTGTTACAAAAACTTACAAGACCTTTACAAGAGAAGAAGCCAAAGTTAAAGAACACTGATTCGGAACTACTTATTCATGAATTATAGCAAAAGTGTATAAACATAGTATAGTAGTGACTTGATAAATATACACAGGACTACAATCTTGCTTTCATTTGTGAATTATCAAGCAGCACAAAAGGGACAAAAAGTTATAAACATAAAACAAGGTAATACATTCAATAAGAAAAGGAATGTTCTTCACAGGCAATAGTTTAATAATAACTACAGGAACTCAAATATCCTGTTGAATATAAAGTGAAGAGAAGAATATACCTCTCCATTTTGAGATAAAAAAGTAGATTCAATTCCTTCAGTCAAATTAGAATCCATTTTCGGGCAGATCTCCGCGTCAGTAATCGTATTTAAATCAAATGTGTCCATCAAGACAGTGTCTATATTTATTCCGATGTTCAGCAAATGTTTATTGGCAGGGCCTCTTTGATTGCTGTCAGGCTTTCTCACCCTTAAGCTCGGCGAAGTGGTAAAACTATGAGTTTGCTGAAGTCCGATCTTTCTCCTCTTTGGTTGTGGCCATGACTCCATGCTGGCATGTCTGAATCTCCTCTCAAGTGACAAATTTTCACGACGTGGGGACCTGATTGTACTACATGCTACGAAGCCATTATCTGCCCCGGGCAAATCTGCATGTTGGCCAGACACTTCACCTTCAAGGCATGATAATAGTTGAGATTCCTGTGCAGGAAGCTGCTTTCTTTTGTCAAGAACAACACAACTTGGATTTGACATTTGGACTTTCTCAATCAAGCAATCACGAGACTCTGCTCTTGGCTCTTTGACTGAATTCAGGCAAACTGAAGGCCTTAAGTTTTCAATTTCTGGAGCATTTGCCATCCATGGACCCGTATCCTTTCCTTCAGCACTCAAATTCCCCTGTCAAACCAGGCAAAAACATAGATCACGAAGAATGAAGCTCTTATCACAAGAAATATTTCTCAATTACTGGAGATTTATTGAAGGCACCAAAGGATGATGTACCTATCCATTGAAGAATGCAACCACTTTTTGGTAGTCAAAGACATGCCAATTTTAAGTGGTAAGAGAAGGAAAATTACTTATCACAAGTGTGTAAACCCAAACAATCTAACCTCCTGCCCAACACCAAAATAAAGAGCCAAAGATATTGGTGATTGAATCATTTCTAAACCATACTTCCAGCCTTCTAGCCACTTCAATCTTCTAGCAGAATCCCAATGAATGATAACAAACTTGTCTCTCTTTCGGTCTTTCCTCTTATTGTATTCGAATATGTGAACCATTAAAGGCTATATATGAAGAACTATAAGGTAGGTCAAAACAGAGATCGTATTTGAAAACCAAGGTTTTACTGCATATATAACAAGTATTGTGTCTCTCCTAAAAGGAGAGCAGAATTCTGAGAATGTGAACTTTGAGGACCACGTCTAACAATAAAGTTTACTCCATTTCTAAACTTCTCTAGTAGCATTAATGATTAGCTGAGTAAGTACAAGGCGGATGCCAAATATGTATCTTCGATCAATTTTGTTGGAGCTCAATAAAGTGAGGCATCCAAAGCAAAGCATAAGGAAGAAGAAATGTTAGAACTTAGAACTCAATCTATTAGGCAACCGCGATGTGGGACTCGTATCAAAGGCTCTTCTTCAAGTTCATCTTACTCCCGTGCTCAATAAGGATATTGGTTGAATAAAGTCAAAACAAACATGTTTATGGTAAAGATAGGGAGAGCATATTCAGTAACTTACCAAGAATCTGGATTATATGGACATTTTATATGTACTGTGTTAAAATGGAAAACGACATGAATGCATGAATATAGGACAAACATGTGCCTAAGGAAAATGCAGATATATGGATTAAACCGGACAAATATAAGCATAGATTGTCAAACCTCGTCAACGCATGGCTCTGGAAATGATTCATGCCCATGTTCCAAATGAAATTTCACGGGATTAATTTGTAACTCGGGTATGTCAACCATTTCTGATCTCGTAATATTGGCCTCTTGCTGAACTTCAGAGATTTTAGAATTTAGCCCAGCATCTTTATTATCTTCCGAACTCTTTGCCTTTGTGTAATCACCTATAATAGTTCCATATTTCTCATCCCGGGTGTCAGGATTCTCCTGAACATCAGATTCACAAGAATCCCTTTGGACTTCCTCGGCTTTACCTGAGACATCTGACTTCTCTGGTGACTTCTTACCAGATACTAGCAGATTAACGTCAGCAGAAATTCCTTTATCTAGTGATATAGCAGCATCTGAAACAGAATAGCCCAACTTTTCTGGTGAGTTATCAGGCATTCTCACTTCAGAATCAGGACTGGAGATTCTCGAGGTGTAATCTTCAATTTCTCTAAACCTCAAGTGCTTTGGTTCCACAAGCACGAAAGAACCAGGAGGGGGCCCTACCTGAGACTCCACATCTCTACTCTGCTTAGCATCATTAGAACTAGAAGTACCAGACTGATCAACATGATCATGTAAAACAAGCTCACTGAGCATAAGATGGGCTGCATTTCCAGACTCATCAAGCATATTATTGGTTCCATGACAAGTTGGAATGGATCGACCACTTGAAGCTTTATGTAGTTCCTTTTCTGCAGCAGACTTTTGTTTACGAGCTGACCTGGACATTGTACCCCCAAAACTAGGAACTTCAAAAGAACTTACAGGCTTATTTGCTGCTTTGTCGTCAGGACGAGTTTGTGACCTTGTCACTCTACGAAACAACCCAACAGAATTCTTAACTAAGTCAAATAACTCACCTGAATCATTAACCTCTACTGCTGATCCCCCACTTGATGGTGCAATGCCACCATCAACCTTGGCAGAGTGAGCATGCATATCCAGACCTGAAATCTCATCTACACAGGTTTTATGTTGGCTAGAACTCCAACATGCAACAGCACACTTCTCTTTCCTACTCTTGCTATCTCCTGAGATTGATTCTCGGCCCTCAAAGCCTTCATTTAGGATATTACAAGGATTACTCGTAAGAGATCCATCAACATAATTTGATGGTTGATCCTCAGAATCCAGCATGGCAATGTCTATTTTCTGATAAGCATCACTTTCAGCATTTGAAGAATTACAGGCACAATTTTGACGTTTGCCAGAAATTTTAGACCTAGTACTACCAGTATAAACATCGGTTTCCTTATCTTTGCTGACACAATCTGCTCTATCTAGTTGCCTGTCTCCACTGGTCTGACAACAGATAGTAGACTGTCCAGCTGACTTTGGCAACTTATCAACATTATTATCGGCCACCTCAGGATCACAAATAGATGTAGGTCCCTTTCTCCTCTCTTTAGCAGCAGCAGAGGAGGCATCTTCTTCGCAATCCTCAGATGAGCGACCTAATGTTAAAGAAGCACTGACAGAAAATGGAACTTCAGTGTAACTTCCAGATCTAGTAATTCTAGCATCTGTCCCCTTTTCTTTCTTTTCACAATCTGTTTCATCCAAATCCACATCCTTACAACTTTTCCTACCAACAACACCAGATTCTTTCGATTTGGTCAGCTCATCCTTCCGACCCACCTGGTTGGCAGCAGAGAGAGAAAATCTGATCTGGCTAGAAATACCATTGCTGATTTTCTCATGGCTTAAGTTGCTCTTAGTTTTTTGCTTTGCACTAGTCCGGAGCACAAGGGCTTTTTGTCTAGACTTGGATCTCTGGATTCCGACTAAAGACTGATCTGTTGCATTATATATATTTGAGATCCTTCCATCTGTCTGATCCTCGGGTGAGTTGACACTAGCATCAGGATCAGGATAGTTGACGGCACATAGACCATGATCCTCGCTTGTCAATGCTGGCACTGATAGATCATCTTGCCTGCTGGGACCTTTATCGAAAGCCATATGTCCCATGAAAACTCCATCAGAAAATTCTTCATTAGCTCCAGCAAAGACTAGGTTCTTGTACGCAGGGTAGTGTGCAACAGAGCAACGGACTGAAGGTTGAGGATGTGGATGCAGAAGTTTAGAGATCAGCTCTTCTTTGTTTAGCTCTGCAATAACATAATAACAACGAACAATGATATGCTTCTCCCAAGCCACTAAAAGCTGTATCTATCCCATGTCAAAAGGCAGTCAAATTTCATACTTTTTTCACCAATTACCTTTATGATATAGTCCTCATCACAAGGAAATTGGTTAAACAAAAATTTCACAACCAATTTTCCAAATGCAGGTCAAACTCAAAGAGACGCAATAGCAGAAAACGAAGCTGATATAACAATGGCAAACTGACAGGATTGAGCTGCCCAAAGTTGGTGACGCAGAAAATTTTATCTGATATGAACTAGAAAACAAAAGCAGAAGTCCAGATGTTTTATGCGTTGCACCAGTAGGTCATATGGTTTATCTTTATAGGCCAATAGCATTATGTATTACCCACAAATAAAAATGTCAAAGAAAAAATTCATTCATCTGCCTTTGCTACATTAATGTTAATTTAGAAACAAACCAGAAAACTTCCATCCGCCCTAAATCGAAACATGCCGGGTCTTTTCCAAGTGAAAATATTCCGAGAATACCTTTTGAATCCGAGGAGGAATTAGGGCTCCAAAGCCAAGAGGGAGGGCTAATTCCGTCAATCAGGAGTTTCGAAGCGAGATGCTGGTTGTACAACTCCGTCTGTTGCTTCACCTGTTCGATTATCGAATTCTTCCGCTCGAAGATCTGCACCAACAGCTTCTCCACCGTAGTCATCTTCAGCAGGACTCGTTATGGTTACAGATAATCCATCAACGGACAAAACTTGCCGGAATCGGAAAATCTGAGTGTGTGTGTGTGTGTGTGTGTCCGTTGAATGAACGGTGAAGATCAAATAGCGTCGAGCGCGGTCGCGGATTTCAAATTTTATGGGGAAAGCTTGGTAACGTACTAACGTTCGGAACAGACAGTCTAATGACGGGTTAGATGAGGCGGGTCAGATCTAACCCGAATCTTGATGGGCCAAATTCATGGACTCTAATGTTTTGGGCCTAAAACCTTTTACAGATTTATTACTTGTACAGGTCCTCAAATTTAATGAGGTAAACTAAAGGTTAGGAAAGTGCAATTAAGAATTATTATTGTCATAAAAAAAGGCGTAAAATAGGTTCTCTAAATTTATTATAATTATAAATATTTTTTTATTATTTGAAAAATATAAATTCTCCATAAAATTAACATATGTCTAACAAATACCTTCTTGTAACAGCCCATTGTAAGGAATATTTGTTAAACGTCCACTAATTATAACGGGGTTTTGTACGAGATAAGAGTGGAAAATGAAAATGAAATAATGCAAAAAGGGTTTTGCATCCAAATTTATAAGTAAAGAGAGTAATTTTCTAAATTGTGCAAAGGAAAAGTGGGTTGAGGGTGTAATATGCTATTTTCTAAATTTCAGGATGTAATGTGCCAAAAGAGTCTAATTTGAGGGTGCATAGTGCCATAGATGCACACCCATTAAAAGCTACTACTTCTTGATATTCTTACAGGCTAAATTACATTTTGGACCTTGAAATTATATCCAATATGTAATTAACACCCCCCAAAAAAAAATATTGCAGAATAGACTATGAAAAATATTGTATATTGGCACATTGAATTTAGTATATGTTTAGGCCAATTTTTTGGCCGGACGGAGGGGCAAATGAGTCCATCAAAATACCCTTTCGCCAAATCTCACCATCCACCCTCTTTATTATGTATGCTTCACAAGATATAACATCGAACAATACAACAAACTTTTACAATTTTAAAAAGAAAATGACAAATTTTTTTCAGGTTGTGGAGATAGTTTATGGCACTATGGAGAAAGAATTCCAGTTAAGCATTATAACTGTAGCATGAAATGCCTTTAGACATTAATTGGAATAAAAATAATCCAGGAGGAGATTTGACAAATGTGCAAATGTGGTAAAGTTATTTTATTTATTATTTCTTTAATTTTCTAAATTCTCATGTATGCTTTATTATTATAATAATAATAATAATAATAATAATAATAATAATATTATTATTATTATTATTATTCAACGAGGGTGTGGATTTTTCAATTGGTACACCACTCATATGTGAAAGTCCAGATAAATCATACTTGGATTGCTATCTATATTATATATAATTGAAGATGGGTGAATTGGTGTCTCAATTATTTTGACATGTCAATTTTAATATTTAACTTAATTTATTAATTTATTTATTAACTTCTCATCCACCCACTCTTCAAAACCCCCACCCCACTATCTCCAACTTTAAACCTACCTTTGTAAATAATTATTTAGTGTTAGCTATTTTTATTTTTCTTTCTCCTACTTTAAAATTTTCTCAATCAAAATTATATATTTTTATCTCAGTCATTTTTATATTATTGTTTTGTCTTAACATTTATTTAATCTCTCGAGTATATTTCAATATTATATTTATTTTGCTTTATTTATAAAGAAACCAATTAAATATTTTCGCAAACACATCGAGTGTGCCACATACCTCTAGTTATAATTATTGGATTGCTATAAAAATTAGAGGTCGCGAAGAATGAGAAAGAAATAGTTGAGAAGTTAGTTGAAGAAAAGGAGAAGCTTAAAGATAAATGTTTGAAAAGAGAGACTTTGAGTTGAAATTAACAAATTTAGAATCAATGGAGAAGTTTCTTTTTATTTTGGCAACGACGACATGCTTGATGATAGAGTGTTGAAGTGCTACACGAGTTCTAAAAGTGGTGCAAATTCTGAAAATGTATTGAAACTTATGTGAATTTAATTATATTTATTTGGGATAATTACATTTATACCCCCTCACCTATTGTTTATTTACACAAATCACCCCTACCTTTTGAAAAATTACAGAAACCACCCCTGACAGCATTTAAAACCCCAAAATACCCCTATTGACTTGGTCAAACTTTAATATAAATTTTGAAGGACAAAAATGCCCTTAGGGGTGTTTCTGTAATTACTAAAAGGTAGAGGGGGTGTTAATGTAATGTTTTATGAGGATGAGTAATATGACCCCATATATTTTTTTATTATTTATATCAAATTTAAATTTAAATTTAAATTATTTTATCAACTTTTTTTAGTTGAATCTCTATAAAAAATTATAATTTTTAATAATTGAAATATTAAATTGTTCAATTAATATATATTTATAAAGTTAGCTACTAGGCTATACATTTAAATTATAATTATCACACTTGTATAAATTATTTTAGATTCTTAAAATTAAAAAAATATTTATCCTCTATTTTTATTTATAACTAAAATTAATAAATTATATCAAACTTAAATTTAAGTTTAAATCATTTTATAACTTTTTTTTATTGAATCTTTACATAAATTACACCTTTTAATAATTGAAATATTAAATTATTCAATTAATATATTACAGAAAGTTAGTTACTAGGCTATATATTTAAATTATAATTATCACACTTTTATAAATTATTTTAAATTCTTAAAATTAAAAGATTATTTATCCATTATGCTTATTTGTATTTAAATTTTACTATAATTAATAAATTATACATATATGTATATATATATATTTATACATATATAAAAAATATATATTTATACATATATGATATATATCTACATTTTTGTACATACATATTTAGATAGCGGATGAAGGTGGAGGAGGGCGACAACGAAGGCGGGTGAATACGGAAGTGGGGTCGGGCACAGGCAGGGTGGCGGGGGTGAGGGATAATTTAAAAAAAAAATAATAATTTAAAATATCTTTTTAATAAGTAAATTATTTATTTTACTAATTCGATTTATATAAAATTCATAAATTATTGTGAATTACAATATATTAATTTTAATAAAATTTAGTTATAAATAAAAATAGAGGATAAATATATTTTCAATTTTAATAATTTTAAATAATTTATTCAAGTATGATAATTTTTTAATTCAAACTTATAATCTAGTAACTAATTTTATAAATATATATTAATTGAATAATTTAATATTTCAATTATTAAAAAATATAATTTTATATAGATTCAATTAAAAAAAGTTAATAAAATAATTTAAATTTAAATTTAAGTTTGATATAAATAATTAAAAAAAAATATATGGATCATATTACTCATCGTCATAAAACATTACATTAACACCCCCTCTACCTTTTAGTAATTACAGAAACACCCCTAAGGGCATTTTTGTCCTTCAAAATTTATATTAAAGTTTGACCAAGTCAATAGGGGTATTTTTGGATTTTAATGGCTGACAGGGGTGGTTTCTGTAATTTTTCAAAAGGCAGGGGTGGTTTGTGTAAATGGACAATAGGTGAGGGGGTGTAAATGTAATTATCCCTATTTATTTTGTGCCTTGCAATCCTGTTTTACAATGAAATGTTTATTATATTGCAATTAAGCGTTCTTTTGTGACCTGCATTTTAGTGGATGCATTTGCCCTCCCCTCGACCAACAAGTTGGCCTGAAAAGTACACTAAATTCATTATATATGGGTGTTTTACAGGGTATAATCTGCAATACTTTTTTTGCAGGGTGTTAAGTGTCTATAAGCAAGAATTTCATGGTGCAAAATATAATGAAGCCTATTGTTACACAAGGCTTAATAATTTTGAGTTATTATAAATCAAATTCTTTCGCTATTATATTAAACTATTTTTAGTTGGTAATAAACTTAAAATTCACCTAATATTATGATCATTTAACAACTCATTGAATGTATTGACTGCCTGCTAATAGCCATGACATGGAAAAAAACACAACAAATCTACCTTAAATTCGGGTGCAATGAAAGTACAATATAGACAGTTAATATGATATAGCAGAAGTCTGGAATCTACAAAATTGAGACATTATGTATATTTTCCAGTTACCTATCAGGTGGACTGAGTGTTCCCATCTACCAAAAATACTCTCAGACACCACTCTTTAACTCCTAACACTTGGAAGAAAAAGAACAAAGAAAATCTAGCATTAAAGGGTAAGAAACCTCCTAATTGTGTCAAATCCTACTACATATTTACACAGCTTAAGCTACAGCTAGGTCACCTTCTATGTCTACTGTTGTGTTTTCTTGCCTTTGTTCGTTTCCAGGATATACCACTGTCAAACTTAACTTCATGTTTCCGCTTAAGTGAGCTGTTACCAAGAGAAGACGCTTCAGAATCGCCTGAGGAACTGCCGTATTCGATAATGTTTGTCACAATTGCATGGACGATAACTTCGCTTTTCGGAACTAGAATGGCCCTCCTTTCGACTACTGCAGTCTGCCCGCAACATGGATCCTTGATGGCTCGGTCCTTTAGGTTCTGAATGATGGAATCCTTATCTTCCTTGACACCGTCTGTTGGAACCTGAAGAGTGTATTCATTATCAGGGACTATTCAGCTGATAAAGGCTATAACGAGATGTGCATTATAGAATACAAGTTGAAGTATCGGTTCATGGTATAAGATGCAGTTACATTATCATCTGCAACGTACACATCTGAAAATGGGCAAGGAGTTTGCTCATGATAAATATTTGGAACAGGCAAAATAGTAATCACTATTTTTGCTTTTTTGGCTCAATTTAAGCACGGAACAGATGTTAGATATGATTGCACTACTTAGCATATTTAAAGAACAGTTTATCCTGGGTATCTGGTCATTTCCAGCACCATTAACAAATTGATTTCAGACTAAAAAGTTAATCATCAAAAGAAGAAGATAAATGCATTTACATATGAAGCACCAAAAAAAGGTATACTCACCTCAAAATCAACTGGGATCTTGAGCTCAGCGTACGAACACTTGCAACCAGGGCTGAAGTTCATCTTCAACACAATATCAAAAGGTTTTGTGCTCCTCACAGTCCTCCTGATAAGAAATTATTTAAGAATTTTTCATCCAGTAAGACAGAACACAAATACACCATAGCTGTACCTAAGGGTGGGCGTTCGAGTCGGGTAGTTCGGATCCCAACCCAACCCACCCCGATCAGGTTCAAGTATTTTTTTTTTTTAAAAAAATGGGTGTCGGGTTACCCGATTTTAAAAATGGGTCCGGGTTCGGGCAGGATTCCACTGCCTGAACTACCACATCGGGTACCCAAAGTTTTTTTTATTTACGCAGTTTATGCATTTTATTTATTCATTTTATTTCAATTTATTAGCAAATTTTCAGAGGCAAAATTTGCCTCCGAATACATTCATTCATAGGCACATTTTTAACCTCTGGATCATTTATTCAGAGGCAAAAAGTTGCCTCTATAATTAAGGGGGGGGGGGGGGGGGGGGGGATCGGGTAGCAAAAATAGCTACCCGAGGGGGGGGGGGGGGGGATCGGGTGCCCGAAAGTCGGGTACCCAACTAACTTCTGCTTGGGATCGGGTAGCAAAAATAGCTATCCGAAAGTTCGGACGAACCCGCACTACCCGACCCGATGCCCACCCCTAAGAGTTAAATGCCCGCCTCAATAACTCTTTTACATGCTCACTTAAGAGTTAAGATATGAATGAAGAGAATTTTCTCTGAAAGTAAATACTATCGCCTTCTTAACAACGCGTAGACTTCTCAGATGTTAACAGAAGGATGAGAAAAAATCAATTTCTACATATAAAGGAAACAAACCCAATTACATAACATACGACAATAGAAATGAGATACCTTTTTAGATGAAGAGGTTGATTACGCAGAACTGCTGCCTTCATGTTTAAACTTTCAGAGAAGGAGACCTATTATTAAAATACCCAAGAAGTTACACAACCCCAGAGTACACCAATGTGATGACATAGGAAATGCAGGATAGTGCAAAAAAATGGATACATGTTCCAGATGATGAAACTAATTTGACATATGAAATTCATTCCACAAAAATACAAATGACAATAACATAGAACCCACAAGTATTAACATCTCATTACTAAAAGTTAGCACATAAGCAAATAGACTCGTGATACCTAATTTGATTGAGTTATGAAATATCAGAATGATAAACCATTTCCCTGGAAAAGAAAAGCGGGAAATATATGATATAGCATATATCATGTCCTTTTTCTATTAAGGCACAGAACAAGAGATTTAAAGTTAATTCTCACAGATTGCATTAACAAATAATAGGACTAAATACTTAGCTCTAAAAGGGGACATGCAAAATTGATGAACTCACCTCAACAGATCTAACAAAAGGCAAAGGTGCTTGCTTCCCATGTACACTGGCTATTCTGAGGGTCCAGTTCACATATTTTTTATCTGGAAAACAAGTGTCCATCAAAAGCAGCATTATATAAAATACTCGTGACCATTCCTCTCTGAGTGAATTTGTATACTTATGGGAATAAATTACCTAGACTTAAGGCCTGAGTTAAAATGATCTGGAAAAGATCAATTCTAACAAACGGAGGGATACACATACTGAGCATGTCCATGACTCCTGCAATCACCTGTGAAATGTCATTTTAGCTAGCAGCTCCAGAGAGAGCAAAGAAACAATAAATTCTTACCTTACAAAATCCAGCCGTACACTTCAAAATTGCTAGGGCAGATGTAATGAAGTTGGAATAGTTTTTTTTTTTTTTTTCCTAAAAGCATATTCCACAAAAGCCATGCTGTCTATGAACCAAAATATGGAGACAAATAAGGTTCTTGATTTTGGGATGGGTAGTTCAGGTGCTAGTGCATGAAGAACTGTGAGATTTGCTTTTTCACTGAAGCATATTGCTGAGCAATAACCAAGGGTAAGGATTTTATAGTGCCCCCTGAGAGTTTGATGTGGATAATGTGAAGGTGAAGAAATTATGAAGCAGCTTAGGGCAAGGAAATACATTGTTAGATTAAAGGCTTTCTTGTTTGTTTCTCTTGATATTTACGCCCAGAAGCTCATCCAGACTTATTCAAATCCCACAGGGATTTTCCAGACGAGTTGGCAGAGTGGTATAGCTTTTCTATATTTTCACTCATACTCCTAATTAACCTTTTTCACAACTTCAATTAAATTTTGTAAATTTAATCAGATCAGCTTAAACCATTTCCAATGAAAAGAGCCTCAACTACAGGAAGGAAGGTGCTTGGCACGACAACGTCTAAAAGCATAGTTTATCAGGAAAGGAATTCACCTTATCTACAAGTCCATGGATCACCAAGCTTGCTTTCTTGTCCTTGGGGGTTTTCTGTAGAATTACGAGACAGATCTTAATGATGATAAACAACAATCTCATCTCTCATGTAATTTAGATAGGTAAGTTTTGGCACAAGTTCTTTAGTGTTCTGGAATCATATCTTCAATAGGAACTAGGAAGACATTTTCGTTGACAAGGAAGACGAGAGATGCTTGGAGAGAGAGGGAAGAAAAATTACCTGAAGATTCACAATTACAATCTTTCCACCACCCCTGAGACATTTTAGGGGCAAATTACATGCAGGAGTTATCTGCAAACTGCATAAAGTAGCATCAATCATAATGTTGAATTGAACATGGCATGGAAATGATTATATTACAAATCTAGAAGGAAATGCAAACACTACCACAGTATCACAACGGGAACTTATATTGGCACTCCACATTATGGTAAAGACACTTCAGTTGTTTTTACTACAATAATGAACAAGAATGCCCCATAAAAACCCATTAGTTATAATTCCAAGCATTTTGTAACAAAAGAATGGCCGTTTTATCATATTCATCACTTTTACTTTATAGAACACTCCTTGTCTAATTCAATGATATGTAACATATTGGCTATTTCTATCAGCCATTTAAAATAAATGATTATTAATAGAAACAAAGGAAGAAACCTGCACAAGAAATGATTTGCACGAGTTGGATGAACTCCTATCCCTTGGGTAGGATGCTCAGTTTATTCAGAGGTGTTATTCAGGTTCAACAGCTCATAATAAGTGCAAGTCCTTGCTTGATAGGTTTTTTTTCTCTCTTTTGTCTCTTTAACTGAGAATAGATTCTATTCTCAGAGTAGAATGATAGAGAAAGCATTATTCACTAGCAAAAAAGAAGAAACTTAAGGAAAAAGGGGGAAAAAAAAGCCTTTAGACATGTAACTAATTTATGCGTGGTATGTTTCTAAATTAAATCATCTTTTAAAATTGATATGAATTATGGTCTATATATCAAGGGTCAGTTATAGTGATAGTTTTACAAGAATTCTTGGTAGGCACCAAATTGTAAGAAAAATACACTAGCTGGCTTACCTTGAAGAAAATGGAAAGAACTGGACCGCAAAAATCAAAACAAAAGAGAGTATGGACACAAGTATGCTCATATCTCAGTAATTACCTTGTCCCTAGGCATAAGACAACATCAGCCATTTTACAGTGCTTTTCTGCAGGATCCATCTCCTTATGTGGCAAAGCATCCTGAGAGACAAAAGCAACATCAGCACTTGGACTTCAGAAAGGGATAATTGAACACCTATGTCCCATCCATATACACAATGCCACATCAAGTGGTGACATATTAAACATATATGTCCCACTCTTGGCACAGCGCCATTATGTCCTCCACGCCATAACACTTGTATTTCTTAATGCATACTACTAGATACTAATATCACAGCTTATAGGCTGTTGGATAGCATGTAAGAGCTGTAGTTCTCTTAGGACTTTCTATTTCACACTTCAAAAAGACCTCTTAAGATAGACTGTCTATCTTACTAATTCATCAGTCATAGACTTGTGATCTTGAGACTGCAATAACGAAATAGCCGAATGCAGCTTTGAGTCTTTAAAGAAGATACACACACCCATATTATGTGAATGCACCAAGCGAACGGTCGTTGCAGAATTCAACGCAACAGTTTTGTGTTCTGTTATTTTTAGCAAAATACAACTCTCCTGATTGACTCTTTTGAGCCTCTCCTACCATACTGCAGAAGCCAAGAACCAGGAAATTCTGCTTGCACTTGAAGAAGAATTCAAGTGGACTTTCTCAATGAAGAACTTGTACCTCCCAGTCAAGAACAGTGTCCGTCAATTTCGCACCGCAACCAGCTTTGGAACAACGGCGTGTGGTCTCCTTCAATCCAATAGTCTCAATTTCAAAGTCCCTCATATATCTGCACAGGAAATAGTCATAAACTCAAGCATGACCGAACTCAATGGCTAACTTCTGAGTGTACAGAATCAAGAGAATACCTTAACATTGAAATAGGATCAAGTATAATTACAAGTGTATTGCAAATACTTACTCAGCTCCGCAGGATGGGCACAGTTCCAGAAAGGAGTTTCCATGTAATTCAGCAAGTTTTTCCCTTGGTATTCCAGAACGAAGATGGAGGCCATCAACGTTCTAGCATATTCGGACAAAAGAATACAAACTAACAGAGTCAAAACCACCAAAAGGCCAATAAAGAAAGATTCTAGAACTTTAGAAGCATGAAAGAACAAGTGATGCACTTTGAGTACCAAGGATTGACATTAACAAATGACAAAGTCTGTGCAGATTCTTGCTGAATATTCATAAGGTAAAGTGTAAAAGGAACGGAACTTAGTATATAATTTGCAACCCATTTGATGCTAAGAGAAAATGGAAGAGTTTGAGGAAGAAATTGAACTGATTCCTCTCAAGGCAGTAATATTCAGTAGAACATCTTGGTAGAAAGGAGGCAAATGGTAATGCCCTACCTGGCTGATAAGGAACTTCAGGAGACCAGCCTTCTCAAGTTCAACCAATGCCATATGAGTTGTGCTTGGTGTCGCACGATGGAAAGGTAGAGATGCTTCTGGCAATGCTTTGCCTTGGCGCTGCAAATCAGTGAAAAAGAAAATCACTGAAACAAGGATAGAAACATTGGTCTTTTCTATATTCAGATCTGTTGGCATGATGTAATAAATTGTATATAGCAGCCATTGCCTAAAAAAACCAACAGAGACCCAGCAAGCTTGTTATCCTATGAATAACCTCATGTTAGCAGTAATAAGCATGCATTCTAGAGGATAGGCCAGTATCAAGTATCAGCCCTTTATAAGATGGTTTCATGAATCAATCCTCTGGTTCTTCCTCCATCTATAGTGGCTTAACACTAGAAAACTGTTGCTATGGAACAGTAAAGTCTCAAAACATGACTCTAATGTAAAGCAGCTTTTCCATGTCAAGTATCCTCCCGTACTGTCCGGAAAAATTATAATGTAAAAGGTACATCTGAAATAAACGCACTGTTGAAACTACATATCCCAAAATTATCCATTATATTGTTGTAACAAGAAAAACAATCAACTTACAAACAGGATACAGAAATTCTTTGTATACTAATGGTTGGTATTTCTAACATCAGATGAAGAAACATTTTCGATGACTTGTAGAATGGTGGAGTTGGTTAAACGTGCCAAAAACTTCTCCAACAATATAGGAGCTGTCCAGCCTCACGGAAAATTAGAATCAGTACCTGAAGGGTCCAAATACCCTTGGGACCACGAAAGTCAGGTATACCACAAGAAGTGGATATTCCCGCTCCAGTAAATACCACTAAGTGCTTGCTCTGCATGAAAAAACATGGATCTAGATTTTAAGTGAAATAAATCAAACTGAAGGAACATAATTCACTATAAGGTGAGACCTTTTGTATCATCATGGCAAGTCGTTCAACCTGCAAGTGAGGAGATGAAGCTCACTGTTATAAGCACTCAAAAATAGAGATCAAATCATCTTCATCATATGCACAGTTAAGATGGTGTCACTCCCTATACATAGTTCAGGAACTATATTTTGTAAGGTAAACTTGGCAAGTAATATGTGATACACTGGGATCCATCAAAGAGACCCTGAGAAATCCTGATGCTTCTCCAAGAATCACAACTCATTAATGAGTCTAACATAGTAAAAACTTCATTTTTTTAATTCGTTTAGATGAGAACTCTAAAAACACAGAACACATATAACCTTTTCGGAACAAAAATTCCAACAACTGCGGAATGGGAAGATAGCATGCCCTGTTTAGTTAGGACAAAATTCGACACTTCCACTGCACTCCCACAGCAAGAGGAGTGATACAAGTTCTCACTTTACATCATCGCTCCGTCCTCCATCTAATAAATAAGACTTATCCTGTATTTTGATCAAGTTTGTATAACATGAAAAAAAAGTAGAGCCTTATAACCAAATAACAACCTGTGGTGCCGAACTGCATTTTATTTCATAATTCCCAGGAGAAGGAAAATTAGGTCCCAAAAACACCTTTCAAGCCCGATACTCACACATAAACGAAAATTTAACATTATTCAGTACAAATGCAGTTCACCAGGAAACAGATCTCATCTACGAACTAGACAGAATAGTTTCGCAAAAATCAGATAAAGCCCCCTCACACAGAACGTCAATAAAGTAACCATAAATCAAGCAAAAAAAAAACCCCAAACAACTGATTTAAGAAACAGCCAGAAAGACAAAAGGAGAATGATCATCATATCATACAAACTAACCGAAAAAACAAGTACTATCAACAGGCATTAAAAAGCATTATTCGCAACAATGCAACCCAAAACCAAGTTAGAACAAAGAGAGGGACAAGAATCCCTACTTTCTCCTGCAAGACATGCGGCGGGTCAAAATACTCCGTCATTCCAACGTTCCCCACATCTTCAATCACAGAAAGCTTCTCCGCATACCCCAGAGACATGGCGCGATTTTGGGGTTTTTTCCCCCTTTTTTTCGGTCGATTTTTGGGGCCTCGGGGTAGGGTATATGCCTTGTGATTTTCCTTTCTCACTTTTCTTTGCGATCAGATAAAATGAGAAGGGAAACTGAAACGGAGCGGACTCTGTTTGCTCTGTGTTATAGCTGTCTGTGGTACTAGGAAAAAATATAGGCTTAAGGAGACGCCAAACCAAGAAAGAAACATGCGCTTGGGGTCCGTTTGGTTTCAACAGAAAATGGGGGGAAAATGAATAGTGGAAAATATTTTTTCAGGAATTTTTGTTGGGAAAAAATAATGACTTTACCTGGTCTTGATAAATAATTCTTTTTTTTTAATTTATAATAATTCAATCCGTTGAAATATAATCTTTTTCTATGTCCTCGTTTTACACGGAACCAAACAGAGCCTTCGAAAATCACTGTCCATGTTGCTCTGGTTGTAATTTAAGAAATATAATTTCCTAATTTTAAAAATTAAATTAAAAAATGAAGTTGTGCAGATGAAGAAAATATAATGGTTCGTTTGGTTCGACGAGAGAAAATGATAAGAGAAAAATGGGGGAAACGGAAAAGGTGAGGGTGAGTGGAACGAATAATAATTTATCTTTAAATTGTTTTGTATGATTAGAATGATAGTAAATCTCTAACACTTTCCCTTGTTTGAAATTTGTATTAATTCAGCCCATTGAATGTTTTATTTTTCGATGTCCTCAATTTACATGGAACCAAACGGAGCCTTTGAAATCACTGTCCATATTGTTTTTATTGTAATTTTGGTAATATAATTTCCTAATTTATAAAATAAAATTGAAAATGAAGGCGTGGAGATGAAGAAAAATATAAATTATGCATTTATAGCTAAATACAATACATTTACTGTAATTATTTTCCTTAAATTATGTCGTGATTGTGTGATAAATACAACACATATACTGTGCAATTAATATGATCTTTTGTGAATCTGATTAGACTAAGTATTCATACATGTGATAATATTGATAACACTTCTATAATTATTACACGTTTAAATATCTAACCACATGGGAATGCTAATTAAATTTAATGTTCCGATATTTCTAAAGTTTATTCACCTTAAATGTTAATTAAAGACAATTATATCATACAAAACACGTACGGATGAAATATCAATTAAAATTTTATCATTATCACATCACGTGTATGATTTTACAATGTCTTCAAATATAATTTATATTAAAAAATTGCAATATGATTTAGGGTTGTTTGTAAATGCTTAAAAGCAGCTTCAAACCAACTTCGACAGCTTATCAATAAAGTATAAAATTGTTTTTCTAAATGCTCCAAATAAAAAATCATTTTTAGCTTTTGTTTTTAAACATTCAAAAAAATTTTGCTATTTAATTTGTAATATTTTCTCCAATTTATTTCATCATAAAAATAAAAATTATTACAAATACCCGTTGACACCAAATTATTTCAAAAAATGAATTTTTTAACTAGAGATGATGCTTCCCATGTAGGAAAGCCCATAATGGCAAATCAAGCTTGTACAATCATTCTTCGGTTACAAAACGTAAAAGTCGCTTTATCTCTTTTTCTACAACTTTCTACTGCTGCGTGTATATATTTTTTTATTGTTTTCCATTTGTTTTTCTAATGGGTAAATTACATTGACACTTCTTGAGATTAAGTTCAATTATACAAATATTCTCTGTCTTTTGTATAATTATAGTTACACCCCTTGAGGAGTGTTAGTGTAATATTTTTCAAGGGGTATTAGTATAAATTTTGCTTTTAAATATGAGGTATAATTGTAATACAATTATAACATCAGAAGTGTAGCTATAATTTTACAAAAATCATGAAATGTTTGTGTATTTTTTTTTCGACTCAAGGATATCACTGTAATTTACCTTTTTTTTAATTATTTTGAAGTATAGTAACCTCTTAGGATTAGTAATTGAAGCACATTTAATACAAGTACATAACTCAATCTCTTATTATATTTAGAGATAATTATACTTTCCTCCCTTGAGGTTTTGTGTAATTACACGTAAATTTTATGTGGTTTGAGAAATTACACCTAGTACCGTTATTTTTATTTTTATCCAATAAATAGATCCTTCAATTAATAAAATTGACAAGATTTGTTGACATCAACAGAAAAATTGAATAAAAATCATGTTTACCATTGGTTGACTTATTGCAAGTCAAAGAAATATATTTTTGATCAACTCTCTTATACGTTTCACACACTTATGCATGTGAGTTTGTTCTTACAATTAAATTAAATCATAAGAGTAAATAGTGTAATATATTAAAATATTTAACGTATTATTCTATTAAATAAATTTTAATTAACAAATAAATTAGATCGTCAAAATAAATTTAACTCTTAACACATATATATACACTATTTATTTTTTTTATTTCGAACATATTTCAACAGTATAAGGCTAAATATATATACTACATTATGTAATTTAACTAAATATTTAAAAAATATATATTCTGATAACTTAATCGTAAAAACATATCACTATGATAATATAAATATAATATTTACATCCCTTTGTGACATTTTAATAATAACAAAAAGTATTCCCTGAAAGTTAAATGAATAATTTATCACAATTGGCCCATTCGGAATTTTAATGTACTAAATTTGATATATATATATATATATAATATTACTAAAACTATGTTACTCCATGAATCTATCTTGATGTAGATTTGAATCATTGTTAAGGTATTTGGTAGAGTTATACGTATATTTTGTTTTATGTGTTGATTCTCACATGGTCATATATTGGTTATTACTAATAGTAGATTAACTATACGGATTTTAATCGACACATATATTGCAGGTCTAATCCTTTGTGAGAGGTTTTTGTGGTGTCACCTTACTTTTTCATTTTATTGCGTTTTAGAAATACTATGAAAAAAAATATTGTAAATTTAGAGGAATATCCAAAATACACGTATCGTATCTTTATGAAATTTAGGATTATATATGTAATTTATTTGGACCGTATACGTCAAACAATTTAAGTTCTATGGTCTTGCAATATACAAAGGTGAATATACGTGCAACATAATTTATTTATGGGTGAATTACAATGACCTTTTATAATTATGGGTACTCCCTCGTTATTTCAAAAATTATAAATACCCACATGGGGTTTATAATTTTTAATCAAGGGTCTAAAATGGTTAATTTTAACCTTTTTTTTTATAAAAAAATAAGTTTATAGAAAAATGAGGCGAGGCAAATTCCATTATTGCTCTTCAATGTAAAAAATGTAAGAAACATCTCCCTGCGCATTTTTGTCAAAAAAAAAATTGAAAAATAATTCAACTTGCATAATGGCGTTTTGATCAGTTCACCCATAAAAATGGGTGAAAATGTATTATTTGCTAGACGGAACCTCGGGAAGTATATATAATTTTTGAAACAAGAAGAGTATTTGTGTCAAACTTCATATGAGGTCATTGTAATTCACCCTCTATTTATGCAACAAAGCAATAAATGACCATTAGGTGGAGATATACATAAAACGCAATTATGTCGGTATTTAATATCCTCTTCAATAATTATTAAATAGAATACTCAAAATAACTCAGAGATTTAAATAAATCGCACGAGAAAAGAAAAAGGACAAAAAGAAAGAATAAACTTATAAAAGCAGACAGTTTGCATGAACAAAAAGCTCACCAGCGAAAAATTGAAAACAAAGTCTCATCAAAATTGAAAGGAATTATAATATCATCCTCCATCGGTGTTTTCATTAGTTTTATAATAAGAACACACGTACATTTTAATTCATGATATTAAGCGATTCACCAATTAGTATTGGCTTGATTGGTAAAATAAAGATCATTTATGATGGTGTAAGAATTTAATCAAGATACCAAAATGTAATTTTTTGGAGGGGTATTATGAAATTACCTTTGTACCCATGGCGGCTGGCGGTTAAATCCACTAAGTTAGTGGGTTTAGTGGGTGATTGGGGGGCGATATTGTCTTTTCGCCCCCCCCCCCTCCCCCCACTTTCTAGTGTATATATATAGTCTTTAGTTAATTGTAAAAGGGTGGAGGGGCGGGTGCGGGTTGGGGGGAATTAATTTTGAATTTATTTTATAAATAATAATATTTATTTTTAGAATATATTATTTTAATTAATTAAATCTAACCATTGATTTTGTTATAAATTTGAGATCCAGCGGTCAAAATTAATAGATTAGATCTAATGGCTCTGATATAACAATCAAGATCCAACAGTTATCAAAATAAAGAATAATATATAATAAGTAAGGGTATAACGGTCAATTTGTTAAAAAGTTAACGTTGTTAGTATTTTTAACGGAGATGGGTGATTGAGCTGACTTTTACAAAATACAGGGGGATTTTTCACCTATTTTTAAAATAAAAGAGAATTTTTAGCCGATTTTTCAAGACATAAGGGGTTTTTATGCATTTTACCCAAAAGAATAATTGATGTATATAATAGTAATTATAATTTATTTACAAGGGTATAAGAGTAATTTTCCTGTGTAGACCACATGGTACATATATGCACCATATCTCACCATAAAATAACCAAATCACTATAAATACAATATATATTATTTTTTAATGGCAAGTTATTTGACAACTCATACGAAAATTCTCTCACTAAAACTTGGGGTGCAATTGTGTCGAGGGCATTTTTCCCGATTATTCTCTTTACTAAAAATCACTTCCACATCATTGGCGCCGTCCGTGGGAAACTATTGCCCCGACATTAAAAATGCAAACCAGGTCGTGTGCTCGCGATGTTCAATGGGTGGACAGTGCCTAAGAAATGCACGAAAACGGAGTAAAGCAAACCCCACCCCGTGAACAGTCACTACAACATGGGATGAACCTTCCACCCCATGAACAACCCCAGCCAAACAGGAGGGCCCTGCCACCCCATGAACAAGTGTCTCAGGAGGAAGCATCTTATCCCCGTGAACAATCTCTACCCCCTGGCAAAGAACTACCTGGTGAACAAACATCACCCCCTTGGAGGAATCACCGTGTCCAAGGAGTTCCACCCGAAGGTCCGATGATCCAGTTGACGCAAGAGGCCTTACTAGTGCTGATCCATGACGCATCCAACCGAGCAGCCGCTCAAGCGATAGCTCAATTTGCGACTAATCACCCCATGAACCCGGCCCCTCCTTCTCCTTGTCGAAGTCGAGAAGAGTCCTCGGCTCCCAAGGAGAATGAGCAGAGGCGGAAGGAGGTGAATAGCTGGGTATCTAAATCGGAGGTTGTCCAGGAACAAGATCAACTCCCCCCGCAGCCAAGGCAACCCACAACACCTATACTCTCGAGGGGAGTAGAGGAACCTTATCTCCCCGTGGTCGTGGCTCCTCCAATACGTAGCCCTTTCTGCACGGCAATCCTAGCCAAGGCGCTTCCGACGGGCGTTAAAGTGTCAAACCTCCCGGAGTACGATGGAACGGGAGACCCGCAAGAACACTTAGACAAAGTTTATGCTAAAATTGACTGGTACGACTTGAGTGATGCCGCGTACTGCAAGGTCTTTCGCACTACGGTTACAAAGTGTGCTCTAGCTTGGTTCAATCAACTACCAGTTGGAGCTATCTCCAGCCTCGAGCAACTAACCCAACATTTTTTACATTACTTCTCTATGAACAAGAAAGTCCCAAAAACGACCGCATACCTTTTCACCATCCGCCAGAAGGAGATGGAGTCGTTGAGGGATTACGTTCAGAGATTCGTGGAGGCCGTGCATGAGGTGCCCCATGTTAACCACGAATTGTTGGCTAGCGTTATGCAACAAAACTTGCTTCCGGGAAGGTTCAAAGAGTCTATAGCCGGAAAACTCCCCAGTACTTTGGAAGACTTACTCCTGCGATCACAAAAGTACATCAGAATCGAGGGATCGTAAGCTACAGATCCTACCCTCAATTTAAAGAGGAAAGGTAGGGAGGAAGAAAATGAGCCGCAGAAGGAGGAATGCAAGCATGTGCCCCCCGCCAGATTTACGCACTACACCCCTTTGAACGCCCCTAGAGGATAAATGTTAGTCGTGGCGGAGCAACAAGGGCTGATTGACCAATGACCGAGAAAAGTGAAGGACAATCCCAAGAGGCTAAAGTCCGACAGATATTGCCGCTTCCACCGTGACATTGGGCATACGACTGAGGAATGTCATCACCTCCAAAATGAGATAGAGAAATTGATCCAATGGGGACACTTGAAGGAGTATGTCAACCAATATTCATGAGGACGCCAATTTGACCAGGAGGATGCGGCCGTGCACCCCATGACGAGCTATAGGCTGCACACCCCATGATGAGCTCGAGCCACGCATCGAGCTTGTAGCGAGGGGAGGCAAGGTCGTGCACCCCATGCAGAAGTCATCTCATGATCGCATAAGGATCGGCGAGAAAAGACTCCCTCACTACGAAGTAGTAACCTTAAGTTCGCATAGCAGGTAAAATTATCTTTTGGCTATTCACTTGTAATAGGAGAAAGCTCGAGTAGGAGGTCAACAAATCCTTCGCCCCTTTTGATTTCTCCTAAGACGTTGTAATGCGAACATTGAGTAATGAAGTTAATTTTCTTGTCGTAGTCTAAAAAAATAAAAACTCACTGGAACTTTGCATCCCCTTTAAGTTGGTAAAAAACCAATTCCGTGACATGAGCAAGTATCATTTGAGGCAATGTCTTCTTAAATGAAACTTAAGATAGTGGTAAGAAACATTGCCCCGGAAACATTGCGTCCCCTTCAAGTTGGTAAAAGACCAGCTCTGGGACATGAGCAAGTATCCTTTGAGGCAATGTTTCTTAGATAAAATTTGAGATCGTCTTAAGAAACATCGCCCCGGAAACTTTGCATCCCCTTGAGGTTGGTGAAAGACCAATTTCGGGACATGAGCAAGTATCCCTTAAGGCAATATCCCCATGGATGAAACTTGATATCCTCGTCAAGAATACGACCACAGAAACTTTGCCCTCCTAGAAGTTGGTAAGAGATCAACTCCGGACATGAGCAAAAGCATCCCTTGAAACAACTTCGGTAAAGATAATGAAAACACAATAATGAAAACTACATTCATGAGAGCTAAATAGTGCCGAATTACTGGCCGAAACATCCGACCATAAGAGTCGGAAGAAGTTATCCCAAGTACTAAGTCTTGCCGAATTACACGCCAAAATATCTGACCATACGAGTCGGAGAAAGTTACCCGAAATACTACTAAATAAATAATAACTACGCTCCCCCGTCTTCCCTAAGGTCTTGGGGGGCTCGGTCACGAGAAGGATCCACCTCCTCCTCATCCTCCAAGAGGAGTGTCATCTCGAGAAAGAGGCCTCCCCCTCCGGAAATGTGTCGTCCCAAAGAGAAGCGCCCTCAAGGGAAGGGGAGGTCGAATCCCTCCTCATTTTCCTAGAAGTGTCATCTCGAGGAGAGCCTTAAGGGAAACCGGAGGCCAAACACGCCCTCCTTTTGGAGGCGGAGGTTAAGCACTCGCTCCTCCTGCAAGAGTGTTGTGTCGAGGAGGAGACCTTATCCTCCTAAAGGAGTGTCACCTCGATAATTAGCGCCTTACGGAAAGAGCATAGGTCAAACACCTTCTCGTTAGGGCGGAGAAGAGGTGAAACTAAAAAAAAAAAAAAAAAAGAAAAAAGAAAAAACACATGAAAGAGAGTAACCTCTAGTGTGATGCACCCATCACATTTTCCATGATGCATGAAAATCCTCTCCCGTTGGTAGAGTAAGACTACTCATCCACCCATCACATTTTCCATGATGCATGAAAATCCTCTAGTGTGATGGGGAGTCACATCTCTCAAAGACGACGTCGAAATTTCTCAAAACACATGAAATAGAGTAACCTCTACTAGTAGAAAGTAAGAGTAAAAAAGAATAAAAAGCATGGGATGATGGAGTGCTCGAGGTCCCTTACTATCATCCTTTTGACTTGGGTTCAAATCCCAGCGGATCCAATATCCTCCCTATGGCTGCGCCTCGACTTAGCCTCGTGACATCAGACCCGGGCGCACCTCGGGGTGCTGGAGCCGCCTCGAGCTGGCCCAGCTCGAGGCATGGACCGCCCGGCTCGAGGTACTAGCCTCGAGCTCGAGCCGCCCCGAGCTGGCCCAGCCTGAGTCTGCCTAGAGCTGTAGCTCGAGGCACGGCCGCCCGAGCTGCCTCGAGCCGCCCAGCCCGAGGCTGCCTCGAGCTGGAGTCGCCCCGAGCTGGCCCAGCTTGAGGCCGCGATCGCCCTAGCCCAAGGCTGCCTCGAGCTCGGGTGCTGGGTGGACTGCCTAAACCGAGCTCGAGGCACCTGGGCGGCTCACCAGCTTGAGTGCCCTCGAGTTGGGCTTTGCACGCCCAGGTCTCTCGACTTGGGCTTTGCACCACTTGTCTTCGGTCAAAAATATCTTCAATATTGATTTAAATAATTATTCTACTCGAGGGGCACTAAATGCTTCCCATGTTTTTTTATTTTTGGACGACTCACACGTTTTCTAGTAACTTATTCATGAAAAATGAAGGGATTTCCACCCACCCTCCCCATGCATTCAACACTTCAAATTTTTTCTTGCAAAGAATTCTTACTCTCATTCGGATTACTATTTCTTGCGAAGTATTCCGTTTGAGAGTGGGGGGCTGTATGATGTATATAATAGTAATTATAATTTATTTACAAGGGTATAAGAGTAATTTTCCTGTGTAGACCACATAGTAAATATATGCACCATATCTTACCATAAAATAACCAAATCACTATAAATACAAGATATATTATTTTGTAATGACAAATTACTATTCACTGATTTGACAACTCATATAAAAATTCTCTCACTAAAACTTGGGGTGTAATTATGTCGAAAACATTTTTCCCGATTATTCTCTTTACTAAAAATCAATTCCACGTCAATAATAGTAATGAGAAAGAGCAGATGCAATCTCTTTGTCAACATGCTAATTATGAGGAAACAAAGAAAATAGTGAAGGGGCTCCTTTGTTGGCATAAGAGGCATGAAATACGAAAAGATGGTGGATTACGTCACGATAAAACACTGAACATGAAGTAAGATTCAGGGCACAAGAACCGGCGCACGACACTTATACATATCTCAATTTTTTATAAGATTAAAATATATAAAATGAAAAATACCAGAATAAAATATAAAATATTTAAAATAATAAATAGATAAGTTGGTCTTTTATTCAGTCTTAGCCCAGTCAATTGTAAAAAATCCTAAATTTGTCAGAAACACCTTCTGTAATTTTTTTAAAAAAATATTTTCAAACACGTCAATGTTCGTATACGCATGTACTATTGTGCGGGACAATATTTGGAAGTGCACACATACTCTGTGCACCAACTCTCTCATCATGTCACATTTAATGACAGTACGCGTACCAGCTAGTATAGCACCTAGTACCATAGCCATAGCACCTGCCTACTTCAATTTTTACTGCCAAACCCAAATGCATTCACTCTCTTTCGGGTCGTTTTCGATTTAATTCAAGCTCTTCGATTTTTTCCCCTCTCTTATTTATTTTTGTTCTTTACGAAATATTTTTCATTTGTTCATTAAAAGTTATTGTGAAAATTTTAACTTTATATAAGTAATTTATTTTTTTTCATAATTTTTTTTAAAAAATTCAAACACACAAAATGAATACGAAAAAATCGCTAATAAAAATAAATACTCAGTACTCACAAACACTAAACAGCCAAGCGCGACTCTTCTTTTTTTTCCTTCGTTTTCTATACCGAACAGTTCCACTTTTGTCCTTGGTTAACACATCAATTCATTCAAATCAAAAGTCAAACCTTGTTTCACGCTTATATTTATCTTTTTCTATAGTTGAAGTCTTGAAGACGACTTATTTAAGTTTTTATTTTCTCATTAAGTTCTGTGTAGAGTAATTATCATGACGGACAAAATATAATAAGTCTAATAAAAAAATATATATACTAAGCAGTCGACGCACACGCGATGCGTGAATAAATAAAAAATAATAATATATATTAATCAGTGTGTTTAAATTTTATATTTGATTATTTTTTGTATATTGATCTATTTTAGATCAAAGTTTAGTAGATCATTAACCACATATTTGTTAATTATGTGGTCTAAAATAATATTATGCAAAATAATTAAATAAATACTTTATAAAATTAATTTAGAAAAACACTTAATGAATGAGAGTAATCTATCTATACTATTATGTAAGAAAAAGTTATTTTTCTTTAATAAATGGTAGTTATCTCATATTTTTATCATATTTTTTTTCAAAATTTTGCCCTAAAAAATAAAATTGAATTTTTAATTGAATAAGTATATTTATTAGGATTTTCAAGGATAAAAAAATGAAGGAGTTTTGATTTTTTTCTACAGATTTAATTAAAATAAAAAAAGTACAACCACGACTTTGTTTTCTTTTCTTTTTTTTTCTTTCCTCTTTCCTTATGGTATTTTATTAATGTACTACATGTGTGTGCAGTTTTTATTTAGTTACAAATTTACACATGATTTTGTGATATGTAGTGGGGCAAAATTGAATCAACATTATTTTGGTATGAGAACGACATTATTATTTTATCTTTGAAAATCGTAATAAATACACTTTTTGAACTTAAAATTCAGTTTTGTTTTGGACGGAAAATTTTGAAAGAACTGGTAAAAGTATGAGATAACCACCATTTATTAGAAAAAAATATTTTTTTCTTTTATAATAGTATATATTTATATATATAAAGATATATATATATATATCATTAGATGACTCTTGAGATTATTAATATTTATTTTAATCTGTTATAAACACATGATTATATGACAGTCTTGATTTGAAAAAAAAATAATATTCCATATATGTTTGGCTTAAAATAAAATGTGTTTACATAAATTAGATATCATCAATCCGAGTGCATTGATCTCGTATTGAAATTCCTAATTAATTTCAAAATGAGAGTTCATGCTTCATAGACTGGATAAAATAATACAAATTTAAATTAGTAATTCACTTACTATTTGATGGAAATGTTGACAATTAAAAAAAAGTAAGTCTGCAATGTGTAGGAAAATTCAATTATATATGAAACATATCTGTATTAACATTAAATATTTTAGCTTTTGTGCTTTGCGTCTTTGATCTTTACGTATAAAAATAAAAATCAATGGCATATGAGAAAATATATGTATATATATATATCTATAATTGCATAAAAGGGAAAAAAATAAAGAACATATTAATTACATGTTTCTTATTAAGACCAAATTTTTGAAAATATATTAACATATTAGTCTATGAGAAAGATTTTACACTTTTAGTTGGATTTTTGTAGAGAAAAAAAAAAAAAGAAAAGAAAAAGTTGGTAGAGAACATGGGTGGTTATGGCAAGATGAATATTTGGTACGAGAACTACCAATAAGATGGTGAATTTTCTTTTTTATCCTCTACAAATATTAATTGATCTCGTAGAAAGAAATTAACAAATGTATTTTAAAAGAAACAAAGGACAGTTGTTTTAAAAATTCATAAATAACTTTCACATTAGACACAAAAGAAGGTTTCTTTTTATAATTAGTATACATATATTTATACATAACTATCTTTTTGTTTAATTAATTTTTAATAATTTCTTATAATGCATATTAAAAGTTAATTCCTTTTTCTATTGTCTATAATTACTCTCTTTTTCATTTAAATTAAACAAATTTAATAAAAATTTAAATTGCGCACACAAATGGATGTACTTTACTCAGTAGTTTCAAATAATTTATTCTTTTTCAAATATTTATTTTAATTTAATTTATTACGAAAATTTAAAGTAAAAATTTAAAATAAAATATTTCAAGTATAACTAACTGCTGACGTGCATTTAAATGTGCCACGTCACGAACTCGGTGGTGCGCTGAATCCTTGCCTACAGCCTGTCGTAATTCCGGATCTTATGGTAGTGGGGCAGTGGGAGAGTTAAAAGGCCGCCGGGGGACTCTGTAACCCGCATTCATGGCAACGTGGAGTGGGTTGGGCCCATGGCCCAAATGCGAAGTGCGGGCTCGTGGACCTTCGCATCGCACCTCCGTTGCCGACACGTAAATGATTTCTTACGCAACTGGGTACGCAATATGGGGCCCATATAGGCGCAATCGAACTACCACTTAGTCGTTACGCTCTCATCAGCTCGCAACTTGCTCTCCTTGCACACAAATCCCAATCATGTGTATAAAGTATTAACCCGAAACACTTTCGGTTCAACCTCCCCACTCCATCACTCGCATAGGCATGCTTCTCTGAATGGTAAGTGTTTTGATGAACATTTCGACTGTTTGTGGTATTTTCTGTTGAGTTTGATTCGGTTTGACGTTGTTTAGTTTGGGGTTAGGATGGTGGAATTTGTAAGCTGTGTCTTCTTTACTGTGCGCGTGAATTTGCTGAAGCTGTTGCTGAACTGAGAATCCGAATTTGGTGAATTTCAGAAGCCGTATGTTTATTTGAGTTAGTCATTGTGTTCATGAGTGAGCTTGCTAATATGTGTTACGCGCTATAATCAGCTGAAATTGAGGATAGTTTGGTGTAAGTTGAGTGAGGCAGAATAGTAATTTTTTTTTTTTTTTTTGAAAAATGTGAAAAGTTTTCGATTAATGAGGAAAAGTTCCAGAGAATTTATTGTATAGAACAATTTTAATTTCACTCTAATTTCTTTTAGTTTCTGTGGTGTGACTGAGGTTGCTTTCTTATATTAAGGCTGTTTGCATATTAATGGATAAAGCAACTCCTGAAAATGGAATAGAAGAGGTTCAATTGCTTCCTTTTTATGATGACGAGCATGGAGGTATCATCGTGGAAATGGAGGAGCCTATGGATCCCAATGATTTTAGTGTGATCCTCAGATATTCACTTTCACAGTGGAAGTTGCAGGTATTTATGGCATTCACTTCACCTTTTTTTTTTTTTTGAACAGTGTCTGCATACCTTGAGCGCCTGCAGTTACTGTTGGTATTATCCGGCATCTGCTAATGGATAGTTGGGTTAACATACACAAAGAGAGATCTGGATCACATATATTGAAGTAAGAATTAGTGAGCTGAAACTTTAACTGATGCTTATTATCTCCATCCTGATCTTTTGTTACTAAAAAGTGTATGAGAAAATATGATGTGGTGCTGTGAGAACTTCAGAAGACTGAATATTACATGAATAACTTTTACTAGTTGCCCTATAACCTTGTGTAGTTTTATCGTATTACAGAGTTTTGAAATAACTACCTTTAGTTCGTTTAATCTAATTTTCTGCTGATCTATTCTGAGAAGGCTTGCCCTTCTTTGAGCTCTTGACTGAGGATAAGCCAAGCTTCTGGAGGAAAATTATGTTGGAACGATCATCTCAACTTAACACACACAAAGAAATCCTAACTGAGGCATTGTTCTGCTAACCAGCATGTCTAAGTTTGAGTTGTAGTTGTCAGACTTCCCCTTATATTTTGTGTAGTGTGAGAATAACCAACCCAAATATAGGTTTTCCGTTCTCATCTTTTTACCTTAGTTGACCTAGTATTATAGCATAAGCATCCTTCTCTGCCTCTCCATGACCTTCAGTCAATTATACACCCTTCAGAGCAGCTAATTCAGCCTCTCAAAATTCCCATTAGTAAGTTCTGTTGATCTTGCATTTGCTTACCCTACTGCCTACATAATACTGTTTATTTGTACTATATTATAGAGTCATTTTTTGCAATATTCAATTTTTAGTCTACAGGGACTCTGGATGATCAGCATCCTTGACATTATTGTACAACATTAAATAAATATCACAAACATTGATCTGCTGTTAACATTTTCTTCTTTTTGAAATTTCTTGCAGGAAAAGAAGGGAGTATGGATCAAGTTACCAATTCAACTCGTGAATCTTGTTGAAATTGCAGTGAAGGTCATTTTTGTCACCTTTCCAATATGTACATGTTTAAGAATCCATTGTAAATTTTATTAAAATTTCTATAGCCTAATACTGTCATTCTAGGGGCCAGAGCATGCCAAATGGTCTGTGTACCTTACTCCTATTTGGTTTACAAATAATCAGTTTTTGGGACTAAAGACACTTGAAAGTATCCTTTTGCGGAAAATTATGGGCATCCTCCTATCGTTACTATAATTTACTGGGCGTGATTTTTTTTGAAAAGATTAAAGTCTGCTTATGTGAAGGAGGGGAGTTAAGGCCGAGACTCCTACCCACTTTTGATTATAATAGAGAGTATGTGTGGAACGAGGGTGCTAGGCTGATCTCCAGGTTTGAACAACTAGGAGATGAGTAGAAATCCAACGAGCACTGCTCCATAACTTAACGCCTAAGGGAGTACTGGGTGTGAATTGTCAATATTCCAAATTCAACAGAACCAGTAGCTATGAAAGTGATATGATTCTCATCTGTGAACTTTGATGAAATGATTCTGCTTCTTTCCCTTTTAATTTAGCTTAGACCAGCATAAAGGTTCAGTTTTTGAGCCATTTTAGAATTGTATCTTCTGTAAGTTCAAATGAATCATAATATTTTCTGTTGAATTTAGTCTATGAACACAGATTTTAAATGTTGCAGGAAGGATTTCTGTATCACCATGCTGAACCTCACTATTTGATGCTTGTATACTGGATTCCTGAAACTCTTAGTACCATCCCAGCTAATGCATCACACCGGCTCCGCATTGGTGCTATTGTTATGGATGATAAGAGAGAGGTACTTTTATTAAGTAAATTTGTTTGCGAGTTCTACGCTCTAGAATAAGAGGATAAAGCAGGTCCAAACTATGCGGCGTAAACAAATTCAATAGGAGTTTAATAAATACTAAACTGACAGTTGTGACTGTTTAACAGAAACATTAAGCAGCTCTGCAGCAAAAATGGTTAGTTGGAGTCAAATTTTAACTGGTGTTCTTGTGACCGGTCCTGTAATAAAGAGTGTTTTTGCTAGTAGTATTGCATGCTTCCTGATGCCTTTCACGATTGGATTTCCTTGAGAGCAGAACTTTTCATTTTCCCCAATGTTTGTCTCTGCAAGTACCATTATCCCTGGTTTATTTTGTTGGCCATGTATATTTGCATATCATCTCTGTTTGTAGACTTGCATAATGAAGTAGTTCCCTTAAAATTCTTTTTCCTTCTGGGTAAAGCACAAACTTATTATTGAGTTAATTTAATGTTCATCTTGTAATTCAACAATTAATAATTTGTGGCAGATTATGCTTAATGAATATTGATACTTATGGACCGTTGAGTTCCTCTTCTTTTTTTAACTCTTGCGATTCTGGCACAGTTGCTTGTTGTTCAAGAGAAGCTTGGCAGGCTTCGAGGAACAGGTATTTGGAAGATCCCTACAGGAATTCTTGAAGAGGTTTGCAGTTTAACTAAAGTTTCCGTGTACGGAGCATGTCCAATATCTTCTACCAATACATTGCTTTGTAATTTCCAGGGAGAAGATATTTTTTCAGGTGCAATAAGAGAAGTAAAAGAGGAAACAGGAGTAAGCAATTGCTAAAATGGTGAATAAATTGATACGCATAGAATCTCATTCTGCTGTTGGTCACTGTTTTGAGGAAGATCGTATTTGTTATTGCAGATTGATACAGAATTCATGAATGTACTGGCATTCAGGTAAAGTTTTGCAAAATAAGGCTTACAGTTCTCTTTTTAGCTAAATATTGTTTTCCAACAAATGCAACTGAAAATCATATCATTTAAACTGACTGGTTATGCCGATAAGAGAAACAAATGCTGTTTAGTTAATTAATTTAATCCAAAGCGCAAATATTTGGTCAGTGTTTACCTTCTACTGTATACTGAAGTCTATACTACAGTAATTAACTCTAAACAAAACTAATCCAAATTCAAGTTTTATCAGTAAGTATATAATCTCAAATTTGGAGATACCTCTATATCTATCTTCATGGAATAAAGTAATTTATGTTTGTTAATGATCAAACCTAAACTTTGTGCTGTAGAATCTCCTTAAGTTATTTGTGTCCCATCTTGGTTCTTAGGCTGGATGTGATTGTTGTAACTGTACCAGATATGTTAGTTTTAATAAATTTGGTAATGCGATTATTTGTAGCGTAAAGCTTTTGATGTTCTTTATATGCCTATTTTTTCACTTATAGGCAATATCACAAGTCTTTTTTCCAGAAGTCAACCTTACTTTTCCTATGCATGTTAAGGCCTCTATCCTTTGACATCCAAAGACAAGACTCAGAAATTGAGGCAGCCCAGGTACCCTAAGAATAATTAACCTTTGCCTGTGAAATATCTAATGGTGATTACTGACAAATCTTAGCATCTAATTGCATGCAGTGGATGCCAATTACTGAATATGCAGCACAACCTTTTCCCCCAGAATGCTCCATTTTCAAGTATGCTGCTGATATCTGCCTAGCAAAGGTTGACAGGGGTTACTCTGGATTCACTCCACTGCCAATAAAACCATCCTTCAATGATCAGATCAGCCACCTTTATGTCAACAATGAGGATCTGAACCTGTGACAATCTCCAAATTTGTCTCCGGAGATGGGCAGTACTTACAGGAATTTTTCTGTTATGGTACTTATTCGAATTGATTTTTCATTTCAAATCCCATTACATTTTCTGTCCCGTTTAATATATATATGCCACATGTAAAAATAATGTTATTTTTATACATGTGACGCGTATATTGAATGGAATAGGATACGTAATTTGGTTTGAAATAAAAACATCAACTTGACTGGTTAATTTGTAACAATTTGTTTGTGTGGCTTGTTGAATCATAAATTATTTTTATATATGTGACCTGTATATTGAATGGAATAGGATACATAATTTGATTTGAAATAAAAACATCAATCTGACTCGTTAATTTGTAACAATTTGTTTGTATGGCTTGTTGAATCATAAATTATTTTTATATGTGATGCGTATATTGAATGAAATAGGATATGTAATTTGATTTGAAATAAAAACATCAATCTGACTACAATTTGTTTGTGTGGCTTGTTGAATCATAAATATGGAACTGATTCGAGTTTGGTTTGCTTTTAGCTCTCATTACTTCGATATCGACGTTCAAATTGTGTTTAGAACGCTCGAGAGCCTTTCTAGGGCTAATCCTGTGAAGTGTGAATTTTCCAGAGCCAAGTATGGAGTGCCATCATCTCCACCAAGCCCTCGTGTGGATAGAATTCATTTTAGTCCATGACTTCCAATTCAAATTAATCCAAGCACACTTTTGGGCAAAAAAAGTGATTTTCCCATACTATTTAGCTTTATAAAGTTTTACTATTTTGCAAGAAACTAATTCAATCGTTCACCTTTTATTTTCAATTGTAATTTGATTACTCACGCACAAATTCAGGGGATTTTTTTTTTTCTTCTTTTTGAATTGTGACCTTTGGGCCATAGTTCTCATGAACTAGCTGTTAGGAGCAACATTATTTGCCTATAAAAAGGCTCCGACAATCACAAAAACTAGCAAAAATGACACCAATTTATCCTCTTTCCTTCACCAAGTTCAAAACAATATTCAAAATTTCAGAATCAAGAAAATAAACCCCACAAGCTTTATTTTGATTTAATCATATTTTTGAGAGTATAAAGATGCAGCAACCAAACAACTGGCACAATTTCCATTTAGATGCAAAAATGGTATCATTCATCATCTTCCACATCTAGTCAAAATAGTTCAGAACCAATATAAAATAAATATACACATGATGCAGCATGTGCACTCGTCGGTGCCGTGCCCACATCGCTGTAATTTCTCATTTAGTGCCCATGCAATGCCTCATCATACCACTACTACTCAGAATCGAATTTCAAACAGCCAAAAAGAATAAGGAAAAAATCTAACACCGACCGACCAAATAATTCATTCCACAAAAGCCAAGAGCAAAAAACGAATTAATCTAATTCAGAGATACAAATCTCCTACTAGTAAAACTAATACAATTTATTTAACAAATCAAATAAATAGCCAAACGGTCTTAATAATTCATTTCACAATAAAAATAAAATGAAAAATCGAAAATGGAAAACAAACCTCCAAAAATTAAAATACGCTCAACTTAACTTACAGCTGTAGAAACGCAAACCAGAGACTCAAAATTACGCCCACAAATCTTCCACCCGCAAATCTAACTGCGCCGTTACTGTCCGTGGTCTGATCCGCCACGTCTCCGTCGGGAGCGTCAGCTGGAGAGTCCGACGGAGCTGCCGGTGCAGGCGGCGACTTGTGCTTCTTCTTTGACGGCTTCGGTGACTCTGCGTCTGCCTCGGGACCTGGAGCTGGGGCTGGAGCTGGAGGCAGAGCTCCCTTGAACAACTCCTTCGGCATCAGAACCTTGTTCAATTCGTAGATTGCCAACGGCTGTTCATCAATCAAGGTGTTGGTGATCTTTGCGGTCACGATTTTCGTCATAATCGTCACGTCGGTGCCGTCGTTCTGTACCGTGAAGTCGAACTTACTGGCGCCGTCAGTGGCTAAAGTGTTCGTCAGGCCGTTACTTGATTTTAGTCCAGCTAACGATTGGTAAACGGGGATTCCGTGGTACTCCAGTAAAGACTGTTTGCCTGCTGCAGTTAGGTTCTTGTATTTGGGCATGAAGCTCTTCATAGGGTCGTCTCCGGGGCAGAAAATAGTTAATCCGCTCTCGACGTTGTCCTCGAATGTCTGTTCGGCTGGATTAGCCAACAGCGTTTCGGCGAACAATTTGCAGCCGTGAGCCGACATGAGTGAAGTGATGTTCGTCTGGCTCGGTCCTGGCGCCGGCGCCTCGGCTTCAGGAGAAGGCAGGATGGACGAGATCTGTATGACGGAGATGTTGTAGGGGATAGCCTCCACGGGCTTGACGAAAGTGGCAGAAACAACGCCGCCATTGTCCTGGGGGGCGAAACCGACTTTCCCGCCCTTCAGATCAGTGATATTGACAAAACCAGCGGAGCCGGGGGCTGAGCCAGTGGCCTGGAACATGGTGGCGGCGAGGGCGGTGCCGTCCGTGATCTGGTGTAGCTTTTTGGAGTCGAAGTAGTCGAGGAGCACGTGAAGTGAGAGAACATTCTTGATGGCGCCGATGGATAGGTGCTTGGAGAGCAGATCCGACATTCCGGCATTGTCCACCGCACAAACGGTAATTGTTTCTCGTCGGTTGATCTCAGGAGACAACTGGGTCACAGTCAAATAGTGGTTAAAGGTGGAGAACTCGGGGTACTTGTCAAGAATGCGGGTAATGTTGTGGGCATGGGTGGTGGAGGGAAGTAGGAGAACGGAAAGAGATAGGACCACCGCAGCTGCGGCGGCGACCTGGCGGAGCTGCTGCATTATGCTGAAGAAAGCGGGATACAGCGAAACTTAGCTGAGTCGATAGGGTTATTTCAAAGAACAGCGCTATGTGCAGATGAAGTAGAAGAGATAGAGTAGAGTAGGTGTAAGAGGAATGAGAGAGTGGGAGTTTATTATAGAAAGAGACTTGGAAATTGGAGTAAACTACAGCTAATGCCACCGAATTGATTATTAGTAATGATTGATTAATTAGGGTTATAAAATTGGGAATGGTAATCAATAATTTGGTTGAATTTAAATTAGCAATGTCTTACGTATTAGGTTAAGTTTGTCGCTGGGCATCGGGGATGAAGCCGACACCGACAACTAGATTGGGAAAGAGAAATAACGTTCACCGATCTTAAAATTTCTGTAATTATACGGGTTTTTTTTTAATGATTTTAATATACTTTTATTTACTTAAAATATCTTTACAATATAGATTTTTAGTTATACATATAGAGATACAATACAAAGCGAAGAAACTTGTGGCCATGAATTATGGTTCTTTGTCTCTACTTGGGGAATATCTTATCCCTAGGAAATATTAATTCAAATTGGATTTGGTTATATTGGAATGAATAATTACACGAGAAATATAATATATTTATTGTATTATTTGTGAATATAAATAAGAAAGAGTGACCAATTAATCACAATTTGACTAGATTGATTAATGATGTTTTCATCATTTGAAAACAAAAAGGAAGGAAAGAGAATAAATGTGGTTCGGGTTCACGAAATTAAACATGAAATTAAAGGAGGTGTATGTAATTAAATTTTTCTAGGAGAAGAGAATAGAAGAGATGCTTACTTGAATGAAAAGAAAAGAAATGTTGGGACATGAAAAATAAAAAGCAGTGATGAATTGAGGGCATCTCTCTTTTAGACAAGTAATGGTTGAAGGGATGATTGGAAGGCAAAAGAGGTTAGAGAGTAGAGACAGACCCCACGTGGGTTAAGCATAAGCATCATTTCATTTCCCACTCTTGCACTTAATCAATAAACCCAATACTACACCATTTCTACCTACATTACATATTAAATTGGAATACCTTGGTTCACATCAATTCGTAATATTCAATTTAATCCAACCTCCATAAAACATTTATTTATTTATATCAAGTTCATTTAAAACCCTATGGACACATTCGTCTGTATTGAGAAATCAATGCTATAAGAGTAAAGAACACAAAGATTTATCGTCATTAGGAGGATGACGATTGTGTAATTTTATTATCAAAGAGAATGAATCTCATTAGGTTACAAGTACAATATACATAAATGTAACCCTATGGTACGTTTTACAAAATTATCCCTGTACCATACCGCATCCCCGGCCCACTTAATCGTCGCTCCACTCCGTTTGCTCGATGCGCTGCGCTCCGACATCTGTCTTTTTTTTTTTTTTTGGTATATGAACCATACCTAACAGTTCGGATCGAATATTAAAATTGCATTTTAGCTAATAATATGCCAATGGGCCTAAAGTGACAAGTCTGACGTATTCAATAAAATTGAAATTGATGATAGCTAAGTAAAAATGTTAATTAGTAGATAAATCTAACTCTAATGCATGTTAGTTACACAATAATAAAGTGTTTGGTGGAATTAGACATGGATGTTGGGACCAAACCACAGCAAGCAATGGAGCAGTTTGCAGAAGTCGTGAGTAATTTTGGTTGTATTGGAAAGTGTTTGGGAGCAATTTCCCCAGATGAAACCAGTAGCTGGGGTAAAAAACTGAAATTTCTTGCTAAAAGCGTGGGACCACTCTAAAGTAAGTGTGTGTGTGTGCCTGCCAGCTGGAACCTTGCAATAACATGTCGCTGCGTGTTTGAATTCAGCAGGATTGCATGTCTCCACCGACACCTGAGAAAATTGCCATTTTAGTATTAAAGTATATCATAGTTTGTAATATTAATTTCATATTTTCTTAAATAATTAATATTAATTTTATATTTTAAGAAAAAATATTACAAAGTTAATTCCATCCTAAACAAACTTTTGTAACGTTTTTAAAATATGAGACTAATTTTATAATATTTTTCTAATATATGGAACTAATGTTGACTAATCACTCTATATTTTGAGATCGAAATTTCAATTTTCTCCCGACACTTTAACTTCTACCAGGTTTCTTCCGTTGTCCAAGTAAAATTCCACCGCATTCTGGAAACTTCTAATTCCCACTCATTTCTCACTTTACCATCATCTTTATAGACTTTATTACAATTTTTTCTTTTCCCTTTTTTGATATTAAAAAATCTATAAATATGAAAAAAATAATAGTAAAATAGCATCGTTTGCACTTAAGTTATAAAATAATTATTTTCAGGAAATATTTTAAAAAATTTACAGTTAGTCATAAATTAAGCTACATTTCTACAAATGCAATAAGGGAAAAAAAAACAAAAATCTTTGCATAAGTTGTTGAAGAGACTAATGTTATGATTATTATTCAACGTCATGGGCTGCTATTATTATTCATGGGAATGAGTAAGATTTAGAAAATACGTTGATGACTGCTCAAAATGTCATCCGGTGGATGTTACATAACTGGTCATTTTTTTTAAATGTACACAAATTAAACAATTAGTTCAAATATGATTGATAGGGGTAGTACCCCGTATATGCTGAAAAGACATAAACACCCTCAAAAGGAGGTTAAAATTGCATATAGACCTGATGACCCGCGTACAACACAGTGGATACACGACCCGAAACTCGAACAAGAAGACCCGAGATCTAAACCCTTGGTCTCCTGACAGCTGAAGCATTGAGATAACGCCACGTGGACCAGGCAAGTACATGCACTTGGCTCTATAAATACTCCTGTTCCACCGCGTTAATGATAAGACATGATTGATAGCATTCGACCTATCATTCTACTTAGATCGCACTTCTGCATCTCGAGTTTGAGTTGACTTAAGTATCGGAGAGTCTTCGCCGGGGACGATCCCGGCTAGGCTCACGTTTGCTCTCTTATCAGGTACCCTTACTTTCCAGATGACAGGTGGAGATCGCTAATTCAGACGTCACCAAAAATCGCTACCCGCTACCCGGATCAGTCAAGCACATACGTCATCAATGATCGCTACCCGCAACCCGGATCAATGATTAAATCCGATCGAGTTAGAATTTTCCGAATTTCTATAACTACAAATGAAGTAAACGAACTTCCCTGTCATAAATACGGCGAATGTGCAAGACAGGAAGAAGCAACTGTAGGGCTTTTTGTATGATTGGTACCATATTTTTTTATTGACCAAAAGTGATACCACATAAACATGATTGTTTGCACAACAGATACATTTGTTAATTTTTTAGCGAAAATTAATTATGTAATCAGTATAAATTCAAGTATAACTGAAAATTTAAAAATCAATAAGAAAAAATAAAGTTAATCATAAAGACATATTTTAACCATGACATAAATATGTTACCCATTTGAATTTGCTTTCAACTTTCATCTCATTAGCTTTTTTCATTCAAATTCAAATAAATTTTATTCATTCCATATATTAGTCAGGCTTAACTGGTTTAATGTTCTTATATATATTTTCTAAACTATCACATTATGTTTAAAATAATTTATCAGAACCTTAGTTTGAAATTGTCATTACGAAAATAAAAATAAAAATTATGGCAAAACATCAATATGTGAAAACAATATTAATAAAATATCCAAAAATTTAAGATTTTTTAGATGTCCAAGTAAATCTAAATCAATTCATTAAGTAAAAGTTTACAAATTCGATAATTTTAAAATAACAAATAAATATGCATTTTGGGGTTATGTCAAGGGAGAATTAGAGTTATTGCTTGAAAAAACAAAAAAAGGAGGACTCCATTCACCCCAAATTGATTTGCCATCTATGAACCTAACCCTAACCAAGAATCATCCAAAATTAACCCAAACTTTTAATCGATTCGTACTTAAAGGGTTCATTTCAGATTATTCTTGCATACGGTTTGGTTTCGCACACAGAAGATTGTTTCACCCCTTAACCCAAGTATAGCTTCAACACATGTGACTCACCTCACATTTGGGCGCCGAAACAGCAAGCTTGATGGCAACATGCAATGTACGTGGCCATTCCATTATAAACTCAATGGAGGTATCTATTGTGCAAACGGTCTGTTTATGTGGCATCATTTTAGGTTAACTAAAATAGTATGGTATCGACCAAGCAAAAAGGCGTATGTATGGTACAAAAAATGCAATCTCCCGCATTTTTTACGACCCAACACTACTAGCCTTAACGTGGCATTTCCGTTAAGAAGTTAATGGCAATATGTACTGTGCAACTGGACCTCTTTATATGTACCAAACTTGGTGAACTGAAAAGCATGGTACCAAATTTGCAAGACCCTCTATAATGTGGTATAAAAAATACAAATCCCTCCTACTTCAAATACTTCAGTAAATGAGATTGCTATCTAATTGAAAGGGGATAACATAACTTATCTTGGAACAAAGGCTATATAAGGCTTTCAGGTTTGTGAAGAATCAGCACAACAAGGCCCTATACACAAGGCATAGGATTTAGACTTCTCAGCACAGACTGCACAGTGATGGAGGCATAAACAGATAGAAGCATTTCATTAAATCAAGAATCTCACTTTTTTATCAGCCAACTCATTAGACTAGCAGCACAATTACCAGCAAATTCAGCTAAATCCCAGTTCGCATTGCACAATTTCAAGAGCCAACATGTATAAAGCATTGTCAAGAAACTCGACAACGCCCCAAAAAACCTTGATATACTCTTAACAGCGTAACACAAAATGATATGCATCTACTAGCTAAGTCAGCAATCGAAGCTCAGAATGGAGAAATCAAAGATAATCAACCCTTTCCAGTAATCCCTCCGTTCAGACAGCAGAATTGAGCATTCATTCACCACTACTCCAGACTTCTCATATCAGGACAAGACACAACATATGGAATCAACAGCTTATCATTGAAAATTTCCTTACAATAACAAGCTCAGCATACTAATATCTTCAGATGTATCAATCTAAATACATAAGAATCAGCAAGTAGCAGACAATTATAATATCTACATTACTTGCCTATCAGCAGCCTCAGCAACAAGAGGCAATCTTGGGAGCTGGCCCAGCAAACAAGAAGACGAGCCATAAACCAAGCAAACCAGAAGGAACAAAAACACAGTGCTATCCAAGCTCATCATCAAATCCAACCCCACCCCATCTCTCGGATTAAAAGTCCTCTCCAACAAGTCAGGAAATATCAAGAGCACATCAAGAACTATAGCCTGCATAGTATTGAACCTCACATACCTACTGAAGTTGGGATTCCTCACAACAACGAAGTAGAGCGTCAAGAATACCAAGAACCCATTAAAGGGAAAGCTCTTGAAAACCCTAATAGCCGGAACCAAGGGTTGGATGAAGGCCTGAAAGGGAGAAAACTGCGTGATGACATATTTTCCGTACTGAATTCCATCGAAGAAGGGGTAGAAGTAAGTGATGGCAGATATTAACCGGTCCGGCGCATCGGCGGAGTTGCTGTCCTTGGATTGGGCGATGATGAGGGTTCTCCTGGTAAGATTTCTTGGGGGCAGAGTTGGGAAGTGAGGAATTGATGCTGAAGATTGAGAGTGAGTGAGTTTAGGGTTCAGAGATGAGAATGAGAAAGGGGATTGCTTGTTTGGTAGAGTTGAGGGGAAGGACAAGAGAGAGTTGATGGCCATCCCTTGAGAGACTGTGAGTAAGGAAGGATGGCCAAGAAACGAAGTGTTGTTGAATTGGATTTGGGGGTAGGGAAGAAGAGTGTTGTAGATTGCAGAATCACAGAATTCTGAGATACGAGGGAGGGGAATCGTGGGGCCTCCATGTAGGCCCGGCAACACGTAGGATAAGACCCTACCCAGGTTCAGTTCCAGACAATACCCTATTAATTATGTTTTTATTTAGATTCTACCCAGTCCATTAAATTCAGCTCAAGACCCATGGGTCTCAAAACTCATGGGTCCTAAGATTCGATCAGACCCGATTTTTCGGGTTGGGTCGGGCCGGACCCAGACCCTTTTTCCCTCCATTTTTCCATTTTTTTCCACCACAAATAATTCTCATTTATAACGAAATTGCAATAGCCTATTTCATAAAGAAATATACTAAAAATTCAATTCAATGCTCAAACTACTTTACAAATCATTTCAAAATCTTGCAAATTTAATCTAAAACCCAAAATACAAAGAACAAGAAAAGATTACAATAACTTCTTTCAAAATGCCGAGTGACGATGGTGCAGCTTTGATGTTTGCACGAACCAAGCTTTCTGCAAAAATTAGTAAGATAAGATTAAAAAAAAATGGAATAAACTCAAACCAAAAGTATTAAGATTATTGTAAGTTTAAACTAATGACAGATCCATTATCCATACCTAATGAAGAACAATTAGAGTGGATAATTTAAGGTGCTCAACACTTGAGTTTAAGATGATGTCGCATCATCAACAATTGCATAAATCCCAAATAATAGAAAATATGTTATTAACAAATACAAAAATAATGAGAGTATGAGACTAATCATAATATAAATTATTTTTACTTACTCTTTTCAGGAACTGATCCAATCCAATCATCAGCTACCACTAATGCTTCTACAACATCTGGAAGCAAACATGCACGTGACTCATCAATGACATGGCCTCCGACACTAAATGTTGCCTCTGATGCAACGGGAGTGGCAGGCACTGCTAGAATATCACGTGCTATCTTGGACAATATGGGTAACTTAGGGCTATTGGTTTTCCACCAATCTAAGATGCTAAATGTTTCTGCCCTCAGAAACCTTGCCTCCTCTAAATAACTCTCCAACTCCGATTTTTGATTTATTGAAACACGTGATTCATAACAACATCTATCAAAATCACGTACAGATTCACGTGTTTCACCTCCAGAGCTACTCTGGCGAATTCATTCAATGAAGGGGTCAAATTACCTCTATAACCAATAAACAACTGATATAAAGTATTTCGGACCCTCTGGATATACGAGTGAGCATATGCACCATAAATCCTAGTGTAAAAGTACTCTATCAAATCCATCTTAAACCTAGGATCAAAGACAACAGCAACAGCTAGAACCAAGCAACACTCTTCCCAATATTTATCAAACTTCTCTTTCATGGGACTAACCATTCTTCTGACGAAATTGTGATTACTGTTTTCCCACTCAATCATCTTTAAGTGAATCTCACAAACATCAGGAAAAAATACATTTGAAGTTGGATATTTGCGACCACTGAAATGACGAGTAGCTTCATAAAATATTTGAAGACACTCATGAACAACCTCAGCTACTTCCCATTCTGATTCAGGTGGATTAAACTTATAATGTTTGTCTATTCTCTGTAACCGAGAAAAGGCTTCTTTCAACGGTAAAACTGTAGCAAGCAAATCATAAGTAGAGTTCCATCTATTTGGGACATCCATCGCTACTTGCCTCTTATCCACCAAATTACATTGATTTAATGCAATTTCAAATTTTTGACTTGCAGCAGGAGATTTATTCAAATATATCACGGTTTCACGAATTTTGTCAATGAGTCCTCTTATTTGATTCAATCCATCTTGCACGATCAAATTTAAAACAAGAGTGTACACAGAAACATATTTCATTCCCATCTTGTCCATACAAACAAGAGTTATTGCTTACCTTTAACACGAGAGAGTGTACACGCGGAGATGGCGGTGGCAGCGACGGAGATGGGCAGCGGCGGCTTTGGAGATGGCATTCGATCGACAAGAGAGGAGTGTGATTCACTGATTTGGGGATCTGAAAGTTGAAGAAGAACGTTTGAAGTTTGAACAGAGAAGACCAACGCTGAGTGGAAGAATAGGGTCTGTGTAAAATATCGGGTAGAGGCGGGTATATTACCCGACCCAGACCCGATTCTTTTAATTTAATGGGTCTGGGTCTGGGCCTAATTTTAAATATTGGGTCTGGGCCTGGGTCTAGACCCATTAAAATGGGGCTGGGTCTGGGTATGATGAGCCTATTTACAGGCCTACCTCCATGTAATTTGCCTGGCCCATGAAGGCCCAATTAATAACCCTTAGCCCACACAAGTTGTTGCTATGATCTTATTTAAGGGGTGGGCGTTCGAGTCGGGTATTTCAGATCCCGTCTTGATCGTTTGGGTTTGGGTATTTATTTTTATTTTTTTAAAAAAATGAGTATTAAATTATCTATATTCAAATTTAAAATATCGGGTCGATGTTTAACTACTCGATTGAGTAACCGACAAAGTTTAGGTTGAATAGAATAGCTATTTTAGCTACCTGAAAGTTTGGGTATCTGATCTGACGTCCACTCCTAGTCTTACTGATTTGAAGTCTATTGTCTCTAAAATTTAAGAATAATTATATCAACACCCTTGACCCATATGGTCTATTAGCACAACTTGCCTCTATCTTTTGAAAAGTACACACACTCATAAGAAACATTAACATAATTTATACAAACTACCTCTACTTTTTGTATAATTAAATTATACATACACCCTAAATATATCGACATCATTATACAAATTACTCTATTTTTTGTCTATTTGGGATGATTTATATAATTACGTAAAAGATAAGATGATTTGATTTGTACAAATAGATCATTGATAATTATTACTAAATTTAATAGATCTTAATGTATAGATCATTTGACTAGAACAGAATCGAGTGGGTTCATTGTCTTCCTTGTATATGTACCATTCTTCAGTTTCTTTGTATTAGAACTTATGCTTCAAACATTTTTATTCCTGAAAACTGATCAGAAGTTAAATTGTGGCAACGTGACTTTCAGTCAAAATCTCAAATTAACACACATGGACAGGATATATATATATATATATATATGTGTGTGTGTGTGTGTGTGTGTGTGTGTGTGTGTGGGTCTCTTCAATCTCATATTGACAAGGAGTTCAGGAGTAATGAAATGAAAAAAGCCGCAAGTTGAAGAGGAGGAACAGCTAAGTCATGATGAGCAAGGAAGAATGAAATACCCATCATACCTAATAACAGAGAATATCTTAAACATTCAGTTCATATCATCAAGAGTCAAACTCAAATGTTCTAAGTACCCATATGATAGACACATGTAGTTAACCCTTTAATAGAGATGATAGCAGTAGTGAGATGAAACTAGTCAAATGTGAAAACTAATGAAAATTACAGTAAGAATCAACCTATATGTACATGTCTCTCACAGGACAAATGGCTCCAAATCATACTGTTGCATCCAGACATGCGCTAGCAATTTACGTGCGTCCGTGTACACCAGAAAATATCCAAGGTTTCCTCAACCCCTGAGCAACGGGACTCCATCAATATTCAACTGTCTGTAATTTAGTCCTTTTATGCTTTTACGGTAACAAATTGAGAGAATCACCTCATACTCTGACTCTGCACCAACTAAGAGAAAAGCGTTAATATCGGCCAGTAAAGCATGAGGAGGCTCGAGTTCTCAGGTCTCTATGCTAACAATTTTGTCGCCAACCCCAAGCACCTCCGTAATTAGTTGATTCACAGCATTTCCTTTGGCCTGCATGAGTGATAAACCAAAAGGTTGTTGGAAAAAACATAAGAGAAGAAAAACGTGGAAGCACTAAAATTGAGTAATTCATATGCAATATGGCTCCTCACCTTAATTCCAATAGCAATTGCTGTTTTCAGCTTAATTAGCTCACCTAATCTTAAAGAACCTTCCTTTTTATCTTTTATAAAGATGAGTGGCACGTTCCTTGAAGCAGCCAGAGCTGGCAGATGTTTCGTCAGCCACCGAGGGTTGCAGTCAGATGATAACAATATTGCCTACCATCATACAAGGAGCATTTATGGAAAAAAGGACTGATAACCATCAATGTAATTTGTAAAGATAGAAAATGGTGATATTTTAATAAGACTGAGAGTTGAGAATAGGGATCATAACAATTGACTCTTCGAACATCATACTTTGAAGGCGGGTACAATGCATATATAACACTCCCTTAAAGCAATCAAGAAAGAAATGCAAGACACACGAAAGATTTTCTTAAATTTTCAAAAACTGGTTTATCGGCATTTATGAAGTACAAACAATTTTAGTCCCCTCCCCTAAGAAGAGTTGTAAAACAGAGACCATCATGTCCCTAAACAATATAGAGAAACAAGCACTTCTATTAGCACAATCGATGATCAATTTACAATCATCTTTCAAAGATTAGAGCATCTTTTCTTCAATATGGAGCCCAAAAGAACAACCAAATCACACGGACATTCACACGACACATCAACAATGTATTCCTTATAACAAGCCAACTGAATAACAAAAAGAACCACACGAAATTAGAGTATGCAAACTGCAAAAAAATTGTGAACAATAAGTAGAAAACACACAACTCAAAGAAACAAAGCAGATGTCCACACAGCAAGCAAGCTACCTGAAGGCAGACATGGGGAACTTTGCTATTATCGCGATTCATTGGAATATGCTCCTCCGGTGAGATTTTAGCCCCACAACTTCGTGGCATCCGCTCAAGTGCACGCGTGACCTCATTTACTCCGACTGCAAATTGTTGCTGATAAATTCCAACATACATTCACAACTGCATCTCTCCGTCATAAAATAACATGAAACAGCAAACAAAAGCAAAAACTAGAACCTTAATCCAAAACTTATGAGGCAAAGTTGCGTCTGAAGCTCTTGCCGATTCAATCTCCCTACTCAAACAAACAATCATCAAATTTGAACAAAATCAGAAGCTGCCCACGCCCAGCTAATAAGCAATAACAGTATCTGGTACAAGTTCATTGAGAGAAGACAAAAAAAATCAGAGTTTTGTACCTACGGATTGATTTGAGGAAACGAGTGAGGCTTTCTCCTTCAAAGCAACTGCATAAGGATGGAATTAGCAACAATCCAAGATATCAATTAGTCAGAGAAACCAAACAAGTTCGCATACAGTTGGGGTTGGTGAAGAAGCGGCGGCTGGTTGTCAATGGTCTTCGGCAAGGCTCCGGCGGCGGCGCCGGCGGTTCTCTTTCTGCTTCGCATGCTCCAGCCTCCAATCGGGATTGCCTGCCTTGCTCTGAATTTTTGTAGCATCGTCTTAAAAGCCTACCAAAGCCCACTGATTTAGGCCCAAATTATTGAATTGCCTTTTAAAATAAATTTTTATACCTAAATTTGTTTTTAAATTGTTTTTTTCACTTTAAAAAATCCCCCAATTTTTTTTCCCATTACTCTTCAACTTTTTATATCAACACCAGTTGGTGAAGCTGAGGCCCCATGATCTTAGAGGTCATGGGTTTGAATCCCCTGTGTGGGATGATTTGTTTCTGCTGCATAGTATGTTTATTTGTGATATTGTTTCTACTGTATAGTAGGTTTATTTGTTGTTGTAATAGCAAAATATTAGTTTGTGAAATTGTCGATATGATTGCTTTATTTGTCTCTGTCTAATATTAATACTGACATAACTGATTGTAATCGCTTTATTTCAATTAATAAAATTCATCGCTTCAAAACTAAAAAAAAAAAAAAAAAAAAACTTCTTATATCAACACTTTTTCCATTTAGTGACTCAATTTAAAATTCAATTATGTTTAAAATGTATGCATTTTAGCGTGTACGAAAATCTTATACAAAAATAATTTATGAACTTCGATTCTTTTTCTTCGGTGTTCATTCTAATTTAGAAATAAAAAAGCTCTCAAATATATATTAAAGTTCAAGAAAAATACTCTAAATTTAAATTTAATTAAAATTTAAAATTTTCAATGTACACTTAAATTTGATGAATTGAAAATATTTATTCCAATGGTATATGTCTCGTGATATGATGGATGGACACATACATAACGACACAGGAAGTTTTAAAATTTTAGAATATAATACGACATTGACACGGTTATATATCATATATATTTAATTATATATATTATCGATTTCTCATAATATTAATAATATGCAGCAAGACAAATATCAAAATAAAAATATAAAATAAGCATGTATTGTATATAAGTCTTAACCATAAAACACAGCTTTTTATATTTTATTCAATCTTAGCCCCTTTTTCTTAAAAAAACAAAAAGAATTATAAAAAAAATCCAAACATGTCATTTTTTTTATTATTTATTTTTCAACACAAAAATATCGTGTTCGATGCATTTCGGAGTCGTACTGAGATGTATCTAAAACGTGTTTAACATTGCAATGGATGATTTATTCAAATGTCCGTGCATTATTGGTCTCATGCTTTCTTTCAACTAAGTGAATTTTATCTAAATCTTACCATATGATTTTTCTATAATTATAAATTATTGTCATCATTTCACATTTATTCGTGATGTAAATTCAGATATTCACTTTTCAGTAATATTGTGTTTTTATTGATGGTTCCAATAACGGGGATTTCAAGTTCCCAATAACAACTTTGGATATTTTAATTCCAAATATTTGAATTTGCATTTTCAATTATATTTTAAGGTGAATTACGATAACCTTCCACCGAAATTTGATATAATTACGATTTTTTTTTATTTTTTCAAAAATTACAAATATCTAGGGTTGTAATCATCTAACAGATAACTCATTTTTCTATATTTTTATGGGTTAACTGATCAAAATACCCTTATACAAATTGTATTATGTATTTAATTTTTAAAGTTTTCTTTTTTTTTTTTTAACTAAAATGCACGGGGAGAGATTTGTTACATTTACACAAATGGGCAATAATATAATTTATCTCGGCCGATTTGTTTACAATTTAAAAAGGAAAAACAAGGAAAAATGGACAATTTCTGACATTTGGTTAAAAATTATAAAATTTCAGGAGGGGTGTTATAATTTTTGAGGAAATGAGAATGTATTCGTAATTATGACAAACCTCATTGAAGGTCATTGTAATTCACTCTATATTTTATATGATATTGATAAATATCAAATGACTTTGATATTAAATTATTTAAAATTATTTATCCAAACTACTTTTTATAATTCAATCCAATTTTTACTTTAAATATATTATTTTTTCAAAAAACGTGTTTTGTTCTAAAAGCCAATTTGAAGTGTGTTTACAAACAAGTTCAATGTTCCCCACTCATATGTCGTAAATGATTTAAGTCGAACAGAATACATTATTGTTTAAAGCTTTTTGAATTATTATCAAATTTCAAAAAATGCGTTTCAATTAGTGATTTAATCGAATTTAAATGAGTTTTAATTGAATCAAATACGAGCAGTTTTAATTTTTACGTACATTTTATTATTTTACACTAATATAGTCGAGTTCGTTTGGTCCTAAAGTTTTGCGAACAAAACTTTTTGTTCAAATTTAGCTTATTAAGTTTAATAAGAGTTCATACGATCTTTTGTGGATCCATTTCAAACGAATATCGCACAATTTGCTTTATCTTTTAGCACTATCCACCTCATGTAGTTGTATTTTCCACTTAATACTTTCTAATATTCTTTTTATTATATTAATTATATTTTTTAAAGGTTGGACTAACTACGAAACAAATAATAATTAGGAACAACAACTTGGCAATTATAGGATACATTTTGCCAAATCCGCTCCACTTTGTGCCCGCCCCGCACCGTTCCAAACACGCCCTCACATTGACCCGACTTTCGGTTAAATGGGTTTATTTGGATAAATTTTATATATTTTTTAAATTCATTATTCTTTTAAAATAAATTTATTATTTATGAATACTTACTAAATTACTATTACATTGTAAAATCAAATTTATTTTGTAAGTATATGTATTGATTTTTTTAATAAATTAAATATATTATAAGTATTTTACATGAAAAAGTCAAAACGAATCTTGAATAAAACATGATATCAACCTCGAATTTGATTTAATTCATAAAATAATATTTATCTCCAAATCCAGATATGATAGTGTATATTCAACCCCGCCATTCGAATAGGCTATAATATAACGACATCTTTGAAATGATCGATGGACAAATTTGAAGTTATGTGTTCAAGTTCATCAGATGTGTAGAGTTTCGTCTTATGTGAACGTTTGTCTCATCATATATGAATTATTATAATTTGTTTATTATTTTTAATTGATATATTGATTGAATTGATATATTGCGCAACTTATCGAGAGTTAGAAGAGTGATTTATGTAATTACCAATTACAAAAAAGAGAAATAGACAATTATAAGAAATTATTATTATTATTATTATTATTAGGGATAATTACACTCCCCTCCACTGAGGTTTGGTGTAATTACACGTAGACCCCCTGTTGTTTGAGAAATTACATCTACTATCCTGAATGTTTGCTTCTGTATAACAAATAGGTCACTCCGTTAGTCAAAATTTACCGAATTTGTTGATATTAGCAAAAAAAAAAAAAAAAGAATTAAAAGTAAGATTTGCCATCGATTGACTTATTACCAACTTATTGTAGGTTAAACGAATCTTTTTATGATCAAACTACCCTCATATATCGTCACACGTTAATGCATGAGAGGAGGTATATTTTCACAATTTAAAGAGTAATTTAGTCATAAAAAATTTATTTGGTCAGCATTAATTCATTAATAACTCAATCGAGGGTAAATATCGATTTTTCATTCAATTTTTTTTGTTAATATCAACAAATTCGGTGAATTTTAACTAACGAAGTGACCTATTTGTTAGACAAAAGCAAATTTTATGGGTACTAAATATAATTTTTTAAATCATAAAGAATTTACGTGTAATTACATCAAACCTCATGGGAGGGAAGTGTAATTATCCCTTATTATTATTATTATTATTATTATTATTATTATTGTTTTTGGGCGTCATTTTTTCCTTTAGCTCGAAGTGGTAGTGTACCATACGCACCAGAGGGACACGTTAGCAGTCCGCAAGGTGCCTAAATATTACAGAAGGAATTGACAAACAGATAACTGAGCCCCCAACAATAACATCCCTTCGATCCTTCTTTTTTGTAATTATTATTATTATTATTATTATTTTTATATATCGCAGTAAAGAACACTACAAGTTTCCAGATTAGGGTTTCACCACTTGAGAATTGGAAGAAAGAGGACCTACTTCTGGTACGATCTTCGAAACTCTTTCTCTATTTCTTTCCTCAGTTATACCTATAATGCACCCAATTTTCGTCTGAGCACTCTGAATTGAAAAATTAAGGGCTCTGATTCTAACCCTAGGTCTTGAGTGTTGAGTCAAGTCATGGACCAGAATGAAGCTGGAGGTGGTGGGGGCTATGGGGGAGATCCGAGCGACCAGTTCCACAGGAACGAGGCGATCTCCGCAGTGGCCGACGATGGTTTCCTCGGCGAGGAGGACGATGACTATGAGGATCTCTACAACGACGTTAATGTTGGTGAGAACTTTCTCCAGTCGCTTCGTAGGAACGAGGATAACTTAGGGCAGAGGAATGAGGAAGTGCAGGAGAACAAGGCGAAGCTTAACCCGCCTCCGCCGCCGCCACCGCAGCAGCAGCCGGTGGTGGAGAGTGGGGGTGTGGCTTTTCAAGATGAGGGGGCTTCGTCCAGGGTTCCTGCTAGAGTAGAGGGGTATCAGAATGTGGGATTTAGAGGAAATAATAACGGAAATGATCTTGGAGTCGGTAGAGGAGCGGGAACACCAGGTACTGGCGGTAATGGATTTAGGGTTGAGCTAGGGCAGTCATCAAGTAAAGTGTCTGATTTGGAAGACCGGATGGTGAGCAATAATGTGCCGAATAATCAACAAATGGTTCACCATCAGCAGCCACATGCTGCTAATATAGGAAATGTTGAGAATGCTAGAATTGCAGGCAATCTTAATGGGACTGGCGGGAATGTGTATGGAGGTGATGGTGTAGGTGGAGGGGCTGGTGGTGGAGGTGATGGCGCAGTTGGTGGTGTAGGTGTAGGTGGGGGTGGGTTGGCGGTGGTGGTGGCGGTGGGGGTGGAGGAGGAGGTGGAGGGACAATTCTTTTTGTCGGGGACCTGCATTGGTGGACAACAGATGCTGAGCTAGAGTTGGAATTATGCAAGTATGGGCCAGTAAAGGAGGTGAAGTTCTTTGATGAGAGAGCTAGTGGGAAGTCGAAAGGTTACTGTCAGGTTGAGTTTTATGATCCTGCAGCTGCCACTGCCTGCAAGGAAGGGATGAATGGACATATATTTAATGGGCGACCATGTGTAGTTGCATATGCTTCGCCCTATACTGTTAAGAGAATGGGTGAAGCCCAGGTCAACAGAAACCAACAGCAGATGGGCTCCACAGCTGTTAATCAACAAAGGAGAGGGCCTGCAGATTTGGCTGGTAAACCTGGTGGTGTTGGTGGCAATATAACCACTGGTGGAAATCATCAGGGTGCTGGTGATAACAATGGTAGAGGCTTTGGGAGGGGAAATTGGGGTAGAGGCAATTCTCAAGGAGGGATGGGAAACAGGGGGCCAGTTGGCCCCATGAGGAACAGAGCTGGTGGGATGGGTGTTCGTGGCATAACCGGTAATGGTAATGGTTTTGGACAGGGGATTGGTGCCGCCCCTCCGTTGTTGCATCCTCAAGCAATGATGGGCCAAGGTTTTGATCCTGGTTTTGGAGGCCCAATGGGGAGGATGGGTGGTTATGGGGGATTTCCTGGTGCTCCTGCTACCCCATTCTCTGGAATTTTACCTTCATTTGGACATGTTGGAAATGTTGGGTTGCCTGGTGTAGCTCCACATGTTAATCCAGCATTCTTTGGGAGAGGGATGCCGTTGAATGGCATGGGGATGATGCCCACTTCTGGAGTTGAGGGGCCTAATATGGGAATGTGGTCAGATCCTAATATGGGAGGATGGGCAGGTGATGAACATGGAGGGAGAGCAGGAGAGTCTAGTTATGGGGAAGAAGCTGCATCAGAACATCAGTATGGGGAAGGGAGTCAAGAAAGAGGGCCATGGCCAAATGCCTTGAAGGAAAAAGACAGAGGATCTGAAAGGGACTGGTCTGGCTCTTCTGAGAGAAGGTACCGAGATGATAGAGGAGCTGCTTATGAAAGAGACGTGCCCAGAGAAAAAGATGTGGGGCGCGATCATGATTGGTCAGAGAGGAGACATCGTGATGACAAAGATGTCGGAAGAGACCGGGAAAGGGAGCGTGACAGGGATCGTGAGCGTTCCCTAGACCACGAACGTGGCCGTGAACGTGAACGTGAACGGGACCGCCATAGGGATGATAGAGACAGATATGCAGATCATCATAGGCACAGGAATCGTGAAGCGGAATATGATGATGAATGGGACAGGGGAAGATCAAGGACTCATAGCAAGTCAAGGGTATCCCACGAGGAAGAGCACAGATCCAGATCAAGGGATGCTGATTATGGGAAAAGGCGACGCCTAACCTCTGAATAACTCAGATGCATTGCAGAATGTTCTAGGATTTAGTTCAGAAGAAAAAATGACTAGACACTAAATAAATGGTGTTAACCATGATCATCCAGAGTCTATTGCTAGCTGCTTTGTTGGATGCCTGACATATAGGAGCTGTTTTGCTTTTTGATATCTTTCAAGGCTTCAGTGTTCTCATGAGACCTTTGAAGACACAGCTTATTGGCGATGCATGATTCAAGTAAGTTGTTCCACTTTATACTTCTCCTTGAAGTAAATGTAGAAACTTGTAGGTTTGTTATTTGTTTGACTTGCTGTCCCCTTGCCTTCTTTTGTCTGTTGTGTATAAGTAGATCATTGGTCAAGCATGTTTGTCTGTTCTGGTGTCCTTGAAAGAGTTGTAGTTAATTTAGTTATTGCGATCATCTATATACCACCAATACCTATGTATGATGATGTCAACCTGCTGAAGAGTACACAACCAGGTCAGTTCTAAAATTGAGAATAAATTTTGATGATTCACGGAAATGTTAAACAGAATAGTATGAATCACAGTGCTGTGTGCCGCCATCAACCATCTCCAGTACTCTTATTATACTCCACAAGCACTGCTAACACCAATTTTTGCTAGTACTCATCCTGAAGAATTCCTCTGATGGTGCAGCGTTTTTCATCTTGAAGCTTGTGTGGTATTTGCCTATCAGAGGTCAATGCCACTCTTATCTGATATGATGCTTACATATCTAGGAAAGGTGACATGGGGAAACAGAGTTTGTTCGTTCTATTTTGTGTGTAAGCGGGGTGGGTAGGTGTTTGTGGTTTGATGGTTAAATGATGTTAGACATTTACAGGACAGTGCTAGAAATTGACCCTATAGTTGAGGTAGCAGTGGGAATTCAGAAAATTGAACTGGTGATGGTGGATGTAGTTGTGGTTTCTGATATACCTTGTTTGCAGTGGGCTTCAGTACTATGAATGTTACTTTGATTTTTGTACTCTATCTAGGAGGAGGCATGGTGTGAGAGAGAGATGGATCTGTAAGAGGTGAAGCCAAATAGACCAATCCTTTCTCAGAATCTTGAAGGTCATTACCATTGATTGGAGGATCGGGTAGACAAAAAATGACTACTTTGGGCATGTAGCCAATATTTGAGACATTGAAGTTCAGAAAGCCTGATAATCTTTAGAATTGGAGAAGAATTTTGACATTGTTGATTCTCTTCTATCCCCCTTTTCCTATCGCCTCCCCCTTGTTGTCAATGAAAAAGATGGTGTAAAAAAAAGTCATTAAATGAAGAGTATAACTTTAACTTTAGACAAGCTACATGCATGGTAAAAAAAAAAAATCTGCCTAAACAGGGAATGGATGGGACTAAAAATTCTGCATATATGATTTGCTGGTGTAATCACTTAGTAACTATCTTCTCCTGTTGTTGTTTCCTGGATTGGATTCTTTCTCTGAAACCTGGCATTCCCACTTACCCGTCTGGATAGTTTGAGAATCCTAAATCTGGATTTGTTAAAACTGTTTAATATGTGCTCATTGTAGGAAAAAATCTTCATATACTATGCTTTTTGCACTTGATTGAGTCCCTCTGGTATTCATGTTGTTGCTCACAGTTGTGTGATAATATAAAGTTGACTGCTTCTATGATTACCTTATTAACCATTGGTATGAACAGAATATATTTTGAGCATGTGATACTGCAAAATGTATCTGACATATTTCTTTTGATGGTAGCTGGAAGAATATGAATTATTATCTGAAGCAGTTCTGCTGAAGTCTGGATTCTTGGAAAATAGATGGGACGTAAAGCTTCTAGTTAAGAGAGGATGAGATGGCATGGTGACACCTCTTAGCATGCTAGTGGAACCCTTTTTTCTTTCAGTTTTCAGACATTTCATTTATGTTTGAGTTTTAATATGGCTTTAAACAAATGTTGTGGATGATGATGGGTTAAAATGCTGAAGTCTGAGATATGGTGGATGTTTAAGAATGTGTTATTGTATGAATGTGATGTATTAGATTAAAGACACAGGATGTTGCGATTTTTGCCCCCTTTTTTTGTTTTCATTTTGTTGTAATTCTTTACCCCCTGTTTTTTGTCGGGTATATCATGTGTGATCGCTGCAATTTTGTTGTTTTAAAGATCATGTAGAGTGCTAACTGTAGTCCTTTAACTTGTGTAAATCCGGGGTTTGTATATAGAAATCGCATGTATATAGGACAGCCATCTCTTTGTACAAAAATATGTATTCTTTTGTACATACATAAATCACATCTATGTATATTTGTGGTTTTGTAATTTGATTATTTATCCTCGGGAGTTGTTCCTCTTTGTACCGTTTTTAATTTTCTGTTCTGGTTGTTGGGGATTTGGACTGATTGAAGGTTTAAAATATGGAAAAGAAAAGGAGAAATTGAAATGAAATTAAGTGATCTGTTCTGTTCAAGATCTGGTGGAGTGGTTTTCACAATATGCATTGCTCTTAAGAAACTTGCTCTATTTTTCTTATTTCAATAAATAATTTCATAGGTTCAGAACTCTAGATAACGCGCAAATAGCTTTTATACCTGGAGTTTTTATTTTAAAATGCTTAAAATTTTCTTTTGAAACTCTACTCACACACTCAATCATGCATCATGCACTCGTGCATTTTGATATCTCAGAATCCAGATTTATTTTCATATAAATCCATGTAAATTTTTGGCCAGTGTCTGTCATTGTGAGTAGTAATAGGTTGATTTCAGCCAGGCCATTGTTGTGCTTTGTCTCCAGTGATTTTCTAGTAAAGGGAAGTTGACAGAAGAAGAATGTTCCTTGAAGAAAGTGTAGAGAATGAAATAACACAGCAAAATGATTGAGATGTTGCAGTTGATCATCACCTCTTTGGTGTTTTTTTTATATCTCTTTACCTTTTTATGGTATTAATGAGTGTGAGAAGAACATCTCTATCTTTATCAGCACAAAATAGAAGAATGTGGGCAGTAACTCTGAATTGAACTAACTACATAGGTGTCCACATCGTTTACTGTATATAGTTAGAAGAGGAATATTGGAATTCAATTTGACTCATCCTTTTTTGAATAATGTTCCAACAGAACATCTTCTTCCTTTTTCTCCTCTCGGAAACTTTCATCTATATCTATATATATTTGCCCCATTCCCCATTCTTTCAGTTTTTTCTTTCACTAAAAAGTCCCTTTTTGTTTGATTAAGGTGGAGTTCAATTCCTCACATTCAGTGTTTTTAGTTGCCTTTGAGTTCTGATTAGGTTCATTTAACCTTTTCTAAACAAAAAATCAGCTTACTTTTGGGATTTTGATTTTTGTTAAATTAATAACAAAATGAAATATAAAACTTATATTGATTGCAACCCACAATAATTCTTCAATATTTGCTTTGATAAATTAAAGGGTATATTACGTTGACACCCCATGATGTTAGGTTCAATTACACAAATATTTTCTGTCTTTTGTGAAATTATAGCTACACCCCCTGGGGGGTGTTAGTGTAATGTTTTTCAGGGGTATTAGTGTAAGCTTTGCTTTTGAACAGGGAGTGTAATTGTAATACAATTACAACCTCAGGGGTGTAGCTGTAATTTTAACAAAAATAGGGATGTTTGTGCATTTTGATCTAACCTTAAGGGGTGTCACTGTAATTTACCCTAAATTAAACAAAGGAGAATTATCTTTTGTTGTTTCGTTTTATTTTCAAAGTATATCTATATTAATTTTATGTAAGATAGAGAACGAAAGGTAAAGATAGGTGTACATGTTTTTGGTTGATTTTTCTTTTTTTTGTTTTTGTTGTTAGCCAGATATAAATAAAAATAAAGTAAAAGAAGTTTGTAAATTATTCAACAAAACATTAGGTAAATATTCGTAATGTTTTTAATTATACTAAATTGATTTTTGCAGTCAGAAGAAAATTAAGAGTATGAGTTTGAAAATGTTGTAAAATAGTAGAAGAAAAATGGGAAGAATAATTAAAGAAAAAGGTGAGGTTAGGGTTGATAATGACGGAGCCAAAAGAAGGGGGGGTGGTGGTGGCCCACATAAGCCACTACCTTAATGCCCATTGGGGTATAAATAACCAAATTACCGCCGCCCACGCGCCTGATGCCGAATCGACGGCTACGATCCTTCCACCCACCACCAATCGAAAGGCAGATAATTTTGTCCGAGTGAGCGCATAGTTATCGACATGCAACGGTCCACGATCTTCCACGTGGTACATACGATCGCGTTCTTATAGCATTTGATCCAACGGACCTCACATTCTCTTCTCAGACTCCCCACTCCAAACCTCCCCTCCTCTCTCATTGCCCGTACCTCTCTCTGGGAATTCTTCTCCCTTCTGTATTTCCATTTCCCGGCGCCGGAATTTTCGCCGGAGGTTTTCTCCGTCGATTATCGTCGTCTATCAAAGCCTCTTCTGGTGTCTATATTCTGTAATTTTTACTCTTCCTTCTTTCTCTTCCTGTATTTTTGGCTTGCTGATAATTCCAATACTCAAAATTTGAATTTCGTCCGGAATTTCTCCAGTTTCCAGTGGTATAATTTGAATTTCGCATCGCCGATTATCTGTTTTGTGTAACGGTTTTCAATTTTTGTCTTTGTCTCGAAAGCTCTCCTTCAGTAGCATAAGCAGATAAGTCCTTTGTTTTGCGGTTCCGGTTAGTGAATTCTGAGTTATACAAGTCGAATGCGGATCTAGTAATCCAATTTTTTTTAGCTTTGACCTCTATAATTCAATTTCAACTGTTTTTTGCTTTCGTCCTTGAGTATTTCTGCTGGGAAATTGTAATTATCTCACTCTCCAACTGTAATATCCTCACTTTTTATGTAGTCTGTGTATTTAGCAGTTCCTTTTTCACCAGATAGCATCAAAATAGTATTCATTCAGAGAGTGTAGAATAATATATATACACCCAAATAGTTCGGAGGGTTTATAGGGAAAAAAATGGCGGATTCAGATAATGAATCGGGGGGGAATCGGGACTACAATTCCCTGAACGAAATCTCCCCTCGAGAACAGGACAGGTTCCTTCCCATCGCCAACGTCAGTAGGATTATGAAAAAGGCGCTGCCCGCCAACGCCAAAATATCGAAAGACGCGAAAGAGACGGTGCAAGAATGCGTGTCTGAGTTCATCAGCTTCATCACCGGCGAGGCATCCGACAAGTGCCAGCGGGAGAAGAGAAAAACAATCAACGGCGACGATTTGTTGTGGGCGATGACCACTCTCGGGTTCGAGGATTACGTGGAGCCGCTTAAGATTTATCTGCAGAGGTTCAGGGATTTGGAGGGGGAGAAGACTGCCATGGCTGGGAGAGGAGAGAAAGAGAGCAGCAGCTCCGCCGGCGGCGGCGGCGGAGTGGTGAATATGGGGAGTACTGGGGGTGGATATGAGGGGATGTATGGCATGAATATGATGGGTCATCAAGGAGGACCCGTTTATGGATACGGGCAGATGGCGGGCGGACCTGGACCTGGGAAAATCGGGTCGGGTTATCAAAGGGGACCCGGATCAGGTGCTGCTAGTGGGAGGCTTTACTTGCCACATGTTGATGAATGATTAATTAGATTGATTGATGATGGGGACATAATACACATATTCAAATATACCTATGTAATATATATATATAGTTCTATATATTTATATCTTTCGTTTCATATGTATATCTGTATGTTTGAGTTTGGTCTTTTTTTTGGGCAATCTTGTCTTCTTTTCAGGGTTTTCTTTTAAATCTTTACCCTTTTCTTGATTTGTTCTGATTACAGTGGTAATTAGTCGCTTAGGGGATGTGGTATTATTTATCACAAATGTTATTAGGGGGTGTCTACAGTGAGTTTTACGTTGAGTATGATAATTTGCACATGTTTTTGGTTACGAATATCTGAATTTTGTGGTTTTTGAACTTTTTTTGTTTTTACGAGGTTTTTGAACTTAATTCGATTTAGTATAGATGAGTAAAAAAGAAAAGCGATGTTGGTCTTTTCAGCGTATGTTGTATGGTTCTTTTCCCAGTTTGGAGCAGTGTACGTGGCGATGATGAGATTTTTTATTTTTATTTTTATTTTTATTTTCAGTAATTTGATGAGCTTCACTTGACCTGACGCTAACACTGTGTAGGCCTAACGATTAGAACTTTTCAGTGATGCTTTTTTGTAAGTTCCTTTTCTAATCATGTGGGTGTGGCCCCTAACTCATTTTCCATCTAGGCCCCGACAATCCCGCCCCATTCGAAGTTGCTATTCCCATTGAATTCCTCAAAATTTTAAATTATTGGGTCTAATATTGATTTGCGATAATGTTTTACATGATTGGTGGTGTTACTTATGTATCAAAAAATGTAATGAATCGTATTTTATAAATAAAATAAAATAATAAAAAAATCATAATAGCATTATAATTAATTAAAAGTTTTCATTTGGTCTCATTAGACAGGGGTATCACACATGTGATCGCCCGCTTTACGGGGTCAAGAACCTAAATCTAAATTTAAAAGTTGACACTTTTGGTCCTGCTGACAAACGAATATTAAAAATGGATAGAAAAGTTGCACGTGAGCCGCACATGTTCATTGACAATTCCATTGAATGTCAACTTTTATGTTCATTGATGGTACCAAATTAGAATTCCATCGATCCTCTCACCTAAGCCCTTCTACTGCCAAAAAAAATGATATTTTTCTCCCTAAAATCCCCCCTCCTCTCACGTCTCTCTCTCTAATTTCCTCTCCCAGAAATTAACCTCCCCTACCATTACTCAATGACTATGCATATACTAGAAAGTGGGGGGCGTAAAGACAATATCGCCCCCCACCGGCCAATAATTCTACTAACTCAGTGAATGTAATCGCCGACCACTATGGCTAATTCGGTAATTTCATAATATTTATTCGAAAAATTATATTTTAGTCCCTTGGTTAAATTCCTGCTCCATCATTCATTTTTCACTATTTGTTTATCAGGAGGATCAAAAGTGTAATGATTTTCAAATTTTGGGACTCAAGTCGTCAAGCAAAGAATTACATTTGCAGCATCATGTATCTAATGTGATCGAACATGTAATTTGCCTTTGTTAGTAATTATTGTCAAAGTCAAATTGAGTTAAACTAAACATTTAACTTTGTGATATTGTCTTATTCACAATTAATAGTTTACAGCCCACCCAAGATTGGCAAAATATCAGAAGCGATTAGTAGCTGAAGTTGATTATATCTTCTTTGAAGCCATCATTCTCAATTGACGAGGCTACCCAATTTCAGATTAATTTATGAATAATAAAATGATGGTCTGCGCAAAGCTCCGATATATGGCCTTTCGAACGCACGTCGGCCCCCCTTTGGCGTGGTAGGTTTAATTTTCTTAGAAGACCCCACTTTGTATGTTAAATTAGTGTTGAGTGGGTGCTCCACTTATATTCCCTTTTGACAATCAGTAGCAATCTAGTACCAACGAAAACTCACACTCCGACAAACCAGAACTGTTGGTGGGGAAATCGTACATCTACCACCTTATTCATACCAAAGTTTGCTCTGGCATGAATTAGAGTGAGAGATGAAAAGGGAGATTCATTAGTTACTTTCTTCATTTCAGAAAATAAAAATCTACCACTTTAGTAGTCAACTCATGATTTGATAGAGCGCTATTGATTGTCCAATGAATCACTTATCAATTGAAGATTTCAAATTTCGACAGGATAAATAATAGTATTTCATATCACCGTCTAAAAATTACATAATTATTTTTTCATTTGAAAAAATATTTATAATTTTTCAAACAATGATGAGGTATTTATAATGATGTCGAAACATCAAAGTAAGTAGTTGTAATCTACACTTTTTATAAACCTTCCATGATAGTCCTTAGCTCAAGTGTGATATAATTACCAATCCATCACCCGATCTGGAAACCAAGTAGGAAATTACCATTGTAAGTAAACCTGAGAAGACAAACAAACCCGCATGAAAAAGTTACCGAGCAGCCGATAACATGAATGCGCACTAATTCAGCACCTAGAAAGCAAGAAACATCACAAGCGTGGAGCCCCACTGATTTCCATTCATCCAACAATCATCAAATGGAACAGAATGCCCCCACAGCAAAAGTAAACGAAAAATGCCAAACTCAACGATTCAGGAAGACGACGGTTCATCTACTGTCTACTGGTTTATCAACATTTCGAACATACAGAATAGCTGACCAAAAGTCGGAACCACTCATCTCGTGTTAAAGGGTCGGTGTATGGGAATGAAAAAGATCTACAACTTTGTCTATGTGTACATGCCAAGCTACGGACAGTTACTCCTATCGATCTACAGAACAAGAGCTAGCCAGTAATGACACTAACAATAAATTACAGCTGGTTTAACCCGAGGTAAGGAAGATAGACTAAATGCTAGCAGGACAAATATAAATTACTGGGGAGAAAATGATGAAGCTGAAGGTAGTAAGGGTAAATAGTGTACACCAGGGTTGTATAGCATCTTCCAGTAAGGTTGTTAGGCCTCAACACCTTGGGTGGAAGACTTCTTCTCATTCTTCTCAGCGTCATCTTCATCCTCTTCATCATCTGCCTCATCAGCATCGGCTAATTTTGCGAGTTCATCCTGAATCATGATCTTTATTGATGATTTTCTTTGAGTAAGATCCATGTTGAAGTGCTTGGCTGAAATGGGAGAGGATTCATCACGCACAAGCAAAACATGGAATTTAATTTTAAGCATCAGGAAAACAATTCAGGAGTTAGCATTTCATTTAGTACAGGTACAGACGGCTTTCATTGACATCATTTTCCGCATGAACTGATTGGAAATAATACGAAACAATTAACATTTCAGGTAACATAGATAAAAGGCTTCATTCGCATTTGCAGACAGCAAAACATATATATCATACCAAAAAGAGTTAATCAGACATGTAAAACTACAACTATAATGACAAATAACACTCTTTCCAAGGAACATTGGAGCATCTAACAATCCAATCTGTCTAGGCTAATCACCAGCCTTGAAAAGACATTGAGATTTAAACAACCAGAATGGAGGAAACAGATGAAAATGCGGGAAGAGTGAATAAGAAACTTCCAAGGTCTCCATAGACATAGAGGTCATATAAATAAATATTAAAGGAAACATACCGAGTAGCTTCAGAATGTCAGTGAAGGTAGCCTGCAAATTAGAAGTATAACAGGGTTGTTAAAAAACAGAATAAGAAAAAAGAATATCGAATGAACTACATAATAGAAACCCAATATTTGGATCCCACTTCAATACTTTCACACTTTGAACTCTTATGGTATGGAAAGTCCACGTTCAACCACAGACATGTATGAGTGATGAGTCAACGTTAAGCTCCACATTCTTTTAGAGAATTATCACTCATCAGATGCAGCATCAAGCTATACATGGTCAAAAAGACCCCCGACTCCATATTATAACACAGATACAGCAGAGAATTGTTCTATCCTTAGGACCAACTAACCAACTATAAGAGCATTCGGAGGCAGAGGCCCTAAAACAGGGCGTGAAAGTATAAGACACATGCCAATATTTTCTCTTAACTACCTTGACCACCCAAGAAAGAAAGCATAAGAAGAGAGTTTCAGAGACTAACCGTATTGAAGTCAACCTCTTTAAGAATGTCGCAGATTGCAAGCCTGAGTTCATTGTCTTTTGGCTTTAATTTCTCCTCCTTGAGCTTATCTTTCACTTTCAGAACCTTCTTGCCTGTGTTTGGACATAAACAAACACAAACTTCAGAAGACAGATTCTCATTACAGGTACGCAAGGCTACAACTAGGACTAATCTAATGAAACAATTATGATAAAGCAGCCAGTTAGATAACTCCTATCATACAAATAAGAAAAAAGCTACAATTCTCACCAGTGCTCTCCTTTGATGCCGACTTCTTTGGAGTTGGTGATTTCTTCATAGAGTCATCTTTCTTCTTACCAGAAGATTTCTTTGCGGGTGTGCCATGATTGTTCTTCAAGTGACTTGGTGGTGATTTTGCAGGTGCTTTTTTGGGTGGAGGACTGGCCTTTTTGGAGATTGTTTCTTTCTTGGATTTGGCTTTTCCAGCAGATCCTTTCTTGGCAGGTGATTTTGCTGATCCTTGCTTCTGCTTTCCTTCGTCCTTGTCAGATTCCTCTTGAGGTTCACTTTCTTTCTCCTCCTCACTTTCTGCTTGCTCAGAAATTTCATCCTCTGATCTTTCTGGAATACCATTTGCATCATCTTCTTCATGTGCTTTTTCTTTGTCTTCTCCTGATTCATCTTCAGACTCAGGCAGCGTGCTTTTTGACTCTCCGCCCTTTTTGGGTGCACTCTCAGTTTTCTTTTTACTCTGAGAATGGCAGACGTAACATTGGTGAAACGATAGAACTTTTGCTAGTATATTTCTTAGATAAGAACTTCAAATTTGTTTGTCATCCTAATCTCTTTTGTTCAGAACCCCATTATACTTTACTAACTTTCATTACTCATTCGCTGCATGCAGAAGTAAAATTTGAACCCACCAAATTAATTGCTTGATTCAGAACCACGGTGGCAAAAGCCAAAACTGACCACATAACCTCAGCACAACTTGTCTCACCAAAGAGTGTGCCTCTCTGTGTGTATGAGTGCACATGCTATCTATGCTGAACTGCTTATGCAGTTGCTATGCATGTATGCTGCAGTGTGCCTTTTGTATAATTTTAGGCAATAAAAGGCAAATGCACCTTTATCTCCCTCTTATATCCAACTCAATATTGCACTTCAGCCAGGCAAGATTACAAAACTAATAGAAGCTTGAAAATTGTGGAAAACAAGTCAAGTCATGGTGAAACAGGTAATTTATTTTATAGCATGATTACCTAAATGCAGACAAACCTACAGACGCTGGTATAATGACTCAAATATCTTGTCAATAGGCGTCGGAGATATAACGCAATAGCTGCAACTTCAATTGACCAAATTCAATCCTTAACAAAAAGATATAACCACACAAAAGGTACCTTAGCTGAGCCTTTTGATGGCGTATTACTCCCAGATGCTGGCTTGCTTACCCTCTTTCTCTTGCCCTTACTTGGCTGTGCTCATCATGCATGACACATATGTAAATAAGAGTTAAACAGGCCGAAAAGAGAAAAAGAAAATCAGAAAAACTTTAACTAGTGTTGAACCTGCTCCTTTTCAACAAGTAACTCGGAGGTCGTTGCATGAGGTTCCACCAAAAATTCTATCAACTTGCCAATAATATCTTCCTGATATCAAAATAACAGAAATTTAGAATACAATCTATCAGCAAAGCGAGTAAAGCTCAGCAATAGCACATCAAAATACTATATTATATTGCAGGGTTGCTATTTATAAGAAGGCGGCATTTACGCACCAAAAAAACAGAATATTTTGGTCAAAGAAATGGGCAATATGTAGAGTCAAGATTTCTTATTAAAGGCATGAATTACAATAATCTAATACAAGTTATAACTTGGCATCCTTAAGTTGAGTTGAGAGATATAAACAAACCTTCCTCGTATTAGCTCTGGAAATTTGTATATCAAGGACATCACAGAACTCCACTAGTTTCTCCTTGACACACTTGTCGAGCTTTTCTTTGACTTTTACCATTTGCTTTTCCTGAGACAATGTTCATTTGGAGAACATTAAGTTCTAACATTTTTTAGGCCAAAGTTCCAAAAAAAACTCACTATTTAGTTCCTTTATACCTCATTATCATGCCAAACAAATCCAGAGAATCTCAATATGTTGTTCCTCAGTTGAGCAGCCTGGAGAAGTCAAACAAATAAACAAAGAAACAATCTAAATTTGTCAACAGAAGCATGCAAGTCTAGCCAACTACTCCATAGTCCACACCAACATCTTTTTGATTACCAGAAATTCCTATAAGTGCAAGGCATTAAATTTAAGCATACACTATTATGGAGCAGATTTAGAGGTGTTGGTGAGAATGGTGAATAATATTGAATCCAACATCAATTTCAACACACCAACAATAAGAACAATAATTTTTAGTGAGGTAAATTTTGAAAATGTGATATGCACCGCAGAGTACAAAATAGTGGTGACCGGAAAAATGTATGGTATTATTATTCACTCTGGCGACAATACCATAGTTCAGAATGAATTCTGAGAACAGTACAGGCTGCATGAAATTGAGGCAGCACTAGAACTTCCAGCAGCAATAAATATGCTCCGTAACTCAGAAGTACAAGAAGCTTAAAATGCAGTTCATAAGGAGATAAAAGCTTAATGTACAAGTGAAATAGAACTCTTTGAGAAGATTACAAAGTAGTATATGAAACCTCCTCCGATGGGCTACGATTGACAACTCGAAGATGTTACCTTTCCTCTCCTTCCGAAAAGAATTGTATGCAGCAATTTGAAAGTATCATCGCCCTTCCTTCTTGATAACTTGTATGCCACTGAAATAAAAATGTGATTCATAAATAAGACCAAAGCCTTTGATACAATTGCACAGCTGGACATCATTTTAAAAGAAAAAACAGATAACATAACATATTTTTAACAGCAACCCATACCTCAACTAAAAAGAGAGAATATACAAGACAATTCAGCTAAAGCATCAGAATGTAGATATCATTGCAAATGGCAAGAGAGGCTAAAAACGATATACAAGCATGCGTGATATAAAGGCTGCTGAACATTAAAGACATATACCATTTGGGATATCTTTCAACGCAGTTCCACGACCCTGCAAAAGAACACTGTTGTGTCACAGAGTAAATCTTCAACAAGTCAATTAGTTTCATACAGTGCCAGTAGACCTTTACACATAAGGTTGAAGACACCAAATTGAAAACTAAGTTCACACCTTTTCAATATGGAACTCCTTAGCAGGGTCCTTCTCAATCGTGGCAACCAACCTTTCCACAGATTTCCGCTCACGTACAGGGCGGTCGATTGCGGAAGGTGCAGGGGTTTTTGGACCCTTCTCCTTCTTATCTACTGAGGGTTTAGGCTCTTTCATTTTTTTCTCTGTTGGGGTCTTTGGTTCTTTCTGCTGCTTGTCTTCAGGATCCTTTTTATTACTTTTGTCTGTTTTGCCAGCACTACTCTTTGTTCTCGGACGTTTCCTTGATTTTTTCTCTTTGCTAGCTTCCCCTGGGCTTTCTGCCTCCTCTTTCACTCCATCAACCTCCTCTTCAACCTTATCCTCAGTTGTACTCTTGGTTTTCTCCTCAATATCTTCCTCCATTTTCTCGGTCTTTGTTTCCTCCATTTCCTCAGACTTTGTGTCCTCCATTTCTTCAGCCTTTGTTTCATCTATTTCCTCAGACTTTGTGTCCTCCATTTCCTCAGCCTTTGTTTCCTCTATTTCCTCGGTCTTTATTTCCTCCATTTCTACTTCTCCTGCAGTTTCTTGCTTTTCTTTGTCTGCTCTGGTTTCTTCCTTTCCTTCTTCTTTTTCAACTTTGTCATCCTCCACGTTTTCACCAATTTCTTCACTTTTGCCGACTTCTTTTTTGTCCACATCCATATCCTGAGCCTCAACTTTTGCATTATCTCTTTTATCCTCTTCCCTTTCATTTACTCCATCATGTGGCTCCTCTTTGTTATCCGCTGCATTATCAGTCTTCTCATCTACCTCAGCCTTTTTCTCCACCTCCGCAGTCCCATTTGCCACAGACTCAGTCTTCTCAGACACCGCATCTCCCTCACCCATAACAGCTAAATCTAAAAAATCCCTGTTTTTCCTGATCCAGAGCACACTGTACGAAAAAATAATTTTCCATATATCATTAGAATGACAAAAGGACTAAAAGATAAAAATGCTAATATGAAAAAAAAAAAAATAGTGAGGGAAAAAGTGTCACATGAGAGGCATGAAACAAAAAGCCAACCTAACACACATGAACTTATTCAATCTCCACAGAAAAATTACAACCTAAAGGAAATAGGTAAACTGCAGCATACGAACAGGAAATATAACACAAATGAACAGTTGGAATCCGAATTCCCCTCGACTTTACAAATACTCGCACCCAAACACAGTGCAGATAATCAAATAAATGCATGCCCACACAGAAAGATGTTCCACATGTCCTAACAAGATCTAAAGGATCATTACTACAGTAATTAGCTAATCAAAACAGACCAAAAAAAACCAAACATGCCGCATGAAACGGAGCAAAGCATAACAAAAATCGAAATTCTCACAAGCAATACAGAACCCTAACCTGCAGAAACGCTAAATTTAACATTAAAATCACTACGAAGAGAACAACAAAACAGAGCAAAGTTCCAGAGACAGAAACATAATAAAGACGAAACTGAAAACTCACAACGAATGGAAGACTGAAATTCAAGACGTAAGAGCTCCTCTCGAAGCTCAGAGTCTCACACTGAAACGATTGAACAGTTTTTCCTCCTTTCCTTCTCTCTCTCTCTCTCTAAATTTTCAGTTTTGAACGTATTCACAGTTCGAGCCTCAGCGTCGTGGGGTTCACTTTTTGGGTCCGACTTTTTATAGCGCGGACTTCAAGTCCGGATTTTACATGCAGTTTAATGCCATGTCAGATGGCGGAGCCAGACACCGGGCGGTATTCTAAAACGGGACATAAGTTTACGGCCCAGATCACTTTGGGCAGGCGTGTGTGTAATGAACGGAGAAGATTTCACCTCCTTTTAATGTACTTTTGTTTGCAACCTGATCCGGATACCGTTGACTGATGACGCCTGACGGTAACAGCTGGCTGCCTGTTTAATTGGGCCTATATGGGCCTAAACATACCTAAGCACACTTACAACAGATGATTTTCAGCCCATACTAATTGGGCTGAAATTTTGTGAAAAGATGATTCTGGGTGAAGCCCAATAACCAGATTCGGACAAGTTATGGTTAGCAATTCTCAGTTACCAGACCCTAAAAGTGTTTATAGATAAGTTCTTGGAAGCCCATCTAATTAATTCATTCTTTACGTTTCCAATTCTATAGGCCCAATCTTCACAAAACATCCTCTTCAGGCCCAATTCCTTTTTTCTTTCTTTCAATTGCTAAAATAAAATGTTCTATTGCAGCCTCGTTCAAACATTACTCAACTCAAATCGTTATAACTAAAACTTCGTAATGTAAAAAGTATCAATTAATAAAATAAGGGGGGGAAAAGGGGGGAAGGTCGAATCAACAAGTTCTAATTGAGCCCATTGTAATATCAATCTCAATTAAATTGTCTTCTCCGCTAATCTCATTAACATCTGAGAGGAAGTGATCCTGAGCCTCAAGCTCTTTCTCCGGTGCCGGTGGGCGTATTTCAATAAGGTAGTCTTCCTCCGAGATCGACTCCTCCTCGTCCGAACTCAGACTCGAGTCGCTAGCATCATCGCACGCAGTCCCAAGTTCAGACTCCTTCAGACTTGCGAAATCACCGTTCTCGTCCGAGTCGTCATGCTCATCAACCACATTGCTGCCAGCTTCATCTTCATTAATCTGCCGCCCTTTGTGCTCAGCAGCCTCCTTCATCTTCGCCTCGTCGCTGCTCATTTCCTTGCATATGAAGACGACGTTGAGAAATACAGAAGACGTGACGACCAGCAGTACGAGAGAGAAGTGGATGTAAAAGGATGAAACGAGCGCGACGCATAGTAGGGAGGCTTTGAATAGGCTAATTACAGTAAGAGAGGAATGATGGATCACTTTCTTAGAATTACACATGAGATATATAGCAAAACACAAACGCGACAGAGGTTTCTCGATCATTTCAGGAAAAACTTGAGCATCAGTTCTACTATATATGCAAGAAACACGGCTTTCTGTTGATTTTGACTCACCTGTAGCTGTAGAGAAAGTGTTAATGAAGAGTAATGAAGGCGCATTTTTGTTTGTCTCCGATGGGGATGGGTAGAGTCATGATGATGTTGTCACTTAGTCCATTTCGTGATGATTCCTGTCTCCTCTCCCCACTCTTGTGGATGGCAATTAGTTTCTGCTAGGGATGACAAAAATGTCAAATATTCCTACGCGCGACGATCTGCCCCTATGGTCGGCGACTTCTTAAATGATATATTTGGTTCGATGAATTCGGCATTATGAATTTTAACTTTTTACTAATATTATTTTTAATTTCTTTGAATAATTTAAATTTTAAGGGTTGTAAATTCTTCATCTGTAATTTTATATTATGTTTTATTGAATAATAAAAATTATGTGGCTCATTTAAAATCATTTCTTTAAATTGTTTCATCAAATTAATGCCCATGAAACTAAATGTGACGTAAGGTAATTATGCATTTTTATATATATGGTGTATGCTCAATCATGAGGTTGTCGAAGTTTTATGATTTTGATATTTGAAATTCAAATCAGATTAAAGTATGGATTATTATTCTTTTCTAATATAAGTATTGTTTTTTTATGTGAGATGATTTGTATTACATAATAATAAAAAAATCCCTTCACTAATACTATTCTTTTTTATAAATGTAAGTAATGGCTAATTAATCAGACGGCATAGTAAAATTTTAGAGTTAGATTAGTTTTTATTTCATCTATACCTTTTCATAATTAAAGAGCAGGTTCTTCAATTTGTATTATCTGCCATTTGAAGACATTTGAGTGTGCTTAGTTTTCAAATTAAAGCCTTAACTTTCTGTCTCGAATCAGAGATTCGATTGAACAATTGTTGTTTATCATCGGAGTCGAGCTTTGAACTTCGCCTCAATCTTACTGGAGGTTACGCTGGTGGATTGAGGTAGTGAAGATATCATCAACGGCAATGGGACCCCTTTCTAGTGCAGTCTACTCCTTTCCCTGATGAAGATGAGTTGGTGTATTCTTGCATTTAGACTGGCACAAACACCAATTTGATTCACTTAATTCCTCTTTCAAGCAAAAATTAATTTTGTCGGAAGCTGATCAGTGTAACCAGTTTGATTTAAACCCTAAATCAGTATGTTTGACTGGGGCATAGGGTGTGAGATTGGAAGAATACCATTTAGGTGTTCAGGAATATCAACAACTTCATGCAATTGAATGAATGATTTTACTGTTCAGTTGATGATACATAATGCCATTGATGATAAGAATCTTCGTACAGACACTGATGGCTATGTAATCCCTAGCTTGGGAATAGAAGTGTAACAACTTTTGCTGAAAAAAACACTTTTGCAGGAGAGTCGTCCGATGGAGGGGGGGATATAAGCCGTTTGATCAAGGGCTTTTTTGAATTTGGGACTAATCCCCAATTTGTGCAGCCAAACGCCGTCGTTCCTAACCAATTAGGGCATCGAATTGAAGAAGGCAAATTGGGCGAGAAAAGGCAGCAATTAGGGTTCATTAATGCTGCCGACAAATGGGCACATCACGAGCGTTGAGTTGGGCAGCGAAATACGGCACTCCAGATGACTGTCTGAGGCGTGCAGCTTGGGGAAGAAAAAGGACCAATGGCGAGCTGGGAAGAGGGTTAGAACTTTTGAGAAATTTATTGTTTTTGTCTGTAGGGATTTGTAATCCCCTTTTGTGTATTGATTGTAACAGACTATTTACTGTCTTTAGGGTTTTTCAGCTCAAAACTATGAAGAGTTAATACAAGTTCTGAATTTTTCTCGCCTCAAAATTCTCTCTGATTTCCCACCCCCTTCTTCTCCGATTAAAACTATCTGTAATCATAACAATTGGCCTCAGAGCCAAACCTTCCTTAAACCTGAGAAATGGCTGATGGCTCACGCTTGAAAGAACTGCACGAAGCTCAGAAGAAGACTGAACTACTTCTAATGGATGAGAGAGCTAAGAGGCAGGTTGGTGAGGATGAGATACATGGCCACCTGGATCAAATGATGGAGTCGAATGAGAACCTACATGCATCTGTTGCATCAGTACAGCAGCAGCACCAGAGTATTACTGAACAATTGCAGCAATGCAATATAAACAAATCCATCTTAGGTGAAGGATTAACTGCATCGATGGAAAAAGGATCCTCCTCACGTATAACCACACTCCAAACTAACAGAAATGAGAATACGAACCATGAACATTCTAGACGCCACAATGCCATCAACAAAATGGAGTTCCCCCACTTTGATGGGGATAATGCCAGAGTCTGGATTAGAAAATGTACTACTTTGAGCAAATGTTCCTAACCAATTAGGGCATCGAATTGAAGAAGGCAAATCGGGCGAGAAAAGGCAACAATTAGGGTTCATTAATGTTGTCGACAAGCGGGCACGTGGCGAGCGTTGAGTTGGGCAGCGAAATACAGCACTCTAGACAATTGTCTGAGGCGTGCAGCTTGGGGAAGAAAAAGGACCAATGGCGAGCTGGGAAGAGAGCTGGAACTTTTGCGAAATTTATTGTTTTTGTCTGTAGGGATTTATAATCCCTTTTTGTGTATTGATTGTAACAGACTATTTAATACCTTTAGGGTTTTTCAGCTCAAAACTATGAAGAATTAATACAAGTTCTGAATTTTTCTCTCCTCAAAATTCTCTCTGATTTCCCACCCCCTTCTTCTCCGATTAAAACTATCTGTAATCATAACAAGAAGGCCCTGACGGGAACAAAACTGATTCTCAAAAAATTGAAAGGTGTCTGTCCAGGTGATGAAAATTTTGATTTCAAAGAACTTTGAAGCTTTCGTTATGTGTGGTTGAATGGGCTTCAAGTAATCTTTGTCATGTTCTGGCAGGCTAGGAAAGAAGAGAATAATATACCTTGGACCTCACGGAGCGCCTCCGTCTCAGGCAAAACAGCAAGGGCAGAACGCATCTGGCCGCAAGCAGAGGTTGAACCTAAAAAGGACATGTTTCGTTTTTCGATTTCTATGATACAAATGAAATCCTGAAAAGCCTTCTTTCATATTCAAGGAATCAACATCCATTGGATGTGAAATTAAATAAAATGTGCTCAATGTCTCTTCAAATTCACATATCAATTGTCCTACTTTTAAATAATAATTGAACTGTACACGTAAAATTTGCTAATGTATTCTGCAGGTCTGCTGGACAGCAGCAATTGAATCTGTAGACTCCTCGTGAACAAGAGTTCAGCACATAGTAGAGCAGAATAGAGAGGGGAAACATCTTACAAGCCAAGTGGAAGAGGATGACGAGTGAAGCCAAGGGCAGGAGGGGGATGCCCTAGCATGTATCGTCTCCAGTGGCAGGAGCTGTTTTACAATCTTCCAAATTTTTAGGTTGTGAATTTTGGTTGCAAAATCTCATTCACTGGCATAACCTTTGCCGCAGAATTTATATCTAAACTCAACATAGCAGAAGGAATATGATCTCGAACTAACAATATTGAAATCAAGGTTCCGTTCACTTCTACTTCAATTTCTCATCCCTTAGGCGTGGGTTTCCCGTTCAGAATCTTCATATCTGCATTTGTGGGTGGGGGAGGGGGGCATGTGAAAGAAACAGGTAACATATAACTGATATAGGGTGTCCAGAATTGAAATATATGTCTGCGTTTATTATAATTAAATAGAACGAAAATGATGAATCTACTCTTTTGGCATTTCCACTAAGCAATATATGTATGCAGCCATAAACTTAAATTCTCACCAGCATCGAGATCAAGGAACTCCAATCCAGAAGCTGAAGGTGTTAATCCCTGCTGGGACAAATACTGGGCATTGTAAAACTTACTAAGGTGCCTCATCCCACTGTCACATAAAATTGTGACAATTGTATGACCAGGGCCCAGCTGTTGCGCCACTTTGACGGCTCCAACACAGTTCATCGCTGATGAACTGCCAAGAAAGAGTCCATCGCTCTTCAATAAATACCTGATGAACAAGCATTGGGTTAAACATCAATCAAATTTCACATAACAACGAGAGGACTTGTTCTCCATACAGAGCAAACCAGCAAGTCTCGAAGATATGATAACAAGATGCTCGAGCTAAGGTTCCAGGATAACGACTGGCTTTCCGCCTATCCTTTTTAATTTAAAGATTTAAAGAGAGAAGTGCCTCTTTCTCGGTACAGCTTCTTTATCAAGTTGGAGAACCTACCACTACTGTTGACTTTAACTGTTTAGCGAGACTATATCTGTCCCTAAATTCCATTCCTATTTGTTTTTGTTTTTTTCTAGCACCTGAAATTGGCTGAAGTGGAGTGTCTTTGGAGTAACTGTATACAGGAGCTGCAAAGCTACACTCAACTGAGCTTTGTTTCCAGAATATGGATTTCATGTAAAAAGCTGCATTTGTAACAAGCCCAATTACTAAATGTAGCACAAAACCGGACAAAGTCATTTCTCTCTGTTACTCTCTTCCTCAGGAAGAACTTGAAAACTGAAGCCAAGTCACTAAAGCAATCCCATAAGAATACACCACGCATGAACCCTCATGACCACTATGTGGACATCACCATATGGAATCAGTAATAATAAGGACCAAAAAGCCGTCAGACACGTTACTACATTATGGCAAAGAACCCAATAAGCTAGGGAGATTAACTGTCATCCAATAAGTTCATAGGTTTAGTAGCCATTCGACTAGCCATGCTAGACATAAACAAAAGCACATATTAACTCAGTTGAAACCCTCAACCAAGAAAAGGGGGAAACAAACATTAGCATTTATCCATCAGGTTATTGATTGGTATGCACCAAACTTCGAGCATCATTCAACAACAAAACACAAGGTTTCAAAGAACAAAAAGACTAACCTAGACATTTCAACAGCCTCCATATCGGAGCCTCTGAAAGCCCCATCAAGCGCAGCCAGTTTAAAATTTTCTGTCAGTCTGTTGATTCCAATTCCTTCTGTGATCGTATCAAAAGGGTTTTTCAATCTCCGCCCTTCAGCCTCCTCCCTAGTGTACATCACTCCTCTTGTCACCTTGTTGAACAGACCAGAACCAGGTGGGTCAATCAGAAAGCACTTGATAGATGATTTCTTCTCCTGTTGATATATTTGAGAAATAGGTTATATCAGTACATCAATAATGTTGAACCAAATATTCCACGGTCAGGCAGAAACCAACCTTCAAAAACCGAGAAACTCCAGCTACCGTGCCACCGGTGCCAGCAGCAGCAACAAATGCATCCAATTTTCCACCAACTTGTTCCCAAATCTCAGGTCCAGTACCCTCGTAGTGAGCCCTAAAATTTGCAAGGTTCTCAAATTGATCTGCGAAGAAACCACCCTTGCAGTCAGCCAAGCAATTTGAACCATGCGTTTCCACAATATGGTTGCTAGTTTCGCTAATCCTTTTATTCTTCAATGCTAGTTCAGTCATCTCCGATGCCCTTCTCCTCGCAATATTGACAAAGTGTTCTTTATGTGTGATTGAAACAGGTCTAACCCTCTCGACGGTGGCACCAAGAGCTTCCAGAATTTGAGACTGCAACACATAGAACAATCACATACACGAAGATTGTGCGAAAGAATGAGCTCGAAAATCATTGCTATAAGTATGTGGCTACAATAGAAAGAATGCATGAAAAATAAGAAAGTAACTCATTTTACTGAAATATAACTTATTATACCTTCTCAATAGCAGCGTCGTCCGGGATAGCAACATGGCACCTGCATCCATAGGCTGGAGCCACTGTTGCAAGACTAATAGCCGTGCTTCCAGCACTTCCTTCTGTGACTACTCCACCGGGAGCTAGAGCTCCAGATTCCAGGGCCTGTAAAATAATCAGCAAAAACGAAGCAGAATGCATACTGATGTGAAACTATATAAAGAACAAAAATAAAAATAGAAAGTTAGCCGGAATAGAAAATTAGGCAGCACGATCGTACAGCATTCACAACCATCATTTCAGGATCCAAGTAGTAAAAAACTAGTACTTTAATTGTCAACTTTTCAAAGGGGATAAAGAGAACCAAGAACAGGAATTCTTTGTTACATTCCCTCCAGGAGAACCAACTCACCTCTTCAATGATTTTGACTGCAACCCTATCTTTCACACTCCCTCCAGGATTTAAGAACTCCGCTTTTCCCAGAATCTACCCGCCAAAAGAATGGTGATTAAAAACCAAACACGCGAAAAAACCAAAAGCAAACGAACAAAAAGCAATGATTACTTCGCATCCGGTGGCGTCGGAGAGGCTATTGATCCTGATGAGAGGAGTGTTGCCAATGGCGGCGACGAGTCCACTTCTGGACTTTTTAACTGTGGCCTTTCTGCTTGAAGATTTTGAACGAGACCTACTGTTGCTTAGAATTATGTAAGAGAGCATGGCGATTACCGAAAGTGCAGTCACAGCGGCGCCGGCAGTTCTCGCAGGCGGCGCCATCCCGCGGCTGTGCGTCTTCAAACCGCCCAAGAAACGGCCTAGGTAGATCGGGTATAATTCGGGCTGCAAACAATTCAAAGTCGGCCACAGATTACCAATTGGGCTGCCCAATTCTTTTATGTCGTACTGGATTGGACCAGCGAGACTTCTAATTCACGGATTTCATTGCTTTTATTTTCATGTGTGTTTTAATTCATGGATTTCAAATTATGAATTTTAAATTAATAATAACAAATTATTTAATTTTGTTTGTATGATTTTATACTACAAAGAATTTTAAATTTCTAATTCTCGTTCTGATTTTTTTTAATATATTTTGATAGGTTTCAAAATTATTTAACATAAAATTATTTAATTTTTCTCTTACATTCAAATTCTTCCATCAAATGTAGCCTTGGAACTTAAAAAGAAATCTGTACTATTTATTAAAGCTCAAGACTTTTAATAACTACTTTTGCAGACAAAAAGGAATAGAAACTAAATTGCAGAGGTTTTCGAATTCACACAAACTTCTGTGCCTTTCCTAAAGCAAAAGTAATTATAAATCCCACTTCTCTTTTACAATTTAATTTATATTAATTGAATGACAAATATTTAATATTATTTAATAATTCTGATTTGTCAAATTGAGTTTGAATTGGGTTTTTAAACTTGAACATTGATAAAAGAAAAAAAAACAAAGGGTGTTGAAAATGAATTGTTAATGTTTTAAATTCACAAGCTAATTTAAGTGGTTAATTATCAATCTCGAGTCAAAACTAAGTTATTTTTACTGTTTTTGTTAGCTCCTGAGAGAGAGAGGACAAAATTGCTTAAATTCTACTCATCTATACTATATATTATTGGAGATGACTATTTCGGTGTCCAAATTAATTTGGCCTGTCATTTTTTTTTTAATTAATTATTTATTTATTTTTAACTTCTTCACTCATCATGATCTTTCCATAACTACCTTTTTGGAGTTTTTTCTCATGCATTTGTATCTTATATATATTTTAGGTCATTTTTCACTCTACAAAAATAAATAATATAACTTATAAAAATATTTTATTCTAAATACTTTTTAAAATTTATGTACATACTAGAATGTGCCACACTTACTAGTATATTTCAATGCCCAACCGACTTGATGAGGTTGTAGAATCTGACTCCACATAATCACAACAAGCACTAAATAGTGAAAATAAAACTAGTGAAACGTTATATTCTGGTGCATATATTTGACTAATGCCGAAACCAAAGTCAAAATCAACATGTCCATAATAAGGTTGTGGTGGTCTTGGCATGTATAGAGTTGAGTCAAACCAATCACTTTGTTGTGGCGGCATGAGGCACGTAGCAATCTTGATATAAATGTTGAGGTGGGTGCATTGTAAATGGATCAACTATATATACTCCAATAGTATCATCACATTCAACTGAACTAGTGACATTATGCTACGGCTTCTTATTTATTTGTGGGATGTGGTCGAGGCATTCTCGCGTGACGCAACAGTTTGTTCGGATTCTCGTCAAAAGATAATTAAGCACATCATAAACATGATTTAATCCGACCTTGAGATGCTCATCCAACTGGCTTAACCCTTTGACATCACGTGGTGTAGGATCACAACTTAATCGAATGGGTTTCACCTGTTTGGCTTGAAGTACGTAGAAAATAGTGAATTTAAATGTAAAAGAAATTATGGCTAACATGAATTATGTTTTATTGCACAATATACCATGCATTGTCTAGTTGGTGCATCTCTAGGTTCGTATCAACTTTCCACACGCCTATCAGTAGATGATAAGACAAATCGACGCATTATTCTACCCGACCAATCTCAATATCCATATTTTGTATCTCTCCCATTAGAAATGAGTGGTTGACACACAATCATGTCATGTCGTCGGTGCCATCTACTAATGCGTGATGAGTCTCTCAATCTGTGCCCCTCATGCTCTACAGGAGATGTTATGGAGGCTCATGTACTGATCATCTAGAAGTAGGGGAATTGTCTTGCATCATTTTGAATTGGACAAAGTACACGTCAGGGGACATGCTAAGGACCACAACTGGAGTTAAACTCATCTCTATGGACTACAATATTATTTGAGTGCATGTTATATGACTGCCATAAAAATTGAAATAAATTCAATGATTTAAGTTAGTGGGGAATTATAATTTCAAGAGTTCGAATTCAAATTAAAATAATAAAAAAATAATTTAATTGGCCAATTAAACTCTATGAATTGGACTTGTTACATTTAGTTTAATATTATTTTTTGTTTTTTATCATTAATTAATTAAATAAATCAGAGTGATTTCACATAAAAACCATCACATGAGCTGCGGCTACACACTCATATTCTTTTGAAAAATAGAGCCACGTCATGTGACATGAAAAGGTCGGTCATGGGACGGAATAACTTTTTGAGGTTAGCGGAGCAGAGAGCTGCATCTCAGTGGCCCACCAACTCACAACGACATGCTTCACTCACCACTAAAAGACATCTGATTCAATTAAAAGTTTCATGCAGCACCCCTTGTATATATTCTGCCAAGGAATATATTTATAATTAAAGTATCACAATTTACCATACTATAGTATTTAATATTCATTTAAGTTAAATTTGAATTGGTAATTATATATAATAAGTTATTTAAATTTATTTGAATAATTATAAATCTAAATCATTTTATACATTTTGAATTATATTTTATTAAATATTGATAAATATCAAATCCTTATAATATAGAGTTATTTGACTTTTTTTCTCATTTATTTGTATGAGAATCCATCAAGCCAAACCTAAACTTCTAATAAAAGTTAATTATATAAAATAAAATTTTCATTTTATGTTAATTATTTTTATTATTCTTCCTAAATGAAAGGATCCTTCATATTCATTAATAGTAGCAACGGAAAGATTTCAAACAACTCTAATATTAATCGTATTTAAAAGAAAAATCAGTATTACGATGACAAAAACAAACCTATAAATTTTGATTTTCACTGTAACTAAATTCAATAATTATTTTTACATATTTAAAATTAAGGATAATTACACTCTTCTCCCCTAAGGTGTGGTGTAATTACACGTAGACTTCCCGTGGTTTGAAAAATTATATTTAGTACCCTTGAGGTTTGCTTCTGTCTAAAACATATATCCATCCATTAGTTAAAATTCACCGAATTTATTGATATTAACAAAAAAATTAAATGAAAATCGATATTTACCCTTGATTAACTTATTAATGACTTAATGCTGGCAAAAAAAAAAAAAAATCATGGCTAAATTACCCTTATAACGGTGAAAATATACCTCATCTTATGCATTAACGTGTGCCGATATATAAGAGTAGTTTGGTCATAAAAAGATTCGTTTGACCTACAGTAAGTTAGTAATAAGTCAATCGATGACAAATCTCATCTTTAATTCAATTTTTTTTTTGTTAATATCAACAAATTCGGTGAGTTTTAACTAATGAAGGGACATATTTGTTAGAAGAAACAAATATCAAGGATACCAAATATAATTTTTTAAATCACACGAGATTTATATATAATTACATCAAATCTCACAAGAGAGAGTGTGATTATCGCTAAAATTAATTAAAATGCAAATCCTTCAATTTAATGTAATAAAATTTGAAAAGAAGGGCATGATCATAAAAAGATGAAGGTGAAAAGCAAAGTTAAGGTCAAAACGAAATCATCATCAATTGGACTTTGTTCTGACACAAAAGGTAAAACACAAACGACAAGGGTAATTTCCTTTTGTTATTGGGTGGTAGCGGTAGTGGTAGATCCGAAAAGAGCAGTTTGCATTTATTTACCTTGATTTACTGTCACCTTTTTACTCCAGACAGTGTCTCATTTGGTAAGGCAGTAAAAATTCAGGGGCAATTTGAAAATTTTGTGAGAATAAAAGGCATATAATAAAGTGGACCAAATCACCAACACTTACTGAAAATATTCACTGTCTTCAAAGCTCGCACAACTTTTTCTCGCAGAGAATCTCTGCGGCAGAGAGAGGGAGAGAGAGAGAGAGAGAGAGCGTGAGGGTTTCGAGTTTTCCCATCTTAGCCATGGAAATTCAGGAAAAGCTTCTCAAGTTCAAATTCCACATTCTGTTCGGAGTCGCTTTGAGTCTCTTTATCGTCTTTCTTTGCTATCTTGCGCCTAGTTTTCTCGACGTTTTAAAGTACTTCTGGCCGCTACTGGTCTCCACGGCGCTCTTTCTCGTCGCCATCGTTGTTTTTGGCCGGATTTCGCCGCCGGTGACGGAAGCTCCGGGGGAGAAAGCCGGGGAAGGGTTGCTGGATTTCGTGGCCGGCCAGCCGGAGCAAGTACAGTCCTTATTAGGAGGAATAGAAGTAGAAGAAAGTGTCAAAGCTGAGTAACGATTATGTAATCTTTTCCTCTGACGCTTTCTTTTTTGGAATTTTTCTTCTTTTTGGTTAGACAGGTTAAGAATTTGTAAATTCCTGGAATAATAACAAGATGATCAATTCCTGGAATTGAATGATGTGTTTGGGGCCCCCTTTTTTGGTAAAAATTTTAATTTCAGGTCATTTTCAGTTTCCAAAATGTGGAATCATTGGTTGGATTTTGATTATGCTGCTGAAATTTAGGCATGATGGTAAGAATAAGATGCACTAGCCTCTACCAATACCCACCATACAAAATTACTTACTAGGATTTTCATTTTATTTGTTCTTGATCCATGTTTGGAATTGATTATTTTAACTACCTATATCAAATTAGAAAGAAACCCAACCTTTGAAAATGGATTGTTTCGGGCCATATCTTAAATAATTTATTTGTGGTATTAAATAGTTCAAATTTAAACATGGAAAATAGTGGGCATGGGTGAGAAAACAATGAAGCACCGTGCTTATAAAGTATGAGTGTGGAAACCAAATCCACAATGCACCCTTATAAATTAAAATGATGTTATGCGCGATGTTTTTTCTACTAAATGTATAGATGATTGTCATATATTTTTTTATATATAAAAAATTGAATTTATTTCAATTATCCAACCAACAAATGTATCCAAGTTGAATGCCACGTTTACTAAACTCCCGGTAATCAAATTTGTGTGTAGGTCACGTACGAGTAGGTGTAGTTCTATTTTAATAATATATATTGATTAAATACAATTATCTAATATTAATAATTAATATATAATTGTTATAGTTGTTATTGTTATATATAGATATTTGATATAAATATTGTAATTAATTTATTAAAAAAATTTGTAAGGCATTTGATTCTAATAAAAGATGTACAGTCACCGTTGCTTTCCGTTTTTGTAAATAAAAAAGAAAAAAAAGAGAGAGAATCCAATTCAACAAGTATCATTCTCTTATAATATTACTAGCGCGTGACCCGTGCATAGCACGGATTTAACTTAATTCTAATTAAAATTATATTTTATAAGGATTTTTTAAATTAAGTGAATGTCAAATAAAAAATATATTTAAATAAAATTATCTTTTCTTTTTCAGTTATAGTGCATTATATCAATTTTGTGTTATAAAAATTGTAAAATATTTACAATCATAACAAACATATACAAAGAGATATCTATCTAATTGACTGATGACGCCATAAGTTGTATTGCATTTTCTCAATGCAAAGGTGATTACCAATAATATAAATATCAATATGTATGTCCTCAAATATATTTATATGTTTATTTAATTTGTATATATAATGAATATTAAATGCATTTATTTTATATATAATGAATATCTATAGAAAATACTTATATGTTTCTTATTAATATAAAGCTATATATATAATATCAAAACAATTTAAGAATTTCACTATTTATGGATGACATTTATCTTGAATTATTCAGTTTGTTGTGCGCATAACTTTTGTCAACTAAGTTTATATATTTCTATGATGATATTTATATTTATAATTTAATATTTTTGTGATAAAATTTTATGGGTGACAAATCATTAAATTATTATAACAATAAATGATACCAAAGTAATTTTGAATAATTTTAATGGATTTAGATTTTTATAAAAATATTAAAAGAGAAAATATATCTCACGTGAAAATCAATTGGTGTTTACAATTTTAAAAGTATTTTTTGGATATAATGTGAATGAGAAAAGAATTTTTTATTTGATAGATTTTTTCTGAAAAAATTAAGAAATATTTCTTTTCTCATAATGTAAATTAAAAATAATAAATATGATCGAAATTAGTTTTATGCAAAAAGTTTATCACGGTGCAACGGACGGGAAAAATGCTAGTTATTATAATAATAAACATTGCATACAAATTTAATGCATGGTATAATTATTATATTTTAGGTAACTTGTAACAACCGATTTTTGATTTAATTAAAATAAAATAATTAGAATTATTGAATATTAAATTCTTCTTGCTGGCAAATTATGCTTGTAAAAGAAATAGATCTAATTATGAGATTGATAGGAAATTAGCTAATTAATATGACAATAAAAAAGATCATAAAAGCTTTTTAAGTTTTAAAAACTAACAACAACAGTTTATTATGAGAAACTTATCTTACTATATATATATATATATATTACTTAATTATAGAAATAATTTAAAAATAATAAAATTACTATTATAATAAAAGGAATTCACAGGGGTTCGAACCCATGACCTCTAGAAATATTTATTATAATAAAAAGAATTCGCAGGGATTCGAACCCATGACCTCCAGGAATATTTATTATAATAAAAAGAATTCGCAGTGGCTCGAACCCATGACCTCCAGGAATACTTATTATAATAAAAAAAATTCCATTGGTTCGAACACATGATATGTAGAAATATTTATTATAATAAAAAGATTTTACAGGGGTTCGAACCCATGACCTCTAGGGATATTTATTATAATAAAACGAATTCGTAGGGGTTCGAACCCATGACCTCTTGGAGTATTTATTAACACAAATAGAATTCGTAGGGGTTCGAACCCCTGACCTCTTAGAATATTTATTATAATAAAAAGAATTCGCAGGGGTTCGAACCCATGACCTCTAGCGATATTTATTGTAATAAAATAATTCGCAGGGGTTCGAACCCATGACCTTTTGGAATATTTATTAACATAAATAGAATTCGCAGGGGTTCAAACCCTTGACCTATAGGAATATTTATTATTATAATAAAGGAAATTCGTGGGGGTTTGAACACATGACCTCTTGAAATATTTATTAACATAAAAAGAATTCGCAGGGGTTCGAACCCCTGACCTCTATGAATGTTTATTATAATAAAAAGAACTCGCAGGGGTTCGAGCCCATGACCTCTAGGAATATTTATCATAATAAAAGAAATTCAAAATTCTGGAAAATTAGAATTTTGGTCAAAGACCGCCTTCAAATATATATATTAATAGACTAGCATGTGACCCGTGCTATGCACGGGTTTAATTTAATTATACAAAAATTATATTTTATAAGATTTTTCAAATTAAGTGAATGTTAAATGAAGAATATTCTTAAATAAAATTATTTTTCTTTTCCAATTATAGTGCATTATAGAAATTTTGTGTTATAAAAATTGTAAAAATTTACAATCATAAGAAACATATACAAAGGGATATTGATCAAATTGATTGATGACGCCATAAGTTGTATTGCATTTTTTTAGCAAAGATGATTAGTAATAACATAAATATCAATATGTATGTTCTCAAATATATTTATATGTTTATTTAAATTGTATATATAATGAATTTTAATAGAAAATACTTATATGTGTCTTATTAATATAAAGCTATATATAACATGAAAATAATTTAAGAATTTCACTATTAATGCAATGCTATATAAAGTCATTTACATACTTATACAAATTTACCATATCAAATTTTTACTGAAATTATATATTAAATTGACAAATGAACATGTAGTATGACTCACATCATTTTGAATATGTAATGGATTCTTTTTTTTAACTACGTTTAAATAGCATCTGTGACGCCCATAAATTATTATACATAATTAAGGGGTTAATTGATATTATTTAAGAAATTTAGTTAATTAGTAGATATATTACACATTAAATTATGAACATATTAAGACTTGAAGCGAGTAAATTAGAGTTTTATAAAATATTTGGAGTCATATTATATATATTTATTTATATAAAGAAATAATAGAGGATAAAAGTATAATTTAATTGTAGTTTGGATATATAAATATGTATATATATATGATGATGCAGGATGTACATAATATATATATATATATATAACTTAGAAAAGATGAAATTGTGTTAAGTGTGTACACGTGTACAAACTAAATTTAAGGAAAACACTGACTCACCTTTCACTAGGCTGATTTGCATTTATATAAATTGCATACACGTAATTAGTGAAAATTTTTATCTAAGAACACTTATTGAACAGAGACTCTCTTTTTCCTTTCGCAGAAGAAAAATAGGTAACAAACTACTGCTTTAAATTAATGTTTAATTCATATATTTATTTTATATACTTAGCAAATTTATTAAATGTTATTTATATTACTCAATTTAATGTTTAATCGGAAATTTTTATGAATTTGAGTATTTATAATTAGTGCCTGGTTAAATGTCTCAATTGAATTAGGGGTGTTATAATTAATGACTTAAACTGCTTAATTTACTAGATTTAATAATTTCTACAATTGATTGGCTTAGTTTAATCGGGTTGAAAATTTTATTGGAGAAATATTATAAAATTATATATGAAAATGTTATATTTACTAAAAAGGAGTATGTTTTGGTGATAAATTAAATACAAGAATTGTTATTATGAATAGTAGTTATAATAGGATGAAGGGTTTAATGAAATATTGAGAGATTGGTGAAATATATATATATATATAAATACTATGTAATATTTTATTTAGAAATTAACATTCTAGATATTAATTATACGCATTATACCTTATGATAGGACACGGGATAAAGTAGATGATCGTACGACTTCATATCAGCTAACTAAATCTGTATAAGATCGAGGTAAGTAAATAATTAGTGCTGCTTATATATGTTCCTTTTCCTGTTAGCGTGGTGTACGTAAATAATTAGTATTAATTGTATATATATTTCATTTCTTGGTAATATTACTTTTATGTGAGTCTGTGATTCGTGCTGGCACTAATCTATTTTGAATTGTACGAGTGATTGATGATTACTTTGAATGACTATGTCGTGAAAGTGAAATGATGAAACCTATTGAGATATGTTATGTACTTGTACGTGAAATATGCTACTATGTGGTTTTATGTGGCTAGTTGGCTTACAAGAACGGTGATATGTGGAATCGAGGGAGTGATGGAAATCAAATGTAATTATAATATGAATACCCCTTGATGTTGTTGAATAGCCTATGTGGCAAAATGAAATGAAAAGAGCTATGATGCGATATGAAAAGAGCTATGATGCGATGTGAAAAGAGTTATGATGCGAAATAAAAAGAGCTTTGATGCGAAATGAGATTGATGAGCCTGTGTGTCATGCCAAGGGGATTCACGTATATATATATATATATATATATATATATAGGAATGAATAGTGAGGTTGAGTTGGTGGAGAAAAACACTATATCACCTTTCTGGTAAGCCAACTAGGAAAAGACAAGTTTGATTGGTTGTCGTGTTATGGGATGACTACGTGGAGTAAAGAAATGAAATGTGCTTGATTAAATTGATTATATTTTATATACATTGCTTGTTCTTGTCTTGTTGAGATAATTGAGGTGCGTGTATAGTGGTACCAGTTATTTACTTATTGAGTTGCAGGCTCATTCCTCTGCTAATATTTTCAGGTGTAGATTTTGCTGTGCCTACTCACGACAGCTAGGTCCACATTTTGCATCCCAGTCAGGTCGGGCCAGTATGCAGTTTTCTCCCCATTGTAAATAGAAATAGAAGTCTCATTTTGAATTAAAAGCGAGAATAGCATGTGAACTAATTATAATAGTCCCATTTTTGTCGTACTTTATATATATATATATATATATATATATATGATCTTGCAAGATGAGATATTAAATACTCTTATTGTGATGAGGAGACTATGTGTATATATATACTCAACAGGGACTAGATTATGTGCTTAATTATACATATAATCAGGATTTACATTAAGTGTGATATTTAGAGAAGATTTAGTCGTAGTGCCGTTAGAGGGTACTACATTTGGTGGTATCAGAGTAGGGATTAGATTCTCTGGGGTTATTTGATAATATGTGGTATTATACTTAACATATGTATTATGAGTCTAATTATACATATGCATTTCATATAGGATGGAAGCGTCAGGTGAAAATGCTGCTGGCCCAACTGAGTCATTAGAGTCTGTACAGGGTCATGATCATGCATCTGAACATCAGGGGTTAGAAGCCCAGAATAGAAACGTCCCCCAACCAGAAGTAAATCCTTTTATGCAACAATTCATAGAGTTTATGCAGAAGATGGCTCCACAACCACAACCCCAACCCCAACCACAAGATTTAGTCATTGATAAAAACTATGAGATAGTTAGAAGACAGGGTGCGAAGGTATTTGTTGGTACAACTGATCCTGCAGAAGCAGAAGAATGGTTGAGGAATACGGAAAGAGTTCTCGATAGAATTGAATGCACTTCTGAACAAAATTTGAGGTATGCAGTGTCTTTATTAGAGAAAGATGCGTTGGATTGGTGGGAAACTGTTCCAGGGAATAGGAATCGACCAATCACTTTAACATGGAATGATTTCTTGAGGGAATTTGCTGAGAAATACACTCCACCGGTTTACAGAAACCGTAAGAAAGTTGAATTTCTGGAATTAAAGCAAAATGAGTTATCTGTTGCTGAATATGAGCTACAATTTGTGAGGCTATCCAAGTATGCTCTAGAAGAGGTAAGTACAGATGAATTGAGGAGAGACATATTTGAAAGAGGCCTGAGGCTTGAGATACGAGAGAAGATAGCAATTAGACCTCCGAGTTACAGTGCACTTTTGGAAGCAGCGTTGAGAGCTGAAGAGACATCCATAGAGAGGAATTCTGCTGAAGCTAAACGGAAGAAGTGGACAGGTAATCCTAACTTTACAAGCGGATCAAGTGGTGCAGTTTCTTTTAAGAGTTCTGGTTTTCAGAGAGGTGGGTACAGAGGCCGAGGAATGAGTCAAACTAATAGGTCTCCATCAGTGTCGTCAAGTAGAGGCGGATCTACCTCAGTCGGATTTGGGGGAAGACAGGGTCCAACCAGATCGTTTAGTGGAAGGTCTATTCCCTCGTGCACGAATTGCGGTAGAAAACACACCGGTGAATGTTGGGGAGTCCAACCAATCATATGTTATCGTTGCCACCAACCGGGACATATTGTCAGGGATTGCCCTACGTGGAGAGTTGATGCTAGTGGATCCCAGATTTCAGGACCAAGTAATGTGGGGGAAAATGTGCAACGGGCTAGTACAAATAGGGGTCGAGGCAGAGGTGGTCGATGTAGCGGGACTATTTCTACAACATCGACTGGACAGAGTAGTCAATCTCAGCCGCAAGCAAGGGTGTACGCCATCACCAGGGAACAAGCTCCTACTGCACCTGAGGTTATTACTGGTTCCTTTTCTATTTGCAATTCTGGTGCGCATGTGTTAATTGATCCAGGATCTACTTGTTCATTTATATCACATGATTTTGCATCACGTGTGCATGCTAGTATTGAACAGTTGGGGCATGACTTATGTGTATCTATGCCTGCTGGTGGGGTTATATTTGTTAATACCGTTGTGAGATCTTGTCCAATAGTAGTGGATAGTGTCACACTATATGCAGATTTGGTTGTGATAAACCTTAGGGAGTTTGATGTTATCCTAGGGATGGATTGGTTATCTAGTAATCATGCTTTAGTGGACTGTCAAACAAAAGAGGTGGCTGTAGAAATCAATGGGCAAATAAAGACGGTTATCGTGGGAGAAAGAAAAGTTATACCTAACTGCTTAATTTCTGCTGTGACTGCTTTTAATTTAATTAAAGAAGGGTGTGAAGCATATCTAGCTAGTATACGTGATACTACGAAGGTCAGTCCGGGTGTGTCAGATATTCCAGTAGTTAGGGAATTTCCTGATGTTTTTCCAGAAGAATTACCTGGGTTACCACCTCATCGAGAAGTGGATTTTGAAATAGAAACTATTCCTGGGGCAGCACCTATTTCGATTGCACCATATAGAATGGCTCCACTTGAACTGAAAGAATTAAAGAAGCAATTAGAAGAATTACTCGATAAGGGGTTTATACGACCAAGTATTTCGCCTTGGGGAGCACCAGTATTATTCGTAAAAAAGAAGGATGGGAGTATGAGATTATGTGTTGATTATAGGCAATTGAATCGAATCACAATTAAGAACAAGTATCCTTTGCCACGGATAGACGATTTACTTGACCAACTAAAGGGTGCAACAGTGTTTTCTAAAATTGATTTGAGATCAGGTTATTGGCAACTGCGGATTGAAGAAGGATCTATTCCAAAGACAGCTTTTCGAACCAGGTATGGCCATTACGAATTTGTTGTTATGCCATTTGGGTTAACAAATGCCCCTGCCGCTTTCATGTCGTTGATGAACAAAACCTTACAGCCATTCCTTGATCAATTTGTGATTGTGTTTATTGATGATATTCTGATATACTCTAGTAGTCACGAGGAACATGAACAACATTTAAGGACAGTTTTACAAATCTTGAGGGAAAAGCAACTGTATGCTAAATTTAGCAAATGTGAATTTTGGATGGAGGAGATTGCTTTCTTAGGGCATGTTGTTTCGAAGCAAGGGGTACAACCTGATCCGGCAAAAGTTAAGGCTATTTTGGAGTGGGAGCCACCTAAAAATGCGTCGGAAGTTCGCAGTTTTCTAGGATTGGCTGGGTATTATAGAAGATTTGTGAAAGATTTCTCTGTGATTGCGAGACCCTTGACGAATCTGTTAAAGAAGAATGCACCATTCAATTGGAATGACATGTGTGATAAGAGTTTTGAAGAATTGAAGAAAAGACTTACCTCAACACCTATTCTTGCATTGCCATTTGGGAATGGAGGATATGTGGTATATACTGATGCTTCACGGCAAGGACTCGGATGTGTTTTGATGCAACATGGAAGGGTTATAGCTTATGCTTCGAGGCAGTTGAGACCGCATGAATTGAACTATCCGACCCATGATTTGGAATTGGCAGCGATTGTGCATGCATTGAAAATCTGGAGGCATTATCTGTATGGAGAGACGTTTCAAATATTTACAGATCATAAAAGTTTAAAATATATTCCAACGCAGAAAGAGTTGAATTTGAGGCAAAGAAGATGGATCGAGTTATTGAAGGACTATGATTGTACTATTGATTATCACCCCGGAAAGGCAAATGTAGTTGCAGATGCCTTGAGTAGAAAGACGGTGGACCAATTAGCAAGTATGATTTGCTATAATGTGGAGTATTTAGCTGCCCTCAGGACAATGAATGTGAGTTTTAGTGTTGGTGATGATCTTTTACTTGCCACTCTTCAAGTGAAGCCCTCCCTTAGGGACAAAGTTAAGAATGCACAAAATAGTGATCCGTACTTGCAGAAAATGAAAGCTAAGACACAAGAAGGAAAGAACGATCAATATGTAATACAAGAAGATGGTATGTTATTAAATGGGAAGCGTATGTGTGTGCCGAATATAGAGGAATTGAGAACGGAGATTATGCACGAGGCGCACTATGCACCGTATGCTATGCATCCTGGCAGTACCAAGATGTATCGAGATTTGAGACCCTACTATTGGTGGCCAACCATGAAGAAAGATGTTGCAGAGTTTGTGGCTAAATGTTTAACTTGTCAACAAGTTAAGGCAGAACACCAAGCACCAGTCGGTAAGCTTCATCCTTTATCTATACCTGAATGGAAATGGGAAAAGATTACTATGGATTTTGTTATTGGATTACCACGTACGTTCAAGAAACATGATGCTATTTGGGTGATCGTGGATAGATTGACTAAATCGGCTCACTTTTTGCCAGTAAGACAAAATGATTCTTTGGATAAGTTGGCTGAGTTGTACGTTTCGGAAATTGTGAGATTACATGGGGTACCTACTTCTATAGTCTCCGACAGAGATCCTCGGTTTACGTCTCATTTTTGGAGAAGCTTGCAAAGGGCATTAGGTACAAACTTGCACTTCAGTACAGCATTCCATCCTCAAACAGATGGACAATCAGAAAGGACCATTTAGACGTTAGAGGACATGATGAGAGCCTGCGTGATTGAGTTCAGAGGAAACTGGGATGATCATTTACCACTGATGGAATTTGCATATAATAACAGTTTTCATTCTAGTATTGGCATGGCTCCGTATGAAGCTTTATATGGAAGAAAATGTCGAAGTCCAATCTGTTGGGACGTTGAGGGATTAAGACAACTTGAGGGGCCCGAATTAGTCCAAGAAACAATTGATAAGATACAAACAGTTAAAAAGTGTTTGAAGGCAGCTCAAGATCGGCAGAAAAGTTATGCTGACAAACATCGCAGGGAGATGGAATATGAGGTGGGAGAAAAAGTTTTTCTGAAAGTATCACCATGGAGGGGAATCTTAAGATTCGGTAAGCAGGGAAAGTTAAGTCCGAGATATATTGGGCCGTATGAAATTATCGAGAGAGTTGGACCACTAGCTTATCGATTAGCATTACCAGCAGAGTTATCTCAGATACATGATGTGTTCCATGTGTCCATGTTACGTCGATATCGATCTGATCCTAGTCACATCTTGCGTGAACCAGAGATAGAAATATCAGAAGGATTAACGTACATAGGGGAACCAATAGAAATTTTGGATCGGAGTATAAAGAAGTTGAGGAATAAAGAAATACCTATGGTAAAGGTAAAATGGAGTCATCACTCTCCAAGAGAAGCCACTTGGGAGGTTGAGGAGAGTATGAGAGAGAAGTATCCATATTTGTTCCCTGACCCGGTACGTTGATTAAATTTCGGGACGAAATTTTTATTAGGAGGGGAGAATTGTGACGCCCATAAATTATTATACATAATTAAGGGGTTAATTGATATTATTTAAGAAATTTAGTTAATTAATAGATATATTACACATTAAATTATGAACATATTAAGACTTGAAGCGAGTAAATTAGAGTTTTATAAAATATTTGGAGTCATATTATATATATTTATTTATATAAAGAAATAATAGAGGATAAAAGTATAATTTAATTGTAGTTTGGATATATAAATATGTATATATATATGATGATGCAGGATGTACATAATATATATATATATATATATATATAACTTAGAAAAGATGAAATTGTGTTAAGTGTGTACACGTGTACAAACTAAATTTAAGGAAAACACTGACTCACCTTTCACTAGGTGATTTGCATTTATATAAATTGCATACACGTAATTAGTGAAAATTTTATCTAAGAACACTTATTGAACAGAGACTCTCTTTTTCCTTTCGCAGAAGAAAAATAGGTAACAAACTACTGCTTTAAATTAATGTTTAATTCATATATTTATTTTATATATACTTAGCAAATTTATTAAATGTTATTTATATTACTCAATTTAATGTTTAACCGGAAATTTTTATGAATTTGAGTATTTATAATTAGTGCCTGGTTAAATGTCTCAATTGAATTAGGGGTGTTATAATTAATGACTTAAACTGCTTAATTTACTAGATTTAATAATTTCTACAATTGATTGGCTTAGTTTAATCGGGTTGAAAATTTTATTGGAGAAATATTATAAAATTATATATGAAAATGTTATATTTACTAAAAAGGAGTATGTTTTGGTGATAAATTAAATACAAGAATTGTTATTATGAATAGTAGTTATAATAGGATGAAGGGTTTAATGAAATATTGAGAGATTGGTGAAATATATATATATATATATATATAAATACTATGTAATATTTTATTTAGAAATTAACATTCTAGATATTAATTATACGCATTATACCTTATGATAGGACACGGGGATAAAGTAGATGATCGTACGACTTCATATCAGCTAACTAAATCTGTATAAGATCGAGGTAAGTAAATAATTAGTGCTGCTTATATATGTTCCTTTTCCTGTTAGCGTGGTGTACGTAAATAATTAGTATTAATTGTATATATTTCATTTCTTGGTAATATTACTTTTATGTGAGTTTGTGATTCGTGCTGGCACTAATCTATTTTGAATTGTACGAGTGATTGATGATTACTTTGAATGACTATGTCGTGAAAGTGAAATGATGAAACCTATTGAGATATGTTATGTACTTGTACGTGAAATATGCTACTATGTGGTTTTATGTGGCTAGTTGGCTTACAAGAACGGTGATATGTGGAATCGAGGGAGTGATGGAAATCAAATGTAATTATAATATGAATACCCCTTGATGTTGTTGAATAGCCTATGTGGCAAAATGAAATGAAAAGAGCTATGATGCGATATGAAAGAGCTATGATGCGATGTGAAAAGAGTTATGATGCGAAATAAAAAGAGCTTTGATGCGAAATGAGATTGATGAGCCTGTGTGTCATGCCAAGGGGATTCACGTATATATATATATATATATATATATATATATATAGGAATGAATAGTGAGGTTGAGTTGGTGGAGAAAAACACTATATCACCTTTCTGGTAAGCCAACTAGGAAAAGACAAGTTTGATTGGTTGTCGTGTTATGGGATGACTACGTGGAGTAAAGAAATGAAATGTGCTTGATTAAATTGATTATATTTTATATACATTGCTTGTTCTTGTCTTGTTGAGATAATTGAGGTGCGTGTATAGTGGTACCAGTTATTTACTTATTGAGTTGCAGGCTCATTCCTCTGCTAATATTTTCAGGTGTAGATTTTGCTGTGCCTACTCACGACAGCTAGGTCCACATTTTTGCATCCCAGTCAGGTCGGGCCAGTATGCAGTTTTCTCCCCATTGTAAATAGAAATAGAAGTCTCATTTTGAATTAAAAGCGAGAATAGCATGTGAACTAATTATAATAGTCCCATTTTTGTCGTACTTTATATATATATATATATATATGATCTTGCAGATGAGATATTAAATACTCTTATTGTGATGAGGAGACTATGTGTATATATACTCAACAGGGACTAGATTATGTGCTTAATTATATATATAATCAGGATTTACATTAAGTGTGATATTTAGAGAAGATTTAGTCGTAGTGCCGTTAGAGGGTACTACAACATCTTATATCAATGATTAAATAACAAAATTCTACAATTTAAATCTTGAGTTCATTTATCATCAATCCTGCATGTAAAGATGACATACAATTATGATAGAAAAATTATTATGCGGTCAAAATTATAAATCACTTTTCAAAATGTATCTTTGTATACTTTTTTGTGATGAAATTTTATGGGTGACAAATCATGAAATTATTATAACAATTAATGATACCAAAGTAATTTTGAATAATTTTGATGGGTTCAGATTTTCATAAAAATATTAGAAGAGAAAAATATATCTCGCTTGAAAATTAATTATGAGAAACTTATCTTACTATAAATATATACATTACTTAATTATAAAATAATTTAGAAATAATAAAATTACTATTATAATAAAAAAAAATTGCAGGGTTCGAACCCATAACATCTAAAATGTTTATCTATACTATTATAAAGAGAAAGGGTCTTATAGACATAAAGTGGTAATTTTTATACCACTACACCAAACTATTATAATGCCAAAAATGCCCTTCAACTTCCCAACTCATGCAATTGAATTGACTACTTAATTAAGTTCCTTTAGAAAAATAATTCCATGCAATTACATGTATTCAAAATTAAATTTACTCCCATTTTGTTTAAGTTTATTATTAATTGAAATAGAAATAACATATTAATTAGTATTTGTGTTACATGTATATATAATAATTGCTATCAATATACCATATACTGTACAAAGTTTTAATTATTAAATTAATTCGAGTAAATATGTATTGATAATTAATACATTAGAAAAAAGTTATTAGAGAGTTTTTGTATATGAAGTTGTAAAGAATTGATAAATTTTAATATATATAGAAATAAATTATGAGTTTCAATAAAATAAAAAGCATTACTAAAAATTATGTGCACGGGTACCACGTGCCAAAGTTTCTAGTTATAATAAATAGAATTCGCAGGGATTCGAACCCATGACCCCCAGGAATATTTATTATAATAAAAAGAATTCGCAGGGGTTCGAACTCATGACCTCCATGAATATTTATTATAATGAAAAGAATTCGCAGGGTTCGAACCCATGACCTCTTGGATATTTGTTAACATAAAAAGAATCTGCAAGGGTTTGAACCCCTGACCTCTAGGAATATTTATTAACATAACAGGAATTCGCAGGGGTTCGAACCCATACCTCTTGGAATATTTATTAACATAAAAAGAATTCGCATGGGTTTGAACCCCCGACCTCTAGGAATATTTATTATAATAAAAGGAATTCGTAGGGGTTCGAATCCATGACCTCTTGGATATTTATTAACATAAAAGGAATTTTGCAGGGGTTCGAACCCATGACCTTTTGGAATATTTATTAACATAAAAAGAATTCGCAGGGGTTCGAACCCTTGACCTTTAGGAATATTTATCATATTAAAAGAAATTCAAAATTCTAAAAAGTTAGAATTTTGGTCAAAATTGAAGATTTTGGTCAAAGACCACCTTCAAATATATATATTAATAGATTAATAGATAGATAGTGTGTGTGTGTATATATATATATATATATATATATATTAGTCGATGTGGCATGCCGTCTCTGTGTGCATATAATAAATAGTCTTTTGTGCTTTAAAATACACTATTATTATATATAAGAGCAAAATATAAACCATTACATCACATTAAAAAAAATAAAAGAAAAAAAATATAATTTATCAATTAGTAAAACTTTGGAAGTTAAATAAGTTGGTTATATTATTGATTGAAAAGCATTTTTTACCTCACAAAAATGATGCAGCGGTGTAATTAATCGTCGTTTGTGAATGTAAGGGATGTTTTATTTATATAATAGTATAGATATATATGAAAAGAGAATATCATTTAGATCAACAGATTTACCATTGTACTGACTTACTCCTATTTAATTTTCGGGGACTTTGTCTGCTTGTAGTATATTCAAATTCTCAGGCTCAGCATCGAACAACTAACCCTCCACCAATTATTATTCTACCCAAGACGAATTTAAGATCTAAAAACTGATTTCTAGCAAAAGACCATCCAGCAGTATACTCTGTAAGCAACGTCCTTTATTGGCAAAAAATAAACATAATCTATACTATTATATAAAAAAATTATTTTTTATTTACAAATGACGGTTAATAACACCGTCAAACCACTTTTTATAATTTCAAAAATAATCCTTAATTGATATGATAATTATTTTATTCAACTTTTCAAATTTTATATTAATTGATAAATTATTTTTTTCTTTCTTTCCTTCTTTTTTTAATGTGACGTGTTAGTTTATATATTTTACTCTTATTTATAATATATTTTAAAGTGTAAAAAAATATTTATTATATGCACGTAGGAACGACGTGCCACGACGGCTAATCTATAATAATAAAAAGGAAAAGGGATCTTTCTCACTTACAAATGGTGATTTGTGACATTTCAATACTAATTTTTTATTGTGTTGATAATATTTCTAAATTAGTTTTCTTTTATTTGTTTATTTATTCTTTAGATAAAATGTGATGTGTTGTTTTTTATTTATAATATATTTTAAAAATAAAAAAATATTTATTATATACAATAAAGGGCAATATGCTATAACGACTAGTATTTAAAAAGTTCAAATCTGATTATATCATTTTTAAACACGTAAGTCCATTGTAGTCATGCTGCGTTCCAATCGAAGTGGGCTGGGGCCCATTTTGGTTGGTATGATGCATTGCCCGATTATGAAATCGATGCTGACTAAATGGGCTTTTTATGGGCCGTAAGCAATCCACCACCTGTTTCTGTGAGTTTTAGATTTTCCCGCGCCAATTCGTTCTCTAAGTCGCACACTATAAAACCATGATTTTTGTTTCTTTCTGAAACAGAAACGACTCAGGAGAATGGAGGGAAAGCATTGGAGTCCCAATCGCTACGACTTGTTGAAGAAAATCGGAGGTATTATTTGCAATTTGTGATTCCGATCTTAGTAACTGCGCATGCTACAATCGATTATTTATCTAACCAAAACCTAAAGGGAAATTGAGTGAAGATGAGCTTAATTTTTTTTGTTTCTTTTTTGTGTAGAACTGACGCGGTCAATTATTGAAGACGTATGTAACGATCGATTGCCAGCCTTATACATCGATCAATTCAGTTCCTATTGTACCGGTGATCCTGGAAACTGGTCAGTTGTTTTCATAATATTGGATTTTTTTTTTTCATTTTCCGGAAGCTGAGATTTCATCGAACAAATTATGTTTTTACATTTTTTTGGATTTCGCCTTTTGTGGTAGATCATTGAGAGTACTGGATTTGTTATGATCTCGCTGCAAATAATATTGTACTTTGAGTAAGGAACTTGAGATAGTAGATTGGTGTGCGATTTTCCTTTGGTTGTGTTTATGCAGCTGTTGCAGCTATGATTTGCCAAAAGGAAAGGAAATTCTCATGCTGCGGAAAGAAAGTCAAGCACGTAGGTTGGGTGAGTAACATCTTTAACAAACTTTTGGGATTGTGGTTTAGTACGTGATGTGGGCTAGATAGTATTAGGTGTTTGAAATCTTCATCTGTTGTTGTTTAAATGATTTCTACTATGTCATGGCAACTTTGACATGGTTTGTTCTGGTTTTCAGATGTGTTACTAAGAGTGTTGCTAATAGTTCAGCAACTCCTCCAAGAAAACAAGCATGGTTCCAAAAGGGATATTTATTACATGCACCCTTCAGTTTTTACAGGTGTGATTCGCTATCGAAATATGTGCACTTTACCTGCATGTGGGTACTTGAATGAAAGCATGCACTCTTTAGATGCTTATATTTTTACAACTACTTCCACACTCACTTAATCAACGCATCATAACTACACAGCTTCACAGATCATAAAATCATTGATATGAGGACATTTTTTAGACAAGTTACCAATCTCTCTGGTGCATGTATCTTTTACCCCATTTCATCTAATTCTCCTTGGACTGCAAAGCAGAACAATGTGTCGTCGATCGAGCAATAAACGACATTTGCATCCTTCTGCAGTGCAGTCGCCACAACTTGAATGTGGTATATTCTGAGAACTACTTCAGTTCTTAGTTATCTGAATATCCAAATATTTCAGTTACCTACATTAAAGGAAACTTTGGATTTATGATGTTTTGTCCATGTTATCCTTTTGCAGGTATCTGTTGGAAATGGGTAGGTTCCAAGTGAATAGAACTTTAAAAATTCTTCGAAACTGACAATTCTGTGTCACCGAGGTTTTCTGACATTTCAATTGCAAATTCTTTATTCGGTAATTCGATAAATTGCTTCTCCAGTAACACTCATCCTCCTAGCAATGACTATCTTGCATGGTAGAGTTTGTAATTTATAACTCTATTTATAAGAAGCCAATTGAGAACATTTTATCAATTGGGTTTAAGACGCTGATCAGCACAACGTGACACTTCATTTGAGGCATTTTTCACCAATGCCATGTATGAGGAGTATTGCTGAAAAACCGGCATATCATAATATGTAACTGAATCAGTTTCTATTAACATTTAAGGAGTTTCCATTTCAGTGTCTCCACTGGAACACATGACTTTTGCTAATATCTTCTCATAATCAATATCTCGGTAGCTGTCTTTTCAATCGATCCAGGATTGGTGGCTATCTGCATCTTTTTTCTGAATTTTGATGCCATACTGCTCATTAACTCCGCCCCACCCCCAAAACCAACCAACCAACCCAAATTTCAGATTGGTAATGGGCTGGCTGAGATTTACAGAAGCTGGGAGGAAATTTGATTGTATCAACTGTCCTAACACGGTAAGAGAAGGAACTGAAGCTGCAGTAGACCATGTGTCCACAACGTAATTTCAGCTAATTGTGCCTGCAGGCACACCATATCCCTGTCCATGTAGAAGATGTGGAAGGTATCAAGTTGGCATATACGTATAGTTCAAGTTATTGAAACTTGTTGTAAAACTAAAAGGAAAAGAAATTGGTTCTAAACTTATTCTATTGAAGTTGAAGATATAATACAAAATGGAACTGAAAAGAGGACTCCCTTTTACTGGAGTACTGGATTTTATTCAGTACATGATATGGTAGTTTCTGGATTAGGATCTCAATTGTTCGTGTAATATCGTGGAATTATTTGCTTACCGATTCGTCATCTTCCTTGGCACTTCTACTAGATATAATCAGTGTGGCTGAGTACATTTTAGTTGTGGAAAAAGAATCAGGTATTACCTTTATCTTTTCCATTTTGTTATACGATCTATTCATTTGTATTGTTCATATTCTTAATTGAGGAAGACCATTTTTGTTTTGACTTTACTGTCCAGTGTTTCAGCGGCTGTCAAATGATCAGTTCTGTAGACAAAACCACTGCATCGTTATCACTGTATAGTACTTCAGTTTGTTTAATTTTGTGTTTTCTGTTTTTACTAGAACCAATTCTTGTAAATATCTTTCTCCAGGGAAAAGGATACCCAGACGTCCCCACAAGACGGTAAAGAATTAGTTTGTCACTATTGTTACTAATTTGACTAATTTATTTCAGAAAACTAATTTGTACCTCTGTTGATATCCCTTCAGATTTTTTGCGCCTCCTTATTGAGACATTGCGTTTGCCTGTCTATTGTTTGGTAGATTGTGATCCATATGGTATCGATATCTTGGCAACATTTCGCTTTGGTTCTATGGTAAGACTAATTGGATCTATTTTGCATCTCTTTATGTTCGCTGAATAAGTTGTTTCATGTACTTACTATGGAGCAATTAAATAAATTCAGTTGGTCCCCTAGTTTTTTGAATTATGATTTGTGACTTCTTCAAGCAAATCGCTTATGATGCCAAATCTCTTCGTATCCCTGAGATTCGTTGGCTTGGAGCATTTTTATCCGACTATGAGAAGTATCAATTCCCCCAACAGTGCCTCCTACCTTTGACAGCTGAAGGTGAGATGCATGATAAAGAAATATTCTTTCAGAAAATCTTGTTCTGTTACAACTAAAGTTTGAAATGACTCGTCAGATAAGCAGAAAGCTGGAGGCTTATTAAACAGGTGTTACATGGAACGAGAAGTCCCATATTGGAGGTTAAACTTTGTGGTTTATGATCCTTTTTTCTCCCTTTTTCCTGATCAATGTGGTTTTTGATGATCTGGCTGCTTCTGTTTTTGACACATTACTGAAAGTTTGGTCTATTTCACAACCTTATTCAAGGTCCGAACTTCAGTTGATGCTGGACAGAGGAGTCAAATTTGAGATTGAAGCATTATCAGCACACTCACTGACGTTCTTGTCAGAGAATTATCTGCCATCCAAGATCCAAGAGGGAGCATACATTTAATTTACCGACTCTTTTTCCTAATACACAATATGTATGCAAAGTCTCAAGTTAAGTCTAACATGCACGTAGTCTTATACTTATCAATTTTAAAAGAACGAAAGCCTATTATTAGTAATATGAATGATCAACATACCATCACTAAAAGAAACTTAATTATGTATAGTAAATAGGTTAGCTTCATTTTCAAGTGATATATGATGTTGACATAAATGCTGAAGTTGCAATAGAAACTTAATTATGATTCATAGGATTATAGATAGAGGCACAATGTGAATTCAATGACGACCGGTAACAATGCAAAGGGCTTGGCAGAACATTCCAGCTGGTATGATGGGCACCTGAAGCACAACTTTCTTTCCTCTGCTTCCCAAGTTCCTATTATCATGGGCTGGCCTTGTCCCCCAGAAGGTATGTGCCATCTCACATGACCCATATGCTGATGAATCCATAATCAGTTTTTGCTGTATAATCTGACCTCTGATTGAATTACTGGGCGCTCTGTTTAAGCTACTTGATGGTTAAAGTCTTAAAGATATTAGAGTTGAAGTTTCTCATTAGGGTAAAAGAGAGTCAAAAACGAAAGAAACATCATTAATTGTGATATGCTCAAAAAAGATTCAAGTGTTAATTAATAATTCAACAACATAACTACAATCAACCACACAAATTATATGAACTCATGCATTTTCATGAGTCGTTTATTATAGCACCCAACATGCAATTATAAGTCAGAAGTTAGTTAAGGAAGACAAGAACGTGGCGCTGATAAAGATTTGTGTGGCCTTCTTGATAACCTCTCTCCCCGGGCACACTCTAATTAATGTCGATTTTCCAGAAACTAATGGCGAAAAATCATGATCCCATAGTTATGCATGCAGCATTCTTGATCGTAACGCATAATATCTATTTGTTTTAGTTCACACGAAACTAATGGTTATACCCCCAATAAACTGTTGTGTGCTTTTGTACAGTCATTTTTGCTTTGGAAAGATGTTAATCTTTCATGCTTTTCTGTGTCAACAATGTCATAAATCCTTATGCAGTTATGCTGTAACCTTTTTTTACTTTAGTTTGTCTCCTCCTACCTCTCTTCCTTTAAGAGCTTTATTTGACCAATAGATCTTAGTTCTGTTGCTAAAATATGGGATCAATGTTGTAATTGATATATGATTGCTTATGCAATAATTAAGACTTCAAAAAGCAAAAAATTGTATGGGAGGGCGGGGTAGGCTAGTATCCTAAACAAACTTTTGGAGAATCTTAAAAGAGTGTGATTTAACATGTAAGCATCATATTAAGTCATAATATCTCTAAATCATAAAAACATTAAGTTATGACTACCTACATCTTTTTGTAAAAGATTTATCAACCAACATAAGATAGCAGTGTGACAATAATTGACCTAATTCCTCCCAACGAAACTCAGCCAACATAGGTGGTTGTTTTTCTTCTTGTTTGAAACTGTTGGTGTCAGATTTTACAGGAAAGGTCTATCGCAGTCTGGTCTTCATTTTCTCATTAATGTACCAATATGTGTGAGGACATTCTAGACCCCTATTTACGTGGTCTTAACATTTGGTCTTATTTTTGTTGACAATTATTACGAGATTGACTTAAACTTGGAATGTGAGGACCACCTGATATTGACGTCTTGCACGATAAAAATCCACAAAGGATATTGAAAATGAAAGCCGGGGAATTTTGGCCACATCCTTAAAGATTTTGAGCCGATTGAATTTTTTTGTTGTAAAATTTATTTTATTTTCTACACTATATTATACACACGCCACGTGTATAATTTTTTCAAAATAAAATATATTATCGTATATTTATACACGCAACGTGTGTCGTTGAATGAAATAGAACATAAAATTGTAGCAGAAAATTCAATTCATATTTGGAGAAAGCTAATATGATATATACATGAACTCTTTGGCCATCTGGCACACTGCGATCTCTGGTTTCAACTTTGTCAATGTTAATCTCTTTCAATTTGAAACAACTTCTTATCATGTGATCTCGCTGTTGCAATTTGTCTTGAAGAGTTTTTCTCGTACAATTTTATGTCGTTTAAAGTTGGGATTTTTATTAGAAGACAATTATTGAATTTACATTTGTTTGCTGCCTTTATAGTGATACTTTCGACCTTTCAAACTTCATTATGTAGTGAAATACACACGGCTAGCTTATAATCCAAGCGAATATATAGAAAGAGACAAGGGAGAAAGTTGTGGGAGAAAAAGGAATATCAATATGGATTACCACACACGAATGTTTTATATCTAAATATGTAGATTCACATATATAAGTTGATATTTTATTATTATTGTAATAGTGATGTGGTTGGGAATTTGAGTTAAGGGATGGAATGAGAAAATTACTCTTGATATAATTACACTTTCAGGTTTAAGTGGGAATTTTTTTAGAGTAGGGTGTTGTCTAATCTTGTCGATGAATAGTGAATTGTTTAAAAAATAAAATATGGGGTACTTATAGTGGTAATAAGAGTTTTATAGTGTAGTAGAATGTATGTATTTATTGTTTGATTTATCTGTAGAATATTTACTTTTATAACCTTCCAAATAAATAAATACTACTAATATGTTCATCAAATAGATAGAGAACAAAAAAGGCACGTCTTCTTCGAAATATCGAACCTAAACTTTTGGGTATTTTCTGAGTATCTAAATAAATGATGGACCAGTAGATATGTGTACACTTTTTGTATGAATATTGAATGTTCTCATCTTCTTACGATGCGGAATTTAAATTGTAGAGTCTTAACTAGCTTATTATATTAATTCTTTCAAAAATAGTAGCATCTGCTGTGTAGCCTAGTTATGGAACATTTTAAATTTAATTTATATTGCATGTTGTAATAAAAAAATAGAGTATTTCTATAAGAATTTTTTTCATTTTAGAAAATTAAGTTTGTTTTGTAACTTAGAAAAATGTTAAATGACCATCTCATTTGAAAGTTTAAATTATTAGATAGTAAAATCATTTAATATTAATATCTTAATGCACTCCCCTCACGTGCAAGTCTTGAATGTTGAGCTTTTGTTTTGTATATAAATGGGTGTCAATGAGATTCAAACAAAAGGTCTTTTGTTTGGTTTAATTTTAATATCACGTTAAATGACTACCTCATTTAAAAATTTAAATTATTAATATTAATATCTTAAAAAATATACTTTAAAAGACAACTCGTTCAATTGTTTATTGAATATTTTGTTAAAAAAAAAGTTTCAAAAATTTAAATTAATGTTATATATAAATCTTAAATCTGATTTGAGCATCCGTTGTTACCTTTTTCCCCTGAAAAATTCGGAATAAGGAACAAATGGATGATTGAATATGATGCAAAGTAAATGGGTAAACATGCAAAAAAAAAAAAAAATAGAAAAGGTTTTGCCGTCAAAGATTCCCCCAATCGAAACTTTGCTTTTTGGGGTGGAAGTTCATGTCAGGGGGATTCCCCAACTATAAACTGATTGCACATATTTCTTCGCGCCGTCCCAATATATCAAGAAAAAAGAAGGAAGCTTTATTTGATAAAACCACCCATTTCTTTTTAACCTCCCTTTTCTTCTTTTGTCCTTTTATCAGAAAAATAAAATTGATTATGTAGTGATATTAATATCAATATAAAATTAATTTTATTTTGGATAAAAACTTGTGGTGGTGAACCTCAGCCACACGGGATCATTGAAGCAAACTTTCCATGGGTCCCATATTTCAACTACCCTTAATTAATGGTCGGATTGATTGTTATATTTTATGAGATGAATTCCTAGCCTAAGTCAAACAGTACGTGTCGTGTAGTGTTGTATCAATCTGAGTTCAAATGATGAGATATTAGATTTACATCCACGAGCATGTCCCAAATTTTATATGTTCAATTATATTATTTCAAGTTGATGTAGATTTGGCTTAGGAATTTAAGAAATTATATCCATAAATGAGATATATTCATGTATCCTAATAAAAATTCTAAATAACTAAAAGCAGTTTTTCGGAAAATTTTATGATAAAACTTCCTTTAGGCAGGGAAATGAAAGGTATAAGAGTGAGAATGATATTTTTTTGTCTTGTCAATACAAAATTATATTGGTGGAGGTTTTTATTTTCTTTTCATTTCATGCTTTAGAGGGTGAAATTAATTATATGCATATTTTAGATGTGCAAAGTGTATTTAATCAAAATACTTATAGTTAGATGTAATTAAATACAGTTTGAGTAAAGAGGACAATATTTTGTTTCTAAAAAAGAAGATTGATATTAGATCCCCCAACGTTCCTTACGTACGTGAGTCAAGTGTTTGAGTCGTGAGGATGCGTTGAGACTTATCCATCAACCAACACTTTAATGCAAATAGTTTTGGATACGGGCAGCTGGATATAAAGCTGCGTGCATTTTGGTGGTGAAACGCTTCACCAACACTGCTCTGCTGGAAACTTGATCGTCCACGTACACCACTCCAATTAATTGAGGTGTTCCATGATGACCCTGATCATCCACGTACACCAATCGAACAACTTAGGGTTGGGTCGGATATCGGATTAGATTTTTTATTGCGATTTATGTTGGATCTTCTATTTGATTTCGTATGTAAATGGTGATATTGTGTTTTCAGTCTTATATGAGGAAAGATTCTATACACATTATGTGTATATATAAAATAGAATAAAAAGATGCATAAGAAATTGCAATAGAAAATCCAATCCCAGGACAATCTGGGTAAAAATGCATGATTTTTGTATTGTATGATAGGTTTGTGTTAATGGTAAGTGACAATTTTGTTATATTGAGTTGTTTCAGTGAAATGGTCTGTATCAAATATTTAACTCCAAGGAAATGAAAATGTTAAAATTCTGAACTTACCAAAACTGGCATTTACTTGAAGCCGACTTAGGAATATAATTCACTTGTATAGTAATTCCACTATATTATTCATTGATTTCATTCTATATGCTAAAAGAAAAGGTATCTCCATATTTAAACATAAAGTTTTTAGATAATTAGAGTACTATTATTGGCATGATTCTGGTCATGATCCGAAGAGATCAAGTAACCCTTTGTAGGGATGTTCTCTGAAATTCACAAATTGGATTCAAATACCATCAGCTTGAGTATAATCTATGTTATTCTCTTCCCATTTATATATATTGTATATATCTGTATCTAAACATCCCAGAAAAAAAAGCATGTCTCCCATGCCTGTACGTACACAAAGACAAAACCGAAATAGAACTAAAGAAAAAATAGAAACAAATTAAAAGAGCATTCCTATACAACTATTTACGTACTTACCTACAGAAGAAGAACAAGAAGCGAAAGATTAATTATATTAAAGTACTATTATATATATATGTTATCATGAATATCAATTAATTACGTATGATATATATATATATTTATATTTGTAGTATATTAACTTAATTAAGTTCAAAATTATGGTCTAGTTGACCATAACCACCTTCTGTCTCGCTTCATTAATCATAATCTCCTCCTTCATCCTCCTTATGAAATCTTCAAACTTCTTGTTCATCTCTTCCGTACTCATCATCTCCTCCTCCTCCTCTTCTTCTTCTTCTTTTCCATCTTCCTCCTCCTCCTCCCCTTCTCCGTAAAGCTGTTCATCACCTTCATCAAAAAGCCAGCAGCTTCTCCGCTCATCACCCCCGCTCTCATCCACACGATCCTCCAAATCACCGCCTCCTTCCTCCTCTTCACTCTCCGCAATGAAGATCGAAACCTGATCGTTTTCCCCTTCGCTACTCTTCTCATTTGCTTCTTCTTCTTCTTCTTCTTCTTCTTCTTCGACTTCTTCCTTTGGCTGAGGACTAGTTTCCTCCAACACGTACAGTTTCTCCAGAACTTGTGGTACTACTACTTTCGCCGTATCAGCGAGCCTCTTCAGATCGGAATCCGCCGCCTCCGGTGGCGGCCGAATGAGGCCGGAGGTTTTGGCTAGGAAAACGAGGAGACCGTTGCATATGAGAAACAAGCAGTTTTTGTTGAGTGCGCGGTTGAGGATCTGGTGGAAGGAGTTGGAGGGGAAATTGGGGGAGTGGATTAAAGATGAGTAGTAGTGAGAGGAGTAGGAAAAGAGAAAGGAAAATAGTGAGAGTGAGAGTAGTAGCTGAGGGATGATCTTCTTCAGCGGTTGTGAAGGCATGAACTCGTTCGAACTTTTTTGTTCCATTTCTTTGTTGTTTGTCTATGTGGAAGGAGAGCAGAGCAGAGGCAGATTCAGGAGGAAATATATAAGCAGGAGTGGAAGTTGGTGTGACGAAGAAGACAACGGGGGTGGTGTTTCCTTATATAGGCGGAGCTGTTAAAAGTGACGCGCTTCCACATTTTAATGTCACCATTTTACGTAAATAGCCATGTCGTTATTGTTAGTATGAGGAGATGATAATATTAGAAAATTATACTTAGATTGGGTTTGATTAAATTTAAATTAATTACGTAAGCAAACAACTCTTTCCGAATATTTAATATATGTCCAGAGTTATTAATAGAAATCTAACAGAAAATCTTGTATGCAAAATCCTTTATGCACAGTGGAAAACATGAGGTAAGCAATTTTCATTAGCTAAGGCCACGTTTACTATATCAGATTGGCCCGGCTTAATTGGGTGTTTACTTACAAAATACCCAATTTGGGATTTACATTGCAGGTTCTGTATAATTGGGTTCAATAATGAATTATTGAATGATGATAATCCAAGCCATTTTGGACGATTAATAAACCTTTCGGGCCCATATGATCAGGATAAAAAATTCACTCGTCAAAGTATATCCATTTAAATTTTTGTTAATCTCTTAAATGCGCTTGGAGATGGTTCAATTTTCATCTCTCAAATGCCTACAGTTGAAGAAGAAGTTGTTTGTCTTTTTACGATATTTTTTTTAGTTTAATAAAACATTTGAAAATTGCTAAATAAAAAAATTAAAAAAAACAATGGATATTTTTTTTATAATAATCATGTTGTCTTATTTATGGGGGATTTTGGTATTTTATAATTTTATCTCAAATAATAATTTGTTAGTAAATATGAAATAATACTATCACACAATAATCCAATTCTTTAATCCAATAAAGTAAACAAAATATTATAAAATTCTATCATTATGTATCCCAAATTTTATCACTTATTAATCTAACCACTTTAATCCCATCACACATAATAAATATGTCCTAAATAAATTAATATAGCGGATGGTATTTAGGAAATATGCAATCTAAATTCCAAATGGAACAGGCTCTAAATTGTTTTGGGCTTAAATAGATTGGTGTGGGCCTTCAGGCCCATTTTATTTGTGTATTGATAGTTTAACAGCCATTGAACCGATTCCTCTATGATATAAAAAAGTATAATTGGACATCTACCTTTTAAGCTAGATGGTTGCCGTGTACCAAAGTCTAGCAGGACCATAATGGTCGAAGGATTTTTAGCGTAATTCTAAGATCAAAGAAGAATTAGCCTGTAAAACTAGGGTTATTATTCCAATATTTAAATCAATAATTATTTAATTGAATATATAAATGGAAAATTCAAAATATTGTGATAATAATGGTATGATAATCGAATTGGAGTGATGAAATATGATGATAAAGTGACAACAATCCTCTAGAGTGCCAAGAGTATGCTAAAGTTTGTTGAAAACCGAGAGAGAAGTGAGAGTGAGGGTCCATGACACTTGTCTTTTCTTTTCTTTTTTTTTTTCTATGATTGTAAGGAGGCCTTTATTTATATGTTAGTTGAGCAAAATTCATGTAGTTGAAGGGTGTGATATTCGTTAGAAAGCTGCATAAGTAGCTAATTAACAAAAAAGAATGAATTTTGATTTGGATCTTGAATAAGTTATGATTGTTTGAACAAATTATGTCAATCAACCCGATTTCTACGGGTTTCGTTTTACCTACTTCTACCAAGTCGGTTGTCATCAATTTAGGAGAAATTTGTCGGAGATTTTTTTATTTATATGATGTGCCTTTTCATGTCAAAAGTATGTGTGACATGTCGTCCCTGCTATTCGCTCAGTCATCTTGTTAAACTGGAGTCATTTTTTGGACTTGCCAAAATAGTAAAATATATGGGCTATTGGTTATCCACCTTGCTCAGGGCCCAGCATGATCAGGCCTATTCAGTTGTTTGATGAGGGTTTGCCACCACAGTTTTGATTTTGAGAGAAAATATTTGAGGGGTATCAACGGTAATTATATTAAAAATAAAATTTCCCAAAACTTAAAAAGCACTACCTTAGTTTAGATTTTAGTGATGCTATTTCTGTTTTTGGAATTTAGTATAGATTTTTCATTTATGGACCATTTGAATAAGTTGTTATGTTGATAAAACTTAGTTTAGTGGTGAAATTAAGACCCCATGATTTCAGAGGTCATGTGTTCGAATTCATCAATATATGAGATATTGTTCTACTATGCAGTGTTTAGATTTAATATTATAGGTGTTGTTTATATTTAATTTAAGTGATATTATCAGAGTATGATAGTTGTTGATGGATTGTAATAGATTTATTTAAAAAAAAAGAAAAGAAGAAAATAAGTTTTCACACCCTTCCAGTGGAAGTCGCGTTTCACTTGTCGCTGAATGCCTTATACATCACCGCCCAACCGCTAAAAGCGTCAACAAGAATAAAGCAGTCATTTCAACAAACGGGGAGATGTTTTACCTCCTTCTGTCCACTTTCCTTCTTTGTCCTCAAAAAACCCCTGCCCAAAACCCCATATCCTTGCTCTGTGCAATCCAAAACCCTAATTAGATCACGGCGATACCTGATAATGTCAGCATTAATCCGATCTCGCTCCCGTTTGTTCTCAATCGTCTCGAGGAATAATCGTCAATTTTCCTCGAATGTAGCCACAGAACCCTCGAAAGAAACCATTCTCTCTTCCTCGATCCTCGGTGATCAGCCACCGCCACCGCCAAGTGGTCCGCCACCTTTGCCGCCGGCCTCAGAGGTAGAGAAGAGCTCGTGGAGCTTTCTCAAGTACGGTATCATCGCCGCCCTCACCGGTGGTGTTGCCACTGCAGGCTATGCCACGTATGGTGCGTATCTTTGCACATTTTAAATTCTGGATTGCTTTGTTTACGTGATCCACTGGTTCTGATATTTTGAGGCAGCAGAAACCGCGTCTTAGAGTTTGGCAGTTTCCTAGTTATATGTTTTCATGAATTAGAAAGTGTGTTGGTTGTCAGTATAAACATGTACTGACAAGTTATAGTTACAATTCGCCGACCACTTGGAAATGATATTTTTCTATTCTATTTTGGAGTGATTTTAAACTAATTTACTATTCCTAACTAGTTGATAATTGATTTAAACTGCTAGTATGATTGCATTCAGTGTATGCTTAAGTTGAAGGGCTGCTTTAATAGAAGTTGATATACTCGTTTATTTGCAGCATACTCATTGGATGAGATTGACCAAAAGACTAAAGTTCTTCGCGCATCTGCAAATTACACCATTGGGGATGATGCATCTTCTTTTGATGTGCGTTTGACAGCACCCTTGTACTTAGCTTTTATATGAATGTTAGTTCTCATGATTCATATATCGGCTTAGTACTGGTTTTCTTGTAGTCCTGAAGTGTTAAGTTATTTTTTCATTAGTATTACCTCATTTCTGCTTTAACTGTCTGTCTGGGCTGGGTTAAGGGACAGGGACGGCAGAGGCACAATGATGAGTGAAAGAAAAATAAGGAAGCGGATGATTTCCATTATTGAAAATGCTTAGGACATAATTAGATGACAAGTATATTGTGGGAGCAAGAATTGAAATACTTCAGAAAGGTAGGAGTTTGGGTGACTTGGGGATGGCGCATCATTTGAAGCATGATTTCTTGATTTGAAAAACTGGTGCTGTTGCAACATGACAGGACGATAAAAGTAAATGCGGAGTACTCCTCCAGTACTCCAAAACTGGAGATTGGTATCCATGACAATGTTTCTGACAGAGTGACATTCTATATCCTCTGTGATAAGGTTATACCTGTCATGACATATACCATATTGGACATGCATTATTCCTATTGTTTCTTATGTAAAACTTATACAAGAGACCCAGGAGTGTCCTGATGTTTGCTTCCTATGTTTATGGATGTCATTTCCTGTAATTGTGTCCAAAAAATAAAGTAAATGTTGACCAGATGTACATTCGCAAAGGCTCAAGTATTTATCGGCCGACACATATACATACATGCATCTGATGCTCATATTCAAGTCCGACCAACATAGGGTTTCCTCTGTAATATCTTACTTTGTTAGAAATGGTACTTTCTGGATGTGAGCTGGAGTGACCTTCTTGGGTGTTTTTACTCTGGAAGCATAAATTATGTTTGTTAGGATGGTATTTGGAATAAGAAATTACAAGTTAACAGTTATGGTCAACTATTGTTTATGCAGAAATATAAAGCTTATGTACGTGCTGCTGCAATGACAGGTGAGTTCTGTTCTTTGTTGTGTTTTCTCTGTACTTGTTCAAATGGATGGAGACTTGCAGTTCTTTCTCGCTTTCTGTTCAAATATGCTGATTTTTCAGCATCTCATTTTTTTTATTGGCTGTTTCCTCATGTGTATATATGCTGCAGTGCCTGCTAAGTTAGCCGAGGCGTATCTTGATTTGAGGAGATTGGCTGAAGAACAAGTTCGGGTAAGCAACTGTATGCATTTTCACCTCTCAGCTGTACTGCTTAAATTTAGGAAGTATTTTTTTTTTTCATCTCGTCATCTATGGGTTACATTTTAATCCTCCTGCTTCATCTCAGGGTTTTACTGAACCTACATCAGATAAGCTCCTGCCAGATTTACATCCTTTGGAGCAGCATGTTTTTACCCTTGTCCTTGATCTAAATGAGACATTGATATATTCTGATTGGAAGGTATTTTTTCTGCTTAATTCAGATTACGTTGGTATGTGAGTTTGTGCTTGGGAATGATAGAAAATATTTTTCTCTTCATCTAACACCTTTGCTCTTGTAGAGCATGAAATCTCACGGTTTGTGGGTGTTTTCCCCCTTATCTATCTTCATTGTGCAGGTTAATGTTAGCTTAAAGTAACTTTGTGTTTCTTTTTGTTCCTTCTTTTAAAGCGTGACAGAGGATGGAGAACATTCAAAAGACCTGGTGTAGATGCTTTTCTGGAGCATTTAGCTCAATTTTATGAAATTGTAGTCTACTCTGACCAACTAAATATGGTGAGTTTTTCCACCTTCTGAAAGAAAAGAAGGGTGGTTAGTGACTTTCCCCTAGTTAATGTTATTAATTTCTTCTTTTTTTTTGTTTTTGGTTGATATATTTGGGCATGCCTATCCTTGCAATTACAGTATGTTGATCCTGTTGCTGAAAGATTGGATCCAAAGCACTGTATCCGCTATAGGCTCTCAAGGGGGGCAACAAGATATATTGATGGCAAGCACTACAGGGTACATCCATTTTCTTGGAAATGCAGCTATTCTTTTGTTCATATTTTTCATGCGAACACTGCCTTGTTATACTGAAGAAAACTGAACAATGGAAGAGATTGTCTATGAGATTTATATCATTGAACACTCAAGACAACTACTCCACTGGGAAGTGTGAAAATGATGACTCAACTTCAATTCGACGGTAGATTTGACGCGAAGTATTTTCTGCCGTTACCAAGACATTAAACAACAGCTGAGTCAACTGATATTGCTCTAATTTGATGCTTTTCTGCAGAAAGTACCTTCCCGTAATCTAGCTAAATAACATTTGACACGTTTTATGAGCCCTTTTCCTAGAAGAAGCAAAGGGTGTATATCCATATATTTTTATTTATTATACCATACAATTGCTTGGATTTTTTTTTAAAGTCTGTATACACTTACTATTTATCTATCATAACCTAGCATAATGTGTAAACTTCTCTAATATTCTTAAATATTAAGCTAGTGGATTGGCAGCCCAATCTATTTAAGCTTGCACAAGAATTCTTTCTGGATGGGTATCTAATCCTGTTTGAGTTTTGGAGAACAGTTATCTTCAACCTGTGATGGAGATATAGCATGCTGAGGGTATAGCACCTAGCTGTGGCTTGTGCATACTGCATTATTTCTTGTGCTCATAGTGAGGACTAAGTGAGGAAAGATTTAGTTCTCTCATGATATGATGCACTTAGCATACGTAACACTCGCTACTGGTTGATTTTGTTAATATCCCTTTGCATGTGTTCCTGCAGCTGTTCATTCGTAGATTAAACATCTTTTGGTTATGTTACTTGGTGCAGGACCTTTCAATGCTAAACAGGGATCCAGCGAAAATTCTATACATTAGTGGCCATGCTCTAGAAAGTAGTCTTCAGCCTGAAAATTGTGTCCCAGTAAAGGCATGGCAAGGGGAAGCAGACGACACTGCTCTTTTGGACCTAATTCCATTCCTGGAATGTAAGCATTCAACTTGTATTTCAATGTTCAGAGTCCCAGGGTTTGCTTGAATCTGTTTTCCAAACTTTATCTGTTGTGATATGAGGGTGATCGTTTTTTGGTGCAGATGTCGCCAAACACCGGCCAGCTGATATACGAGCTGTTCTAGCTTCATACCAGGGTCGTGATATTGCAAAAGAGTTTGTCGAGCGATCCAAAGAGCATCAAAGGTTTGGATTTCGTTTCAATTCTTTCTTGTTTCTGGTTATTTGTCATCTATTGGTGGGAGGAGAGCATTGTGCTTTTGTACTATTATGTTAATTGTTTCTTCTATTCTCTCTGCTTACCCTCCTCCTTTTTCCTTGGCTCTTCCCTGTTCTCTTTTGCGGGGAAGTGGATTATTTTTTTTCTTGTGTGGGAGTGGTGGGAGAGGAAGATATTATTTCGTTATAATAGTTCGGCCTAGGATGACCATATGACTTCTCTTTTATCTGGCTGATTTTGGTCACATTATAAACTACTCAAGTTTGACGGCATCTCTTTATGTGAGGCTTTTATATTCTGTTCTTGTATATATGTGTTCTCCTCACCCGTGTCTCTAATGGCACCATGCTTTCTTTTTTTCTTTTTTACCCCTTGGCTACATTTGAGAAATCCCTCAGATAAATGATGTGGATGTATATTATCAGAACTCTCTCTTTCTTCTTGCCTCCTTGAGTAACTTTCTGATGTTCCAATTGCATGCTGGAATTCTGAGAACAACTTCATGTTGTGCAGGAGGATGCAAGAGCAAAAGCAGCAAGGCCGTCTCTGGAGACGCTAGGCACGACTGTCGCAGATTGAAGCTCTTATGAAAAAATGGGTGGATTGTCCAATTACAAGTCTTCTCTGAGGTTATAAACACAGTCACGCAAATTTCTGTTTTGTTGTTAATGAAGTAATTTTTCCCTCAATTAGCAAATATCCTGACAGATGCTTCCCCAGGACAAAGTGGGTACAATTTTAAACAGTCAAAGTGCCGGGAAAATATTTTTCCTCTGTTTAACCTACTGAGGCCAGCTTGTATTCGTGGTTCCTACAATTGCTGGTTTTTTTAGGAACAGTTTTGCTGGAAATTGAGAGTAGTTGTGGAGGCTTTCAAGTTCTTGACGAAATATGGTGCTGTTTTCTCAATTGATTGTGAATAATTTTCTTTTTCGACGTGAAGCCATTGCATATTTGGGATGGCCTCTAGGATGTCTGCATGCCTTACTTTTGGGTGCTAGCGTAAGATCCTATGAAATGAAATCAATTTTTTCATTGAACAAAATAGAAAGATATTCCCTATGTTTGGTTTCGTTTTCTATCCATCTTCGAGATGGTTAGAAAACAAAATCAAACATAACATTGTCCAAAATACTTTTACTAGGTGTTTTGAATAATTTTCACATTCTCCTATACAATAATATATTATATAATTTAATTCACCTACAAATAAATAAATATTATTATATACATATATATTTATAAAAATATATAAAAGAGACATGATTTGACAATGAACAATATTTTTTGTCTTCCAATATGCAATATAATACATACAATAAACAAATATTACTATATACGTTTATAAAAATATATATATAAATGACATGATTTGACAATGAACAGTGTTTTTTGTCTCCTAATATACAACACAATACATACAATACATTTTTTTACACTATTTAAAATTAACTCCAAAAACAAATCCAAACATACACCTATCTCTAACACACACTTATTCATCTTTATTTTTCTCTCTCTATCTCCACAAAACAAAATAAAACACTCCAAAAATAAAAGAGTAAAATTTATTTTGGTACCCGAGTTTTGTCAATAATGCTACTTTGATACATGAGTAATTACAAATGACTCAATTAGTACTCGAGTTTCACAACTAATGTCATTTTGAGACATGAGTAATTGCAAATGACTTAATTAGTACCCGAGTTTCACCATTAATATCATTTTGGTACCCACTTCATATTTTTTATTTATTTTTTCTATTATATTTTTATATATAATGCCCATTTACCCTTAGTAATATACCAAAAAAAATTTTGCATAAATTTCTATTGATAAATTTTTATTATGACCCATATTTGGTTATCAAAATTATTATATTTTAATTTTAATTAATACTATCTACTATCATTATCTCTCAATATATGTATTAAAAATATTATTATCAATTAACTTATGTTAATAGTCAAGTCACGGGGAATCAAAGTTTTCATCGTCAAAGGTATTTTTTTTCATTTCATCGAGATATTAAAATTTGATTGCAAAACTTAGATATAGAGTCAAAAGTTTCAATTTTAGTTTATAAATTTTCAAAAATTTAGAATGCAAATTTAACTTTTATATGGTTGCAATGCATTTTGACTTATTTTATAATATTGATAAATAAGTGAGTAGAAAAAATTAATGAAATATTATTATTTTGTTCACATTTTTTTAATACCTTTATTTTTTTATTTATTATCTAAGGGTAAAATGGTCATTATATAAAAATAATAATAAATAAAATAAATAAAAAACATCAACTGGGTATCAAAATAATATTAATGGTGAAACTCGGGTACTAATTAAGTCATTTGTAATTACTCGTGTACCAAAGTAATATTAATATCATAACTCGGGTACTAATTGAGCCATTTGTAATTACTCATGTATCAAAATAACATTAATTACAAAACTCGGGTGTCAAAATAAATTTTACTCAAAAATAAAATCAAACACAATGATTAGAATTTGTACAGGCGATATTTAGTATTGTTGTTGGCTGTGAAATCGATGCGCCTGCAGAGTCGTTAGAGTCAGAACGTTCTTCATTGAATGTCAGACGTCAGCTTAATTGGAAAAATGACAATGGTTTAGCTGGCGAATGCAAATATCCATTAATGATGAAAGCTACTCGCCGCGCGATGCTCTTGGGATTTTAAATACTAGGATAAAAATATGAGGATAAGTATTAATGGAGTGCCCAAAATGTTGGATGTCCCGCGTGATACTATTTAAGTTTTTCTGAACAAAGTCCTGCAAATGGGTTTCACTTCAGTGGTTCCCATGTTTTCAAATTTTAGTTTTGTGGCATTTATATGATACCGTTAGCTCTGGCTTTATCATGGAAAATAGAATGATTTACATATAAAATATTACAAAGTTTTTGTTCCAAAATATAAAATATTATTGGGTACGGACCTGGGTAAAAATAAATAGCATGAAAGATGAGTCGTAGGCTACAGCCGGATCAAAATGCAAATTAGGAGACTATAGCTAGTTGACTACTAATTGATCTTTATAGTCAATTTAACAATCCATAATCTGCTATATTCTGTCACTAGTCTAATATGGGTCTAAATTTAATACTGATGGCCAAAGCGGTCAACATACTTCTGAATTTTAATTTAGTATCAATAAATCTGACTCCTTTATTCTCATCTATGATCCATAAAATATTGTCAGATTTATTGTTGATGCCCCACTATCACCATTTCTTGAATTTGATATTGTTTTTACCATTCTATAGCGAAAACATGTGACAAAAATTGAACTTTTTCTACATTGCATCTGATTTAATCAAATCTATGCACTATAAATAATTGAATCGTAAAAAAGGTAGAAGAATCTGATCTCTTGGTCCAAACTCACCCGTGACACCTACAAATCGCTCAATTCGAAAAAAATAAAAAAAAGAATCAAATTCGTGAATGACACGCCGAATCTTCCCCCCTCGTTCCTTTTTTGTTTGTTTGTACTACACACATTGTCCGAATTCTGACGCAGTACAAACGCACACGCCCTCCTCTCTCCTCTCTTCCCGTCTCTGGTACGACAATTAACCCTCTAAATTTATCTGTCTTCATTACCAATACCTCGCTATAAATCTAAGTGCGACAAAAACACAAACACAATGTTCCCAACTCCATGGCCCGCCGGTTCCTTCTCTTCCTCACTCTCCTCCTCCTCCTCTTTGTCCTCTCCGCCTCCGCGCACGGCGCTGATTCCGACTCTGATTCGGCTTCTCCATCGGAAAAACCCAACCTCAGGTCCCGGTCATTGATACTGGTCAAGATATGGTGCCTGATTCTAGTGTTTGTTGGGACTTTCGCGGGCGGGATGTCTCCGTATTTCATGAAGTGGAACGAGGGGTTTTTGATAGTGGGGACGCAGTTCGCCGGAGGGGTGTTTTTGGGGACTGCTTTGATGCATTTCTTGAGTGATTCGAATGAGACTTTTGGGGACTTGACCAGTAAAGAATACCCCTTTGCTTTCATGCTTGCGAGTGCTGGATATTTGCTCACAATGTTGGCTGATTGCGTTGTTTCTTATGTTTATGGAAAGCGTGGGGATGATTCTGCTAATGGTGATGTTGAGATTCAAGGTATAATTGCAAGTGTTTTAATTTAACCAGTGATTGGAGATTTGATTTCTTTCAGTTTTTGGGTGTTGTTGATCATCAACGAGACTGTTAATCGTTGTTCTATTGGCTTGAATTTGTTACATTTAATTCAAGACCAGTGTTTATTTATCAGTCTGGTTGTTCGGTGGATTTATTGAACTGTTGATGCTTCATTGTAAAGAATGTAAGCTTAAGCAATCTATATATAGAAAATGTTTGGTTTTGGCTTCTTGGTCATCTGTCCATTTCAGTTGTCCCATGGATTGAAATAGAATTTGATCTGTTTTTCGAACTCAAAGAATAAAAAATGGTCGTTAGTTGTCCTGAATATTACAATGTTTGTAATGGTCTGCATTATTCTAATCCTTAGTTACAGACATGGTTTCAAAGATTTCATCTCTCTCTCTTTGTTACAGCAAATGCTCATAATGCAGCAAGCAACGGTAATCGACTACATTCAGACTCAAAGTTACAGGTGAGATAGAATAATATGTTCTTGAACTCCTCCAAACGGCACGCGTCGTTAACGTTTGTCTCATAACGAGCTCACACTTATCTGCTTTGTTACGTCAGGCGAACGCCGCAGACGCCCATCTCACAAAATCTTCACTAGCAACTGCTGCTTCACTTGGTGATAGCATCTTGCTGATCGCTGCGCTATGCTTTCATTCCGTTTTTGAGGGCATTGCAATCGGAGTGGCGGAGACGGAGGCGGACGCTTGGCGGGCGCTGTGGACCGTCTGCCTGCACAAGATATTTGCTGCCATTGCCATGGGAATAGCTCTGCTCAGAATGATCCCCGACCGTCCCCTCCTATCTTGTGCGGCTTATGCTTTTGCATTTGCCATATCGAGCCCAGCAGGCATAGCCATCGGCATTGTAATAGACGCGACGACGCAGGGTGCGGTGGCGGACTGGATATTCGCAATATCGATGGGGCTGGCTTGTGGGGTATTTATATATGTGTCGATTAATCATCTGCTGTCCAAGGGCTATAAGCCTCAGAAGATGGTTGCATTTGACAGCCCGGAGTATAAGTTTTTGGCTGTGTTGTTGGGCGTAGGGGTGATTGCAGTTGTCATGATCTGGGATACTTAGCTTATGCCTTCCATTGTCTGCTTTTTCCTATATAGATTGGAGTTCATTTTAAATCTACTTGCATCTTCTTTTTTATTTAATACTAGTTGGCGTGGCACGTCATCCCTGCGTGCATATAATAAATAATATTTCATGTTTTAAAATATATTCAAAATTAAAAAAAGATAAAAGAAGAGAAAGAAATAAAGAAAGAAAAAAATTTAACTTAGGGGTATTATTGACATAACAAAAAATTAGTATCACAGTGTAAGTAATCACATTTTCTGAGTGAAAACGGTGTTTTCTTTATATATTAGTATAGATATACATAAGAAAAAATGTAATTTAATCCCTCGTGAAAAGGGAAATGTGTAAAAGACCTCCTAAAAAGAAAAAGTAACAACAGTAATTTATCCTCTTGCGTTTTTGGAAACGAGCAAAATACCCCTCTATGGCCAACGGTGCATTACACAACTTCCTTCCCTTTCTGTGTCTGTGTATGAAGAATTACCGGTCTTAGGAAGAGTGGATGGAAGAATAAGAAAGGTGAATGACCTCTTATGGCACAGCTTAGTCAGTTATTCTCGCAGTTCAGATAAGATTCGGACCACCACTTCTCTGAAAAGCATGGTTCTTGCCTCACTCCCCCTTTGAGCTCGTCCATTCGTTGGGTGATCCCTTGCTCTCATGTTCGAGTGTTCGCTCGTCGTTTAGGCCCGTGAGTGAGATTTCTGCTCGTTGCAGTCACCTCCGGGGTTCTTTGCACCTAGATAGTACCAGGACCCTTGTGCCCCAGCCCTTGAGCCGATAAAGCTGCCCACCCTATGATCCACAACTCAAAATGAGCCTTGCGACGAGACGCGGACATTCCCAATGTTGCGGTTCCCTTCGGTCCGTTCTCGGGTTGGGTTCTTGAAATTTAGTATAATTATAAATACTTCCCCATTGTTTAGAAAATTATAAATACCTCCCTCAAATAAAAAATAATAATGTAGCTCCCTAACAAAAATGTAAAAAGTACTATTTTACCCTTGCTGAATTTTTTATATTTTTTTAAATATAAACAAATCTAAGGATGGGTAAAATGAATAATAAATAGAGAATATTAGTCTATGAAATTATTTTAGAAAATTCAAAAAAATTAAAATTATAATTTATAATTCAAAAAACATTTTGAATAGTTCACCACAAAAGTTGGAAGTAAACTTGACGGAGTGAGCTCGTCGTTAGACATACGTTAAAGTGATGAAGGTATTTTTAATTTTTGAAACAATGAAAAAGTATTTATAATTATACCAAACTTCAGTAATGACGACTGTAATTTAACCTATAGTTAATAAATTAAAAAAAAAATATAGCATCAAATTGAGATTGTGGAAATTTATATGACACGTGATGTTTAAGGGAACATTGGATGGGGTCAACCAAAACGATTTAAAAGAGAAATAAATAAGCACAAGAAAGTTGAAAATGTTAATTAATAAAAAAAAAAAAAAGTTGAAAATGCGCCACTCGGGGACTTGACTTCTTGCCGACAAAGAACTCTCTCTCAAGCTCTGTCCTTCTGTGAAAGAAAACAGTGTTTAGGGTTTTTTCAGGGTTTGCTGATCCGAAGGCGTTGGGGATTTTATTCCTTGAATGATGGGATCATTATCTTATCTATATATATATATATATATAATTATATCTATACAAATTAATATTTATATATTTCAATTATTAATTTAGTAAATTAATAAATATAAAACACTTTTGCATTATATATCTTTTTAAATCAAAATAATTTTATTTACACCCCTAAACGATGGTATATTTAAGAAATCACCTCTGGTAGCTAAAAAGTAGAAGTATTTTGTGCAATGATGTTAATGTTTTTGGAACGCATGTGTACTTTTTCAAAAAGTGGGAGTGATTTGTGTAATAATGTTAACATTTTTAGTGGATGAACAATTAATTTTTCACAAAATAGAAATGATTTGTGTAAATAAATTATAAATCAAGGGGTATAAATATAATTATTATTTTTTAAGATAAACATAAAATTGTATTCACTTACGCCAAAATAATCTTTACAAAAGGAGTGACAATTTGTTTTATACAAAGAGTTGGCAACATTTGTTTCTATCCGAGAACTCTAGGCAACTATAATATCCGTTATTTTTTCATATCGTTGATTTTGTAAGATGATATATTATGTAGTTTACCTCTCGATAACGAAAAGATATCTGCATCAAACTGAATTGAACTATACATCAACATGATACCTCAACAACCGTTACCTAATAAAAAATAAAATCATCAACCTTCATTAAAATAGAAATTCATTAAGATACATCAATCCAACAACATGTTCATTTTTAAGGAAAAACCAAACATAAACAAAGACATTCAAACAAGAACCTCAGTAGGCCCAATAAGTGAGAATCTGAGCCCGATCAAAGCCCACAGAAATCACAAACGGGCCCAGAGAAGCAAAGACCAAAATCAAAGGAAGTTTGATAATATCTAGGCTCTTGATGGCCGATGCTTCGTTTACCAGCACTCGTGTTAGCGTCTGAGTGTCCGCACCCTAAACTGCCCTTTGCTAATAACTTCAACCCTTTTCTCCCCTACCGTCTACCAGTCCACTAGCCCTCATTTCTCTTCCTCCATCATCAGCTGCAGCGATGTGAGAGTCTCACACTTCTCCAACTTTTTCTGACTGTTTCTAACTATTTTTGCTCAACTGCCTCTTCTTTATCCGGAACTCGTTCTCTCAATCTTTCTTTTAGCCTTCCTTTTGTAGTAAATTTGAAGAAAACAAGAGTTGAAATTGTTTTCCTGTTTCTTGGACCTCTATCTTGACCTTCGTCTCCAGGTCCTTGTGCCGAAAATTCTGCTCAGAGGTCCAGTTTTGGTTCTTGATAGTTAATTTAATGGGCTTTGGCCGATGCCCATTTAGTTTTTTAGATGATATATCTTCTTGTGGAATGCTATGATAAGTCTTGCGGGGTTATCGGGCTTATGAAGCATTACCTGTTGAATTTCAGTTTTTTATTTTTTTGTGTTATCTCTGAGTAGATCTTTGAAGCCGCAGCTGTAGGCGAGTTCCCCTGTTTCTGGGACTGTATTTCTTTTGTTAAATTTTGGGTCTTGGTGGGGTTCTTGGCTGGTCAAAGTTAGGCTGGAGAATTTTTAGAATTTTGGGTGTTCTTGTTGAATTTTCCAAGATAGTTCCTTTTGAGGTGTTCTATTAGATGTTGGTGAGGGTGTGAGATAGTCTTTTCCCAGATTCTTTTGGGTGTACTTTTAGCTTGTTAAATTAGGGTTTGAGTAGGATTCTGATGGCTTCTAAAGCTTAGTTCCTGCTTAAAGGGTTCTTTAACTATCAATTATGGCGGCAAGTGAGCACTATTTTGTGGAGTGGAAAGAGCAATATGTATCAAAAGAGAGGGGCAACCGTGTGGTTCACTATTTCTTGAAGGATAATTCAGGGGAATCCATTCTTGCTGTTGTGGGTACTGAGAGGAGTGTTAGACACATGTTCTATGTTGTCTCTGATGAGTTCTTGAGCGCCCATGGGGCCGATAACTCAGTCCATGCTGGCTTCAGATGGAGATCGAGGAGAGAGGTTGTGAACTGGCTTACTTCCATGTTGTCGAAACAGCATAGGCAGGGAGATTATGCAAGTATGTTTTCTTATTTATCTGATTGTTTTTGCCACTCTTATATTGTTTTTGGTTAGTGCTTCTCATTTTTTTGACTGTAGGGATCTTTAGTGATCAAACCTCCTGTTTATTGTACTGATAGCATTTGAATTTACTTAGTTAATTCTTCAGTTTCGGTACACAGCCTTTTTCTTTTTCATGTGTGAAGTTGGTGAAAGATGTAAAGTATAAAATTGTTTAATAATATTTCTTGTGTTATGGCTTCTGAATTATAATAATCAAAATTACTCCTTCGATAAAATATGTCTTGTTTCTTTACCCTATTTATCGGCTGAACGACTGCCAGGCTGGTGTGTTGTAAAATTTTGGCCTCATATATACGTATATGAGCAACATTATATTTAAAAGTAGTCAAAGCTTGATTTAGTTTCCTTGTTGATCAGTGTCACCTAAAGATGACCCTATTTCTGAAGTAAATGCTCAGAAGACCCACATGCCACCACATAAGGTACATGTTTCTTTCCAGTTTATTGTATCTTATCATCTCCTTTCACCTATATCATCTGAGTCTTGTTTATTGACATATCATCCTACTTCTGTATCAGGGTCGTTTAGCAAGGAATTTAAAAGGTCATCATTTAGACATTTCATGGTCAGGTTCAGCATGGGCTTGTGGTAAACAGCTGAAGCATTATCCAGCGTTTCGCAGGAATGGGATTTCGATAGCGGTAAGCTTCTTGGAACCCATCTTAAAGTGACGTTCCAAGCTTTACCTCATATCAGTATTCGTTCAAAACTTCCTGGGGAGGGGGGAGGGAGGTCGAGAACCACCTGGTGGGTTTAACTAATGTTTGGAGTCTTTCCATTTAATGTGAGGCATGGGTATCTATTTAATTTAGATAATGTGGTAACTTTTTTGCTTCAAAGGAGGATATGAAGTTATGGAATGACAAGGTGCTGACTACTAGGTCATGCTGGCCCGCTGAACATTCTGATGCCACTGTGTCGTGCAGATGTATGCTCAAAATGGATTTTTGAAATTGAGATTGCTTTTGATGACACAGAGATGTGAATTTTTTATATATTTGTATTTGTGATTCCTTCAGCATGCTTAAGATGTAGTCCGTCGGTTTCTTACTTCTAAAATTGAATTAGTCTCGGGCTTATCTATAAGGAACTTTTTGAATCTCAAACTTATTTTCTCTCGCTCTCTGTTCTAACATTTCCCTGCTATTCAGGTACAATCATTTGTCTTTGTAATGGCTGAAAAAGAGAACCGCTATATTGCATATTTGGAAGATATGTATGAAGACAGAAAATGCCAGAAAAAGGTCAAAGTGAGATGGTTTCATCATAATAAAGAAGTCAAGGGAGTTGTTTCTTTACGGAATCCTCATCCTAAAGAAGTCTTCATCACGCCATACATACAGGTCATCAGTGCTGAATGCGTTGACGGTCCTGCCATAGTATTAACCCATGAACACTATGAGAAATGCTTGGCAGTTTTTCCACATGATTTGTTAGGCGGAGTTCATTTCTGTTTCAGACAGTTCAAAAGCAACAGGATAAAGCCTTTCAAATTAAGTAAATTGCGTGGGTATTTTGATCAACCAATTTTCTCGTGCTTTAGCCCAGATTTTTTTGAGGAAGAAGAGTTTAGCTGTGAGGATGATGTAAAAGTGGGTGCTAAACGGAATAGAAATTTCAGAGAGCATCATAAGTTGACTTATGATTTATCATACAAGAAACATTGTCTACTGAGTAGGGAGCCTAATTTCGTCAAGCATGATGAAGGCCACTTGAGGCATACCCCTGTTTTTGCAATAAATGAGAAGGTGGAATTTCTTTGTCAGGACAGTGGCATTCGTGGCTGCTGGTTCAGATGCACAGTCTTGGAGGTCTCCAGGAGACAAATGAAAATTCTATACGATGATGTGAAGGATGAAGAAACTTGCACCAACCTTGAGGTACATCCTTTAATTACTTTAGTACTTATTAGACAGGAAAAAACAAATAAGACTTGTCTTTGCATGAAATCAGGGTCTACTGTTCAAGCGTGTCGTAAAATATTTTCTAACATCTTGTTTAGAGTGTATGGATTACCTCTTGCATTGTTGTATCGCATTAATTCGTCAAGCACTATATTGTGTCAAAGCTCTGTTGCTGATATGTTTTGTGCACAATCCTTTATTCATTTTAACCAGCTTGCGATAGATTTTGCCCCACGTGATGAATCATATACTGCATGTGAAAGTATTATAAATGCAACAATTTTGATCACGATAAATCCCGCAGGTATACCATTGATGACTAAGGATTGCATGAGGAGGCAGATTCTAGATATAGTTAATTAGCTAAAATAAATGGATAGTTTTAAGATAATAACGGAAGGTCTTAAACATTTAGTCCTTAGCAATGAAACTGTTGTGGCTTTTAATGTTATCGTCGTTGCTCTTCTCCGTTAAACTTCCTTTCTACTCAATTGTTGGCTACAAATGTTTCGTTGTACACTTGCTGCATTTTATTTCTTTCCGGGCATGTCTACCTAGATGCTTGATACTACTTTCGTCATGTTTAACTGCAGGAATGGGTTCCTACATATAGATTGGCCAAGGCTGATAAACTAGGGATGAGGCATGGTGGCCGGCCAACTGTGAGGCCTGCCTATCCTTGCGATGAAAGGAGCCTAAGCTTTGAGGTTGGAGATCCAGCTGATGCGTGGTGGAATGACGGTTGGTGGGAAGGTGTTGTCTCTGGAACTACTGATGGTAAAAATGGAATCTATCAAATTTATATTCCAGGTTTGTCCGCCTACTATTTTTGCATGTCTATTTGGTTGTTTTGGCTCTATCCCACCCCGAATGGGAACCAGAGTCGACTAATTTGTCGGCATGAAGACTCTTTTTCTTATCATCATAGTTTCCTTTTTTTCTGGGTAATATCAGGTGAAAACTTGTATTTGAATATTGAGCTAAAGAACCTAAGAGTTTCAAGAGATTGGATTGGTGATCGGTGGGCGGATGTTGAGCCGAATCCTAATATTCTCCTCGTCTTATCTGCAACTAGTATGGATACTAAACTCGCTGTGTCATCCGCTGTTTCTAAAGAAGCCAAATCTGATAACTCTCCACCTTCCTGTCTTAAAGTTGTCACCAGTCACAAACTCAGTGCTGTTGAAGAGGAGAATGACGACTTAGCAGGCATGACACTGACAAATGTCCCCCTGAAAGATGATTGCACTAGCAGCGAGCAACAGCGACTTCTTGAAGCTGAAGAAAAGGATTATTATTCTAACCATGATGATGAAGAGGAGAAGGAGAACGCAGATTATGATTTGGGTGGCACTAGTGTTGTAAAAGTTTCCGATCTTGATGCCAATGGTGGTGGTGATGAGGGAAACAACATTGATGATGGCAACGGGGATAGCAACTTGGTCGAGTGTGAGATCGCTGAGCTGAAATGTGAAGTGGAAACAACGGAAATGCTGACAGAATGTTGAGGTATAAGCTCTCCATGCTTCTTATATACAGTGGTATAATTTATTGTCATAGTAGAATAGTTGTACATGAAGATAACAGGTATCTATTGTAAGTTTGCTACTTGGTAAGTAATTTCTAGATGTACAGAAACGAGTCCGAGATCTGATCTTCAGATTAAGTCATTCAGCTAATTGTCCATTTGACAGAAAGAAACCGGCTCTGAATCCCACGTAGTACCTGGGATCTTTCTGTCACTCGTCGACTCACAGTGTGGATTATGTGTCTGTATGCACTTGTCGCTCATACTATCCCTGAAATGCTTAGTTCATTATTGCTACGTACTGCATCTCAATCTATGTTTAGATTACCGTTACATTTGATGTATCCTTTGAATGGTCAATCTTTGAAATAGTGAGAACGTACATATACAAGCAAATACATATGCCTCTTGAGTATATTGAAAACAGGTCCCGGAACGTGTAAACTAGAGTCTCAGCCACTGCTCCCCTCTTATGAACGTCGTATCAAGAAACGGTCCTGCTTCAGAGCAATTCCAGGCTCTGGACCACGGCGCTCTTCTGCTCCTATCTGCTCCTCTACCTCTGCATTCGTATTCTGCAAATGCAACGGTACTGCAAACACACAATCATCATATATAAATGTTAGAAAATTACAGGGATTTCGTTTCTATTGTATGCTGCTGATTAAAGAAACACAGACGATGAGAACAGATTTCATACTTTCGTCTTGATGGATCTCTCCAGTCCTCCCATCCTTCTGGTCTTACATCAATGTCGAACTCACAGTAAGCGTATAGTACACGAGAGCAGATTCCCCAGGCTCTTCCCAGGTAAACATTTCCAGTTCCACTGACTGTACAGTTCACAAAAGAGAACCCTGTATCTTCACCAACTGAGTTCCGATGTTGAGCTGCTACTGCAAATCCATCACCCACAACAGAAATTGCACATTCCTGTTCAAATACTTCAATTATTCGTGCGTTCTGAAACGAAAAACTGTAGGAAAAATACGAGCAACAAAATGGATGGGATACCTGATAAAGCGATCTTGCGTTACCAAATATGAAGTCTACTGATCCTTGAATGAGACAACGGAAAAAATAGTGCGACCCCGATTCGTCCAGGAGTGTATCCTGTGAGCCCAGGAATCGAACTTTGTAAAACACGGCTTTTTCACCCGCGATCCTCAGTGCTACAGCTTGGTACCCATCAACTCCACCGCCCGTTGCAACCACTGTGTTCTGTCATGAAAACACTATCAAGAAACTGTGATTTCATTGATTCCATACCGTTTAAATGAGTTGTCTGATTACCTCAAAAGTGATCCCTGACGCACAGAAATAGTCTGATTCTACTGTGACGGATGCTGATCTCCAAGTTCCTATGAAACCACCAGTCGGGGCTTGGTCGGAAGCTTTGTCATGCCATGTTATTACTGTTGCAGATGCTTGATCTTGATCTCCAATGAACGAAATATACGGCTTGTTTGCAGGAACATGAACCTTCTCTCTGCATTTTCAATCAGATTATCACTAAGAAAGAGAAAAATACTTTCCATGTGAGGAAGTTGTGATAAAACCATCAAATTTAACACACACACAGAGAGAGAGAGAGAGAGAGAGAGAGAGAGAGAGAGAGAGAGAGAGAGCCCACTACCCCCACTCCCAAAATATCAGTTCCCACAAACCAAAACAACACACACTAACAACTGCATGCATGAAAAATCAGAGCCTGCAACCCCAAAACAAAGAGAAAATCAAACCTGTAAACTCCAGGAAGAACGTGAATCTTCACTCTCTCCGCATTATATTCCGGCACCATATCAACCGCGCCTTGAACTGTCACTGAATCCCCCCCACCATTCACATCAACCACGATTACTCTATTTTGATAGCCTACATATCTCGAAGGCGATTTATGATCATCCACATTCAAATCGTTCCAAGTAATATAGTTCCTCCCATCTCCATTAATCTGCCCAAACCCGACTTTAACTTCGCCCCACAACAGCAAAAAAACCAAGAAACAAGTCATTAGACCCCTCAAATTCATTCCCAGAAAGAACTAATTTCAGGGCTCTAAACTACAATCAAGAACAGAACAAATTATGGGCTGAGTAGGAGTGATAGAAGGGCAGTGAGAATCAAGTGAAAGCAATAAATACAGGAGCGTGGGGATGGCTTTATTATACTAAGTTTTGCTGCAGTAGTACCATACAATTTCAGCTGTAAATGAAGAGTTCTTGGAGAGATTACAGTGCGGAAATGGGATTTGGGCAGCTTAATGGGAGATTCATAACAAGAAACTGAAGATTAATGCAAATACAAAGATGGGTTGTGGTTAATTTAATGGAAGGTGATGAGAAGAGGATTGATTATATATGACCAAGTCACAAAGTTTTTGCTTAGGTAAATTTTATGAGTGGAGGGAATATCTTTTAAAGAGAGTAAAGATGTACTGTTGAGCAGTGGTGGTTGCATGCAACGGTTGAAGCCTAATTTTTTTTTTTTTTTTTACTACATTAGAGGTTTTTTTCTTTTAAAATATAATAATAATTTTATCATTTCTCGATCTCCATCATTATGGTAAAAATAATTTCCAAAACTATGATATTACTATTATTTGGAAATGTTGAAAATAAGTTTTAAAATTTTCTAAATTGTTAAATTATTTCCAACACTTTATTTGAACTTAATGTGCCAATTTTAATTTGGTATTTATTTAAGATTTATGGCCCCATTATTACAATGATTTAATTATGATTTTATGAGGTTTAATAAGTATTTGACCGTTACGTTTTATATATTTATGTGGCATATTTATAATTGAATTTATTATAATATTATGAGTGTTTATGAGGCCACTTAATTTTCTTGTAACGGTCAAATTGTTTCAACTATTTAAAAGACCATTTCATTTGGCACATTGAGAGATTGATCTTTTATATAGTTTATGAGTTAGACAAACATATTTTATACCCCACAAGTATAATTGAGTTTTGGCAACGTGACTGTGGATTAGTTCTTAGTCTCCTCATGGTCGTGCAAATGGGATGAGACACTGGTGAGAGGTAATGAGGTTTTTATTCTGGAGCCGTGGTCAACCGTTAACACCTGCACGTAGGGAGGCAATCATGACTTTAGGACAGCGACAAGTGTCGTGATTCTCCAGAGCTTTTCTAATTTCTCAAGTTTTATCTCGTTTATCCCTTACTATATATTATTGTGATAAACTATTATATTGATTTGATACGTACAATTATTTTAAAGATATAATTATAAACACAAATCACACAATTTCCACAACAGGAACGTGATTATTTTTCAAAATAATCATAATTGATTTTTGATAAATTAACACTTGTTATGGTACTCATCAGTAACTTTTTTTTGTTTCATAGAAATATATATATATAGATATAGATACAATCATATAATTTCCTACAGAATGTTTTGAGCCTCTAGTCTATGTTGGAAATTTAATATACTCCTAGCCTAGGCTTATCAATGGGTAGGATATTATCCTACTAATACCCAAAAAATAACTTCAAGACCCATATCCATGCCCTACCCAATGGGTAGAAGACCCTACCCTATCCTAAACCCATGAAATTAATGAGTGGGTATTGATAAGGTCTAATACCCTAAAATATCCATGAATATGGGTAATGGCTAATACCTTAAAATACCCATGGGTATATATAGTCTAAGGCCCCAAAATATTGATTTATCCATTACTTTAAAATTATTGAATTAGTAAATTGTTAGTAAATCAATCTCTAAATATACTTAATATCTAAAAAAGAATAAATAATATATAATCATTTCATTACATATTTTATTTGTATTGATTACCTATTGAAATTTTGACCAAATATGTTAGAGTTTTTCATACTAATCAAATTAATCAAAATTTAACTTGACAATTTAGGAAATAAAAGAAAAATACGAAAGAAAATTAAATGAGTTAAATTTAACTAATATATGGAATAAATAAAATTTATTTGAATTTAAATTGTTCAAAAATCATCAAATTAAATTTGAATAAAAATGCTTCAAATGGATACTTAAGAGATTTAAATGAAAATTAGATATATTATACTTAATTTTATTTACATTTACCAACTCTTATGCCTTCATTCTCATTTTGAACTTATCCGATTTCATAATTAATTAATATAAATGGTCCATCATTGAGATAAGTTTAAGATTCTTATTTAATATTTTAATTAATTAATATCGATCCGTCATTTGGATAAAATCAAGTTCATTATTTAAATTTGGGTTAAATACATTTTGCACCCCTGAACTATGTATTTACCTCCATAAACTATAAAATGTAACAAAATGGCCCCTCATGATATGGATCAATTTTTTTATGACTAAAATGCCCTTATTATTTAGACTCTTTAAAATATGTCCATTACAATCATTCCCCAAAAACATAATTTGAATTATTATAAAAAAAAGTTATTTAAATTAAATACTATCCAAAGTGTATATGCATAGTTTAGGGGTGTAAAGTGTATTTAACCCAAATCAATTTGCACCTATTGAAAATTTAAGTAAATTAGTTCTATTTTAGCAACCGACGGGTCATGAAATACTACTCCATATTAATTCTGTAACGTACATTATTTGATTTGAATGTAAATTTAAAATTTAAGAATTTCTAATTTTAAAACATATTTAGAAAAGAAAAATCAAATGGGTAAGAATCAAACTCTACCTAATTCTATGGGATAATTTGGGTAAGATTCAATGGGTTTTTCATAGGGTAGGGTATGAAAAAATTACTATGGGTATTAATGGGTATGAGATTGAGTAGGATGATACCCGCCTATTAATAGGTTTATTTTAGCCGAATTATCATTGGCCCAATAATAACCGTTCGGCCCAGTCCACATAACATATTTGGGCTCCCAACAATTATTGTCCATAAAGTGCACTTTTACCAACTATTTTCCCTCGCGCATAAGTGTGACAGAGACAAAAATGCGACTTTTCGCTTTAGGTATCTACATATTTAAATGATGTACGGAAAGAATTAGAGTGTAAATTGTTTGAGTAAAGTTGAACATATTATTATTCGAGTTTGCTTAAATTATTATCTAGTTTGAAAAATCACATTTGAATTTGATTTAATTATTAATCCTATCAAGCTCAAATAAATTTTAATTGGATCAAATATGAATCGAGCACAAATAATTTAATATTTCTAATTATATTTTATTATTTTTATATAATTGAATCAAATCTGAACCGAACTTGAAAGCTTATCAAACAGATTTTTTTGTTCTAGTATGATTTGTTAATTTAACAAATTGAATTAAAATAACAAATCGAAATAAAACAAGTTATCAATCAAGCATCGAGTAATTTAATTATTATTTTTTAATATTGTAAATAAATATAAAATTATTTGTTAGATATCATCAACAAAGGATCTTAGTGTAATCATTTAATAATAAAAAAGATTTTCTGCAATTCAATCATAATAGTGGGAGCAAATATTTGTATAATCAACAGTATCTAAAGAGCCTCTCGAAAAAAACAGTATCTTAAGAGAATCACTGAACTTGGTCAACTTTGAAAAGAGATTAAATTATTTAACAAATTATCCATGAAAGCAACATCACCAATAATAATAATAATAATAATAATAATAATAATAATAAAAAAAAAAATAAATAAATAAATATATAGGGTAATGGATGAGCATCGGCGGCTTCCCGACGAGTTGAACGGGTAGTGATAGTGACGGTTTTGCTCGGAGTGGGAGTAGGAGTGGGTGAAATTCTAATTTAAATCATGTTTGATTCGATTTAAATTAATTATATGACAAGTGTAATATACTTATTGTGCTATTGATATATAATTATAAAAGTGATTAATAATTAAATATATCACACTTGTTTTATAATTGATTTGATTTGATTAAACATGATTCCAATAAAAAAATTGGAGAGTAGTAGTGTGAAAGCCACCAAGGAGGCCTAGCTTAGTTGGTGAAGCTGAGGCCCCATGATCCTAAAGGTCATGGGTTCAAACCCCTACGTGGGTTGATGTTATTTCTATTGTATAGTAGGTATGATTTGTTGTTGTAATAGCTAAGTGTTAGCTTATGTAATATTATTGATTTGATTGTTTGTAATTGTCTCTATTCGATATTAATCAAGACTGAATGTAAACACTTTATTTTCGATTAATAAAATTTATCGTTTTCAATTCAATAAAAGAAGTGTGACAGCCAAGGTCAAAAGTGACATAATAATTGAACAAACCCCTAATTCAATCCAATCCAATCCAATCGGGATTTAATGCTTTCACCTAAGACGTCTCTTATTCTATATTAAAGGTTATCGGATTCTTGTCACGGGTATACCCCCACCATAATCTTTTTGATTTTAATATTCTGGCCTGGAACGAGAGTTTGATTGTTCTAATTCCCAAACATCCCAAATAAAAGTGAACTATGTAAAGAATGAGAATTAGAGAATAGGTAATTACGGGTAGAGCTTGTTGCTTGGGAGTTGGGGTGGTGTATCTTAATTGTTTTTCATTCTCCTATATATGGATGACTCCATTAAATATAAATAATTGTTGTCAGGAGTCAGTTGTCACTATAACATAATTATTTTATCATGAGAAAATTATTTTTTTGGTCCATTAAATTTATCCAATATTAGATTTAGTCATGTAACTGTAACTATGCCCTTTATTTATTTAGTCCAGTAAGTTACAAAATTGATGAAATTTAGTCCGATTTAGGGTTTTTAATAAATTTTCCGACATATATTGCTGGAATTTGCCACGTGTGCACCGGAATTTCCAATTAGGCGATGAATTGATAATGTGGTGGTAACGTGGAACACACATGAGTGATTAAAATTTTTTGTTGCTCATGGGATTTGAACTTGGGTCTCTCAAAATAACAAATGCTTCTTTTACCACTTGAACAACAACCAAAATATATGTTATTTGCTCAACCATCTTATATAACCTATATATATGGAAATACTTTAATATAAAATTGATATTAATATTACTAAAAATTAAAAAAAAATAAACCTAAAAGTACTGATATTGAATGATATAGTTTATTTTGTTATTAAAAAAAATATAATTAGTATTGATATTTATCCTAATAGTGGAATATTAACAAAATATATATATAAAACAAATTGCATATTTATTTTCATATTCTAATATATATATATATATATTTTACAAACTAGCTTATATATAAAAATGCTTATATATAATATTTAAAATATTATTACATTAAAATTAATATATAAGCAGTTTTAAGTGTATAAATCATAATATATTTATTAATTTAATAAGAATTTATAAATCTTTCAGAAACATATAATATATTATAATAAATTTTAAAAATAAGAAATAATTATGTAAAATTATATAATTTAGCATATGAAAATTAATATATAATTTATATATATATAATATCAATACTAATTATATTTTTATTGAATAAAAAAAATAAATTATATCATTAAATATCGATATTTTTAGGTTTAATTTTTTATAAATTTTTTAGTAATATTAATATTAATTTTATATTAAAGTATTTCCAAATATATAGGTTATACAAGATGATTGAGCAAAATAATATATGTATTGGTTGCCAAGTGGTAAAATAAGTATTTATTATTTTGAGAGATCCAAGTTCAAATCCCATGAACAACAAAAAATTTTAATCACTCATGTGTGTTCCACGTCACCACCACATCATCAATTCATCGCCTAGTTGGAAATTCCGGTGCACACGTGGCAAATTCCGGCAATACATGCCTGAAAATTTATTAAAAACCCTAAATCAGACTAAATGTCATCAATTTTATAACTTACTGAACTAAATAAACAAAATGCATAGTTACAGGACTAAATTTAATATTTGGTAAATTTAACGGAACAAAAAAATAATTTTCCCTTTCATCATTTTTAGTGGGTATAAAATTTTATGTTGTAAATTAATATTAAATATGATCATATGTGTACATATTATCTACAATATTTAAAAAAAATTATAACTAATATGGATATACAATTAGAGATACATAGTTACAATTATGATCAATCAATGTTCCAAATCAATAGAGGTTGGTTTGAAAATAAAGCCCAGTACATTAAATGCATTATGAATTACTTATTACAAATTTGAGGTTAATGTGGCATTACTAAGACCCACCCTAGATAATAACTCACAAACTTTTGAGTGTTTCATTTCTCCATTTCTTGGATGACATTTTGTAACCATATCCAACTCTAGTGTAGGACCTCACATTATATATATTAGCCGTCGTGACACGTTGTTTTTACGTATATATAATAAATAATTTATTATACTTTAAAATATATTATAAATAAGAGTAAAATATATAAACTAACACATTACATTAAAGAAAAGAAAGAAAGAAAAATCTAATTTATCAATTAATATAAAATTTGAAAAGTTGAATAAAATAGTTGTCATATTAGTTGAGGGTTATTTCGGGCATTACAAAAAAGTGGTGTCGCGGTGTCATTAACCGTCATTTGTGAGTAAAAAATGAATTTCTTTTATATAATAGTAGAGATTATAAATAAAAATAAAATATATAAACTAACACGTCACATTAAAAAAAAGAAGGAAATAAAGAAAGAAAAAACTAATTTATCAATTAATATAAAATTTGAAAAGTTGAATAAAATAGTTATCATCATATTAGTTGAGGGTTATATTTGGTATTATAAAAAAATAGTGCATCGGTGTCATTAACTGTCATTTGTGAGTAAAAAATGAATTTATTCTATATAATAATAATAATAATAATAATAATAATAATAATAATATGAGACGTATTATAAAGGTTTAAATTGCTGATAACACACGTGATAGCAACAATATTCATTTATACTATTATATAAAACAAACCCTGTTTTCACTAATAAATGACAGTTACTTACATCGCAACATCAATTTTTTGACTATACCGATAATACCCTTAAATTAGTTTTCATTTATTTTCTTTCTTTATTTCTTTCTTTTTTTTATAAAAAATGCAATGTGTTGATTAATATGTATATTTTCTTACTTACAATAACTTTAAAGCGTGCAATATTATTTTATATGCACGTAGGGACGACGTGCCACGACGGCTAGTATTATTACAATTTTTATTTAAACATTCAGAATAATTCCTCCTATATTATATACCATCTAGCAATGTTAAGAAAAATCAAAAGTTTTGTTCGTGAAAAAATGATTTGATGACGCATTATTTCTTAAAAATGATATAAAACTAAAGTCATAATAAAAATGATATAAAAATTTATAGATTTTTTTTTTCAAAAATATCTTAGAAATTCATATTTATTTTTAGAGAAGTTTCTTGAAGATACAATAGTTCCATAAGGAAAGCGTGCATGCACTCGCCCTCGCACCTAAACAGATTGGGGGTCAAGAGATGTCGACTGGATTCGGCAGCGCGTCACCGCATTCGTCATCCGCCCGAGGATTCAAATTTGAAGCCTTCCGCTTGCCTTAAAAGATCTTTCCATCACTTGCTTTTACTGCGCATTTCAACCACGCGCCACTCCTATTTATTTTTTTTCCCTTTTTCTTTATTTCAAGGTGCATGAACTTGAAATTCTCGAAGATAGAGCTCTTTCCTTTTCTTTTTTTTTTTTTTACCCTTAGATGCATGCACTTGAAATTCATAAAAAAACAACAATTATATATTAATTAAGGTCTCAATCTACACCTCCCTGTCTTATCAACGATGAATTGAGAGTTGTGTATAAAGAACGATCATATTTGATGTCGAACTATATAATGATATTTTAGAATTAGACTAATGCAATCAAATTTTTTAATAATATCAAGAATAGTTCGGATTTCGCGTCTAGTTTAATTTATTCTGACTGTAGCGATTTGGTTTTAATTTGATTTGAATTTGAATACGTACGGATTTCATGTAACTGCATGATCATTTCAAGATTAATAATCACGTGTAGTCATACAACCCGAGAATGTTTATAAATATACTAGCTTTTCGTGTCTCATGAACAACTTTTGCAACCCTATTTATTCTATTGGCCTTAATATTTACAGTTTTACTAACTTAAGCATCATGATGATCGAAGTCTTCCCAATGTCGTTTTATTGTCTTTCTTTCTTGCAGTATGTGTAATTGAATTTTCAAATTTCCTAAGTATTTTTAGAAATCATTGTACAATAGATTCGACCCTTAATACACGTAGTAAATTGGGACACAAACAATATCAAATAATCATACTGATATCTATGTGTCATATTCATAATGCACTAAGTAAGAATTTTTCTTTCCTATTTAAACTACTTGGTTTTAATACCTTTTCCCCGTTTTTGGTGCTGCCTTTGAGTTTATTGAGAAACGGGGAAAAGTGCAAAAGACATCAAAATAGTGCAAGGAATCCCAAGAAATTTTTAACTTTGGACTGTGTTTGATTAAACATGAATCAATTATATGATAAATGATTAATTCAAAGTGTGGGTTATCTCTGATTCTTTTTCTTTTCCCCTTAGCCAATCTTTCTCCACATCCTAGTCGTTTTTCAATATACTATTCGAAGATTATCTTTAAAAGATTACGAAACTGAAATTAGGGTAACTATATTTTGGTCTTATAGGTAAATTACACCGACACATTCTGATATTATGTATAATTACATAAACACTAGATGACATTTACAAAATTAGAAATACACCCTCTGAGGGGGTGTTGATGTAATTTACTTCAAGAGTGTACTTGTAAAATTTTATCTCTCACTAGTAATTTATTTGTAACTTTACAAAAAAATAATTATTGTAATTAGATCAAACCAAAAGATGTCAATGAAATTTACCTTTATAAAACTTGTATTGGAGTTCTTTTATAAGAATTTGCAAGAAGAGTTGTGGATGTAATAACTCAATAAACGTGGTGTCGTACTTTTCTTGCTTATTCATTTGATTTTTCCATTTTAATTATTAGGTGATGTTTGAGCAATTTTAGAGAATTTTTTTTGTCCCACATAATAAAAGTTATTGTACTTTTGGTTTCATGGTTTATGGGCTTCGTCCAACTAGTCCCAAATACTATAATTTTATAGCATTTGAGACTAAAAATGCTACTTTCTTTCTTTCTTTTTTTTTTTTTTATATGGGATCAACTGTGCCACAATCTTTTATTTTATGTGACCAAAAATATTACAACTTTTTATTCTATAGGACCAAGTATTAAACTCATAAATTGTGGGACCAAAAGTGCAATACTCTATATATTGCAGACAAAAAGTACCGTTTTTTCAGCAATCTCATATACTCGTCAAACATTTATTTTTATGAGATGTTCATAAATATATAAATATTATGAACTATTAGCAATTTCTTTTGTTTAGATAAATTATTTTATAAAATTTAAAAATAGATATTACGAGCTTATATGCTACTTCTATACCAATATCTCTTTTGATTTTAATTATATTAGTCACGAGATTATCATCATTATTATTTCTTAAGCTTCGTTTTATAGTATCTAAATATAAAAACTTATATTTAAAATAAATTTAACTTTTCATAAATTTCATATAAATACTTCATAAAATAATAAAATATTTTAAATAGACTTAGTTAAACAAGACATGCTTCTATACATCAGCCCAAGAATTACACATAAGATTTGCCGAAAATAAAAATGGAAATCACTGTCGGAAACTATTCCTATTACGTGTTGCCGTCTTTTAGAGCGCAGTGACGGCGCGTGGAACCTATAAATGTATCGCCACATCCACACGGCTTTTCTTACAGCCAGCGCTTATCATCCTCTCCCGGACATCCGCTACCTGTCTTTATTCGCTCTAAAATTCTCTTCTGATTTCCCGAGGAGAAGAAGAAAAAGAAAAAAAAAAAAGAAAAAAAGAAAAAATATTTCCTATGAAAACTCTGACTCTCTCCCTATCCACGTCTTCCCCTCTATATAGCTCTCTCTACTCCACCACGCACTATCTTGCGCCTCTCATTTCTATGTCCAGAAATTTTCTGGGATCGCCATTTCTATTGCAGAAGCCAATTTTGAAGCCATTCAAGAACCCGGCGTTCACCATGTCAGCCTGCGTGCACTCTTCAAGAGCGGAAGCTCCTCCGCAGAAGACCAATCAAGAGGTCGATGACCATTTGTTCGACAGTTATGTGAAATACTACCGGCCCAATTTCCCTGACCTTGTTCCTCGAGTGCCCGTTTCCAAGAAAGGTTCCAAGGGCTTCCACACGCAGACGCAAACTGTTGTGGATGAAAATAGCGAGAGCCCGGATGAAAAGGTTGATGATTTGTGGCTGCAGATGAAGGATGAGGCCAGGTTAGATCTTGAACAGGAACCCATATTGTCGAATTATTATTTTAGTTCAATTCTGTCTCATGATTCCATGGAGAGTGCTCTAGCTAATTATCTCTCGATGAAATTGAGCAATTCTAGCCTCCCTAGCGGGACCCTTTATGATCTTTTCTTGGGGGTGCTCACGGAGGATCAAGAAATTATGAGGGCAGTAACCGATGATTTGAGGGCGGTTAAGGAGAGGGACCCTGCTTGTATTAGTTATGTGCACTGTTTCTTGAATTTTAAGGGGTTCTTGGCGTGCCAGGCTCATAGGATAGCGCATAAGTTGTGGTCCAGGGATAGGAAAATCTTGGCCCTTTTGATACAAAATAGGGTGTCTGAAGTTCTTGCAGTGGATATTCACCCAGGGGCGAAAATTGGGAGAGGCATTTTGTTTGATCATGCGACTGGAGTTGTGGTTGGAGAAACTGCAGTAATTGGTAATAATGTGTCGATTTTGCACAATGTGACATTGGGTGGCACTGGTAAGGTCTCTGGAGACCGGCACCCGAAAATTGGTAATGGTGTTCTGATTGGGGCAGGAACTTGTGTTCTGGGCAATGTTAGAATTGAAGACGGGGCTAAGATTGGTGCAGGGTCTGTTGTGCTGAAGCAGATCCCTGCTCGAACGACTGCAGTTGGGAATCCTGCTAGATTGATTGGAGGGAAGGAGAATCCGGTTAAGCTGGATAAGATTCCTAGCTTGACAATGGACCACACGTCGCATATATCTGAGTGGTCGGACTATGTCATTTAAAATGATGGTGTTTATAGGTCTTTCCCTGGATAGTGTTAAATAGATTGTAGGACATCGAGGGTGTCGTTTATGCTTTTCAGAGAGAACCTAAGTTCTCCTACTAGCAGAGATGTATCCTCTTGTTATGTACTCTGTTGAATAAGCCTCCATTGGGCTTTGTAGTTCTGTATTCGCTGTTTCGTTCTCTGTGAAGAATGGACAGCGATATGTACTGATTTGGTGATATAATGGATATTGAGCTCCCTCTTTCTTCCGTGTCTTATTTTATGGTTATTGTCTCTTTTGGAGTCTATTGGTAATTTCCTGCTGCTTAGAGTTGTTCTGTTATTGGTTCTATATCTCATGTTATTTGAAAGCAATACACAGACATATCCAGATTGAAAGTCTATGTCAAAGACTGAGCATAGCTTGTCCAAAGATCTTTGAGAAGCTTTGCTCCGATCTGAAATGGCGCATTCTTAGACCTGTCAAACTGGGTGAGTACTAGCACAGTTCATTTCATGTTCTTGAATATGTTGTAATGTTCTCCTCGCCTGTCGTTTAAAGCTTTCATTCTCGTTGGTTCTAAAGACATCGATACTGTAGTTGACTTGAATGTAATATAATATCGTTCAATGAATGTCACTAAACAAATTCTAATAAAGAAGTTATATTCTGGAGTCTTGGCAATGCTGTGATAACTACCGGTAGTATGATGTAGTTTTTGATAGCTTGTGTCTTTTATGAGGTTATATCTTTGCCTGTTCTGTTTGTCGTCTGAAATGCCGATTTTTATCCTAGATGCCTGAGACAGCAAAATACAAGTACATATACTGCCGGCAGGTCTCTGGTTTGACAGAGTCAGCTCTATATTAAAATACAAGATGGTAGATTTGATCTTACAGGTCTTTAAGTTCTTGCACTTGCATAAAACTTGATATAATACCATAAAACCAGATATCAGAACAAGAACCTCGGTTTAATTGAAACAGGACCCTCCAGTTCTCAACCATGGATATTCTTGTCTCCTTTTCTTTATTGATTCTTATACTTCTGAAGCTAGTGAACAGGATCAAAAGCAAACACTCAGCTGTGAATCTCCCTCCAGGGCCACGAAAGATACCTTTCATAGGAAATCTGCACTTGCTCGTGGGGCCTCTGCCTCACCATGATCTAAGGGGCTTGGCTGTGAAATACGGACCGCTGATGCACCTTCAACTTGGCGAAGTTTCCACGGTTATCGTTTCCTCACCTGATGTCGCGGAGGAAGTGATGAAAACTCAAGACACAATCTTTGCTTCTAGGCCTGAAATCCTAGCAGCAAAGGTTATGTCTTGTGGTTGCCCGGGCATCGTCTTTTCTCCGTATGGTGATTACTGGAGACAGCTTCGAAAAATCTGCACAACAGAACTTTTAAGCTTGAAAAGTGTCCAGTCGTTCCGATCTTTAAGAGAGGAAGAGTTTTTGGATCTTTGCAGATGGATAGCTTCTAAAGCAGGATCACCAATCAATCTGACGGAGAAAATTTACTTGTCTGCATATAGTCTCACTGCAAAGGCAGCCTTTGGTAAGAAAACCAAGGATCAAGAAACCTTCATATCAATAATAAGAGTAGCAACTAAGTTGGCAGCAGGCTTCGAGATCTGTGATGTGTATCCTTCCATCAAACTGCTGCCTCTGATTAGTGGAATGAAGTATAAACTCAGGAGCCTGCAGCAGCAAGCAGATAGAATTCTTGAGACCATCATCGACGAACACATGGTAGGAAATTCTGGGAAGAGTGATGTGAAAGAGAAACGCGATCTTGTAGATGTTCTTTTGAAGTGCCAGGCGGATGAAAACGTACGCCCATTGACTACTGCCCAAATCAAATCAGTGCTCCTGGTTAGTGTTCCTGTCCAGTTTTATCTTTTATACACTTAGCAACTTTCCGTAACTAAGATATAGTCTTTGTGGATGCTTGTCGTTCCCGTATGTCAGGATATTTTCAGTGCTGGAAGTGAGACATCTGCCACAACGGTGGGCTGGGCTATGTCTGAAATGCTTAGAAATCCAAGAGCTCTCAAGAAAGCTCAAGATGAGGTAAGAAATGTCTTCAAAGGTAAAAACGTTGTCGATGAAGCACGCCTTAACGAACTGAAGTACCTGAAATCAGTGATCAAAGAGACGCTGAGGCGGCATCCACCAGCACCACTACGACTACCTGGAGAAAGCAACGAGAGCTGCAAGATCGATGGTTATGATATTCCAATCAAAAGCAGAGTCATTGTGAACGCATGGACGATAGGACGGGACTCCAAGTATTGGAACGAACCTGAGTGCTTCCAACCCGAAAGATTTCTTGATAGTTCAGTTGATTATATGGGGAACAGCTTCGAATACATCCCATTCGGCGCCGGAAGGAGGATATGCCCCGGCATGTCTTTTGGCATTGCCAATGTTGAGCTCCCACTGGCAATGTTTCTCTACCATTTTGATTGGAATTTACCTCAAGGAATTAATCATGAAGAAATGGATATGACTGAGGCTTTTGGTGTTACTGTTAGAAGAAGAGATGCCTTGTTTATAACTCCTGTTTTGAGAAGGCCCTTCCCTGTTTGAGATGTTCTTCTGTACCACTTTTATAATTGTTGATGTGGTTTGTGATTCGATATGTGTCTTAATACGAAAAGTATTATTCGTTCTGATTTAGTATGAGTTTTACAATTCTGTCCGAAAAATGCATCTAGCTAGGGACAGGAGGTTTGAGGTTTTATAAATTATACAGACATTCGTCCACAATCAATGCGAAACGCTTATATATATCAATTGTTAAATAGCGATTGAGATCGGCTTCAAAGACAAGTATTCATCCGATGCTAATATAATTTTGCTCAAAATTTTAACTTTCTTGAGTCTCCCTCTCAATTTGAGAAGGAAAGGAATTCAGGAAAGTAGAATTAGTATTTTGTTAGCATAATTATATAAAATTATTTATCTTTATTATATTATGTAATTCTCACCTCACGAACAAAAAAGAAAATTAATCTATGTAAATATAGTGAAATTTTGTATTACATTTTGCGTTTACTGGGCCAAGCCCATTAACAATCCAACTGAATTCTCTGATCTGCTCCTAGACGATATTCAAATATAGGGTAAATTACAATCACCTCCCCTAAAATTTGACATAATTATAAATACTCTTTTATTATTTGAAAAATTATAAATACCTTCCTGAAATTTATAATTTTTAACAAAATACCTGAAATTGATCATTCTGCCCTTAAATTTTTTATTAAAATTCTAAATGATGGTGCAGGAATTTAGCTGTAATTTTTCGGAAGAGTAATACGAAATTACCGAATCACCCTTGCCAGCGGTCATATCCACTAGGATAGCTGGTTTAGTGAGTGGTTGGGGGGTTGTATGGTCTTTACACTTTTTAATATATATATTGATTTTTTGGAAAGGAATTTGACAGCAGAATTGCTTGTGTCGTGTATTTGATGGAATGCTACTTTTTTGTACTATCATTAGAAAAATCAACTGAGGCAAATCGCATAATTGCTCCTCTGTGTAAAAAATTTAAAAACCCTTCTCTGCGCATTGTAGTTCAAAAAGAATTTAAAAATTAAACAGAAAATAATTCAGTGCATAAGGACATTTTAGTCAGTTCACCCATAAAATAGATGTAAATAGATTATTTGTTAGACGATTACAAACCTCAAGAGATATTTATAATTTCTCAAATAACAATAAAATATTTGTGATTATGTCAAACTTTAGATGATATAGCTATAATTTACTCTTAAATATATTTTCTCTCCCTTTCCGTCTTGTCTCTCCACATTTGCAGGACAAACAATATATCCTCGTCGTGTAATATAATCTTTTATTTTAAAGTAGTACAATATGTTATTTAATATATATATATAGATTACATATATGAAATATTCTTATAGATATATAAATATTTATCGATTTTTTCAGTAGAAGGCAAGACACAACATTATTTCGGAACAGAAAATTCAAATTAAATACTTGGGAAAAATATATAACAAAAAATATGATAATATATTCGTAAAATGTGCGGGTGATGCAATTGTGGATGAGGATAATTTAGAATCCTAAAATCTATACTATTATATAAAGAAAACCTCCTCCACACTCACAAACGGCGGTTAATTACACTGTTGCACCATTTTTTGTGAGGTCAAAAATGCCCTTCAACCAATAATATAATCAACTTATTTAACTTCCAAAGTTTCACTAATTGACAAATTAATATTTTTTCTTTCTTTTATTTTTTTTAATTGTGATGTAATAGTTTATATTTTGCTCTTATTTATAATAATAATAATAATATATTTAAAGTGTAAAAGAATATTCATTATATGCACGCAGGGACGACGTGCCACTGCAACTAGTATAAAACAAAAAGAAAGATATGACATGAACATGATGATGCAGTTACGGCGTCGTTATGATAAAAGACGATAAGTGAGAACAATTTTCAACACCACGTGCTTCCATGGAACCCTAATCATCTTTCAGAAAAGAAGACCAAACACAGCCACCCAAGTTTATAATTGGACTATCTTAAGTGCTACCATTTAAATTCCCTATCAATATGTACCCCTAACAAAATTGATGATTATTAGAATATTTTAATTTTTTTATTTTTTAAGTTTAAAAATTTTATTTTATTCTTATTAAAAATTACTTTATGAAAAAAAAATTAAAGAGATTTTTAAAATACCAAAACCACCTCTGTCGAAATTCTGTATAATTCTAGTTTCACTTTTTTATCGAGCTCTTTTTATTTTCACAATCCTAAAGTACTTGGAGCTTATTTTATTTTAGTTTCACTTGTTTGTCAAATCAAATTTAAAATAAATTTATACATGTATATATATATATTTATTTAAATAAATATACAATTAATAAAATCAAAAGGGTTGATGAATTAAAAAAATATATACAATCAATATATACTTATAATATATATATGGTAATTATATGCATGTATAAATTTATTTTTCACTTGCATGGTTTGACAAATAAGTGAAACTAAAATAAAATAACCTCCAAATACTTTAGAATTATAAAAATAAAAAGAGCTCGATGAAACTAGAATTAGACAAAGTTTCGACAAAGAGTGGTTTTGATATTTTAAAAATCTTTAATTTTTTTTTTTTGAAAGCAAATTTTACTAAAGGTAAAATGAACATTTTAAACTTAAAAATTAAAGGAGTTAAAAATGTAGAAACAAACACTTATACACAACTTAGTTTCACGATGAAATGCTACAAAGCTTCTAATAAATAGAAAAAAAAAAAAGGACTCAAAGCTTTCTATTGATACTAATGACAAAGGAAAACTTACAAAAGTGATGAATTACTTGAATGATACTTAGGCCTATTTATAGGCAAAGTAATCAGCCGTAGACTACCATGTTACCACTAACATAAGGTATCTAATCCACCAAATCAAATTGGCTAAAGACTAGGACAACAATCAACCATTTGAATGAGAAATGCAACTAAGTAAATGGATAAAGTGACTTAGTCAAAGACCAACTCATGAGCTGATGTTATATTTTAATAAGAAAATTAAGGGTTTTTGAAGGTTTTAATATTTTAGAAAATTTGATGTGGGATGTATATTTTCGGGGTGGTAAATATATTTAAACCAATATTTAATAATTATGATAATTAGATTAAAAATAATAATAATAAAGTCCATGTGATTTGATTTAAAAAATATATTTATTATTGTAGAAAAAAATTAGTTTAAACAAATAATCGGGTGGAGTAATGAATGTGATTGCATCGAGATGATGAGCAGTAAAGAAAACTTTTGCATTAACTCATCACATCACGGACAAAATATCCTCTTCCACCAATGCCAAATCCAATTATGGAGTAAAAAGTGATCCTATTCCTGTATATTATCAATCAAACCAGTGTTTTAAAATTCAATTCGGACCACCGAGACTGACAAAATTGTAATTCGATTCTTAAAACAGTTCAGTCAAACTCATAAAATCGAACTAGTTGTAAAATTATTTTAATTTTTAAAAATTGCTCGAATAATTGATTAAACCAATAATCCTTAACCAACTTAATTTTTCGATTCGCCCAACGATTTGATTTTAAAACATTGAATAAAACCACACTCCAAAAAATCTAATATCCAATGGCCGGCGGCCTGCGTCAAATGAGTCTTCTTGCCAAAGCAAATTCCCTTTCTTTGACTTTTCCTCTCTGTTAATGGAAAGCCAGACTTTTTGAACTCCACATCCACCCAAAACTAAAAATAAAAAAGTCTGTCTGCTTCATTCATCAGTGCTGTACAAGAACTCGTCTACTGAGTTTCTTCCTTCACTCCACACTGCCATGCTTGAATACTATCAAGTATGGAATTTCTTCATCAAACTTCATCTCCCTTCTTGATGGGTGTATCTGTTTTTCTTTCTCAGTCCCGCTCTTTTTCCTTTGAAACCATGGGGGGTGATTTTCTCCTTAACCCAGTTTTCTTGCGTCTCTTCACCAGCTCTTTGCACCTGGTTTAGTTGCTTGTCGTGTTTTTTTCATGGGTTTATAGGAAATTTAGTAGCAATGGGGATGAAAGCCAGCAACACAGTGTTAGTTTTTTGTACTACTGGCCGACTCTGTTTTCGTATGCGTATTGAACCTCTTTTATTGGTACAGAAATGGTTGGTCTGATGAAAAGATTCTGACTTGATTGGATTTGGGTGTGAGAACACTAGTGTGGTTAGCTCTCTATCTCTTCTTGCAATTCCATTTCTTGAATTCGCGGGAAACCAAGTACCCGCTTGCTTTGAGGCTTTGGTGGGTGCTTTTCTTCCCCATATCTTGTTATTGCCTTGTCATAAACCTTCTCTATTACAGAAAACACCACACTTTATCAACTCTGTTTTGGGCCTCTGATGTTGTTTCATAGGTAATCAATTTAGTTTTCTCTTACATCGGGTTTCTGGGCAAGAAAATGGATGAAGATACCACTCTTCAAGAACACCTTTTAAATGGTAGAGAGTCTGACAAACCTCTCAACGGGGATCAGACGGTGACTCCTTATGCTACTGCTGGTATTTTTAGCCTCTTTACTTTCTCTTGGGCGGGCCCTTTGATATCCCTTGGGTACAAGAAGACATTGAACATGGAGGATGTTCCTCAGCTTGACGTTCCAGATACTGCCGGAGGGTCATTTCCAATTTTGAACAGTAAGCTGGAGTCATATCGTGGAGGAAGTAACAGAATCACGACGATCATGCTGGCGAAAGGATTGGTTTTCACCGCCGGGAGGGAAATTGCAGTGTCTGCTGTCTATGTGCTCGTGTGCACAGTGGCTTCTTATGTTGGCCCATACCTCATTGACGCTTTCGTTCAATACTTAAATGGACATAGAGACTTCGAAAATGAGGGCCTTGTATTGGTTTCTGCTTTTTTCATTGCAAAGTTGTTTGAGTGTTTGGCGCAGAGACATTGGTTTTTTAAGGTGCAGCAGGCTGGATATAGGGCGAGAGCGGCGTTGGTTGCCAAAATCTATGACAAGGGATTGACTCTTTCGTGCCAATCGAAGCAAGGGCAAACAACAGGGGAAATTATAAATTACATGTCAGTTGATGCTGAGAGGATAGGCGACTTCGGTTGGTATATGCATGATCCATGGATGGTTGTTTTGCAGGTTGTCCTGGCATTGGCAATCTTGTATAGAAATCTTGGGCTTGCTTCAGTAGCTGCGCTCGTCGCGAGTTTCTTGGTGATGTTGGCAAATGTTCCACTGGGAAGTTTGCAGGAGAAATATCAGGACGAGCTGATGAAATCTAAAGACAAAAGAATGAAGGCGACCTCTGAAGTTTTGAGGAATATGAGAATTCTCAAACTTCAGGCTTGGGAGTTGAAGTTCCTCTCTAAAATTCTGGATGTTAGGAATGCTGAGACAAGTTGGTTGAAAAGATATCTTTATACTAAAGCTGTGAGCACATTTGTGTTTCTGGATGCTCCTATATTTGTGTCTGTGGTGACTTTTGGTGCTTGTATGCTAATGGGAATCCCGCTTGAGTCGGGAAAGATACTGTCTGCGCTTGCAACCTTTAAAATTCTTCAAGAGCCTATTTATAAACTTCCTGATACAATATCCATGATTGTTCAGACTAAGGTTTCTCTTGATCGAATTGCATCATTTCTTTCTCTTGATGACCTGCCACCAGATGTAGTTGAGAAGCTGCCGACTAATAGTTCTGATACAGCCGTTGAGGTAATCAATGGAAACTTTTCCTGGGATGTATCATCTCCTAGTCCTACACTGAAAGATATTAACTTTAGGGTATCTCATGGAATGAGGGTTGCGATTTGTGGCACAGTTGGTTCGGGGAAGTCAAGCTTACTTTCTTGTATTTTGGGGGAAATGCCAAAAATATCTGGCATTATTAGGCTCTCTGGAACAAAGGCCTATGTTGCTCAGTCACCCTGGATACAAAGTGGAAAGATTGAAGAAAATATACTGTTTGGTAAGGTGATGGACAGACAACGGTATGACAGGGTCCTGGAAGCATGTTCACTGAAGAAAGACCTCGAAATTCTCTCATTTGGGGATCAGACTGTTATTGGCGAGAGGGGGATCAACTTAAGTGGTGGACAGAAGCAGAGGATACAGATTGCACGTGCACTCTACCAAGATGCCGACATTTATTTATTTGACGATCCATTTAGCGCTGTGGATGCACATACAGGAACTCATATTTTTAATGTAAGCACCGTTTCTCCTTGTTTCCGCTATCATACATGCTGTATGACAACTTGTTTTTTCATGACCGCACTTGTCGATCCCGTTCTCAGTTCCCTTCTTGCGCATTTTTAAATCCAATTGTTCTAACATTTGTTTCTAATAACAGGAATGCATTCTGGGGCTTTTGGATTCCAAAACCATTATCTATGTTACGCACCAAGTGGAGTTTCTGCCTGCTGCAAACCTTATTTTGGTGAACATTTCGTCTCTGAACTGTTGTATTTACCATGCAAACCTCAATCCAATGACATGAACCTACTTTTTCAATCATCAGGTCATGAAAGATGGAATCATTAAACAAGTTGGAAAGTATAGTGACATTTTGAAATCTGGAAGTGACTTCATGGAACTTGTTGGTGCCCACGAGGCGGCTTTATCAGCTCTTGATTCCATTGATGCTGGGAAAGCAGCTGTCGGTGAGGAAGAAAGCTCTAGAAATGCTGAGTTTGTCTTGCATGAACACGATTCTGGAAACGATGCAAATGATAAAGTAGATAGTAGTGGGGGAAGCAAGGGTCAGCTTGTTGAAGAAGAGGAAAGAGGGAAAGGAAATGTTGGATTATCAGTTTACTGGAAGTACATCACAACAGCATATGGAGGACTTCTAGTACCCTTTCCATTACTGGCACAGATTCTGTTTCAAATACTTCAAATTGGGAGCAATTATTGGATGGCTTGGGCAACTCCTGTGTCGAAGGATGTGGCACCTCACGTGCAAGGCTCAACACTCATCCTTGTCTATGTTGCTTTGTCAGTTGGAAGTTCGTTCTGCGTTTTTGCCCGGGCCTTACTCATGGTGAGAATCGGGTACAAGACAGCGAATATACTCTTTAACAAGATGCATCTCTGTTTATTTCGTGCCCCCATGTCTTTCTTCGACTCCACCCCCAGTGGGCGAATTCTCAATAGAGTACGTGAAAATGTCTTTTTTGCTCTTAGTAACAGTATTCTGATTCACCTTTCTATATTATAGACTTCAATTTACTTGATTCTGTTGGACTATCGTTAGCTTGAAGAATCTTTTTGACCATCTTTGTTCTTTCGTAGGTATCTGCAGATCAAAATACAGTGGACTTGAACATGGCATCCATAATTGGACAATTTGCTTTTGTCATAATAGAGCTTCTAGGAATTATTGCTGTCATGTCGCAAAGTGCCTGGCAAGTCTTCATTATCTTTATCCTGGTCATTGCTATTTGCATATGGTTGCAGGTAAACTCTGCTGCCACTTCATTGTTCTTCCTATGATCGAATGTTATGTTACAGACCTTGTAATATTTGATCGAATCATGCTCTGAGTATTTTCTGCTATGATGTGCGTGTTTCTGTATCGGCCCCTTGACTCAAAACTATCCCCGGACACTAACATGAATACATATTTTTGGTAGGCTAACTCATCTTTTGCTTTTGCAGCAATATTACATAGCTTCAGCACGAGAACTCGCCCGATTATGTGGGGTGTGCAAAGCTCCAGTTATACAGCACTTCTCAGAGACGCTTTCAGGGTCGAGCACGATCAGAAGTTTTGGTCAGGAAGGCAGATTCCATGACATAAGCATGAGACTGATAGATGGATATTCACGGCCTAAGTTTTACACTGCTGGCGCCCGGGAATGGCTATGCATTCGTTTGGACGTGTTGTCTCTTGTGACTTTTGCCTCTTCGTTGATTTTCCTCGTTGCTATTCCAGAAGGAACCATTAATCCAAGTGAGTTGTTATTACAAGTATATCATATCTGTCAACTTCTTTTGTTCAGACTACAAAATCAGCTAAGTCTTCTCTTCTTTTCTCAATATCTACAGGTCTTGCTGGGCTGGCAGTGACATACGGCCTGAATTTGAATATGCTGCAAGCATTGGTTGTCTGGATTCTTTGCTTCATGGAAAATAGAATCATATCAGTCGAAAGAATCCTTCAGTACACTTCTATTCCAATCGAACCCCCTCTTGTAGTAGAGTCAAACAGGCCACAGAGTCATTGGCCAATTCATGGAGAAGTTAATATCCAAGATCTTCAGGTGATTTTTCACTGGACTTCATAGCTAATTGTCTCGATGATTCGTAGTTTTTGTTAGCTAACCATAATGAGACGTGTGATTATTTGTAGGTTCGATATGCTCCTCACATGCCGTTTGTGCTACGAGGCCTTACATGTACTTTCTCAGGAGGGAAGAAGACTGGAATAGTAGGGAGGACGGGAAGTGGAAAATCGACTCTTATTCAGACCCTCTTCCGCATTGTAGAACCAACCGTCGGACAAATATTGATCGATGGTATCAATATCTCAACTGTTGGACTTCACGATTTACGATCTAGATTAAGCATAATCCCACAGGATCCAACCATGTTTGAGGGCACCATTCGGAGTAACCTGGATCCCCTTGAAGAATACACCGACGAGCAGATATGGGAGGTACCTTAAAGCTTTAAACCAAGCATCCAAGAAAAATTGTCTCTTGATTGGCTTATGTTGATCGATGTTCTTCCTTTGCTTCAGGCTCTTGATAAATGCCAGCTCGGTGATGAGGTCCGGAAAAAGGGGGAGAAGCTCGATTCTGCAGGTTTGCCTCGTTCCCTGCTTTTTGAAGTAGCAAATCATTTTCGTATCCTCAAATCAATCACATAGCAAGTGTGACACCATTCACGTATATTGAATTTGCCATATAAATGGCTCGAATCCGATGAAACACGATCTAGGTTAGAGTTTCCTCTTTACTCATCGAGTTCTTGAATCCTAACCAACATTTCAGTGTCTGAGAATGGGGAGAATTGGAGCGTCGGGCAAAGGCAGCTAGTTTGTCTGGGGCGCGTGCTGCTAAAGAAAAGCCAGGTGCTGGTGCTCGACGAGGCAACTGCATCAGTCGACACCGCAACCGATAACCTGATTCAACAAACGCTCAAGCAGCATTTCAGCGACTCAACAGTGATAACAATCGCACACAGGATAACATCTGTGCTCGACAGCGATGCGGTTTTACTATTAGATAACGGTACGCGCGCCGCCCCTCATTCATATATACGTCGAACTTTCTTGATAGTGACTCGATCATTTCCATGGTTCAGGACTCGTTAAGGAATATGATACTCCGGAAAAGTTGCTGGAGGACAAGTCGTCTTCGTTCGCAAAGCTCGTAGCAGAATATAGCATGAGATCGTCAAGTTCCAGTTCCGAAAATCCTTCGAATGCCCGAGTATGATGAGAAGTATGGAAATTAGGGCGCGATGACGAAGAAAACCTGCCAAAAGTTCCGACGGAAGTGTTGCTCCAGGAGACGAGATCGACAGTCGTTCGTGTGGGAGATGACGAAATTGAGAGAGCTCTCTCTCATCATTTGGGTTATTTTTTATGTTTAATTTTCAGTTTTTAGCGCTGATGCATGTGAGTAGGTATATTTTTACCTTCATAAGGGTAGTTTAGTCAAAAAAAAATTAATTGACATGTAGTAAATTAGTAATAAGTCAATTGAATATAAATATAAATTTTTCTTCAATTTTTCTGTTAATATCAATAAATTCGGTGAATTTTGACTAACGGTATAACTTATTTGTTATATGGAAGCAAACCTCAAAGATACTAAATGTAATTTTTCAAGTCACAAAGGGTCTATATGTGATTATCCAAATCTTAAGGGAAGAGGGTATAATTATCCCGAAATAATATCTTTTTTTTAATTTATTTATTTTTGGGTAAATTACATTTACATCCCCTGAGGTTTGACATAATTACAAATTGACCATTTTGCCTTGAATTTTTTATAAAATTGTAGAAAAATCACCCGAGTCAAATTGCATTATTCCTCCTCTATGTAAAAAACTTAAGAAACCTCTTCCTACACATTGTAGTCCAGAAAAATTTAAGAATTAAATAAAAAATAATTCAGTGCATAAGGTCATTTTGATCAGTTTACTCATAAAAATGAATGGAAATAAGAGATTTATTAGACGATTACAAACCTCAGGGATTTATTTATAATTTCTCAAATAATAAGAGGTATTTGTAATTATGCCAAATCTCAATAAAGCTAATTGTAATTTACCCTTTATTTTTCTAAAAGTTGACTGCCATATCTAAGAGCAACTCATAATGTACAGAGTCTTGGAACTAGTTTCTTCTTTCATTAATTAATTCCCAAATGATGCATTAGTTTTTAATTTTCAATTTTTCTAAACGTATTTTATTAAAAAAATTCGATGAATTTTGATTGATGAACTTATTTGTAGATGAAAATAAATTCAAAAAATACTAAATATAATTTTTTAAATTATAGATAATTTACGTGTAATTAAATCACATATTAAGGAAAGAGTTTAATTATTCATATATTAATATAATTAAGAGGAATATACTAAAATATAATAAACCCATGAACTCTTACAAAGTAAGATAAATTCATATATGTCAACTTAAACCTATGGTCTCACAATTTTTTTTTTAAAACTTCAACTTTAATTTTTTTTCCGTGTATTTGTACGTAAAAATATACTTTAGTTGTTGAAGTACCTGTCAATGGAATTATATACATTTTATTTTTGTTCATTAATTACTCGCAATTCATATACTTCTAATCTTTTACTAGTAATTATTTGTGAAAAATGGCAATAAATATTTTAAAATTTAAATTAAACATAACTTTATAGAATAATTTCTTCACAAAATTTGCATAGCAAAGAACACATAACATTACGTGATATAGTTTAAAACTGTGTTATCATAAAATAACAATAAATTATCAAATTACTAAATGATCGATTGTTTTTTAAAAAACATTACAAAATTATAATAAAAGAAAAATTACTTGGAGTAGGAAATTTACTTGTAAGTCACAGGGCAGCTTGTCCGCATCAATTCATGCTAATTTATTGACCTTGTAAATTATGTTTTATTATCTTATATACATCCCCACAGCATAATAAATAATCAAAAGCTACCTCATTTTTTCCCTACTTTCCACTTATAAAAGCAAATATATAATAATAATAATAATAATAATAATAATAATAATAATAATAAAATAAAATAAAATAAAGATCAACTGAACTATAGCTTCGAAGGAATGAAAAATAATCAAAATGTGTGGGTGAGGCCAATTTATAATTATAGAAAATAAAACAAAGAGTTAATATGTCTAGTTCAGTAGTTAAAATTAACGTACCATGAGCCAATGACGTCTAGCTCAGTTGGTGAAATTGAGGCCCGGGTTTGAACCCCATCAAATGCGTGGGATGTTTTTTTACTGTATAGTATGTGAAGGCATTTCTGCTGCAATCAGTAGGTGTTGTTTGGATGTTGGTCTAATTGTTTAGACTGTTAATCAAGATATAGTTGTTGTAATTATCGTTATTCAAATATTAATATTCGATATGATGGATTGTAACAGATTTATTTCAATATTTAATAATATTTCATCACTTTCACTTAAAAAAGAAAATTAAAGTACCATGAATAAATTCAAGATTATTAATTTGAATCGCAATAAATATATATGTACTTGCCTCATTTAATATGAATTTATTATTCTTGATATTTGTCTAACTTAATCTGATTTGTTTATAATATTAATTTATTATAGTGTGAGTTTACGAAATGGTTTGATGTATTTTTTAAATCGTCGACATGAAATAACTACGTAATCATTGTTACTTTAGTAGAAAAAGTAAAACATAAAGATACTTTATGTCATGATAATCCAATTATGGAGAACAATTTTCAACATCACGTGCTTGTGGGAAGTGGGAAGGAACTCTTCCATTTTGAGAAAAAGTAGCAGACTGTGGACCAGAGTCACGTGCGTCAGGAAATATAATAATTGCAGTATCTCAAGTGGTACCATTTATTACATCAATATTCTTCTACAATTTTGATGCACAAAACTGGGAGTGAAATATTAATAATATGTACAGCACTATTATTTGTATACTGTAATAATATAATGTTATTTATATTTAATTTATATGATATTATTAATTAGAATATGATTATTATAAATATTTTTTATGTATATAATATTATTGATCATAATATTATTATTGTAAATATTTTTGTTAGATATTGATATTTAATATGATTGATTGTAATTAATTTATTTCAATTAATAAAATTTCATCGTTTTTGCTTAAAGAAACAGTGGGAGTGAGATAAACTTCAATTGAAACTTGAAGTTTTGGATTAAAATTCAACAACTCTAACTCAAAGCACGGAGATTGTGTCAATTCAATTAAATGACTATCGGTAAACAATATTTTATTTTCATAATTGCTCCTGAATTTTCCCTAACTTTTTTTTTTTAATTGAATTCATTGTACATATACTATAATTTTAATTAAACTCTAGACCCAATATAAAAATATGAAATTATATATTTTTTTTCAAAAAAAAGAGACAGAAATATTGTACATGCACCCCCTCCAATAATTTTTCATTTACAACTATATCACATGCGTTAGGATTTAGGTAGAAAATCTGACATAAACTTCTAATTATACGCTGCATGCAAGATTCAACATTCCATATAAATTATCGATAATATGGTTACTTTTTTAAAGTCACCAACGACTTCTTTTTATCCAACAAAAAAAAAAGTGTAATAATATTGTATTACAACTACACCTTTTTATTATATATATATATATATATATATTACTTTTATCCTCTTAGAAGTATAACGATATTACTAGGGTATTTTTATTAATAAATTATAGAAAATGTTGAATGAGGGGTAATAATTAAAATTTTATGTGATATATTTTGTCAACGTCAACATGTTCTATTCAAACATAACAAAAATGGTACAATTGTAAACGGAAAATCCTTGAAATAATGCGCAATTGTAATTTCCAAAAAAGTTGAAAAAATAATTTTACATTTTTAGATGGGGTCTAAATATAATAAACTCTTTTTTATTATTGATAATTATAACAACCTCAAATAATAATTTATAACCAACAAAGCTATTATTAAAGTACACTAGAAATTGTGCATGCAATATTTGTACGGATAATTTTTAGTAGTACTTTTATGGCATGCAGTACATACGTACATAATTTTTTGGAATGTTTTTATTTTGTTAAAGCTCATAATTTGTTCCTATATATAAAAATTTGTCATTGCTTAATTTTTTAATTATCAATACACATTATACTCAAATTAAATTAAAACTTAAAACTCTGTACAATATATGGTGTATTGATAACGATGATTATATATACATGCAACACAAATACTAATATGTTATTTATATCCCAATTAACAACAAACTTAAACAAAATATAAAAAAAATATTTATTATTGAGTACATGTAGTTACATGAAATTATTTTTTTAAAAAAACTTAATTGAATAGTTAATTCAATTACATGAACTGAGAAATTAAATGACATTTTTAGTATTATAATAATTTGATATGGTAATATAAAAATTATCACTTTATATCTGTAAACACCCTTATCTTTATAATAGTATAAATAAACCACCTTAAAATCATGAAATTCCAACGTGGCCGTCTAAATTAGGTTTCATGTGTGTATACTTGTTGAGCACACATACGGAATGGCTTGCTGGCCACACCACCTCATACAAAACGATGTCGTTATCCTCCAACTTGCGCGAAATTTCCTCTCCAGATAAAAAAATCCATACCACATTCGTAATGAAGAAGGGTTCAAAAATTTTATGGGAGGTTTTGTGTTTTTCGGTTACGTATGGATTATGTTGGATGTGTGCATTAAAAAAAAGGTTAAAAATAAATATTCCCAATCTTTGAATTATTTTGCATTTTGTCCCTCAACTATTTTTTTTCAACAAGTCACCTCCCAATTTTTATTTTTTTAGCACTTAGCACTTAGCTCTTTTTTCATTCATTGAAACAATATTTATTTTTTAATATCATAATATAAATAATGACCGAAGATCCAATCTAGGAGGTGTAAATGAATCGAGCTTGGCAAAAAATTCAGGCTCGAGCTGAAGCTTGACGAGCTCCAAAATTTTAGGATCAAGCTTGTTTAAATTTTTAATTAATAATAAAATTAAAATTAAAATAATAATTATTTTAAATTATTTATTAATTATGTTATTAAAATATACTATAAGTATATTATAAATATTATAAATTAAAATATATTATAAATATTTTATTTGTTAACTTGATATACTATAATACGTATAGTTAAATATATAAAAATATTTAAAAATAAAAATATTAAAAAATAGAAAAAAGCTCACGAGTTCGAATAGAAATATGTTGGCTCGAGCTCGAAAATGTTCGAGCTCGAGTTGAGCTTTAGTCAAACCAGCTGACACGTTGTGAAATTATTTAATTTAAATATTTTAAAATATTATATATATAAACCAATAAATCACATTACGGAAAAATATATATAACAAAATATGTATACTTTGTTATATTTTAAAATCTCATATTTTAAAATATATTATATATATAAATCAACAAATCACATTACAGAAAAATAAAGAGAGAGACAAAGAAAGAAAAGAATATTCGATGGGTATTATTGGCATAACAAAAAATTGGTGTCGCGACGTAAGTAATTGATTTTTGTGAGTAAAATTTGGATTTTTTTATATACTAACCGTTGTGGTAACGGCTCCAAGTGCATATAATAAATGACCTTTTACACTTTAAAATATATTATAAATAAAAATATAATATATAAAACTATACATAACATTAAAAAAAATAGAAAGAAAAAAAGAAGAAAAATTAAGAATTTTATTGACACATAAAAAAATTAATGCAGTGGCATCGTAGATCTTACACTTTGTTTGGTTTCATTTCCTACATGTTTTTGAAACACTGAGAAAACAAAACCAAACATGATATTACTCAAAATACCTTTATTGGGTGTTTTGGCACGTTCTCCCATATATACATACATCCACCTACAAATAAACAATTATTATTATATATATATACATTTATAAAAATATATAAAAGAAACATGATTTGACAATGAATAGTATTTTTTGTCTCCTAATATACAACACAATACATATAAAAAAACAAATATTACTATATACATATATAAAAATATATAAAAGAGACATGATTTGACAATAAACAATATTTTTTGTCTCCCACTATATAACATAATACATACAATATATTTTTACACTATTTAAAATTAACTCCAAAAACAAATCCAAACATGCACTGTATTTGTAACACACACTTATTTATCTCTAGTTTTCTCTCTATCTCCACGAATCAAAACAAAACAAACTAAAAACAAAACCAAACATTATGTTAATTTTTTAGTGAATTTTGTTTTTTAACTTAGTACTGATGAACGATTATTTTTTATTTAGCGTAAAACAAAAAATTAGATATAGGATGTTGAGAATCCGTGCACCTGCAAAGATCTCAGATATATCTATCTAATGGCCCGCGCCGCTCGTGTAATCCACAGACGCTGCTATCTCCGTCAAACCAGTACGAGTCTTGCCCACTACGTATTCTCCTGCCCAAGGAAATGGAAATCCCCTTTCTTTGACTTTTCCTCTGTTAATGGAGCCAAGACTGTTGAACTCCAATTCAAGAAACTAAAGAAAAAAAAAAAAAGAAAGAGAAAAAGGTCGATTCTTTATTCATAGAATATTTTGATCTCTTCTTCATCAGTATCAGTAGTATATAAATACCCTTTTACCGAGGTTTCTTCCTTCACTACACACTACCACGCTTGACTTCTCCCAAACATGGAATTTCTTCACAGTACTTCATCTTCCTTCTTGACGGGTATGTCTGATTTTCTTTCTCAGTCCCGCTCTTTTTCTTTTGAAAACATGGGCGGTGATTCTCTCCTTAACCCAGTTTTCTTGCGTTTCTTCACCGCCTCTTTGCACCTGGTTTTGTTGGTTGTCGTCTTCTTTTCATGGGTTTACAAGAAATTTAGAAGCAATGGGGATGAAAGCAAGAAACACAATGTCAGGCACGTTAGTGTTGTGTACCACAGGCAGACTCTGTTTTCCTGTTTGGGTCTTGCATTCTTTAATCTCATTTTATCCGTATTGAACCTCTTTTATTGGTATAGAAATGGTTGGTCTGACGAAAAGATTCTGACTTTATTGGATTTGGGGGTGAGAACACTAGCTTGGTTAGCTCTTTATCTTTTCTTGCAATTCCATTTCTTGAATTCGCGGGAAACCAAGTACCCGCTTGCTTTGAGGCTTTGGTGGGTGCTTTTCTTCTCCATATCTTGTTATTGCCTTGTAATAGACTTTCTCTATTACAAGAAACACCAGATTTTGTCAACTCTGTTTTGGGTTTCTGATGTTGTTTCCTCGGTAATGGGTTTAGTTTTCTCTTATATTGGGTTTCTGGGTAAGAAAAGGGATGAAGACACCACTCTTCAGGAACCCCTTTTGAATGGTAGTGATGCTAATGTTAGAGAGTCTGACAAACCTCTCAAAGGGGATGAGACTGTGACTCCTTATGCTACAGCTGGTATATTGAGTCTCTTTACTTTCTCATGGGTCGGTCCTTTGATATCCCTTGGGTACAAGAAAACGCTGAACCTTGAGGATGTTCCTCAGCTTGACAATCCTGATACTGCTAGTGGGGCATTTCCGATTTTGAACGGTAAGCTGGAGTCTTATCGTGGAGGAAGTAACAGAATCACGACAAACATGCTGGCGAAGGGATTAATTTTCACCACCTGGAGGGAAATTGTTGTTTCTGCTGTCTACGTGCTTGTATACACAGTGGCTTCTTATGTTGGTCCCTTCCTCATCGACGATTTCGTTCAATACTTAAATGGACACAGGAATTTTGAAAATGAGGGCTATGTGTTAGTTTCTGCTTTTTTCATTGCAAAGTTGTTCGAGTGTTTGGCACAGAGACATTGGTTTTTTAAGGTGCAGCAGGCTGGATATAGGGCGAGGGCGGCGTTGGTTGCCAAAATCTATAACAAGGGATTGACTCTTTCGTGCCAATCGAAGCAAGGGCAAACAACAGGGGAAATTATAAATTACATGTCAGTTGATGCTGAGAGGATAGGTGACTTCGGTTGGTATATGCATGATCCATGGATGGTTGTTCTACAGGTTATCCTGGCATTGGCAATCTTATATAGAGATCTTGGGCTTGCTTCAGTAGCTGCACTTGTTGCTACTGTCTTGGTGATGTTAGCAAATATTCCACTGGGAAAAATGCAGGAGAAATTTCAGGATGAGCTAATGAAATCTAAAGACAAAAGAATGAAGGCGACCTCTGAAGTCTTGAGGAATATGAGAATTCTCAAACTTCAGGCTTGGGAGTTGAAGTTCCTCTCTAAAATTATGGATCTTAGGAATGCTGAGACAAGTTGGTTGAAAAAATATCTTTATACTTTAGCTGTCAGTACGTTTGTCTTTTGGGGTGCTCCTACATTTGTGTCTGTGGTGACTTTTGGTGCTTGTATGCTAATGGGAATCCCACTTGAGTCAGGGAAGATACTGTCCGCGCTTGCAACCTTTAGAATTCTTCAAGAGCCTATCTATAACCTCCCTGATACAATATCCATGATTGTTCAGACTAAGGTTTCTCTTGATCGAATTGCATCATTTCTTTCTCTTGACGACCTGCCACCAGATGTAATAGAGAAACTTCCGGCTAATAGTTCTGATACAGATGTTGAGGTAATCAATGGAAACTTTTCCTGGGATGTATCATCTCCTAGTCCTACACTGAAAGATATTAATTTAAGGGTATCTCAAGGAATGAGGGTTGCGATTTGTGGCACAGTTGGTTCTGGCAAGTCAAGCTTACTTTCTTGTATTTTGGGGGAAATGCCAAAAATATCTGGGGTTATTAGGATCTCTGGAACAAAGGCCTATGTCGCTCAGTCACCTTGGATACAAAGTGGAAAGATTGAAGAAAATATACTGTTTGGTAAGGAGATGGACAGACAACGGTATGACAGGGTCCTGGAAGCATGTTCACTGAAGAAAGACCTGGAAATTCTCTCATTTGGGGATCAGACTGTTATTGGCGAGAGGGGAATCAACTTAAGTGGTGGACAGAAGCAGAGGATACAGATTGCACGTGCACTCTACCAAGATGCCGACATTTATTTGTTTGACGATCCGTTTAGTGCAGTGGATGCACACACAGGAACTCATCTTTTTAATGTAAGCACTGATTCTCCTTGTTTCGCTATCATATATGCTGTATGACGACTTGTCTTTACATGACTGCAATTGTTGATCCCGTTCTCAGTTCCCTTTTTGTGCATTTTTAAATCCAATTGTCTATCATGTTCTCACATTTGTTTCTAATGACAGGAATGCATTCTGGGGCTTCTGGATTCCAAAACTGTTATCTATGTTACGCACCAAGTGGAGTTTCTGCCTGCTGCAGACCTTATTTTGGTGAGCACTTCGTCTCTGAATTGTTGTATTCACCATGCAAACCTCAATCCAGTAACATGAACCTAATTTTTTAATCATCAGGTCATGAAAGATGGAAAAATTAAACAAGCTGGCAAGTACAGTGACATTCTGAAATCGGGAAGTGACTTCATGGAACTTGTTGGTGCTCACGAGGAGGCTTTATCAGCTCTGGATTCCATTGATGCTGGGAGAGCAGCTAGTGGCGAGGAGAATTCTCGAAATGCTCAGTCTGTTTTGGAAGAACAGGATTCTCGAAATGGTGGAAATGATAAAGTAGATAATAGCGGGGAAACAAAGGGTCAGCTTGTTGAAGAAGAAGAAAGAGAGAAAGGAACTGTTGGATTATCCGTTTACTGGAAATACATCAGAACAGCATATGGAGGTCTTCTAGCCCCCTTTCCATTGCTGGCGCAGGTTCTCTTTCAAATACTTCAAATTGGAAGCAATTATTGGATGGCTTGGGCAACGCCTGTGTCAAAGGATGTGGCACCTCGCATTCAAGGCTCGACGCTCATCGTTGTCTATGTTGCTTTGTCAGTTGGAAGTTCTTTCTGTATTTTTGCCCGGGCATTATTCATTGTGACAATTGGGTACAAGACAGCAAATATTCTCTTTAACAAGATGCATCTGTGCATATTTCGTGCCCCCATGTCTTTCTTCGACTCCACCCCCAGTGGACGAATTCTCAATAGAGTACGTGAACATTGTTTGTCTTTTTTGCTCCTAGAACCTACTTTTCCTTTTCTGGTTCACCTTTTTATATTATAGACTTCAATTTTCTTGATCTTTTGAACATTTAGTAGCTTCAAGAATGTTTTTGACAATCTTTGTTCTTTTACAGGCATCGACAGACCAAAGTACAGTGGATTTAAACATGGCATCCATCATTGGGCTATTTGCTTTTGCCATTATACAGCTTTTAGGAATTGTTGCTGTCATGTCGCTAATTGCCTGGCAGGTCTTCATTATCTTTATTCCTGTGATTGCTATTTGCATATGGCTGCAGGTAAACTATAGCGCCAATTCACCGCTCTTCCTATAATTGAATGTTATTTGGCAACCTTGTGAATATTGGATTAAATCATACTTAAGTATTTTCTGCTTGTTTCCGTGTCTGCCTTGACTGGACAGTATATTTTCATTTCCCATCTTGTGCGGACACTACCATGACTCTGCCTACATATTTGTGGTTGGCTAACTCAACTTTTTCCTCTGCAGCGATATTACATAGCTTCAGCCCGAGAACTTGCCCGATTATGTGGGGTGTGCAAAGCTCCAGTTATACAGCACTTCTCGGAGACGCTTTCAGGGTCGAGCACGATCAGAAGTTTTGATCAGGAACACAGATTCCGTGACATAAGCATGAGATTAATAGATGGATATTCACGGCCAAAATTTTATACTTCTGGTGCCATGGAATGGCTATGCATTCGTTTGGATGTGTTGTCTCTTGTGACTTTTGCCTTTTCGTTGATTTTCTTGATTGCTATTCCAGAAGGAACTATTGATCCAAGTGAGTGTTAACGACATGTATATCATATTTGTCAATTTCTGCTCTAGAATAATGAGTCTGTCGAGACCATAGAAGCGGCTAAGTCTTTTTCTTCGTTTCTCAATATCTACAGGTGTTGCTGGGTTAGCGGTGACATACGGCCTTAATTTAAACATGTTGCAAGCGTGGGTTGTCTGGAATCTTTGCTTCATGGAAAATAGAATCATATCAGTTGAGAGAATACTTCAGTACACGTCTATTCCAATCGAACCCCCTCTTGTAGTAGAGTCGAACAGGCCAGAGAGTCATTGGCCAGTACATGGAGAAGTTAATATCCAAGATCTTCAGGTGATTTTCCATTGGATTTCATTCAAATAGTTTATTTCAATGATCGACTGTTTTAGCTGCTGACTAAAAAGGGATACGTACTTTTTTGCAGGTTCGATATGCTCCTCACATGCCGTTTGTGTTACGGGGCCTTACATGTACTTTCTTAGGAGGGAAGAAGACTGGAATAGTTGGAAGGACAGGAAGTGGTAAATCGACTCTTATTCAGACCCTCTTCCGCATTGTTGATCCAACCGTTGGACAAATATTGATCGATGGAGTCAACATCTCATCTATTGGACTTCATGATTTACGATCTAGATTAAGCATTATCCCACAGGATCCAACCATGTTTGAGGGAACCGTTCGGAGTAACCTGGATCCCCTTGAAGAATACACCGACGAGCAGATATGGGAGGTGTGTTAAGGCTTAATTGTAGCATCCAGAAAGAAATGTTCTCTTTTTATTGAACGCACGTTGATTAGTTTTCTTCCTTTGCTTCAGGCTCTTGATAAATGCCAGCTTGGTGACGAGGTCCGGAAAAAGGCAGGGAAGCTCGATTCTGCAGGTTTGCCTCGTTTTCTGGTTTCTCCAATTCCAAATTATTTCAGTACAAACGGCGTTTACTAACCACGTTCTTGAACTTTAACCATCGTTTCAGTATCCGAGAACGGAGAGAATTGGAGCGTCGGTCAACGTCAACTGGTTTGCCTCGGGCGAGTTCTACTCAAGAAAAGCAAGGTTCTGGTGCTTGACGAGGCAACTGCATCAGTCGACACTGCAACTGATAACCTGATTCAACAAACCCTCAAGCAGCATTTCAGTGACTCAACCGTGATAACAATCGCACACAGGATAACGTCTGTGCTCGACAGTGATATGGTTTTACTATTAGATAACGGTACGTTCACCACCCCACATTCATACGACAAATTTTCTTGATATTCACATGGTTACATCGGTCCTCATTCGATTATTCCATGGCTCAGGCCTTCTTAGGGAATATGATTCTCCAGAAAAGTTGCTGGAGGACAAGTCGTCTTCATTCACAAAGCTCGTAGCCGAATACAGCATGAGATCAAGTTCCAGTTTCGAAAATCTTTCTAACGCCCGTGTATGAGAACTACAGGTTATATAACTTTCAAACGACAACGATGATGACGAAAACCTGGCAAAAATTCCATGTAAAGTCGAACCCTGTGGCTCCAGGAGACGACATTCGTTCGTGTGGCAGACGACTTCGTTACACCTTGATTTGCATAAATAAACAGCAGATTCAACAAGTTTTGGCTGCAAAGTTGTAATTCTATCATCGTTTCATGTACACTATTTCTACAATAAAGTTGAATGAGTTTCTGAAACTAATCTGCAGTTGATGAATTTGTGAAACTACTCCCATCAACATGTAAAATTACCATGCATACTTGTAGTAAAAGTGATGTTCATAGGTTTCTTGTAACTATACAAACAAGTTTTTCCATTTTTTTATAAAAATAAATCGAATAAAATGCAATATTTTTATGGAACGATAGGGATCGAAGTGTATATAAGTAGTAATATGATAAAATTAGAGCAATTATATCTATATTTTATTTATGTTTTAGTAAGCTTAGAATAGTTGAGATAAATACATTAAATATTTATACTATTTTTTGTTTAATTTTCTTGAATTCATATAGTTGAGTTACTAGGTAATAATTTTTAATTAATAGTTTTCACTCATAATTACAATACGTTTATAATATCATTAGGAATATCGTCTTCTGTATGATTCCATAATTACTAGGTGGATTTTGTTCTGTAAATGAGATGTTTCCAATTTTTTCACAAAACTATATGAAATACTATACAAATCACAAATTTTTAAAGTATCAATTGTCTACTTTGAACGATGAATTTGTTACTGCGTTCGTAAATTTTTATTTCGTTATAGCGAGTATTTTTTTTTAGAAAAAAGAAAAAGAAAAAACGAGTTATTATAGAACAAATAAAGTTATGTAAATCAAAAGTAAAATTGTAACAAAAAAGAATTAAAATACTGAAAAATAAATTATACTTCAAAATACTTAAAAAAAAAAAAAGGAGTCCTAAGCCTAACTCTTCAGGCCTACAAAAAAGAGAGCCAAACAGAGCATATTCAAAACGGCCGCTGGACGAAGGACTCTTGTGCTCCATTGATCGCTCCGTTAAATCAGTCTCGGCCACCACCTTTACCCAGTCACTGTGATCACTCTTCTTCTCCTCCATTAATGGCGACGGCCCAACACCAACTTTTGTAGAAATCCAGGTTTTCGTCAACCAACAAGAAGCCATTTTTCTCTTTTGTCTCCTAGTAAAATCTTACTAGGAGACAATTGGTTTTCTTCGTTCGGCACCAGGATACGTGATTACTAGAGCAAACCCGATTGACTTCCCGCCAAAGATATTCTTGATTCAAACAGAACAACAGAAGCTGTTGAAATTATGGCATCATTCTTCTTGACGGGTCTATAGAGTAGACTGTGTGTGTGTGTTTTTTTTTTCAGTCTTCGGGTGGACTGCTTTGGTTTGAGACGATGGCCAGTCATTTTCTCCTGAACCCGACTTTGTTGCGTTTGTTCACGGGCTCTTTGCATCTGATTTTGTTGCTTGGCGCGATCATATCATGGGTTTGCAAGAAAATTAGAGGCAATGGTGATGAAGGCCGAAAACAGAGTGTTAGGCACACGAGGCTCTTGTTTTACAGACCAACCCTGTATTCCTGTTTGAGTCTTTCATTGTTTAATCTCGCATTATGCGTATTTTACTGCTTTTATTGGTATACCAACGGTTGGTCTGATGAAAAGATTGTGATTTTGGTGGATTTGGGAGTGAAAACAGTAGCTTGGTTTTATCTCTCACGTTTCTTGAAAAACCAGCTTCTGACTGCAAGTGAAAGGAAGTACCCAGTTGTTTTGAGAGTTTGGTGGGGGCTTTTCGTCGTAGTGTCTTGTTATTGCCTGGTAATGGACTGCTTTTATTACAAGAAGTACCAAACGTTGTCAACTCTGTTTTGGGCATCTGATATTGTTTCTTTGGTAATGGGTTTGGTCCTCTGTTATTTTGGGTTTCATGGAGGCGGTGAAGCTACCGTTCTTGAAGAACCGCTGTTGAATGGTAGTCATGGGAATGGTAGAGAATCCAATGAGGTTTCCAGAGGGGAAGAAACAGTGACCCCTTTTGAAAGTGCTGGTATTTTTAGTACCCTTACATTCTCTTGGGTGAGTCCTCTGGTTTCTCTTGGCTATAAAAGAAGACTTGACTTAGAGGATATTCCTCAGCTTTCGACTTTCGATACTGTTAGAACTACGTATCCAATTTTCAATGATAAGTTGGAGTCTGGTAGAGAGAAAGACAATAGAGTCACTGCAACTATGCTTGCAAAGGCATTGATCTATTCCACCCGATGGGAGATTGGAACTTCTGCTATCTGCGTGATTATATTTACGTTGGCTTCGTATGTTGGTCCTTACCTTATTGATGACTTTGTTCAATATTTAAATGGTCATCAGGATGTCCCGAACGAGGGCTATATATTAGTTTCTGTGTTTACTATTGCAAAGGTTTTGCAGTGCTTGGCACAGAGACAATATTATCTTAAGGTGCAACAGGCTGGATATAGGGCAAGGGCAGCACTGGTTTCTAAAATCTATAACAAGGGCTTAAGTCTTTCTTCTCAATCTAAGAAGGGACGTACCACTGGAGAAATTATTAATTTTATGGCTGTTGATGCTGAGAGGATAGGTGACTTTTCTTGGTATGTGCATGATCCATGGACGATCATTCTAGATGTTGGCTTGGCATTAGCGATCTTATATAGAACTCTTAGACTTGCTTCACTAGCTACACTTGTTGCGACTGTTCTAGTGATGTTAGTAAATATTCCACTGGGGAAACTGGAGAAGAAGTTTCAGGACAAGCTTATGAAATCTAAAGACGAACGGATGAAATCAACGACTGAAGTCTTGAAAAACATGAGAATTCTAAAGCTTCAGGCTTGGGAGATGAAATTTCTGTCCAAAATCATTGAGCTTAGGAATGCTGAGGCTGGATGGTTGAGAAAATATCTCTACACTACAGCTGTAATTGCGTTTGTCTTTTGGGGTACCCCTGCATTTGTGTCTGTGTCGACTTTTGGTGCTTGTATGCTAATGGGAATCCCATTAGAGTCTGGAAAGATACTATCTGCACTTGCAACCTTTAGAACTCTTCAAGAGCCTATCTACAGCCTTCCTGGTTTGATATCCATGATTGTTCAGACTAAGGTTTCGCTTGATCGAGTTGCATCATTCCTTTCCTTGGATGACTTGCAGCCAGATGTTGTAGAGAAGCTTCCAGTTAGTACTTCTGAGATAGCATTAGAGATAACCGATGGGAACTTCGTCTGGGATGTATCATCTCCTACACCAACATTAGAGGATATTAATTTTAAAGTGTCTCGTGGGATGAGGGTTGCCATTTGTGGCACAGTTGGTTCAGGCAAATCGAGCTTACTGTCCTGTATCTTGGGGGAGATGCAGAAACTATCTGGAACTGTTAGGGTCAGTGGAACAAAGGCTTACGTTGCTCAGTCACCCTGGATACGGGGTGGAACAATTGAAGAGAATATATTGTTTTGTAAGGAAATGGACAGAGAAAGGTATAACAGGGTCCTAGATGGATGCTCACTGAGGAAAGACATGGAGATTCTTGCATTTGGTGATCAAACAATTATTGGTGAGAGAGGAATCAACTTGAGCGGTGGCCAGAAGCAGAGAGTACAGATTGCACGTGCTCTATACCAAGATGCTGACATATATCTATTTGATGATCCGTTTAGTGCAGTAGATGCACACACAGGAAGTCATCTGTTTAATGTAAGCACCATACCTCCTTGTTGCTAGTATTATTATGCCGTGCCTTAATGTCTCATGCATAATCTTGTTCATTCCTTCTTACTTCCTTGGATCTATTGATTAGAGAAATATGTCTTAACATGTCCCGTATTTTATTCTTCCAATGGCAGGAGTGTATCTTGGGTCTGTTGGACTCAAAAACCGTTATCTATGTCACTCATCAAGTGGAGTTCTTACCAGCTGCAAACCTTATTTTGGTGAGGTTTCCATGTCTATTTCGTTTATTGCTCGCTAATCCTCCATCCAGGTCACATAAACGTAATCTTTTTCCATCAGGTTATGAAAGATGGAAAAATTAACCAAATCGGCAAGTATGGAGATATTTTAAAATCCGGAAGTGATTTCAAGAAGCTTGTTGGTGCACATGAGGAAGCTATGTCAGCAATTGATTCAACTGATGTGAGGAAATCAGCAAGTCCTGAGGGAAGTAGTGATGCATATGCTAAGAAACTTCCAGAAGAACAGGGATCTCATGATGGTAATAATGTAGATAATTCTAGGGAGAAAAGTGGGCAGCTTGTCCAAGAAGAAGAAAGAGAGGAAGGAAGAGTCGGATTTTCTGTTTACTGGAGTTATCTCACAACAGCATATAGAGGACTTCTTGTACCCTTTATCTTGCTGGCACAGTCTCTTTTTCAGCTACTTCAAATTGGAAGCAATTATTGGTTGGCTTCGGCAACCCCTGTGTCTACAGACATGGCACCTCCTGTTGCAAGCTCTACTCTTATGCTTGTCTACATTGCTTTGGCAATCGGAAGCTCTTTTTGCATTTTGGCCCGAGCCTTGCTCCTTGTGACAGCTAGCTTCAAGACAACAACAATACTCTTTCAAAGAATGCATCTATCTATATTCCGTGCCCCCATGTCTTTCTTTGATTCCACCCCAAGTAGCAGAATTCTCAACAGAGTAAGAAACTCCGGTTTTGCTTGTTTGCTCATTCGTTCGGTTTTTTTTTTTGTTTTTTTTTTGCTTTTGACGATTTCAAAGTTATCAATGCATACAAGGATGCTATGTAGCTTCAAAGTTAACCAAGCTTGTTCTGCCACAGGCATCTACCGATCAAAGTACAGTGGATTTGGACCTTGCATATCTAGTTGGGCAATTCGCTTTTGCCATAATACAGCTTCTCGGAATTATTGGGGTTGTGTCACAAGTTGCATGGCAGGTCTTTTTCATTTTTATTCCAGTCCTAGCTATCTGCATATGGTTAGAGGTATGCTTATAGTCTTCTCAATTAAAATACTGAATGTGATTCTGTAGTCTTGTAAGTTCATATAACATAATTAGTCATGCAAAAGTATCTTTTATCAGAAAAGCTGTGTAACTCAGCATTGTCTCTTCTGCAGCAATATTATGTACCGTCAGGACGAGAACTGGCTCGACTATGTGGGCTGTACAAAGCTCCAGTATTGCAACACTTTTCTGAGACACTCTCAGGGGCAGAAACAATTAGAAGTTTCGATCAAGAATCCAACTTCCGTGATCTAAGCATGAAACTGATAGATGGATATGCTCGGCCAAGGTTCCATGGTGCTGCTGCAATGGAGTGGCTGTCACTTCGCGTGGATATGTTGTCTCTTTTAACTTTTGCTTTTGCATTAGGTATCTTGATCTCTTTACCAAAAGGAGCAGTAGATCCAAGTAAGTGCATTACAAGTTTGTCGCGCGCTGAATTTCTTGAAAACTACAAACACAACCAACTGTTTATCTTCTTTTCTTCAATTTCTCGTGCAGGTATTGCTGGTTTAGCAGTGACGTATGGGCTTAGTTTAAATGCTTTACAGTCATGGATCGTTTGGACTCTTTCCAACATGGAAACGAGGATCATATCTGTTGAAAGAATACTTCAGTATTCTTCGATTCCAAGCGAACCACCTCTTGTCGTAGAATCAAATAGGCCACAAAGTCATTGGCCAACACATGGAGAAGTTACTATACAAGATCTTCAGGTGGGTTTTTTTCTGTTAAACTTACATTTCCCCTCATGTTAGATTATTGTTGGCATTTGTAAAAGGATTCAAGTATTATTTATAGGTCCGATATGCTCCACACATGCCACTAGTGTTACGAGGCCTTACATGTACTTTCTTCGGAGAGAAGAAGACTGGAATTGTAGGGAGGACAGGAAGTGGTAAATCGACACTTATCCAGACCCTCTTCCGCATTGTTGAACCATCTGGTGGACAAGTATTGATCGATGGTATCAATATCTTGTCTATTGGACTGCATGATTTACGATCAAGATTGAGCATAATTCCTCAGGAACCAACCATGTTTGAGGGAACAATTAGAAGTAACCTCGACCCTCTTGAAGAGTACACAGACGAACAGATATGGGAGGTAGGTCCACAAACAAATGAACCATTCATCGTTTGATTGAAGGAAACAGTCTCTCTTGAACACTTTACTGAATATTCTTCTTGGCTTTAGGCTCTTGATAAATGCCAGCTTGGAGACAAAGTTCGGGAGAAGGCGGGCAAGCTCGATTCTTCAGGTTTACATCATTGACCATTTGATGCATTACAAGTTTCTCTAACTCCTTTAATAGTTTTCACAGTCTCCCTTTTTCTAAATTCCAAATAAACCTCTCAGTCTCTGAGAATGGAGAAAACTGGAGTGTTGGCCAAAGGCAGCTAGTCTGTCTAGGCCGCGTGCTGCTGAAGAAAAGCAAGATTTTGGTGCTCGATGAGGCCACAGCATCAGTCGACACAGCAACTGATAACCTCATTCAACAAACGCTGAAACAACACTTCTCGGACTCCACAGTCATAACAATCGCACACAGGATAACGTCTGTTCTTGACAGCGCTATGGTCTTATTATTAGACAACGGTATGCAAGAACCCTTGTCTTGTTAGTACCAAAATCTTTACTTTCATCCTGCAACTTTCTTGATACTTACTATGTTCTTCCTCCTGTGCAGGACGTCTTAAGGAATATGATTCTCCGGATAAGTTGCTCGAGGACAAGTCGTCCCTGTTTGCAAAGCTCGTCGCAGAATACAGCATGAGATCAAGTAGTTCTAGATAGGATCTAAAGAAGCTGATGCAGCAGGTTTTGAGTCAGTACATAGAAACTACTCAATGTGGTATGAGCTCCTTGATGGGTTCATGTTTAGTTTCAGATATTTGAGCTAAGTTTTTTGAGTATAAGATAAGATATTAGACATGAATGCAAGGGATTGGACAGGTTCCCCCTGCATTTGGAACTGGCATCTCCAGCCTACCACTTAGTGTAAGAGGAAAGGTTCCTAATTTGCTTGAATTTAATCAAAATTGTTTCCACTATGCACTATAAAAGGGTAAATAACACTTTTGGTCCCTACATTTAGTGTAGTGGTATCACATTACTCGCCCTACAATTCCGTTAGTTTTAATGGATTTTTAACGATGATGACAACATTTTGTTGGAATCTTCCATTTGTTTCCAATTTATTTTGGCAATATGTTAGTTTTAATGGAACTTTAACGACGAGGACCACATTTGATGAAATTTCAAAATGTGGGGATTAAATGTGATGAGTTTGAAACTTGAGGGACCAAATCCGAATAAGTGGTATAGTTGAGGGATTAAAAGTGATATTTTCCCATATAAAACTACAACACTAGTAAAATTTTGGACAAATTTCGGTATCATCCCAATATTTTACATTATTAGCAAAATTGCCCATCAAATTTTGAAATTGGCCAATTTCACCCCTCCAAGTATTTTTTGGGATGCCATATTTCAGATGAGATTAGGTTAATATATTTTATCGGGTAAATTACATTTTGTTATTCGAATTATGCCCGTTTTTACACTATCATCTAAACTTTTTTCTTTCTTTGTTTCAACTTACCATTTCAACTTTGCAAAATATGCAATTTACCATATATAATCGCTTTTTGGTGAATTTTTATGATGGATAAAATATCACATGCGGCGCACACATGACTTACCTTTAAATATCACATATGCACTGCATGTGATATTTTTATGGCAAAAAAATTGATTAAAGAAAACGGCCATATATTATAACTTTCAAATTTTCATACTTGAGACTATAAGTTAACACAAAAAATATTACATAACAAAGTGTAACAACAAACATATTCGGATTCAAAATGTAATTTAACCTATTTTATATAGAAACAAAAAAGAAAGGGGGAAAATAAAACAAATTAAAAGCAGGAGGGGTATATCCGTCATTTTAAGGTGGCAACTTGCCGGTGTACTTCCATTTGAGCAAAAGAAAAAGAGGAAAAAATCCAAAGAGGTGGCAGAGGCTCTCGGACAACAACATACCACGATGAGCTTCTCAGCTGCTAGATTTCACCTCTTCAAGCTCAGGAAAAAGCCCTAGCTTCCTCCCTGCCCCCAATTCTCCAACAAAATTGCATCTTTATAATTTTTTCGATTTAATTTCAATTTATTGTACAATTATTTCATGGATGCAGCAGCGGCCGCCGCCGCATCTGAAACCCCAATCTTCAATCGATCTACTTTCATTAGCGGTTCTAATCCGTCGTTCCTCTTTCTTCGGAATCCTCTATTGAAATTATCCCCCAAATTCCCCCCTAGAAATCTTCGCTGCACCACCTATTGTACCCCGCCGCACAACTCCCCGATCTTTTTCTTCAACTCAAATAAAAGAGCGCCCTTTCACTTACATTCTGTTAGGACAAGTTGTTATGAGAATGATGATAATGGTATTAATAATGTGTTGAGGGCAACGAATATTGGCGAGGTTTCGTTGAGGAGAGGGCTGCCGATTGTCGCCGCGGCGATTGGGGTGGTTGTAATATTAAGTTGCCGGAAGGCGTTGGCTGTGGAGGGTGTTATTACTGCAGGATGTGGGGTTTGGGAGCGGAGTTTGTTGGCGTTGAGGAGCTCATGGCCAAAGGTTTTGCAGGTATTGACGGTTTTCAAAGAGCAGGGTTTAGTTCTTGCGGCCTTGTTAGGGCTATCAGCTTTCTTCTCCATGGCAGAGACCTCCATTACCACTCTTTGGCCTTGGAAGGTATTGAGGAATTATAATCGGGATATTTGTATTTGTGGATAGTCAGGGTACTTTTTGTATATTTCAGGTTATGGAGTTGCAGAATGTTGCATTATCAGCTGGTTGATTTAATTTTTATTTTGCGATTATGAGTGCATCTCTTCATGCTGTATTAAAGAGAGTCTAATGATGACATACACATTTTCTTTGTCCATCCTCAATTAGTAAATTGCTGCAAAAAATAAAATAAAATAAAAATTGCCAATCTTTTTCTTTTCCGCCCACGAAATTACTATTTACTGCTGAGTTGGAAGGTAGCAACCAGGACAAACCCATGTTGAACCTTCACAGAACATGGCTACTTTTGTTTTATTTTACCTTTCAGGGTTTGGAACCTATATTTCTGCCTGTGTTATCAGAAGTTAAGAAGGTTTTCTAACATGAATGTTGTCCATTTGGAGCGACTTAGCTCTTTTTTGGGTCTATGGCTTTTAAAATATCTTGTGAAGCTCCAAATAATTTGTTTGTTACTGAAAATTAGAGAACATGCCTATTCCAGATTGACAATCATTAAATTTTGCTCTTCTCTAATTTTTCATAGTCTCCAAGTTGTGGTATTGTATTATTGTGATATAATGGAAGCATGGATGGTGTAGTTGCTAGGGAAGTAACCAGTTTGTGATCAAATATAGTTTCTTGAGCATGACAATCGTCCTTATTGCATTGTGTTACGGACTTATGGTTTGGGTGTAATTGACTTACAAAAATAACCTCTGCTGCTTTTTTGGAAAATTAACATATGTTTTTGGTATCTGTTTCTCTTCTTTCCCCTGAAAGTATAAATAATCATTATGCTAAATGCAGGTGAGGGAACTGGCTGAGAAAGAATCTGAGAATGGTGTGTTCAAAATGCTACGGAATGATGTTACTCGATTTCTGACAACAATCCTCATTGGCACCACGTACTGTTCTTTTGTTGAATTGACTAGCTTTTGTTTTCTTTTATTTTTTTGAATGTGAACGTGTTTTCTTATTGTAGATATTTTAAATGCTCAGAGTGGTGAATATTGGTGCTACAGCATTGGTTACTGAAGCTGCAACAGCAATATTTGGTGAAGCTGGTGTCAGTGCAGCTACTGGAGTTATGACGGTATGTTTTGAGTTTCGTTTTAACTTTTATGTCGTCAATGTTCGAGTTTGTAGACCTGTTTGTTTTGCTTTACTTCGTTAGTATAATGGTCAAGTCCCTAGAAGTTCTTCTGAAAATTTTCTCTTCTAATGTGAATGTTCACTATTTCTGATAGATGATATCTTAGGGAAATTTGGAGGCAAATGCAACACGGAGAATTGATTTTTCGATGAAAATGTGTACCATTTCTTTAAATTACTGACTTCATTTCTGATCTTAACTATTATTATTCAAATGAATTTCCAATTTTCTAGAAAAATATAAATCTATTTTAATCATGTTAGGAGTAATGCCTTAAGAACGCAACTATTCTGTTTATATTTCGAAAATATTTGGGGAATCTGGACTTAAAAGTCTGGTGATATATTTCGTTATGTTTACTTGAATGACATGTTAGTCTGAATTTTTTTCTCTAACAAAAAACTTCATAAGTTTGAATATCTTTCCATAAGGAGTCTTGTCTGCGAAAAGAACTGTCTTCTCCAATGTCATTATTTCTGTTTGTCTTTATTTCTATGCTATCTGTGCTAATGTTCTCGAGCTCTTCATATTCATTTCGTTCCCCCTTGTAAAGTGAATCTTTACTCTGCTTAGTATGAGAAGATAATTCTCGTTGTTTTTCTCTGAATGCTTGATAAGCCTTAAACTTCCAACAATACCAGGTAGCTATTCTGCTCCTCACTGAAATTACTCCTAAAAGTATAGCCGTTCACAATGCCACGGAGGTCGCTAGGTTTGTGGTAAGTTTTAAGCTCCTGCTTTCTTTCTGGATTAGATTCAAAAGTCTAATCAAATGGTCATAATGATTTTTGCTATGCCTCTTCCAGAAGAAGTAAAATAAAAGAGATAAAGAAAATTGTAGCACAGAGTAGGCCTTTGTACATTTTCTATAAACTGCAATTTCTGTCACCTTTAGGTCAGGCCAGTCGCATGGCTTTCGCTGGTGCTGTATCCTGTGGGCAGAGTCGTAACATATCTGTCAATGGGAATGCTAAAACTGCTAGGTCTGAAAGGAAGAAGGTTCGGTTTATCACTTATTTAAACTTTATTTTGTTTCCCTTTTACCTCTACTGCTTCCATATCACTTATGAGGATCTTTAATGTATTATAATTTTCTCAATTATTATCTGGCGACCTAATTCCAGGAGTGAAAATTTTCTCCACAATGGTAGTGATCATTCTAAAACAATGTAGAACATATGATGAACAATTATTTGATGGGAAATTAATGCCCATTTACTAGCAACAATATGTTGACAAGTAAGAGTACTGTTAACATTGACAACAAAGTTAACTGTCTTTTTTTATTACCTGAAGCATAAAATATATCCATACTTGTTGGCTATGTTGAACGAATTGATTATAAATAAGTGATCTCTCATGCTCGTCATGCTGCTATTTATTTTTCTTGTAACCTGTTGCTGTTATTCACTGATACTTTTTTACATATTTGTTTAATTATTTTGCATTATTGCTTTACTTTGTTTACTTTGATGTACTAGTGAACCATATGTCACTGAAGATGAACTAAAGTTAATGCTACGAGGAGCAGAGTTAAGCGGGGCAATCGAGGAGGAGGAACAGGTAAATGATGGGTCTTATAGCATCTTGTGTTTGCAATATCATTTCTACTATCTAATTCTGTAAGCACCTGGAAGATACCACACATTAACCTTGGAAAAGAACAGAGCTTTGTCTTCATTATTTTAGTCTGCTGTTACTTGGTTACGTGTTGCCATTATGAATTGATCGAACTGTATAATATGAACTTGTATTTCATAATCCAAGACGTGCCTATGGATTTATATCTTATTCACGGATTATATTTGTTTTCTAATGCGGAATTGGACTTTGACAGGATATGATTGAAAATGTTTTGGAGATAAAAGATACACATGTTAGAGAAGTGATGACACCCCTTGTTGATGTTGTTGCCATTGATGCTAGTGCAACACTTGTTGATTTCCACAATTCATGGGTGGATCATCAGTATTCCAGGTATTGCTTGCTTTTATTTCGCTTTGTATTTTTATGATTGATAAGAAGTGCATATTCTTGCTTGTAGGGTGCCTGTCTTTGAGGAGCGTATTGACAACATTGTTGGTATTGCGTATGCGATGGATCTTCTGGATTATGTGCAGAAGGTTGACTAATTTCTGTGATGTTTATTACTCCTGAATGCTGTTCCTTTTATTTTTTCTAATTGTACACAAAAATCTCATAGTATGCAGAATTATATTCTGTTTGGTTTTGAAGGGGGAACTTCTAGAAAGTTCTGTGGTGGGAGACATGGCGCACAAACCTGCATACTTTGTTCCTGGTAAATTACAGCACTTTGATTTTCATATTAGTTCCTCAAGAAACATGCCTGGAATTCTGGATTCCATGTTACGAACTCAGTATGCTATTTCAAAATTAGTTTGGTGGAAAAATGGACTTTCACATCCTTCCTTTCAGTCACCCTGCTGTTCCCTAGTTAGATCTATGACCCATCTTTGAAGATGTATCTTTTAGAAATAAGATAAAAGTGGTCAAATGATCTACTTAAAGATTTATTTCTTTCAAGAATTATATCTACAATTCCAGAATGATGCATATTAACTCACTGGATTAGCAGTGATGTTTAATTTGTTGACTTATATTATGTTTAGCCCTTGTGCATCTAAAAATCCATACAACATTGCAGATTCAATGTCTGTGTGGAATCTTCTTAGAGAGTTCCGAATCAGGAAGGTACATATGGCTGTTGTCCTAAACGAATATGGAGGAACTGTTGGTGTAAGCTGTTGTTTTTTTGTCTTTAAGTTTTAAGCCTAATTATTTTATTTATCCATATGGGTGAAGTTTCTGCTCTGAGTAGGAGTGCGTTTGATTTTTTTTTTCTAATGCCTTAACAGATTGTGACCCTTGAAGATGTGGTTGAAGAAATTGTTGGTGAAATTTTTGACGAAAATGACTCAAAGGTAAGGGGGTTTAAAATATTAATTTCTTAACTTGTGGGTGAGGTACTGATACTTTTTACTAACTTTGCTGATTTCCGGTTCTTTTTTCTATCATCACAGCTAAAATCTGCACTGCGGCATTGATATTGACTGAATTTTTTATATATAAAACGGGGACATATTTACTGCAACTGCAGTTCAGAGATCTTGTTTTGACTGCTCATCAAACTGCCTATGACAGGCACTTAGTGAAGTGATTTTTGGTCTTTGTTAGGCTCTTTGAATGCCTTTCAAGAAAGCAAAGACATCTTGAATCAAAGAACTGTAAAGGCATTCACATGCATTATCATTGCCCATCCCTGACCTGTTTCATATCATCTAGTATCTCATTATCAGAGAGTCTTTCTACTTAAATACTGGGACTCAAGTCTTCAACTGCCTTCTGTGAGTTTACATTGTGCTTTGCATCCATATAGTGAACCATTAATCACCTTGGTTAGAGGACCCTTGCTGTCTGAAGATTAGGGCTTCCAACCTCTAGTTTTGATTTGTTTATGCTCGTAATGTAAGTTCTGGTTGGTAATACTGAAGGAGCATTAATGGATAACCTCATACTATGTGTTTCTCTATTTACTTTGCTCTGTTCCAGGAGGAAATTCAGAAAAAAACTGGCTATGTTGTCATGCGTGCTGAAGGCATATATGATGTAGATGCTAATACATCAATTGATCAGCTCTCTGAAGATCTTAATATTAAGATGCCAGAGGTATTTCCATTTTGCTAATGTTTTCTATGGTTTACTGGTCATCCTGGAATTTCAAACTTTGAAGCATGTTTCTGCATTCATGATACATTAGAATCATGGCACAAAATTTTGTTTGGGTTGTTATGGGGTTCTTTTTCTGTTCTGTCTTTGTTGATCGTCGAGATTCAGATGTATCAGCATTGACATCAGTTGCATTTGGCATTCTCTTTATCTTTTTTCTGATTTTTGGTTCTGTTGGAACTTGTTGCAAGCTTAGAAATAACCAAACATGACATGTTTGCGAAACACTTGTTTAGCATACCACTTTTAAAAAGGGTAAATTACATCTACCTCCCCTGAGGTTTGGCATAATTATAAATACTCTCTCGTTGTTTGAAAAATTACAAATACCTCCCCTGAAGTTTGTAATTTTTAACCAGAGGCCTAAAATTGACCATTTTGCCCTTGAATTTTTTATCAAAATTATAGAAAAATCGGCCAAGGCAAATTGCATTATTGCTCCTCTATGTAAAAAACTTAAGAAACCTCTCCCTACATATTGTAGTCCAAAAAATATTAAAAATTAAATAAAAATAATTTAGTGCATAAGCACATTTTGGTCAGTTTACCCATAAAAATTAATGGAAATGGGTTACTTGTTAGATGGTTACAAACCTCAAGGGGGTATTTGTATTTTTCAAACAACGAGGGGTATTTGTAATTATGCCAAACCTCGGGGGAGGTAGATGTAATTTACCCTTTTTTATTTTAAAAGATATAACAATGTGGTACCATTCACAAATCTGGGATGCAATGTGGTTGTGCAAGTCTATTTAATGTTTGTTGGCATTGCTGTCCATCGTCCAGGGTCATCAGTATGAAACAGTGTCAGGTTTTGTGTGTGAGGCATTCGGATATATCCCCAGGACAGGTGAGACCATAAAAGTGGTCCTTGAAAGAGCGAATCGAGACGATCATGATGATTATAATGGAACAGAATCTGAACGACAAGATGAAAATGAGAAGACTCAGTTATTTAAGCTTGAGGTTGTGCCTTATATTTTCTACTTAAATTGTTGTTTTCCTCTCATTTTCCTTTGCTGTCTTTCTTTTTATTTTAAACCTGAATTACTTACTGAATGAGTGCTGACTAGATAAGATTGATACAAAGTTTCTTACAGTAGAGAGGTAGTGCATTTAGTGTGACGTACAGAAGAAAATTAGACGAGCCTGCTATAGAACTTTCTGCTAGTCATGGGTCCCTCAGTGTCTAATTTAGTGGAGAACATAAAACACCCTTCTTTTTTTGTTGAATATGTTAGACAAAGTTCAACAAAGGCATGTATAATTTGAGAGCATCAAGACGACTAGAGCTAAAACTCTTAGAGCTGGTCATGTAATGATTAATGAAATGTTTATATGATTGGTGCAGATACTAGCAGGGAATGCCAGAAAAGTTAGTGCTGTCCGATTTGAACGGATAAACAGTGATGAGGCATCAGTAGAGTCTAAAGACGTAACTCGTTTGTTAACCAAAGTTGGGAAAAGGAAAGCCGACAGTGATGATGAATTAGATAGGACAGATTGCAATGAGGCGGCCCCATTCGATGAAGTAGCCAACGACTTTGTCATGTCTGTACAGAAAGACAATGCCGATCGAGTAAGTAAAGAGTAGTTGTATTCATGTAAAAAAAAAAAGAAAAAAAAGGGAACAGTAGTTGCATTACCCATTCTTTTCACACTACGGAGAACGGAAGGAAAGTGATGTTCAGAATTATAAGGAAAAGCAGTTTTGTGTGCTGTTTAGTAGCAAATGAACTCTACAGCTGCGAAGTGTCCTCGTATGAACCATCATGCTTTCAGTTCTGGAAGATGAAACGTGGAGTTCATATTTGCGAGGCGAGTTATGATTGGAGGGGCCCCTGAGAAAGTTGCTAAGATTGTGGGTCTGCATCTGCTTTGCTCCAGTAATGGTGAGAATAAGATAGCCAGAGCCACAGGCACCCGATGAGCAAACCAAAATAGTGTTGTTGATGCTTGAGCTTTAGTCAGGATCTCTACTTGTTTGTACATCTCTTAAGAAATGTAATAACCTTTTGGTATTGCCAATGGCCCGTAGCAGTAGCAGTAGCAGTAGCAGCTGATTTACTGTCGAAGAGTGGAGTGCTCTGTCTCTCTGGTTAAGCTGATTTGATTTTATACATGGCCAAATCAACTTCGCTTTACATGAATGAAATATAAAGTCTGAGAACGCCTGCATTGCATGCCCAGTTTGAAATGTTGACAGTGTAGCTTCCAAACCACATATGGTCATTTCTCTGAGTCATTATCGGGCATAAACGTGCTACCTTGTAGCCTCCTTTTTAACTAGTGGAATAAACCCTGTAATATCGTGTGATAAATGTAAATATATGTGAATTGCAGAAATTGAACAACCATCGCATGAACATTACATAGTTGTTTTTGTTACTTATAAAATGATTTAATCAAATAATGAAGTTTAAGATTCAGACACGTTTTGCTAATCATTGCATGTATTTGGGTGATAGAGTGTTGAATGAAAAGAGTGAGAAAGATGAAGAAGAATACACGCTTTCTTCTGTAACATGACTTGCATACTTTAAACACATTTGCACTACACATAAATGGGATAATATATCCCATCTAGTGGTGGCAATATGGGTGGAAACATATGGTTTCAACCCAATCCACTTAGTTTTGTGTTTGGTTGGATTTGACATTTCTTCATATGGGTCAAATATAATTTTGTTTAAATAAATTTAAATAGATTATGGCTCTCATATGGATTCTAATGGATCCTAAATGGGTTCGTCATGTTTAGTATTCTATTAGTCAATTAAAATTCATTTTAGTAATATAATAGAATTTATGAAAGATATTAGTATAATTATAATTATGAATTCATTATGGGTTCCATATGGGTTGGTGATGGGTTTTAGGTGAGTTGGTGATGGGTCTTAAATGGGTTCAACCTCATCACTAACTAATTCTATATATTCTAACTTCTTTCACATTTTTTATAAGAAACAAATTTACCAAAACATATTAAGTATGTTTTAATTTAACTTAGTTAACCTTTTTGCACCATGGATTTTATATGGATTGGTGATATAGTTGTACTATATATCACTAATTGCTTAGATTCATTGTTGATGTAGTTGTACTATATATCACTAATTACTTCTCATTTCTAACTTTTTCATATTTTTTATGAGAAACAAAATTTTCAAAATATATTTGGTAAAATAATATTTTTCAAATCAATGAGCAACAAAAGAAAAGTGAAATATTTTATAAAATAGTCAAACCTTGCGAATTCATATGTTTTCATGTAAAATTATTTTTATTTTTATTTTTTTGAATAAATAATATTAGGAATTTTAATGAATACATCAAATATTAATATCTAAGCAAATTTATAATGAGTGAACATGTATGATCAATATAGAAAGATAATTATTATTATTATTACGATTGAAAGCCGCAATTCAATTTTACAAAGAATTATGGAGAAATTAATTGCATACTATTCATTTCATGATTTATTTTGAAAAATGCAGCATTTTTGTAAACCTTACGAGTTTTTTATTTTATAGTTTAACAAATAAATCTTTAATGTAACATTGTTACTTTTTAGAAACAATACATAATACAAATTTAGTCGTATTATTTACAAGTTGTATTAAAAATATCATCATCTTATTATTATCTAAAAATTTTATTTTTAAATATTAAATATAAAAAATGGTTACATTGACCCGACCCAACCCATTTGAGACCCGATCCACTTAGAACCCATTGATTCGAACTCATATTTAACCCACCCCATTTTGGACCCGACCCAACCCGCCCATTTGATACCCCTAATCCCATCACTAAAAAAGAATTTACTATTGACTACAATTTAAACGATTATGACTAAAAATCATGACAAACAATTATTATTATCTATATTAAATAAAATCGATGCACAAAATTAGTTTTTTTATAATGAAAAATTTATTAGTCACAACTAAGAGTCATGGTAAAACAAACTATGACTAAATACATCATCGCAAAAATCATGACCGACAACCGTTGTGTGACCGTGGTCAATTATTATTTACTACGGCTATTTATTATTAATAATGAGTAAAATAGTTTGAACTTTTCAATATATGAATAATTAATTCTATCAACATATTTCAGTCTGGTCTGTTGTAATTACTGAAAATAGGAAAAATTATTTTTTTAATTCATTAAATATACTCAATATTAATTTTGATTCGATAATTATATTCATTTTTTTCTAAATTTAATAATTTATAAAATTAATGAAATTTAGTCATTCGACGATTTTTGCTTTATGTGATGTCCAATTAATACTAACCCAACATAGTATAAATCTAGCCAAGAAAAGAAAAAGGGTAAGTTTAGGAAATTAGGGTTAGTGGCGGGCAACTTTCATCCCTTAAATCGCCGCCGCCATGAGAGCAGCCCCCTCCAAAGTCTAGGGTTTCAAACTTCTACATATACGTTGGCGTGCTTACACTGGCTGACAAATCGAAGGTGAGAGACTCTTCACTGTCTTCCCGGAGGTGGATCTTTCTGTATGTGGGCAATGTAGCTTATAGTTGATTTTTCGAGATTTTTGGAATATTCAAAGAGCATAGAATGAAAATGGAGTTTGGGAAATGATGCGAATATATCAGTTCATGTTTCAGAGGCGCAGTGAGTATCTGCTGCTCTGCTGAACGATCTTCTTTTGCACGTCAGTCTGATCCCAAACTCCTTTCATACAGCTCCGATTTAATTTTATCAATTAGGGCTTTCTATTTTACGTTAAATCAATTAAGTCTGACACTGCAATTATATTACTGGAAGTATTTCCACCCTACTACTTGTGCTCCTTTGGGATAGAAGAGATGAGATTCATCCGGAACAACAGGATGGAACGGATGAGATATGGTCACAGGTATACTGCTCTACTTGATGATGTACTCATATTCTGTTCCTATCCTGAATTCTGCGTAAATATCATCTCCTGATCTATTACCAATAATGATTTTATTTATTTGAATGTTTAGCTGTTGGTGCTAGAAGAAACCAAAATTGAAGGGGAGTTCTGCTCTCAAGTTCTAGTATTAGGCCTTTATTTTTTATATATGTGATTGGATGCAACACACTCTGTTCATCACTGCTCATTGGATTATTGGATGTTGGGTATTTTTATTCACATATGCTCTCATAATCCAATGGTCTTGGATGGACTGAGGGTATTGTACCCAATTCACCAAAAATTTCAAAATAGGTGGTAAGGAAATTCAAGATTTACGTGCTAGTTGAAATTTTGAGATAGTTGATCCCTAATTGTGATGCTGCATGGTTCCTTAGTATACTGCCCAACTAACTGTATGAAATAGTTTCTTGGGTAGGAACTTCTTCTATGGGCAGCAAATATTTCAACCAAGTTTGTTTGTACAGTTAAAAACACTTAAATAGTGGGCTTATTTATATTCATATTTATATTTATATTGTAAAATAAAATAATTTATATTTATATTATAAAATAAAATAAAATTTGCAGATTTACCCCTAAAAGGAACAAATTTGCAAATATATTGTGGGTTGTTAGAGCCAACGACCCAAATTATTTTTGCAAGTCTATTCTTTTTGGGGGTAAACATATAGGTGATATAGTGCTTGTAGAACTCGAGGATGGCGTGGGATTATTTTTAAGATTTCGAAAAAAATTAGTATTGTCACGCCGTATTATTAAGTGTGTGTTCTTATTTTCGGACACATCTTCGGAATGATGATTTCTTTGATCAATATAATATACTATTAACACGTGGACCAAAATTCGCTATAATAAAAAATTATGACCAAATGCTTAAAAATGATATTTGAATTTTGAAGAAGAAATGAAGTGAAGTAGTGATGAAGAATTCACTCTCGGCAAAAATACTGTGATTTAAAAAATATTAATTTTTTGTGCAAAATTGCTATTTGAAATAGCAGTTTTAATTTTTTTTTTAAAAATACAACTCGGCAACAAAGCTACCGAGTTGAAAAACGGTTCTACTGATGCTGTCAGAACCGCTGACAGCGTCAGCAGAACTGAAAAGATTCATGCGTGCTTTAATTTGTTGGGATGCATGAGATGCATGGCTCATGCATCCCATCAAAAAAGATGATGGGAAAAAGATGATGGGATGCATGAGCTATGCATGCGTCCCATTATCTTTAATTATTTCTACAAAACTGCTATGTATAAATGCGTTTTTTCTTCTATAAATACTACTTGTTCCAGTTCATATACGCAAAATCTGGAGTATATATATTAGCACCAATGTCATCCGATGGAGTATTCATGGATCATGTGCAGTAGATGGTCCTGCTACGTTCGTCGGATCATATGTGCTGGAAGGACCTACACGCACATCAGGATAACGTGAACGTGAAAAAATCAAAATGACCTAATAAACTTCACGATGTCGAACCTTCATTTCTAACAATGCCTGATAATCTGTCCCGACATTATCACTACCAAGTGCTAGTTGTTCCATTCTGTCCGCCTGCAAATATAATTTAATTTAGAATATACTTATCGTGCATTGAATTTAGAAACAAGGAATTTGCTTACCACATATTCCCAATTCCTTGGGTTTATAGGCTGATATCCGTGAGCATCTGGCACTGTCCCTACGTGCGATATCTGAATGCGGGTGATTTGGTGATACTAATTCATATAATTCGGGACAGTACCATGACTATTACCGATATGAGGCCTCTATACAATCAATGATTGCACGTTGTTCCATTGTGCAATATAATATCTATGAAACAATGCCCAATCTTCCCCGTGACGTCCTCTCCTATCAAGTGAATGCAATCGTCTTTCACTGTGAAGTGGGTTTGGGAGAATATCTTGTACCATGCCAAACTGACGTAACACCCGTTCTGGGTGGTGCATCTCCACAATGGCATAATGAATCAATGGACATTTTATGTTTCATGGTGTATTGTATGCATAAAGAGGCAGTGAATTCACATCATCCGCGTTACTATCGTATGGTATCCGAGCAAACTACATGATTATGCAATTACATCAATATAATGAAACATATATAATACGAAACATAATATATTTAAACAACAACAGTCTGCATACCTCATTCTCTTTCATTAAGTCCAATATATTTATGATAATACGCAATGCATTGGAAGCCGTATGTGTTCGTGACACATGATACGAACACCTACAAACACGAAAATAAATTAAATTTAAATTAAATCTAGAAGTCATTTTTTGCTAGTATAGGTATAATTCAAGTGCATACCATGCAACATATGGAGGTATAGGCAAGACGTTCTTATCGTCAATTATAGTATGACGCAAATCAAAAATCTCGGTGGAGCGAATCGGGGCGAGGGTTGTAATGCGAGACCATGCCCAAATTTGTAATAATTGCATTGGGCCAGCTATGTTCGTTTTTTCTCTTTGCGAGGCTGTGCACAACTCTCTGTACATATAAGTCAACACTGATGTACCCAATTTGAGATAGCACCTTCACTAAGGTCCTCCAAATGACGTAAATATAACAATGAGATAATGTTGCCCATAGCATCAGGACACAATACACCACCAATAAGGCACAAAGCTATTATTCGTGCCTCTTGTAATACTTCTTTCAGAGGGCTATCATCGTCACTCGTGTTCATAATTAACCAATCATGTAATACACTTAATTTCAATCGAGAAAATTTAAATACATCATCATCCGGATGAAAAACCCAACCATTGGTAGCAATAATCTTGCCATTGTGGAATAGTCCACTTTGTATCTACTCCTGTAATAATATTACCTACCAATAGAAGTTTTCACATGATTGCGATGTCTTGAAGAGTGACAGTCGCCTCACCAATCGTGAAATGAAAAGTATGAGTCTCGGGTCGCCATCTCTCGACTAACGCAGTAATAAGGTGTGCGTCAATCTCAACGTGACCACACTGAAATACTCCTAAAAAACCCATATTTTCTAATACCTGTAGAACACGTACGTGGCGTGGCATTAGTTTGAGAACTCGAAAAAGAGAACTATCACCACGTCGAACGTGTAAAATTGTGTCGGGGGCTCCGAGCACATCTTCAGAACGATGATTTGTTTGTCCATACAACACACTAGAATTACGTGGGCCAAAATTAGCCATAATTCTACAAGATTTTTTCTTTTTTGAATATTTGATATATTATATATACCACATAGTGTGGTCCTCACCCTTATAAACTCACCCCTTATTTATAAGGGGTGAGGTTCACCCCTTATGCAAGGAGTTCACGGGTGAACAAATGGAGTTCACCGTGAACTCCATTACACACTGATGGGATGCATGCATGCGTCCCATCCATGTGGAATAGTCTGCCCCTTTATTCGTGAGAACCGCTGACAGTGTTAGCGGTTCTCACACAGTTGTTTTTGATTTTTTTATTCAAAATTGCTGTCTGAGACAGCAGTTTTGCATAAATTTGTAATAAAGGGGCAAACTTTGTCTGCCCCTTTATTCCACATGGACGGGACGCATGCATGCTTCCCATCAGTGTGTAATGGAGTTCACGGGTGAACTCCATTTGTTCACCCGTGAACTCCTTGCATAAGGGGTGAGTTTATAAGGGTGAGGACCACACTATGTGGTATATATAATATATCAAATATTCAAAAAAGAAAAATTCTTGTAGAATTATGGCTAATTTTGGCCCACGTAATTCTAGTGTGTTGTATGGACAAGCAAATCATCGTTCTGAAGATGTGTTCGGAGCCCCCGACACAACTTTACATGTTCGACGTGGTGATAGTTCTCTTTTTCGAGTTCTCAAACTAGTGTCACGCCACGTACGTGTTCTACAAGTATTAGAAAATATGGGTTTTTTAGGAGTATTTCAGTGTGGTCACGTTGAGATTGACGCACACCTTATTACTGCGTTAGTCGAAAGATGGCGACCCGAGACTCATAACTCACACAATCATATGAATTAATTCGTTGACCTCCAAAATATATAATGATGTCAATATTGTTTTGCTCCGTCATATCTTCACATCAAAATACCATATGCATAAAAAAATAATATTATTAATAATATTTAAACAAAAACAAACAAATATATAACAAAACATAATTTTAGAATAGAAAACTTACAATTTTTGTTGCAAAAATTTTCAACTGGTGTAGTCTAAAAATGTGCCATTTCTCTATAATTTTTTCGGTGAGGCTGCTGCAATATTTTCCAACGTGTACAATTCTTTCAAACCCATATGAACTGGAACAAGTAGTATTTATAAAAAAAAAAACGCATTTATACATAGCAGTTTTGTAGAAATAATTAAAAATGATGGGATGCATGCATGAGCCATGCATCTCATGCATCCCAACAAATTAAAGCACACATGCATCTTTTCAATTCTGCTGACGCTGTCAGCAGAACCGTTTGTATTTTTTTTTAAATTTAAAATTGCTATTTCAAATAGCAGTTTTGCACAAAAAGTTAACATTTTTTAAATCACGGTATTTTTGTAATTAATTTATTTATTTAATAATATTTAAATAATTTCGCCCATTTTTTTGGGGCTCATGAACGAGGGTCACGAGCTCAGCTAGTGATCAGTCTAAAAAATTTAAAAAAAATGTTGGTTGTTAGTCTAGTTAGCGACCAATGATATTTTTGCAAGTGTGCCGCCATTGACAGTATACTTATAAATTATTAATTTTTTTATATAATATTATTACAAAATGGGCCTTCAACTAATCACTCATGAAAAAAAAAAAAATAATTAACAGTTAGATCATTAGTGGGATTAACGATTGTGGCTGTTAATTAAGAAAAAAAAATGAATTTTCATGAGTCGTTAGTTGAACTAACTACTCATGATTTTTTTTAAAAAAAAAAATTTGAAAAACAGAGAGTTGTTAGTTCACTGTAGTCTTGCAACTCTTTTTTTATACTAAAATATAAATAAGCCTGTTTTTCAACCTTTTCTCCACTCGGCATATTTACATATTGCATAATATGTTCTTTCCCAAGTCATGGATATTTATGAATTCTTGAAACCAGAGGTCTGGACTACACAAGTTGTAAGCTCCTCCGTAGCTTGTGAAGTTTGAACAACTGATGTGCGGTTTGCTTTAGCAGAAAGGATTGGAGAAGCCAATCATCTGCAAGAAACAACATAGGATATTAGGAACTGGAGTGCTGGGCCCCTGGTTTTATAGCATCAAGAGCATGGACCAGGATTCTCAAGTGATATTAAGGTTTTTGATATTGTAGTAATGCATTCCATAATTATAATTGCTGATAGTTGAATTTGCGAATTGTAAATTCAGTGAAAGACCATTATGCTTTTTCAAAATCGTTTTAACTATTATGTTTGATATGACTTTATAGACCACATTTCATTAGCTAGCTCATTAGTCTGTTGTGTGTTAACCTGTGAATTTGATTTTGATGGAATGAAGACAGGAACTTATTTTATTCCTGGAACCTGTTCTGTACTGTTGAAATTGTATGTAGTAGTGTTAGAAACATTGAAAGTTATATACTACTACTCCATGTGATTTACAGAAACGTGTGGTGGGATAAGCATTGGTGTCACGTGGACGGTCCCGATGAACATGGCCTGAACAGAATACATATATAGTTGTCTTGTCCCTCCTAGTAAGTAGTAACCTGTCCTAAACCATTATCCTCGGAATTGAACTTGCGTTATACTTAACCCAAACGCATGACGTAATTTTAAATCCTCACACCACTCATTTTTCATAAGAACTATCAGCATCCATCAATCCCTTAAAAACAAGTGTTTCTGTGAACTCGCTCTACTCATTAGCGTTGAAGAAAACAGAATATCAGGGACAATTGGCCCCTATTTCTTAATAATGACTTTTGATATTATAAATTAAATCGTCATAATCATATTTTTTAAAATTTAATTATTTTATAATCAATTATGCAACCATGGGATTAAAGCATGCGATATTACTCATTTTCACAAGTGAAGTTGGAATTAAGTTTGAGCAAATGAGATTAATCAACGACAGCACATGTGCATTACTACATTCTTACCAATAACACCTCAACAGAATGTACGATGGCTAAATCTTCAGTAACAAAACTTATGTTGACGCTTATTTTCAGGGTCGTCGCCCCGTTGGATCGTTTACCGTGTTCATACAATATCTATTACTATATTGTAGTTCAAGTCAGTAGAGATTCCAAAAGCATTCATCAAGAATTGCACGAAGCCCGCCTATATAAACTACTGATCACTAATATCCAAATTACAACAGTTAGTTTTCTATACTGAAGAAGCCGTCCTGCAGTCGCTGCAGTGAAGCAAACGATGCAGGTACGCTGTTAACAAGACATGAATTTTGTACCTCGTACAAATGATTAGGCAACATATTCTGCATGATTCTGATATAATCTTTTCACGCTGCAGCAGAAAATTGTTATAAAGGTACAACTGAAATGCAATAAATGCAGATCCAAGGTCATGAGTATCGCAGCCATGGCATCAGGTGAGTGATTGAAATTGGATTATATATAATAACAATAACCATCACTGACCGTTGTAACGAAGGTTTAAACTTTTTTCTTTGTCGTATGTGTCAGGGGTGCTGTCAGTGCAATTGGAAGGTGACAAGGGAGACCAGGTGGTGGTGATCGGAGACGGGGTGGATGCAGCCCGAATGACCACCTTGCTCAGGAAGAAAGTAGGCCATGCAAGCCTTGAATTTGTGGATGAACTGAAGGATTAAATGTGTATTAATCAAATGTAGTGATTTGTTGATATAGATGTTAGAAATCAGGCAGCACAGATGTGAAGCCTGTTATATCATTGTTTTTATTAACAATTGTTTTATTTTAAGATTTCTGAAACATTGTACTTAAATCCGAACAAGGATAAATAACATTAACAGTTAAGTAAATCTGCAACCTGCTTTGAGGTTGGCATATTTCCATATATAAATCAGTTGCTTGTACAGGATAGATACAAACGATGACCAAAAAAGGTCATCAGCAGATGAACGTTGCCGGTAATATTCACACAAACAGAAGCATATTTTACATGTAGGGTAAGTGATAAAAATTTGGGCTAAAGGAATTTCTAAGTGCGCTGTATTTTCGTCCCATTCTTAAGGACAAACTGCCTATCTTCTGGCAATTAACTAGAAAATTTTTAGTAAAAGCCAGGGTCCCAGGTGAGTTGCTCTGTACTTATTTGCCTTGTTATAGACAGGTCCAGATGTTCATCGGAGGCATGCATCTGCATTAGTCTATTACGCATATTCTGGAATGAAGGGTTCTCCAAAATATGGGATGTCTGATCTCCAAGTAATGGATCCAATGAGAAATTCACAAGGGCTTCTGCAGCGTTGTCTCTCAGCTCGTCGGACTCATCCTCCAACATATTGATGAGAAGTGGTATCACTCCAGAATTAGCAAGGACTGGTCGGTCTGCCTCGTTGAGACTCAGCTGAGCAACAGCTCCTGCAACTTTCTCTTTAACATCAATGTTCTCATCTTTCAAAAGCTCGACTAAAATTGGAATGGCACCAGAGTTCTGCAGTATAGGTAAGGAGTACTTATAGCTTGAGAGATCCCATATAACATCAGCAGCAGCAGCCTTTGCTCCGACATCATCTCCTCTAAGAATACTGACCAAGTGTTCAACAATTGTTACTGCATTTTCTTCATCAACAGCTAACACACAGAACACATCCTCAGCGATTTCTTTGCCAACGGGATCAGGGCCTTTAAGTAGCTCAGCATACAAAGGAATTGCTCCTGCTTGAGCAACAGGCTTAATGTGATCAACATGAGAAGAGATCACACCAAGTGCATTACCAGCCACTAATTTGACGGTGGGGTCTCCCTCCTTAAGTAAATGCATAAGCACTGACAGAGCACCCGCATTCACAAGCGTACGACGAGCTCTTTTAATCAATCCAAGTAAGCCAATTGCCTGAGCAGCCCTAGTTCTAGAGACCGAGCTGCCACACCTAGCAGCTTCAACAAGATGATGGGCTTTTCTTGATCTCCACAGAATCTTTCTAACCTCTCTTATAAGAGCCAACGCACTCAAGATTTCTAATAAGATCAACTTCGAATGACCTGAGCATGAACTTAGCATAGTAAGAACAATCTCCAGCCCACCATTACTAACTAAAATCATGCGATTCGGGCCCCAAAACGTAATAACGTTCCTAAGACACTTCAACAAAGCCCTCTGTGAGCCCTCTTCAGAATTGGGTAATAGCCTCAGCAGGATAGGAACTGCACCCATTTGCCCGATAAGATTGGCTAATCTGCCTTCTCCTTGGGAAGCAATGCATTTCAAGCAGCAAGCGGATGCCTCTTGAACCAAAGGACGCCGCTCAGTTGGCGGACTTTCAAGAAGCTCCAATAGAATAGGCACAGTGAGGGCCAAAATATTTTCAGGGGCATATCTGGACATCTTTGCAAGCCTGATCGTGGCCTGAATTTTAGTTGCATCATTCTCAGACGCAATCACATTAGCAAAGAGATCGAAGGCTTCCTCCCAGTTTCTGCCATTGCTACTCTCTGTTTCTTTGCCCTCCAACAACCCTTCCATAAAGAAGAATACAGTATTGCTAGACGATCCTCAATCTATTCTGTAGAAATGAAGTTTCCATAAGAAAATGAACAAATTCAGCATCCATCTTTGACAAAAATCTCATCACAGTACAGCACACAAGGTCCTGAATGTAGTATCAGAACACAATAACAACTAAGCCAAGTCATATTGGGATTAGACTGTTTCTTACAATCAAACAACAGAACATCAAGATAAGTAGAGGGTTTCATTGCGTAAGATCAACATCCAACCAGCAGCACCAGAACCCCCTGATACGGGGTATGAAACCTATTACATAATTTCAGAATCGAACAAAACCTAGAAATGTATCAACAATTAGCTGGTTTACCCATTGCCCCTACACCAATACTATCAGCACCACAAGAAATAGACTCAAGAATTATTCTTCAACTCATCAGGGCGAGCTTAAATAAGGAGGCTGCAATCGAATAATGGAAGGAAACCCAATTAACATATCAGCTTTATCCCACTCGCAGATTAGCGGAATTCTTCGGTAGAATTTAGACCAAATTAATAAAAATTGAAAACAGAAAGATAGAAATTTATATCAATCACGTAGGAGGAAAATTAAGATAATTTTCCATTCAGGTGGAGAGAAGGAGAGAGAGACCTGCCTTGCTTCGCAGAGAATTTTCACCGTCGTTTGCGCCGCCGACCGTCGGGGCAGAAGAAATCAAGAAAAGGGCCTATATTCGAACAAAATTGCAATTTAGGCCCAATTTCAGGGGTGGAGTTTTGCAATTAGGGTTTAGAAAAACATGGGCCGCCTTAGCCCATGACTTTGATCATATCTCTCTCTACATTCTCCTCCTCCTCTCTTGTAATTTTTTATCACATAATTAATAAAAAAAAATAACAATAAAGATTACATAAACATTGATCTAAATTTTACCAATAAATTGAAGAAATAAAGCATTGTTAAATTACTCCCGATATACAATACACTAAAAAATAGTAAAAAAATATCGAGAAATAATAGCAAGAATGATATTTACAACTCAACTTATATCTCGGAGTCGAAAATTAAAGGTTATGGCTAAACAAATGGTTGTTTGCTCATAAATGACAGTTTTTGTGACATTATATACCAATTTTTTTGTTGTTTCGATAATACCTTTAAATTGATTTTTTTTTTTCAAATGTGATGTGTTGATTTATATGTTTTATTTTTATTTATTATATACAAATAAAAAAGACATATCACACCTATTAATATATATATATATATTATCTGAACATGGTGCATAAATATTAGGGATAATTACCTTTACACCCCCTAATGTATGGTCTGTTTACACAAACCACCCATGCCTTTTGAATAATTATACATACATTCACTAGAATGTAAGCATCATTTACACAAACCATCCCTATTTTTTTAGAAAATTACACTTTACCCATCAAAAGTATCGACATTATTACACAAACTACCCCTATTTTTTGCTATCAAAAGTGTTTTCTACAATTATACAAAAGTCATAAATAATTTATGTAAATAAACTATAGATCAAAAAGTGTAAATACAATTATCCCTAAATATTAAATAGATAAAGAGACATATTTGTAGGGAGTGAAATGGTAGGGAATTTGAGGGGACAAAGGGGTAGGAGTAGGATTTGAGTAGGTGTTGGATGTAATGCAACAGTGACGAGGTTGCTTTGTCTCCAGTAATCCAATTCCCATTCTGGATAAGGTTTCGCCCCACACCCCTGCACATGTGATTCCTCTTAATTACATACGAACCCACATAAAACAATTTTTATTTTATTTTTTTCATATAGAATAAATGTTTTTCAAATCTTATATTAGCATATTTTTAAATTATAATCTTAAGAATATGCGACATTTTATAGCAATAATGTTCATATCGATCATTTCCATACTTACACTCGAAGCAAATATAAGAATAATGTTATCGTCACCAACATCAATCATTTTAACCTGAAGGTTAATACATTGTGTAATATTTGATACATATATATATATATATATTTTTGAAAAATTAATCAATGATATAATAATTTTAAAGATACTTATAATAAAATCGATTAGAGTGTGATAACATTTAATGTGGGTAAAAGATTTTCCGATCCCAATCACATAAACTCTAACATTAATTATTAATATCATGTAGTAGGCATGTGATGACCTAATTAAGTTCCATGGATAAATTGCAATGACCTCTTCTGATATTTGGCATAATTATGAATACTCTCTCGTTGTTTCAAAAATTACAAGTACTTCATTGAGGTTTGTAATTTTTAATCAAGAGCCTGAAATGTTCATTTTTTTGCCCTTGATTTTTTTTTTTAAATTGAAGAAAAAACAACCGAGACAAATTACGTTATTACTCATCTGTGTAAAAAACGTAAGAAACCTCTCTCTGTTCATTTTTGTTCAAGAAAATTTAGAAAATAATTCAATTTGCATAATAGTATTTTGGTCAGTTCACATGTAAAAATGAATGAAAATTGATTATTTGTTAGACGATTACAAACTTCAGGGACTTCAAGAAGGGTATTTGTAACTTTTAAAATAACGAGAAAGTATTCATAATTATACCAAATTTCAAAAGAGATCATTGTAATTCACTCTAAGTTCCATACATCGGAATTAAAATCATAAATATAACAACATTGCTAAAGCAGATTTAAACGAAATGCTGCAAATATTTTTGGTCGCACGTTGTTAGATGGATAACGCTGAAGCAACACGTTGTCATATGGTGTGGGCTCTTAATTTTAAACTGTATGTACATCCAACCAACTAATAAATAAAAAGCTAATCATATGAAAATAAAATAAAATAAAATAAGTCAACTTCTGGAAATATGGTAATTTGGTATAACTCATGAGGAATAAGAAAATTGAGGAATGCAAATATTTTAAAGTGATGATGTGTGCGTCAGGGGAGAATCTGCCATTATGTATCAACCAACAACCATTTTAATTAATATCCACATTCTCCTTTCTAAACAACTCTTATTCTAATCCTAAAACAGAAAATGTAGAAATATTTTATTAACGATTATCTGTGAATTTTTATGATTTAATGGTTTGTTTGGTTTAAATTAGAGGAAAGGGGAGAGGGAGGAAAATAATGTTAATTTTGCTTTAAGTTGTTTGGTATGATTGAAAGTGGAGTAAATATTAAATACTTATCCTTTTTTGATACGAGAGAAACAGATTGAGAAGAAAATATTAATTTTTATAATTTTACTTTTTAATCATTTCTCTTCATTTTATATTAGAAACTATACAAGTTAATATTAAACTAATAAAATTTCAGTATATTAAATATTTAAAAATCTTATTAATTAAAATATTTATCAAACAAGAAAATTATTCTTTTCTACATGATTGCTGACTTTAGTGTAGTAATTTTTTCAATAATTTGGTTATTTTTTCTCTGGAGATTATATACGGTATTATTTGTGGGAATGAGAAAATAATTGGAAGGAAATATATATGTATATATATGGGCAATAGAAATAAAAATAAAATGTGTATGTTTTTGTCTTTTTGGCCTTATACTTCCACTTTTACCCCCAATTTCGGACGAAAACAAAATTGGACTACAGAGGGGTTTCATATATATCCAGTTTTACTTCTCATTCGTCTCTTCCCCCAAATCAAATATTAAATTTTTTCTTATACATCGACTTCTCATAAATTTCCACTTTTTTCACACAAACCAAACACACCCTAAATTATTTTATTCATTTTTAGAAAAATAATCATTTAATATAAGGATAATTGCACCATCATTCCTTAAGGTTTAGTATAGTTACACGTTCACCCTATATGGATTAAAAAATTATATCTCGTATCATGAACATTTGTTTTCGTCCCACAAATAAATATATTTGTTAGTCAAATTTCATTGAATTTGTTGATATTAAGAAAAAAATTGAATGAAAATTCATATTTATCCCGATTGACTTACTACAAAATTATTGTAAGTCAGACAAATCTTTTCTAATCTAATTACCCTTGTGTATCTTCACACACACCAATGCATGTGATCAAAAGCTATATATTCACCCTTATAAGGGTATTTTGATAAAAAAAAAAAATTGTATGATTTGGAATAAGTCAGTAATAAGTTAATAGGGATACATATGAATTTTTATTCAATTATTTTTTGCTAGTATTAGCAAATTTCGTGAATTTTGACTAACCTATATATTTGTTGGTCAATAAATATGAAAATTCTCAAATTACGGAGGTTTACATGTAATAACACCAAACCTCATGAGATGACTGTATAATTATCCCTTTAATATATTTAGGTGTCGAAAATGATTAAAATATATTTTCCAAATACAATAGTAATTTAAAAAAAAAAAGAAAAAAGAGCAAGAAGCATCCAAGAAAGTAGATTAATATCCAATACTGATTCAAATGTTGGGGAAAGTCTTTTTATTAATTATGAAGCAATAACTATTTTATTCAAAGATTTTCTATAATTTCCTTTTTCTTTTGATTTAATAATTTTTCTATTCAAAAATCTTTTGTCTCATTTATCTCTAATATAAAAAAATCTTCCAAAAAAAAAAGGAAAAAGGATAAAAGGCCCGCCTACATGCAGTCAAACTTTGAAATGCCGTAATTCTGCAACAGAAAAGAAAGGAAAAAAGCAAATAGAAAAAGTAGGAGGGGTCAAAACGCAAATAAAAAAAGTATAAGCGGGCGAAGTGGGATATTATGATAACTAATGGGCCCGATTCCAGCGCGGATCCAAACCACCACATCTAATATCAAATATCAAATCCCCCCCTCTTCTCATTTTCCCCTATATCCCCCCCCCACCCCACCCCGACCCCCATACCATTTCAAATTCCATTCCCTCCTCTAATTATTGAACCCAAAAATAAATAAATATATAATAAATTAAGAAATTAAGGAAAAATAAATAAATAAAAAGAAACTGCTTTCCCTCTCATTTCGCTGACGTTACCGTCCCAGCCTTATTGCCGATTGAAACGGTCCTCTAATGGGGAAATGGCACTAGGTGAATTTCCAAGAATGCCCCTGCTTTTTATTATTCATTTATTTACTAATTTATTAGTCATTATGTCCTAATCATCTTAATTAATTTTTAATTTTCAGCCCCTGTCCCCATTTGTTGCATTGATTGACATGGCATGACTGCACTATCACCCACTACTACCAAATGTGGACATACCCCAAAATTGACATTTTGCATTCTCCATTTTGAGTTTACAATTTATACTAAATTAAAAAAATTAAATTAAATAATTTAAAGATGAAGTATGTTTTTTTTTTCTTTCCTTTTTAAGTTTTCGTATTTGGTTCTTGATGTAGCTAATGTACGATCTGTATTCTTTTTACGTATTACTGTATTTATTTTCAGATGAAAATGTAAAATAGTATTGCGAATAAAAAATTAGAAGTTTAAATGTTTGTAACTATAATATATATGTCGAGTGAGATGGAATTATTTTTCATTGAATTATGCGGGTCCTACTTAGTAATAATTAAAAGCGGCTGATGGTACTATCTATATTATACGATGTATTCTTGAACAAGAAAAAATAGAGTCAATGACTTGTGTAAATACGAGTGAGCTAACCTAGTTGATGATTTCTTAATCCTATCTTAATCATCAATGTTATCATTTTCTTGCTTCGAGCAAGAATTTATCTATTTTGGTGCTTACGGCACAATAAAAGAGATATATAAATAATATAATAATAATAATAATTTTGCATGTAAAAAATCTCGAAATGATCCAACGGTTGATATTGAGGATGGACCACATGTTGATGAAGACAAAAAACAGAGTTTGTAGCCACACAGACAGAAAGAGAGATGTAGTAGGGGCGACATGTGTGGTGTAACACACTCTCTTTAATTACTCTAATTCTTGCACATTGGAATTTCCGAAAATTCAATTATTTATTTATTTATCCCACTAAAATATTCCTTGGGAATTTGTTAATTGAAGAAGGGTACTTTGGTAACACACGTTTCGAGCTGTCATCAACCATATCGTAAATCTAGGAAATTTTTTGTTTATTCATCTGATGTATATTAATAGGAACAATTATCAGGCGATAAGTATTAACTTTTTTTTCTTTGAGGAAAAATGGGTTTTAAATAAATATATATAAACTACCAAAATATATTGTAGAAAGCACTGTTTCTTGTCATTTTGCTCTGGGAGGCGAAGATGGTCTCTGGTTTTTTGTGCTGAGAAGTTTCAGCAGATTAAGAAAGTGGGAAGACAAGAATAGAGAGGAGAGAGAGAGAGAGAGAAAGAGAGAGAAAGAACTGGTTTTTCTGGGTTGACATGGAGATGGAGATAGAGTTGTAGTAGTAGTAGGAGTAGGAGTAGGAGTAGGAGGAGTATACCCTTTCTCTTTTTCTTCATACTTTGTCAATTCAGAGGGTATGTTTGGATCTGTTTTTTCTTGCATACTTGTTTTTTTTGCTTAGTTCATCTTGTTTCATTCGTGGGTTTTGTTAAAGAAAGTATTTTTAGTTGTAAAGATTGTTTTTTTTTTTTTTGGGTTTTTCTCTCTGTGTGTGTGTGTTTTTTTTTTTTCTTTTTGCATGTGTTCTAATTCACACAGAATCTTTTAACTGAAGGAGTTCTGAAAGTTTCTGAACAAGAATTTGAAGTTTTTGGAACTGGAGTTTTGGGTTTTGTTTTGAAGTGGGAGAGTGGGAGAATTACTCTGTTGTGCCTGATTTTCTGTTTCCAAAGACTGTTCACTGGGATTTCACCTTGTTCTTCCCACATGCACTTTTCTTTTCAATTCTACTACACTAATGGAGAAAAATGGAGGGCTCATTCATAGTTTCCCCCTGCAAGAAACCTGTTTTTGGGTGCATGTGATTTGCTGTTGGAGAAATGATATTCAATTCTCTCCTGGTTTTGGATAAAGTTGTGCTGTATTTGCCTGTCATGAATTATTGCTTCCCAGCTTTTTCACAGTCTCTGCTTTGCTGATTTTTTGCCTTTTATGGTTTTCTGGTATTTAAGAGTCAAGAGGAGGAATATTTTAGCATGCTGATTATTTTCTCTCTTTCTTTTAAGAAACTGTTCATGTAAGAATGAGGAGCTATTGGTTTTTTCCGACAAGATCTATCACTTCTCGTTTAGTTTAAAGGACTAATTTACATAGAAAAGTGGCCTAGTTTTGTTACTGAATGCATTTCTGGAACTTTTCTTTTGGTTTGTTTCACTGATTTTTCTTCCCTGTTCTATGTGTAGACTAGATGTGAAATGGATTCTTCTGAGGCTGCGAAGGTTGTTATTGAGAGAATTTCAAGATTGGAGCCGGAACATATTGCAAAGAAGATCATTGGATATATGTACTTTTTAGGCCTTTCTGACCAGGAAATGATTAGGCTGGCTCTCGGGCCGGATAGCTTAATCCACAACTTGATACAGAAAGCGAAAACTGCACGATTATTAGCTTCAGCTCCACCGGTTATTACACCACCAATTTCGCCTACGATGAATCCTAGCCCTTTATCTGATCCTTCCTTTCAATTTACTCCCTTTGGACCGGCTTCACCGCGACCCTTTTCGCCTTCAGCTGCATTTCGAAGGGTAGATCCTTACTGGGATCCTCAACTAGCTGTTGAGCATCCGCTGCCAATGCACAGTTCGAACTTTAAACTGATGCCATATTCTGATTATACGGGTTTGGAGGATCAACTAGAAGCTATAAAATCAGGGCCCTCTAATTTTCCAAATGATTACTATAGTCCTGAAGCTGCATTCAACAATCTGAGTATTAGGGGTAGTAGAAATTCTCCGAGCATAATAGAGTATCCTGTTAAGACTTGTCATTATTTCAGCAAGGGTTTTTGCAAGCACGGCAGTAATTGTAGGTATTTTCATGGGGAATCTTTTCCAGAGAGCTATCCTCATATGTTTGGTCCCAATTCGTATGAAGTTACTGGAGAAGATCAAATATTGTCATCAGGGTCCCTTGAGAAACTAGAATTGGAAATCACAGAGCTACTGAAGTCCCGAAGAGGCAACCCTGTGTCGATTGCATCTCTGCCGATGATGTACTATGAGAGATATGGTAAAACTTTACAAGCTGAAGGGTACCTGACTGAGAGCCAAAGACATGGTAAAGCTGGTTACAGTTTGACGAAACTCCTTGCTCGCCTGAGAAACAGTATCCGACTCATTGACAGGTATAACTACGGCTCTTGCTCCCGTAACTTGTTTGTCCCCTTTTTTGTGTTTTATGCCTATGAGGAGTAATTCTTCTAATTCTCTTGTTCCAGGCCTCATGGGCAGCATGCCGTGATACTTGCGGAAGATGCTCCAAAATATATGGATATTCGGGGCGAAAGAAATGACCCCGGTCCTATTGTTAGTGGTTCACGGCAAATTTATTTGACTTTTCCAGCGGAGAGCACATTTACGGAGGAAGATGTTTCCAATTACTTTAGGTAATGCCATCTGAACTCCACAACCTGACGGTATTTCAGCCAATTCTTAAAAGTTTTGAAGTTCACTAATTGTCGTATGGTTTTATTTGTAGTACCTTTGGACCAGTGCAGGATGTGCGGATTCCTTGCCAGCAGAAACGGATGTTTGGTTTTGTGACTTTTGCCAGTGCTGACACCGTGAAGCTAATTTTGTCAAAGGGAAATCCCCATTACGTCTGTGGCGCCCGTGTCCTTGTGAAACCGTATAGAGAAAAGTCGAAGCTTATTGAAAGGTATATTTTTTTTTCTTTTATCTCTTATTTTCAGAATTCTGCTTCAGAGTCTTTTGGTTATACTTGTGGCTTCTGATCCCTGAAATTGCCTACACATGCAATTTTGTAGTAACTTGCTCGTTTCACTGTAGATCCTAATCTTAAGACTTCAAGCTCAGGTTACGAAAATTATGACTATTAGCACAAGGACCTTTCCATATATGATTATGCTCGTCTTGATCATAATAGATTCTGTTCCAGATGAAATCTTACAGATATGATTATGCTGTGTCTAAACTTTATATTATACTTAATATACCCGTGTTCATATATCTCATATCATTTCATCTTCAATGCAGGAAATACCTGGAAAAATTTGACCATCCGGTGTATTACAACTCACACCCTATTGTCATTGACTCAGAGCTTCAAGCCAGTAAGACACTCATAACCCCCTGCCTTACAACTAATTATGTACTTTTTTGCTAGACGTTTTACTGATAACAGCTCTTTTCTTATTATTTATTTCTGCGTTCCTGTTTATAAGCAATTAACAATAAGTTCATTCTACCTGATTTCTAATTCACTAGGTTCCATGGACTGCAAGTTAATTACGTATCCCTCTTATCTTTCCCTCCCAGGTAGCATCTTTTTCCAATATCTCATGTCGGTTTCTTTCACTGATGACAGATTGGGAATCCTCTAGACTGTTCAGGAGGCAGCTAATGGAAGAACACGAGCAGGTCCTTGAACTTGAGACGATGCGTCTCTCACAGCTCCAGTTAGCTGGCAAACAGATGGCCGGCGGCCAGTCTTGCTTTGCTTATTCCATGGACAAGCTAAAAGTGCCTGAAGGTCCTTTGCTGTTTCATGCATAAGCTCCAAATTCATTTTTTGATTGATTATAGTCCTTCCTTTCAAATCTCCCATTTATTTTTGATACCAAACTTGCACAGATCATCCTGAATTCCCATCTGCAGAACGATTCAATTATCTGCTTGACGTTCTGAACTGCGGCTCTACTAGTGATGATAACCCCAAGTTCCCAGTTAGCAATTGCGGTGATCAAGAGAGGTTGGCAAAATTCTTTGCTTTCTCTAGATATTAATGTCTCATATACAGATGTTTGCTACAGTTTTTGCTCGTTCTACGCTGCCTATCGAGAATATTGATAACCCTTTTCTTTTTCCATTGCTTCTGATTGCTTTACTCTCCGGGTTTTTTTTTCCCCCCATTCTTGCAGTGCTCAAGGACTTAATCTTCCCGACAGCCCCTTTGCATCTGCAGTGGCTAGCAGCATTTCCGCGGTCATATAGTTTCAAGACAACAACACACAAAATTAATAGAGTTTATAGAGGTGCTGGTTTTAGAAGGCAACATCCTTAGTTGACAGAAAATACAGTTCTTTTTCTACTATTACATTCTACCCGGCTTGCTGCCTAGTCAAAGTCACGCTGCAAGTACATATCGTTAGAAGAAACATCAGATGCATATGATACAGAGACGTAGATGTAAGGAACGTTCCGATTTTTTTTGTTTTCTTTTTGGAATCTCATCTCTGTCGACAGAAAGAAAAATAGGGCTCTAGTCTTTTGAACAAAGAATGTAATATAGGAAGTTAGGACTTGGGTGATGAAACAAACTAGAGTACCCAACCAGTACATATGACGGTAGCAGAGACATGAAAATATGTCTGAAATCTCTGCAAAAGAATCGGGTCATAGACTAAATAACTTATTTACAGACAACTCGTTATGAAATGTTTCATACAACGGTGATAGGCCGTTCGTTTTTCATTCCATGCCATTGTCCATCATCGTGTTCGTTCTGGTAAACGTATGTTCTCCACATCTTGATGATAGAATTTGATTGGTTCATAGAAATTTTCTTTCATTGATTTGTGGTTGGATGGTAGTTGTGCACATGATGTCTGTGCAAGTTGTAATATCTCATGACATGAGTAAATGTGACCATTGATTTCTTGTTTGGTTTTCTTCTGATCTTGGGTCTGTGGCTTTGATGGGAGGGAGAGCCCTTGAGACATTAATTTGTTGATGTATAGAGAAAGGGGTCCCCTCTGAAGATGAGCATATCAGACAATGCGGCGACGGTCTGAAAGTGACTCTATTGGTAGTAAGAAGATTTTGCCTAATTGTCAATAGATTTAGTGAAAGTTACAGCTTTACCTTGTACGCCAGAAGTCGTGAGAAACCGGCAATTGTAAGTAGCCGATAGAGATGCTAAAACCCGTTTTATTTGTCTTTCTTGAATTTATAATTGCTGATAGAGAAAGCTAAAACCCGTTTTATTTGGCTTTTCTTGGATTGATGGATCGAGATCAAGTACTATAAGTTTGTTGGGATATACGTAATTTTCATTTACTCCTCTAAGGTTAAGTTTTCTATGTTCGAGTAAATTATGTTCGACTCTCGTGTGGTGTAATATAATCACAAATACCTAATACAATCATCAGTGTGGTGTAATATAATCACAAATACTTAATACAATCATCAGTATTTTTTTTGTTGTTTGAAAATTAATGGTCTGTCCAACAATTGATTCATTCCATTAGTTTCGGTTTAGTTTGATCCAAACTTTGTATCGAATTCAATATATCCTTTTAGACTATGAATGATAACGTTACATAATTTTTTTGTAATAACATTCATTTAATATTAGTTTTTTACATCTTTCTTTATGATAACATCCATCCAAACTTGCGATATTTTATATTATTTATAAATTGCAATCATCTCCGATGAAATTTGACATAGTTATAAATACTTTATTGTCGTTTGAAAATTACAAATACTCCTTGATTTTGAACGCCGTCTTACGACGAATCCATTTTGTTAGGTATCCATCCAATTTTTATAATTAACTATTCAAAATACTCTTTTAGAAAATAAATTATAATTTTATATATTTTTTAAAATTTCAAAAATATGTTTATAGATTAATATTCTTTATCGATTGTTTATTTCACCTACCCTCAATTTTTTTTTTTATATTTTTTAAACTTCTTTTGAAAAAAAAAATTCAATAAGGATAGAGTAACACTTTTCACATCTCCGTTTAGAGACTATATAATTATTTTTAATATTAAAAGGGTATTTGTAATTTTTCAAATAATGAAATGATATTTGTAATTATACCAAACCTTAGGGGAAGTAATTATAATTTACCATATACTTGTAGAAAAAACTTTAACAAAATAAAATTTAACAAGGGTAGAATTGATATTTTTTACTTTTTTATTCAAGAGTTACATAATTACATTACATGTTAAATATAATAAAAAAGTAATTATAATCATATCAAATTTCAGCATAATTTGACGTATCGGACCTTTACGTACTTTAACTTGATATTATCATGTCTTAAAGTGAAGCAGATGCATGATTGATTTCCCTGATTATTATACATCTTCGTGTGGGGTCCATAGTTATTAGATTAAATGGGGGGCCCTCGTGCAAAATATGCAGGCAGGAGGAGTCCTACTTTATATGTAAATGAAACTTGAGAGAAGCGTAATTAGCGGAATGAACCATCAAAACAGAGTGGATGGCGGCAGTCGACGGAGACATGCCCACTGCCAAGTGCCAACAAACCCCATCGCAATTATTATAAAACTCATTCAGGTCCCCCTCTTTTTATTCCTAATTGGGCGGCAATACATTTAATTCAACTATAATATCAATTCACAATGGGACAACATAATCATTTACAGGTCTACACGACTCTGAAACATTATCAGAAAACCATAATAAATTAAGAGTATATTATATTCCGTCATTCGAACTGTGCTCGTTTTTATATTTGTTATTTAAATTATTTTTCTTTTGTCAACTTACCATCTAAATTTTATAAAATTTGCAAGTTACAATATATAACCTTCTTCGGATCGCACTTTCTATAGGAAAAACATCACGTGTAATGCTATATGTGATATTTTTCCGTCAGAAAATTTCACTAAAAACGATCATATATGGTAACTTGTAAATTTTATAAAGTTGATATAGTAAGTTGGCGCAAAAAAAAAGGCAAAATATAAAAACAAACATAGTTCGAGTGACAAAATGTAATATACCCATAAATAAATAGTGATTGATACAAGTAGAATGTGGCCATCAAGCAGTTTACTGCCCCTTCGCATCAACTCTGGCTACTTTTTCACTTAACTTTGTTTCACTCAGCGTGTTTTGGTTTCTGATAATTTGGCTCAGAAAGGCAAGGAAAAGTAGACAGAATTTGAGGCAGAATGAATATAAATGGATCAGTTTAGATCAATTTACAAGAAGGATACACTCAATTATGCATATGTTTTATGTTACTAGAAGATTACCTTATAAACAAGAGATAACACGAGCACCAGTATTTTTCCATACGTACTTACTGCCACCGAAGCTCCAGTTTGATTGGAGGAGGCAGAAAAAATGAAGACGACGACACAATTCTATGTGCTGCAAAAATATGGATGTCTAATATTAATGGGAGCAAGAAGATGCCTCATTTAATATATGGGGAGCGAAGCCAAGCGCTGCATCTATTCCCTTTATGAAATTGCTGTTGGATTACACACCTGCTGAGGAAGAAGAAACTAAAATCAATATTGCAAATAGAATGTGACAGAAGATGTAAGCTTTGGAGCTTGCAACTTCCTTCATAGACCATGCTAAACGATGTTGCTTCTATGTCAGGCGCACGAGACGTTTCTTTTCACCATGTAATAGTTTTCCTTACTTTAAGACATGTGATATAATTAAAAATGATGCATCAGTAAATTAGTAAATCATAAGATGAACTAGGAAAATTTGGGAATGGAAAAAGCTGTATAAGATTCCGGTTGATGGTATTGGTATCTCATAGCCTTACATGTACTACGTCATGAACTTCAGAAATGTGCTACCGTCTATGAAAACGTGCTTATCTGCACGTCTTTAAGTATGAAATATGAATTGAATTTCACTCCATTTACTTCTTAAGCATCTATTTTAATCATTTGTCTGGTTAGGTGAATATAGTCTCAACCACTAATCCCAAGGAACATTTCTACTACTATTCTCAAAATGAGTTTTGTGGTTTTCTTTTTCTTAATATATAAAAAAGAGAACTTTTCTGTCTAAATGTTTGATTGCGCTTGGCAAGTCTTATAACCATTAGTTTTCAAACCAATACAATCTTCACCAACAACAGTTCACATACGGAAAGTAAATTGATAAGAAACCCAAAGGTTTAAGCAAGATCGTCAGGGTCAATGCCAACAATGATAACTTCTCAGAAATCTGATCTTTACATTAAAATGAAAATTAACAGGTAGCAAATCTTTAGTTACACTAAGAAATTATGTTACCTCAATACTGTAGAGACTGGATATTATGTATGCTGTTCAATTGTTAGAATCACCAGAAGTCGGTCAAAAGCCCTTTCAGAGTTCACCATATTGTTTAGCCAGCTCCATAAAGGAACTGGACTAATGCCTGACAAAGATTTTAATATTAGAAATTAAATATCATAATACCTGTTTCATCCGCAACATCTGGAGGAAATTGAAATATGTCAGTATGAAAGAAGTAATGAATGAGTTTTACCATGGATAGTCATTTGTCATATGCTCCTAAAATTTGCAGAGATTACGTATATCACTTGTAATCGCAAGAGAAACATCTGATCTTCACCAGCAGTAGTAGGTTAGGAATGAAAACAAAGCCCAAGCTGATCATCACGAGCAGTAATAGGTTAGGAAGGAAAAATGAAGCCCATCATTGCCTTTCATACTTTTTGGCGAGATCTTTGAGCAGTAATCTCTGGCGAAAATCTAGATATTTATCTACGCTAGTTCCTGCCCACTGCTGGCAAAAGCATTCATCAGTTGGAACAAATGAGCTCAAAGGAAATGGCCCTTTTGGAGCTTTCTTCAATGAAACCAAGAAACGGTGGCGGGGTCTGATCCGTTGGTCCAAAGACAAGCTTAGGTACATAGGATATTTGGTCAAAGAGTGGACCTCATTTCGAAGTTCATTTACCAAGTACATATATTTAGGCTTCAGATTTCCCTCCAATGATAGGGAGAATACCTGCAACAGAATAATCAGTTCAACACACAAATTCAGAAAAAAATGATGCACTAACTTATGTTTAAGCAACCACGATCATGAGTGGAGATACCAAATGAATTACACAAGGGAAGCAAGATCACCTGTGTAATGCTAGTTGACACTTTCAATATGTCAGAATTTCGCATCCCAATACTTCGTAAGAAATTAATTCTGGGTAGTAAGCCATCTTCAATGCTGTAGTGAAGCATTTGAGGATGTTTTGTGACCATCTTCACAATACTCTGTCTAGGAGCATCCAACTCTTCTATCAAAAACCTAAGACGAGTAGTCCATGAATTATCTATTCGCTGAACCAGGATTTGAGGACTTAACTGCACAACCTTACTTATGTCTTTCTCCTGGATTCCTATCTCATCTAGCAAATACCTGACTGTGGGTTTTAAGGAATTCTCAACACTGTAAGAGAACAATGACGGAGCGGCAGTAATTATTTGCCCTATTCTGGACTCTGGAATGCCCAAGCTACGCAAAAAACAAACATGGGACTTAAGGTTGTTTTCCACTGTGTACTCTAAAATTTGAGGCTGTCTCAAAATTATTTTTCTGATATCTCTATGTTTGACTCCAGCACTCAACAAGTATTCCAATCTCTCCTTGGCTGATTCAACATTAATCTGAAGGGATGGCATATGCCTCTCGTACATCTGGATGAAGTGAGATTCCTTGAGTCCAAAAGTGCTCAGATATTCAAGAAGTGGAAAATATCTCTCGTCTAAGTCTAATTCTTCTGACAAATGTGAAAATCTGCTCTTAGTGAAGCTTCCCACGTCCTGGAACAGTAAAACAGCATTGGGTTACATCAGGCATAACATCGAAAGTCACATCTAGCAGCCAACTATGATGACGGATACCTTGTCCTTGAGATTCACACTTGAAGAACTAATACTGCTTGATGTCGTTGAAGCACTGTAAGAACCATCTCTACCTGTCTTCTCTAGAGTGTGTCTGCCATTCTTCGCAGCAGATTTGCTCTGCCTTGTTTCAAGGTTACGTGCAGTGCTTTGTGACTGCAAATTCCAGCCTCCTTTTATGTGCCCGCTGCTGCCTGTTTATAAGAATTTTCCTTAAACTGATCTATTTTGCTAGAACTCTGTGCTTAGTTTTTGAATAATACCTTGTCCCTTGTGGGCGGCACTCTTCAATTTTAACCGCTGTCTGTCAGCCTCAGAAATTTTAACACCTCCAAATTCATCCTGGAAAATGCTCAAAGCGTAAACATGGCAAAGAATGGCTAATTAACTCAAATTGAAGCTAAGAGTAGGATAATCAAGCGGCCAGCTGAATTGAAGTAACTAATCAAGCACACAGGACAGATAGTCCATTATCTGAATATTTGATTGGATTGCCTTCTTGGAGGATCCATACACAACTTGACAACCTTAGTAACTGCTGAAGTCCATTCACGGACAAGCAAAAAAATTCTGATCTAGAAACCAATAGATTCCAGTGAAAAAGTTATTGGAGGACGTATTATTTGATAACACTAAGTTCAAATTCTAAACTTCTGGAGCAAAGTTCAATCAAATAGTAGAATCACATAATAAACACACAACAAAATGTAATAAAACATACTTCCGAAGACCAATCGCCTTCGTCGTCATCAACTTCATCAGAGCCGCCACCGTCACCGTCATCCTCGTCGGTGTCATACACAGATAGTGATTGTCCGTACCTAGAGCGGCGGTTAGACTTCAAAATCTTGGGATTCGAATGCGACGACGCAACTCGCGTTCTGCGATAGCAGTTTCTGCCATGGAATCTTCTAAAACTCGAAACAGGGGCAGCAGCCGCATGCGGCAACGAGGCTGCGAAATTGACAAGATAGGAAGCGTGAGAGTGGTTGAGCGTGGCAGTGGAGAGTGAGAAAACCGCCATTTTTGTACAGCGTCGCGATAAATAATGAAGAGAGCAGAATAAGAATATGCTGCTATCATATGCTCTAAAACCCTAACGAGATTTAAGAAAACTGAGAGAAACAACCGGAGAATCTACGACCGTACGCTGTCAAACGTTATCTTCCTGGTCCTGTCCCACCCGTCTTCTTTCTCTGGTCTCTATTGCTTTGGTCGCTTATTACGTTCTCCATCACTAATTAACCCGGGGTACCAACCACCAGCTCTCACTCCTTTTATCACTAATTCTCGGAGGTTAATATCTTGCAATTTGGAGGAAAATTGCACTCTTGATCTCAAGTGACAGAAGATTTGTTATTTTTTATTCCGTGCATTATGAGGTTGACATATATAATCTTACTTGATTAAAAAATGTTGTATTTTTTGTTTCAAAGACTAATCGTCGTTAAATATGAAAAAACATATTTGACCATCAAATATGGTGTTCAATGATTTTATCGATCGGTCAAAATTGCACTTGATAATGCATCATCAGACTCCAATGAGGCCTCTCCATGTGTGCCTTAGTCCTATTGACAACATCATCCTCAACAATATTTCTATTGCCTTTAAGCCCTCATTATCAACATCTTTAAAATTACGGTTGCTAAATCCATCAATTTTCATACCCAAAGTAACATTCTCAATCAAGAATCAACAATCGTTAGCCATTGGGACTAAAAGTGCTACGATTTTTAATCACGTGGGACTATATCTATCAATCCCGTAAAGTACATGACTGAAAGTGCCAAATTCCCTATTCTATAGGATCAAAACTATAATTTTATCCTTTTAACAAAATCACTGAAAATCACATTTAATGATCAAAAATAATTCTCCTCCAAGAATTAATAGATGTTAGCCTTGGAACTAAAAGTACAATAATTTTAATCATGTGAGACCATATATATCAATCTCATAAAATACGAGACCAAAAGTGACAGACCCTTGTCATATAGGTTCAAAAGTGTAATTTTCCCCAATTTGGAATTTAACTTTTAATTGTTTCACATTTCCTTTGCGTTTCGAATCCGAGATAGGGGCCGATTGCGAGCCCATTGGGCCTTTCCTTCGACAGTGGCAGAACGTTGGGCCCAGTATCACAAACTGCTGAGCAAGCCCATATTTTTCTGAAATGTAGGGAACTACTCGCCTGTGAAACGCATCTGAAAGAGTTGAGCTGAAAACAGTAGCATTTGATCGACTGATTTGTTGGAGAAGAGAAGCTGAGCAGTGAAGAAGTATGAATACTGATATTACGGCGTCGGTGAAGCCGGAGTACCCGGTGATAGATCGGAATCCACCGTTCACAAAGACGGTGGCGAATTTCAACACACTCGACTACCTCCGCCTTACCACCATCACCGGCGTTTCCGTCGTCGTCGGATACCTATCCGGTACCATACTTTACTTTCTACTGATTGATTCAGTGATTGGTTATTGATTTGTCTTAAATGCCGAATGATTTGATGATTTATTGTTTATGTGATGAATGATTAGGGATTAAGCCCGGGATTAGGGGGCCGTCGATGGTGACGGGTGGTCTGATTGGGGTGATGGGAGGTTTCATGTACGCATACCAGAATTCTGCCGGCAGGCTCATGGGCTTTTTCCCCAATGAAGGCGAGGTTGCCAAGTACAAGAAGTAATTCTTCCTAGGGTTTCTTCCAGGCCTCCTAGTGATGCCCTTTCCCCTTTGTATTTTGGTAGAACTGCTGCTAAGAAAGAAAATTCTCCTTGCTGATGATGTTTTGGGTTTTTGTAAGAAGAATCTGACCAAGTTATAATCTATTCTCAATAATTGAGAGGTGGTTACTGGAACTCGAAATCACTTGTATTCAGATTGCTGCTTGTTGAATTTAACTTGCATTTGAAATACTTATCTGCATCCTTATTTCTTGTTAAATACTGAAATTTGTCTTGCTAGACTGTTTTGTCACAATGTCTTCTAACTAGTCTCAAGTTTAGTGATCATTGTTTGTGTCCTTGTTCTGGTTCAGCAGTACGATTACTGCAGTTTCATGTTCAACACAGTTTTGACAAAGGGTTTCTTGTGATGAGTGGCTGATCATATTGGTTTTCAAGTATGGAGAGGCATTCTTTATGAGTTAGATAATGTTGTCCATTTTTCTGGGTTAACGGGCACGTCATCATTTTTCGATGTATTAGACTTTTTAATCCTTGTGAAGGTTACGGTTAGTTATGATTGTTTCTCTTTGAACATTTTGCTTAAGATTGCACTGTCGCGGCAAGCTTAAACAGATACGTGTAAGGGCCATTTGTCGTGAAGGCTTTTTAGGTGCAATATGAATTCGGGTCTTGAATGTATTTCTCTGTTTTCTTCATCTTGTGGAGATTGATTGAATTAAAGTTTGGACTTATGCAAAGAGTTTGTCTGCAGTTGAGCTTCTCACACTTTCTTGAACTTATGTTTCTGATTCTTGGATCTGTCTCGACATATTTACATCAACTGATTCTAATTAATGATCAAGTAATCATAAACCCAGGGTAGCAGAATTCAGCGGAGTTCATCCAGATGAAACCAAATGTGTCATCTGTGGCAGCAATAAACCTCTGATTCTGCCGTTATCTTGCCAATAAACCATGTATAGGAGCTAGTTTTTCATTCTTCTGTTGGAGTTGATGAAGAGAAGTGATCAATCATGTCAAGAGCACGAAATGTGCAATTGGGTTTTCACAATAACTGCGGAAACCCTCCTGCAAATCAGGTCTAATTACATACCATCATCCTGTGGTGGGAAATTTATAGCGCCAATAGTCAGTATTAAAAAGCAACCCACCCTATGAAGAGAAGGTTTATTTTAGGGATAATTACACCACTCTCTCCTGAATTTGGTTTAATTAGACATAAATTCCATATAATTTGAAAAATTATATCTAATACCTATGAGGTCTGCTTCGATCTCACAAATAAGTCACCTTCGTTGGTCGAAATTTATCAAATTTATTAATATTAATAAAAAAAACTGAATAAAAATCAATAAATCAGATAACTTTTGAAGAAAGCCAGAAAGCGTGAAAGATTGGCTTGGCCCAAACCCGAAGTCGAACAAGTCGACGTGGAGCAACCAGAACTTCGCCCTTCTATGGCTCCAAATTGCCACCCGAAGCAGGGAAGGTTCAGACAGGATCATTTGTGCTTCTCCGAGCTATCAGTTTCCATACTTTGAGAAATGGATGCTGCTCCAATCTTCTCATCTCTTCAACTAATCCCTTGCGCAAAATACCCTTCAACCCCAGGCTTCATCACTAATCACCCCGCCTCCTATGGATCAAATCTAATAAGTCCCTCGATCACAACCAAACCCGCCACTCTACTTAACAGAAACATCCCATCAACCTCAAGAACAAGTGCTGTAAACGACTTCTCCGCCATCACGGTGCAGCCCGAAATCACTTGGCAAATTATCTTGGGCTCTTTAGGTAACAAATATATATACTTTGTCAATTCAAGTTAATCAGATACTGTGAAACTGAGTTTCAAATTTGTGCAGCCGGTGTTACTCCTTTCGTGGTCGCTGGGATTGAGTTCAGCAAGAGAATTGTACGTAAAAACTTGGATTCAAACAACTCTTGATGTGATTATCAGCTGTAAATCAGTAGCTAACTGCAGGCTTTTGTTTTGGTTGGACTGAAATAAAATGGCAGGCTGCACAGAGGAAGTGTAAGGTGTGTAAAGGCTCTGGGCTTGTTTTGAGGGACAAGAAGTACTACTTCCGCTGCCCGGGCTGCGGTATGATACTATTAATTCATCCAACTGTAGATACATAAGTAGCTGATCACCAAGATTTTATATGGTGATAGTCATTGCTAGGCAAGATTCTTGTTTTAATCAGAAAAAAATAATTGGGTGCAGGAGGGTTCTTGCCATGGCAATCTTGGAGGAGATTCTTTACTGGTTAGATCGTGTTGGTGCTGCTTCTTTCTATTTTTGCATGCAGGAAACCAAGAATTCTGAAGATTCGTCGACCTGCACTTGTTCTCGTCGTAGTATCTTACACAACAATTTATGGAGATATGCAGAGGCATTTATTTTAGTTTTGTGTTTATGTATTATAATTAGTCAAAACAGCACACAATCTTTGAAGTTTTCCTTGTGTAATTCTTGGACCGGAAAATGATATAGCTGCCCTGAAGTTCAGATGCTTTTGATTATCACAGGATCAGTGCATAATTAATTTATTACAACCATCAACAGTCAATAAATTGCAATGGATAAGAAAGACATCTACTAAGATTGTGTTAGTTGTGAGATTGACAACAGGATAGGCTGGAGCAAACACAGCTACAATATAACATTTTCAGTCGAAAACTATAACAAAGCAGGGTAATACAGCAGTTGGATTTCGTAGAACTAAGGACTGAGGCTTCACAGACAGTCCATCTCCAACAGATTCACATTCTCCATCCTCCACATCCATAACTCTACCAGCTATCGTCCGACAAATGATCACTGCCTTATCTGCATTCTTATTCTTGGCAACGGCGCTCAAATCCTCGCTCATATCCTCGCTGCTCATGCTAAGTCGAATCCCATGTTGTATGTTGTAAAAAGTGTTGAAACCAGATTGGACTATTCTGCAGACACGGCAAGTGGGATCTCTGCAAAGTTCAGATACTAGTTGTGTCTTTCTGTCACAGCAGCTGATTGTTGTGCCGTAGAATTGCAAGATTTCATTTCCATCCACCATGCTTCTTGGATGATGGTCATACGATGTACTCTTCACTGTTTCTCTGTACTTTTCAAACTCTTCTATGATATTAGGTGAGTTTTTCACCTTGAGGACTCTTTTGATCTTCCTGGAACACTTTGTCGGGTTAGCTGAACTTGCTCGGTATATCATCAGGATCACATTCCTCGACGGCTCCCCAATTTCCAGCTCTACGTACACATGCAAACCAGTATGAATTATGAAAGAGCCAACATCAAGTTATAACTGGAAAAGCTGATGTGGGATATCAGTCTATTACCTTGAAACCTGCTTCTTGCGTGATAATGTCTGAATCTGGGTTGTAACAACGGGCTTTCATGTTCATCATCGGTGAGCTGATTCGTTTCTGCTGAGGTGCTGCTTTTCTGTCTGGCCATTCTTTCGGGCAGCCTAGCAACGTCTGCTGTCTTGCTGCCGCAGTTGATGTTCTGTTTTAGAGATATCCAAATGGAGTTCATCTCTTTACAAGAACTCAAAGATTTCAGCACAATGAACTCAAAGATTTTACTACATGCATGACTACGTTGATAGACTTACCTCAGTCAGTGGAGAGCTGCTGCTGCTGCAGGGAATGTGAGTTTAGGCCTTCTGATCATTGGCAAAATGGTTGATATTGTAGGTGGGTTGGGCTCCTGTGGGCAATGTTTGACCAGACGTGGCTTCATTTCTTTCAAGGAGAGCACAGACAAGGCAAGTTATAGTTTTTGTAAGCATCTATCCCCCCCTAGTTTTTAGGCCCAAAGGTAGACAAGGGTGAAGTGATTGCAAGGTACCACGTAATCTTTTTGAAGTGTCCATTTCTTGAGAAAAGGCTAAACATTTGGCCATTTTTACACCTAACAATGAGCCGAAGGGGTGAAGTAATCGTAGTTTCTCACCATATGAAAATGTCATCTTTAATTTTAGTGAGTCTCTCCTTTCAAGAAATAAAACTAAATATTTACCTTGAGGGTTCAAGGAGTTACATACCGAATGGGATTTTCTATTGTAAAGTCTATTTTGACTTTTACTCCATTCAACATACAGAGACCACATACGCCATGTGACCTCTGTATGTCGAATGGAGTGATGTGTGTATGTTGAATGGGATGGAAGATGAAATGAAAATTAACATGTGCACATTAAATAGAATAGAAAATAAAATAAATTTTGCAATAGAAAATCAAACCCGATTATATATGCCTCCAATGGTCACATGTTGGTATCTTCAAGACATTCAATGCGTATTAATGATTGGGAAACATGTGGGATGGAAACAAATATTACATAATTAATGCAACATTGACCTCAGCCTTCAAAGCAGGCCACATACAAGCGAATTTATCTGTGGTGAAACTGATGCACTTTTCTCCAGAGGATAAACATATTACTCATTTACAAGATCCACAACCCAAGGGACTAAATGTCTTGAAGAACAACACAAAGTTGGTGTTGTGGGTGAGTGGTGGAAGTTGGGGGATCAAATGATTTACATAAAACAGTTGACAGAGCCACAATCTGACAGAAATGCATATATATCAAACATACAGGAAGAGAGAAGCTTAAAGCAGCAAATATATTGGTATCGGGACATTCCTAATTTACCATGAGGATAATACCCCTTAGATTTACTAAAATTCTCAAATTTTAATATTATATATCCATAGTATTCAGCTACAATTTTAAGGCCCCATAAGTATTCTTCCAAGGTTTTGCGGACATTGGTTAGAAGGATGTATTGGTGGAGTCTGAAAGCTATGACCTTCGACACGATTTTCTCTATTTCCATACAGATTCAAGCCACCGTTTACAATACCGTAGCATGCAGGGATTTGTGATGCTTGAACGGCCGTCATACTGGAATTATTTGGAGCGATTTGGCTATGTGCAGCTTCAGCATCCATCGCTTGCACCTGTTCATTGGTTCTATTCTCAGCCACACAACGTCCGATGCCAACACCAAGATCAAGACTAATTGAACTACTTTCTTGTGGCCTGATTTTTGTTGCTCCACCATATGGTGCAGTTGCAGCAAATTCATGGCTGCTGTTTCTGGCAGTCGGGACGTCATGGTTGTGCTTTCCTTCATAGGTAGTTATAACAGCTTTGGGGTCGTGAGATGCCCTTTCCACGTGCTTCCTCACCGGGCATCCAGCATTTGTGCACTTATAATAACTCCTGGATCACAAATGAAACGTAATCATTTGTACATTGATATTGAATGTGTATATATGATCAAGTAATATGTCCAGGAATGTAACATTTCTTTGTACATTGAAGAAGTACCAATTTTATTAGGATGGCAATCTAACAGAAGAATGAGTACATGTGCCGTCAACTGCCAGATATTTAGAAGAAGCATATTAGCACACTTCCAGTCACTGCCACCAGTTAATGGACAATTGGACATTACAGTGTGTGACAATATTTCCTTTCAGCAAAGCCACATAAGCAAACATTGAGTAACTATGACTTAATTTTGCCCCCATGCAATTCAGTGATACCTTTCGTTCTTTCACTCTTGTGGTGTTTATATTAAGTCTTTGTCATTTTAAGTTAATGTTTCATTGTATCAGTTTCTATCTCTAATAAATAGTAATCTTGTTTTCCTTGGTTTTCATCCATTTGAACATCCCCCAGTTTTTCTAGGTTTCTCATCCCTCTCATCTGATGGCTAGTAATCTTGAACGTCAATCGTCCATAGCATGCTGAAGCATAAGTATGTTACATACCTAGGGTTTGGATTGCCTCGGACCACTTTCTGCCCATACTTCCGCCAACGATATCCATCATCCAGTATATCAACCTCACTCACAGTTTGAACAACTACTCGAGGTTCACGAATGGGCTTAACAACTGGCGTGACATCTATACCATCCTCCATTTTCCTGCTCAGATTTTTCAGCAATACACATTATGACAAGGATTATAAACATATGAATAATGTTCCTAAACCCACATACCTCCGCTTCAGAAAAGGATCATCCTCTTCAACATCATCATTAATGCCCTGAAATTGTGAACCTGAACCATCTACACCATCCTCATTTGCTTGCAGAGGTGACAATGCCGGAGAGCCATTTTGCTCCATGTTATTGGTGTTCAACTTGTCTTCAACAAAATAATAAAAAATAAGTATGCTTGACATATATGGTGCACAAGAGGTATCTGGAAGAACTTAGTTAAGCCGGTGAGCTAAGTTCCGAAGTTTTTAAAACGAGCTCTAATATTCGGGTGAAGCTCAAACTGATTTACTATTAGCTTGAGCTTAAGATGCAGAAATTAAACATGGAGGAAGCCCCAGTCGAAGCATCTGAATGATTGTTCTCACGCTTGGATTGTTCAAACTAATAAAGCAGCCGATGCCATATCATATGTTCATGTATATCAATTTCGCTAAAACTCTATAGTAGGGCTATACAGTAGTGCATTAAAAGTGAAAATAATCAGAAAGGACTCATTACCATCTTGACCAGTGAATGATAAATCCCTGTCCAGTTTATCCTCTTGAATGGACAAAAGAGCCCCAGGATTGTGGCGACGTGCAGCTTGAGGTTTTGGATGATCATGTGAACCCTTGTACACAATTTCTGTGATCTGTCCACTTGGAGAACGCTCAAATATCTTTTTCACCTCACAATTAGGATAGGTACACTTGTAATAACTTCGCGGAAATTCACTTCCTTTAACCAGCTTCTGCCCATATTTCCTCCAGTTATACCCATCATCTGATGTTTTCTCAGCTGACACTGAGGAGATGCTATCTTTATGATCAGAGGACGATGCTTGAATGCCTGTATTGGATTGTCCTGCCTGATTTAATTCATCAGTGGTGCTACAGACGGATGAATCATGTATACCCACGGCCACAGATTGTGAAGCCAGAGATGAAGGTGCAGAAGATTGTTGTGTATGCCGCTGATCTTGATGAATGACTGGTCCATTTCGATTCAAACCCACAGGAACCTTTTTTCACAAAGAAATTAGACATTAGCAGACATTTCAACATTTGCATCTGCTGCGAATGAAGCTGAAGCAGGTGGTATATTTAAAAGGATGCAGCGCTGAGTTTCCTAAAATTTATCCAGTAGATATATAAACAAATTTCTTGATTCCAAATATGTGAACTTTCATCTCTACACCAATCATAGCACTACAACAATTCTCCATATGCTTGTTGACAAGACAACAACAAAATACAACACATTCAATGCCAGTGATGCACTAGCAACAAAAAAGTTCCTGATATTCCACTACAGAGGCAAAATAATAGGATAACGGTCCAGAAATCTACACAAAATTCAATCAGCCTGATATTTGTCATTTCCGACGTAAAGAATGGCACAACAAATTATGAATTCTCCTGATATCTAGTCTCAGTCTGAAGACCGTGTAGTAGGAAGAAAAGGAAAAACTTACAAAACATCAGTCTCACAATCTCTCTTGTCTAATTTCACTATTTTGCTGAAAAGGTTTGGACTGGAGTTTATCTTAGTTATAAATCATATAAAACATGATTTCACAGCCATTTTGCTATTCATTCAATTGTTGTCCAGACACATTTATCTTACATAAAAACTAGACAAAAATAGAATGAATGATAGAGCCAAATGCAAAAGGTTTCAGGGCATTACTGTCAGCCCTGCGGATGATAATCCTGATGATGTAATAGCTCCAGTGTGAAACCTAAACTCAAAACTGCTGGATGTTCTTTCATCAGTCGTGTTGCCACTGGAAAAATGTTTCTGCAGCGAAAGTGCTGCATTTTCACCAGAGCCTTGCATCAACTGAGGCTTGAAAAAGGAACCAGTCGTTGGAGAAGGCTCCGCCTGAAAAAATAACACAGAATTCTAGAAGGAATCAGTGAATTGTCCTGAATGGCACTAAATAGCATAAAATAACTTTCTACTCTAATTCAGCAGGCTTTTATCTCTGTCTGAAAGGGAAATGAAAATCAACTTTTTCCCCCTTTCCTATACAGAGAAGCGAAAACCAAAATTGACGTTATGAAACCTCAAAGATCATTTGTCTTTGAGGTTCTGATGGTAAAGTACAACATATATATGCATCTCAAAGCAACAAATGTCAGATATAATTCTCACAACCATAGTAGCATAGATTGCTCTGATGCTTCAATCGAGAAGCTTAACATCTTTCCCCAAGGAACAATACATCAGACAAATGTCAAACACCAATGGGTAAAGATTAATCATGAAACGAAACAACACTGAAACTTAAAATCTTCTACCTAAATTCCTGGTCACTTATTTGATATGGAAAGAAAAACTCTTTATCAATGTATTGCTTCTTCACAGTTTACACACACTTCTCCATTTGATAGTACAGACTGTGAATAGTTAAGATTCTATTGAAACAGAATGGTTTCATGTTCTTTCATCAATTTGATTATTCCCCATTCACATCTCTTTCCAATTTTAGTCTCCATTAGCTCAAAAGTGTTGTATGGCCAAGTCTCCACAAAAGGTTTAAAGGTGCCCAAAATAATTCCCCCCAGAAACCAATATAATACACTCTAATCTGAGCATCAGAATCCAAGGGTCCCAAAACACACAATGCTGACACATATATTATTCACTTCAAAATTTATTATTCTCCAAATGAGCACTCGATGAGAAAGGGGAAATTATTCAACACCAGCAATAGCAATATGATGAAAAAGAACCAAACGTTAAATCAATGATGAAATCAACTCATAATTGTCAATAATTCGAATAATTCCCCACACCAAAACACACTGACGTCAGTTTAACACCGTGCTCGCTCGCTGTGCCCAAAAAGATCATATTTCAGAAAACCGAGAACGGCAAAGCTGGGTATCCTGCTCCGGCATACTTTAACAAACATAGATTAATAGCTTAATTAGCATAACAGCTGGATTCCCATTTTTTTCAAATTTTGAAACTTTAGTAGCTACATAAACAAACTTGGCATCGGATCCGAATCTGAATCTCTGGAGCTACTGACGCAAATAGCACTAGCGCAGAAATTCCCTTAACCCAGTAAACCAAATACGAAAAGTAGTCCCAGTCACAAACCCAAGAAGAATAAATAAAAATCTGACCTTGATATTAGAGAGAAGAACAGGGGACTCGAGGAACGAGGTAGGACTGAGGCCAGGTGGAATAGTAATACAAGTCGACCTCGAGATCGGGAGCTTGGCCGGAGACATAAGCCGATACTTAGCTCCGTTGACAGATCCGGCGGCGGCGGCGGCGTCAGTCACGTGATCCTGAGCAGACGTCACTTGAGGTGTTGCATTACCAGAGGGCGAGTGGTGGGAACGAGAGTAGGAAGAGTGAGGCAGCGAGTTAGAGTCTTCCATTGATGAGAAATTATGAGAGAGAGAGAGAGAGAGAGAGAAGGAGAAGAGAGTCAAAAGAAAAGGGTGTATTAATATTTCAGCAAACTGGAAACAATGGGGGAAAAGGGAAGGGAAGGGAAGGGGAGGGTAGGATGGTAATTGTGGAAAGGAGAAGGAGACGGTTCAAGTTATACGGTGTTGACTTTAACGGGTTCGGATCTGGGTTGTGATTGGACTCCTTATCCAGTTTTATTAACCCCCTTTGTAATTCGAAAGTGACGCATGGAGGGGAGCACATTTTATTTTATTTTATTTGTTTAATAAAATAACAAACATACATGTAAAAATAAACATAAACATATTTATGAGTATTTTTACAACCAAAGTTAGTTAGTTTAGAAGAGAGAATGGAAATGTTGGTAGAGTTATAAAAATAGAAATATGTAGGGCAAGTGCAATAAGAGGAGGAGTTTTAATTGGTATTAAAACGGGATTGTAAAGTTAAAATAGCAGTGTGGTTTTTGTTGCGTTGTGGAAAGGGGAGATTAGTCCAAACAACACTCAATTGGTTATGATAAAATGTTTGGACCACCTTTCCACAATAATACAACATTTGACGTACTTGCAGTTCCTGCCCAAAGTAAAAGGTCCACCCTGCCCTGCTCACCAAATTAATTCCTTCAAACAAGCATTGCCACATTGCTTTCAACCCCCCTGGGGGTGGGTGTAGAGTGCAGCAGTAGAGAACAAGAAGATTAACACATGTGAATTTACAACTTTGATCAATAACTTACAAGTAGTAAATTGAGATTTGGATTTTCCAGTACAGATCAAATACAAGTGACTGTTGTACAATTTTTATACATGAGAAAAGCTAACCAAATGTAGAAAATCTTGTATAAATCCTTGGATGTCACTAAATTGGACTAATACAAAAGAGTTGCAGCCATTCTTGCTGCTCCACCTAAGAGGCTTTCTTTCTGCCTTTGCCTCCTCCAAGAATCTACATCACAAACACACACACACACTTGATCTATTTCAAGGAAATAAATAAAGCTATCGGGAGAAACCTTGCTATCTCCAAGAGAATGAACTCAATTCCTTTTCTCAATGTTAACCTTACTACTAGTTAACTAAACAGTCATCCAATTAAACCCCAATAATCGACTAAAGCGCACAAAAATTAGTGTACTAGCCAACAAATTGAGCTTCATAATGCCCAGACATCTTCCATAAGATCTTTGGGAGAAATTGATAGGACAAACAGTTTGTCCTACCAGGTTCTGTATAAAGTCTAATTAATGGGTTCAGTCACCAGAAGTAGTGTTACAACAAATGTGTCCTCATGTCTGCATCTCATGCAGACATAGCATGTGACATCCAGTAATACATTATGAAACCAACGAAGCTTTCCCCATGGAGGTCAAGGAATTCCATCCTCACAATTCAATACCGTGAAACACAAGTTGGTCATAAGCTCTTTGCAAACTACCAACTTGGAATTTCAACCCACACAAAGTTCAAAATGGAGAGCACACATTTCTAACACAGAATAGAAATCTCAGAGACGTGTACGAAATAGAAGTCCATCTGCAGCTCAAAAGTGCCAGAGAATGCGCTTTTGATCACTGATCAGCCAAGCTTGGTATCAAGTTTTGGCAGAAAAATCAGATTCACTTGGAAAGTAAGTGATTTCCTGTTTCCACATGCACAAACTACATATGCAAGAAAAAGAAACTGCAGAAAGGCTAAACTAATATAGGGGTAATGAAATTTCTTGTTAGGGGGACTTTGCAAGAGTTCCCAGTTGGTTGTCAGATAAGCTCTAAAGTGAATGATCAACATGAAACAAGTCATATTTTAAGTATCTGGACCACAGATGCTGGTGCAGATGATACTTCAAGAACCCTTTGTTCATTAACAACTATAGGAAAAACCAAATTTGGTTCTTGTGCCAAAATCTCAGTGATCAGAAAAGCAGGTAATGCTTTCCGATAACGGCATTTAATTTCCGACACACCCCATATGACCATCCAAAAATTTGGAGAGGTCAGTGTATCACTGTGGATAGTATGCTGGATGGTATTGAGGCGGCACGTCATATCCACCATAACCTATCGCCCTATCGTAATAACCAGGTTGTGCATGTGTTTCTGAAGGATAAGGATTCGATACAGATGGATTTAGGTTCCCGGAAAAGCCCACAGGGGCTCCCGACAACCCATACAAGTCCGCAGAGGAGCCCACATATGGCGCAGCAGCCACAAGAGATCCTGCCATGCCATAGGCCCCAGAAGGTGAACTGAGGTATGGAGCAGCATGATCTGGCAACAAACCTGCCCTCTTTACAGAAGATGGCTGTGATGAGTGAACACCTGAATTAGCAGTAGTTTTCCTTTTAAATGCTGATGGACCAGCAGCAGCCCTCATTCGCTTGGTCCCATTTTGCTTCTGTTGCTTCCCCTGCTGCTGAGGTTTGGGTACTGGGGCTGCAGCAGGTCTTTTCCTGTCAGCCTTCTCTTTTTCCAACTTCTCGATACGTGCTACCAGTTCATCTTTTGGGTACTGAGATTCCAGACCATGATCCTCAATGCACTTAATCACTGATTTCAATGCACTAATTTCTTTCATTGCAGCATCATTCTACAGAGGAATATAATGAAGTCAGTCATCAGCATTGCAGATATACTGCAGCCAATCCTCTTATTTTCAGCATTTAATAATCCCTAATAAATAATAAATTTTCTCATGTGGAGTCATAGATAATGCTACTGAAGAAATCAAACTAGTATTTTTAAAGAATTACTTGGTATTCAAATTGATACAAAAGTTAAACGACACTGACTGATATAATGATTTATCGGGGTTAAACTACTTTTAACAGCGAAAGACATGAAAATTTCCATTGCAGAAGAAGATCCCCAGAAAATATCATGACAGCTTGTTTATTTGAGAAGTTTCAAAAGAATGCCTCTGTCTCCCATTCAAAAGTGGGTGCAGAATGTCTGATCAACGACAGCTGTTAGACGATTGTCAAAGTCTTAAACTGGATCGTTGTATACACTTGTTTATGATTTTTTATCAAGAACAAATTTATCATACATCACATTGTACTTATCCTTTTAAAGAGCACATAACGATAAACAGTTTTCCAGCTCAACCATAAATGCCAAGAACTTTGTCGTTTATACCACCTTAGCAATAAATGTTCAATCTCCGAAACAATGAATTGTAGGGGGTCATCCTCACAAAGGAAGAAAAAGGAGATATGGATGTATTACCAAAGACTGTCGAGAACTCTTCCCAGTCTTACGAACTTTCTCAGCAATTTTCTTTGAATCCATCACATAGGCTTTCAATAAGGGCACAGGAGGGAACTCATCAGTTAGCTCAAACTCAATAATGAATTTAAGAGCTAAGAGTTGTTTGCCCTTATTGATAAGCCTCCCTATAACATCTGTTGGAAACCATAAAAATTATCTTTCACGTCAGACTATAAATTAAATGTACATGAAAGTGTGACAGCACAGGCAATTAGGGGTGATGAATGAATAGATTAAAGAAACAAACACAAAACTGAATTTTCCTACAGGATAACTGTAACCACCAGCTCAAAACACTTCACATCCAGTTAATATTAAAGTGCACTGACAAAAAGACTGAAGCAGAGAAAATTTTCAAAACACAAACGTTTTGATATCTATCAGGTGCCATCCCAACCCAATATCATTCATCAAATTTTCAATTTCTCCTACTCATCCTATATTCACATGGAGCACAGAAAGGTCAACGCACAAAACGCAATAAATAACAATGTAGACTAATGCAGGATAGGATAAATACACCAAAAGAATACGATATAACTAAACAGATGACTTCATATTTACCAGAAACTTTACTCTCAAGGCCGAGAATTCGACACAAGTCGACAGCTTGCCGGTACCTAGCAATCAAAACAACATAATCAATCAGCTCATTCTCTTCATACCCACCATCATTCAACAGCTTGTATGTAGCCAAGAGCTGCAAATAACCCAGCGTCTCCAAACCCCCCTCCTCCTCTTTCCCCTCCTCATCCCCATCACCACCATTACTGCTATTTGCTGCCATCTTTCCCTTCCACTCCAATGCCACAGCCAGCGCACGTTCCCTAACCTCCGGGCCTATCTCCACCCCCGCCCTCGTCAACTCCTCCAACAAAACCACGCAAGCTGTCCTCAACCTAGACCCGTTCCCAATCTTTCCGTCCCAAAAACCCTCCAAAGCATCCAGAACCATCGAGCCCGGGTCCGGCGCGTTCTTAAAAGCGTCGGCCAACTCAACCCTAATAGCAGTCCTTTCCTTGGGCCGCTCAACGACGTAGTTACGCAAACCCAATCCATCCATGTTTTCACATAGCGACTTCAGCTCGGGTCGTGCGGGAACCGGTTCCGACGACAACGAATCTTTTCGTTTTACAGGTTTGATTGTCTTGAGGGTTTGGGAAGATTCGAGGGCTTGGAGGGTCGACAATTTCTGCAGGAGTTCGGTCTGAATGGAGCTAAAATAAGACTCGAGATCAGGCCATGTGAAATCGAGTGAGGAGAGTAACGAGGAACGCGATTGCAATTCCTCGAAAGCCTTCTTCAAGTTCTCTTTCTTCCCGTCGACGACGTTGAGGGCCTTCTCGATTGACTGTACAGTCGTCAGAGCCATGATTCTTCGAACAACAAATAAATACTAATCAAATTCTACGGAATACCCGAATCGATAATCAGTCAGCATACCCGCAGCATAGTTTTTTGGGAAAATAAATCAAAACTGTCGAAGGCGACGAAGAACGGAAGAAGAAAGGAAGACGTTACACATACTGTTTGTGTGTGTTTGGCGGTGAAGATATTATTATTGTAGCTTTGTTGGGCTTTTTATCAATTCTTGAAATATCTTCATGTTCGATCTAACAGGAAGTTTCAATGTAGCCTCATTCTACCTGGGCCTTGTTCTATGTTAGGAGCATTGGGCCTTGTTTGGTAATTTTTTAATACTTAAAAGGGGGTAAATTACACTTTTGGTTCCTATATTTGGGGTCAAAATCAATTTTACTCTCTAAAATTTTTGAGCTACGATTTTAGTTTATGATCTTTTCAAATTGTGACGATTTCTATCCAACCATGAAACTTGGAGTTAAAATTAATGAAGTTAGAAACGCGATGGGTTCATGTAAACACATTGCAATTTTGTAGAATTTACACGGTCCAACAGTGGCAGAGAACACAGTTGTGTTCTCCAACATCCCTAGTATTACACTCCTCACACAACTTTCCCTCCGACTCCATGTTCTCACGCCATAGTACAATCCATGAAACGTAGTGGCAACGCTGGCAACAGAGAGAGGCAATGCTGCTTAGAAATCAAGCACAACGATTGAGATTGAGGGATTTCAAGGAGTGAATTAGATAACTGACAGATACACGATCTTGCAAGAAATAGAGTGAAAGTGAGAGAAGGGAAATAGGTTTTTGGGTGAAGACGGTGGCGGGGAAATCTTGACAAATGACACATACCCGCGGCCACAACGGCGACCTTTGAACAATGAGACCTAGGCATCGGCCTTTAGACAAAGGTGGCAAACGAGAAGCCAAGGTGACAATGACAAGTGAAGAGGGCGGATTGTGGCAGGGTCGGTGGGTTCGAGTTTAGGTGCTTGCTGAAGATGGTGACAATAACAAAAGGGCGTTTTGTTGCAGATATGAAGTGGAGAACACATTCATTTTATATCTCCAACTTAGTTAGTTGTAAGCTCTATTTTAAAGATTGGACCAAAATTGAAACAATTGATAAAGATAATGGATCAAAATCGTGCCTAAAAAAGTTTGTGCACCAAAATCGATTTTGACCCTGAGTATAGAGACCAAAAGTGTAATTCACCCTAACTTAAGGGGTGTCTTGTATCTATAACAACATCGACTTTTGTAGTGAAAATAAATTACAAAGAAATTTAAAAGTTAAGAAGTAGTGAAAATTGACCGTGTTTGAACAAAGTCGAGAAGTGAAAAAGGTTTGATTTTTTTTTTTTTTTAAGTAAAGCAATGAATATTATAACTTTTATTAAATCAATTTAATTAAATCAACTTAATTGAAGCAATTCAAACGTGAAATCATAATTATAAAAACACTACTTCCAATTTATTTTCAACAATAAATTGATAAATACTTATTTTAAACAATCGCAGACACCTTTTAATTTAAAATCGATAAATTTCAAATTTGCAATAATAAATTCAGCGAGCGCTTTTGGATAAAGCGTGAACTGTCACACAAGAACGACTTTAAATAATTTTTTTGGTAAGTGAATTGGTAAATTAGTAAATAAGTATAGAATAAATGTCATTACTTAATCTATCGATCTTATCATTAGTAATTCAATAGCGTATAATCCTGTTCCAAAATCGCCCTTGACCCTGGGGTGGGGTTTTCCACTTACACCATAACTCTAGTGATGTAGTCCAAGAAGAATTGCAGTCAACTTACATTTACTATATGGACCATGATTTTCATGTGAGCAGGTAAAAGGCCAAAAGCCCATCCTAACACCTATAAAATACCTTGTCTTCCTTTGAGCAGTTCAGGGACGGAGTAGCCGTGTCTGTCTTCCTTCGTCGGAGAGGAATCATCGGTTGTCGGCATCGCTTACATGGTAATGTCTCGTTGTTTTCTTGGCTGTTTATGTTTTCTTATGGTCTGATGATTGTGAAATTGTGCAATTCTTTATGTTAACGCGCAAGAAGTGGAGTCCGGAGGTGTTTTTGCCAAGAAAAGAGGGTCTTAGGGAAGAATTTATGTGTTGTTTCGATTCTTTTTGCGTGTGCTTTGTGAGAATTGGAGAAAGAGGGCAACTTTCTTGATGAAATAATGTGGGATGTGGAGTGGTTTGGGTTGAAAGTTGTGCGCGTATCAACTGTTTGATGTTTTGCCGTCTGGGTTGTGAAGCATGAAGCTAGTTCTCGTGATGTAATTTAGAAAGTCTCATGATTTATGAACTGGGAACTTTCTTTTATTCCTGGAGTACGTTTCGTGATTTCTTTGAAAATTCTTGGTTGTAGATGCCTGCCATGGACTCTGGTATGGTGGATCGAGATATGGAACCGTTCGTGGAAGTTGACCCTACCGGTCGGTATGGCCGGTATGGTGAGCTTCTGGGGGCCGGGGCTGTGAAGAAAGTTTACCGGGCATTCGATCAAGAAGAAGGAATTGAGGTGGCATGGAACCAAGTTAAATTACGAAACTTTTGTGACGATGAGGCCATGATCAACCGGTTGTATTCAGAGGTCCGGTTGCTCGGGAACTTGAAAAACAAGAACATTATTGCATTATACTCAGTTTGGCGGGACGAGGAGAGAAACACGCTGAATTTTATCACTGAGGTCTGTACTTCAGGGAATTTGAGGGAATATAGGAAGAAACACAAGCAGGTCTCACTGAAGGCTTTGAAGAAATGGTCAAGGCAAATTCTCAAGGGCTTGGACTATTTGCATACTCATGAGCCATGCGTGATTCATAGGGATCTCAATTCTAGCAATGTCTTCATCAATGGCAACGTCGGTCAGGTATACTTAATTAACACTTTGCTTGTCCCTGTTTCTGTCCTTGTTTCCATAGCTTGAAGTGAGTTTTAAGTTTCCTGATGACAAGTTTAGGAGTGGTGGCTGAAACACGAATGAGATCTTGAAAAAAATGTGCATCAATCAAGTAGATGTTTTGATAAGATCGGTATATTTTGAAATTCGGTTATAATGAGTTCAGGCATATATATCCATCCATATATACGCCTCGGCTGGCAGCATTTATCCATTTCCTTCTTTAGCTAAGTGCGTTAAGTTTCTTATTATCGCGCTAAATATCTTGCTTTCTAAATTAGACTTTTGTTCTCTTGGGTGCAGCTGTAATTATTTTCATCTACTTGACTCGTATAGGTGAAAATTGGGGATTTGGGCTTGGCGGCTACCGTTGGTAAAAATCACTCAGCTCATTCGTTACTAGGGACACCAGAATTCATGGCGCCTGAGCTGTATGATGAGAATTACACGGAGCTAATCGATATATATTCATTTGGAATGTGCTTGCTTGAGATGGTGACTCTGGAGTTACCATACAGTGAATGTGACAATGTCGCCAAGATATACAAAAAGGTGACATGTGGGCTCAGGCCTCAGGCCATGAACAAGGTTAAGGACCCGGAGGTACGAGCATTCATCGAGAAGTGTCTTGCGCAGCCAAGGGCTCGACCCTCGGCTGCTGATCTCCTGAAAGACCCCTTCTTCGATGGAATTCACGATGAGGACGACGATGACGAAAATGCTGATGACTATAGTAGAAACTAGCAGGTGATTAATGTAAATTTCATTTGGTTAAGGGTGGTTTTTTTTTTTTTTTGGTTTTTGTTCCTTCTGTTTCATGTTTTACCACTTAATTTTGAAAGGGTGCATTGAATTTTTTTTTCTTTTTTTTGGTAATCTCCGAAGAAGCACTAGGAATAGGTTCATCTGGATAAAGGTTTTGTGTGTAAATAGAGTTTGAAAATGCATGATCAGATGAATTCTTACATTGTGGATAGATCAGCAGCCAAGCCATATATGTTTGTTTCTTATTACCATTTGCTTCACATGATCGTCATCTCTCTGAAACCGACAGAAGGGAACACAACCTTTCACTAATCGAAACGGATACGTAGTAGGTGGACGTGGACGCGGCAAGACAAGCAACAAAAGTTGAAAAAGTATATGAGAGCCGCCGCGCCGAGTTTATGACACTCAAATGTTTGTTAAAATGAACAGGCTGGCTTCAAATTGTTGCTTTCCTTTAATTCCGGCTTTTGCAATTTTGAATTTGAGGAGCCGTTGAAAAAAGAAAAATTCTTCTGCATCCACTTGTATATGGGTGGGGCTATTATTTTTTGACGGCGGCAACAACTCTTTAACGGCTGCTGGGGTCAGCTTAGAATACCAGGAAATTCTAATTCTAATTTGAATTAATTGTATGATAATTATAATATATTTACGGTGCAATTGATGTATAATTTAAAAAAGCTATTAATCATATTACAAGTATATCGCATCTAAGCCCAATCTGGTTCAAGGCCCAATTCAATTGAGATAAGTTTCCCCTCTAAGCAACGGCCCAGGCTGAATATGCAGGATTTTTCATAAAAATCCATGATTTCTACTATATATAACACGTCTCTCTCTCTCTCTCTCTCTCTCTCTCTCTCTCTCTCTCTCTCTCTCTCTCTCTCTCTCTCTTCCTTTTTTTGGTTTTCTTTTTCTTTTACTTGAGTAATTTCGACTCTTATCACCGTCACACGTTAGGATACGGAGCTATAGGTTGGTCACTTCCAAGTATACTTATAAATTATTGGGGTGTTTATAGTTCAGTAAACTGGTCAATTGAATTAAAATTAAAATTTATATATGTACGGAAAGTTGAATAAAAAATTTTGATTTGGTATTTAATTGTTTTTTTTTTTAAAGTTCAGTATTCGATTCGGTTTTGATTTTTAGTATCGGTTTTACCAACCGTACCGAATACAATTTTTTTTAATCTATTTGTATACACACATTTTTTATATATTAATTATTTTTATACTATTTCTATATTTTCCATATCAAAAAATAAAAGATAAATAGTAGTGTAATTATTATTTCTAATATTTAATTTTTAACTATTTTTTTATATTTTAACAAAAAACTCATCTATCGAAATCAAATTATGCGAAACATGGCTCTTGAAGTATGACAAATTCCAAAAGACATTCATCTTCAACTCTTCTCTTTTTTTATTTTTTATTTATTTTTTAATGTTAGTGTTGTCCACTACATTCTATCTTGTTCCTTCACCACCATTCTCTAGTCAACTAGTAATCATCCTGCGACTCAAATGTGGTTACATTAAACATTTAAACTAACTTAACTTTGATCATTTGATGAAATATTACAACCTTAATTACCCTATGATTGATCAATTTTATCAACATAGGAAAAACAACACAAACTAGGAATCACAATAAAAAGCAGGTTGTTTGGATTCGAACTCAACTCAATTAAAAAATATTAGACATGTACCCAGTCTACGAAGGATCCAAACCTACCCCAGATGGAGCGGGTCTGGGGTGGGGCTCCGGCCTACCCGGCTTTGTTACAATTCTGGCAAAATTATACTTTATAGTTTCATATGATAGGAAGTTCAATACATTTAAACATTTGGCTTTATGAAAATTTCAAAATAGTTTCAAAATCCGTAAATTTTGATACATTTAGCTCCATACTTTACGAGATTTTTGAAATGATCCCAAAATAAAGAAAATTCAATACATTTAGTCATCTGGTTCACGGGATTCATGAGACTAAATGTGTCGAGCTTTTATTATTTTGAGACCATTTTAAAAATTTCATAAAACAAATGACTGAATGTGTTGAACTCCCTCCCCTATAGAATTAAAGGTGCGATTTCGCCTACCATTTTTAATTCAAACTCATTGTTAAAACTTAAAATATTTATCAAGATTCTTATTCAAAATTACTCCAACAACAGCCAAAACCTACATCAATTAGTCAAAGGATTCTTAATACATTACTCATTGAAATTAATATTAATCGAAATTAGATTATACATGTAAGAATAGTACTTAAGAGTTAGGAAAAATTAATTATCATTATTAACGACAGTTGAAGTGTTCCTTCCTCGTTAGTGGTGGTTTAGCTGGCACTAATTATGCTATGCTACTTCATTTATTACCCAAAAACAGCTAAAAAAGAACTTTTAATTATCGTGTCTTAAGAAGGTAATTATGTTTTAAATACGTATTAATGTTGCCTTTTCTTTATGAACACTCTCTGATTGAAAGTCGCTAATTCCACTCAAAGATTGGCGGCATCTTTGCTGTAGTAATAGCACTTTAGTGGAAGGGTCAAGCAGATTCGATCGAGACAACCCAATTGTACTAATCAGATGATTAAATTTAAAAATTATCAATCTTGATAAATGATGCGGACATTATTGTTAATTACCCTTTTTTTTACTCTTTTATCGAAATTTCAAGATATAATTCCCCAAATAATTACTGGGGAATCGAAATATCCGAGTTGAATAATATTGGAAATTATATTTTTTCCCAAAAAAACTCTACGAATGTGCAACAGGATAGCACTCGAGCTAGTACAGCGTCCACTATCAATGATATTGGAAAATACACACATATGGTTGATATTTTAATTGGGATAATTACAATCCCCTCCCATGAGTTTTGGTGTAATTATACTTAGATTTTTTGTGATTTGGAAAATTACACCTATTGTCCTAACTTTTATTTCTATCAAACAAATAGATCATTCAATTAATAGAATTTGCTGATATACATTTTTCACACTTATGTATGTGAGTTTTTACTTATAATTATACTAAATCATAAGGGTACACAGTGTAATATATTTAATAAGTTGCTAGTTTTACCATTTAAATTTTATTATTGTAATAATTATTAATTAATAAATAAATTAGATTGGTAAATTGATTATTTTTGTTAGTGATCTTGACATCTTTTATAATTAAGGGTATTAAGTATAATTTTTCAGACTACAAAAAATTTAAATGTAATTACACTAAATCTTAAGGGAGTAAAGTGTAATTATCCCATAAATAATTATTATACCTAACTAATACTAATTATTCCCATCATATACATACACACATATATGTAGTGTAGTGAATGTAACAATTTTCTTTTGGAGTCTACCAAAAAGGATGAGAATTTCTCTATGGTAATAATTTAGGTGGTCCATACCCCATTTGGCAACGACAGGTCCCAATAGAAAACCAGAAAACACTTAATTTACAGGATTTTTTTTAATTATAATGTGTTCATCACGATTGAGAGCTACGATTGTATGTACGTGTAAGAAAATTTGTTCATTGCTCTGCTCGACATGAACAAGGTAGAAAAGAAAAAGACAGCAGGAAAACGAATACATACGGACTATGATGATTAGTAAGAGTTTTACTGAGAAAAAAGGCATTGGAGGGCAAAAGAGATATTTCAAGAAAAAAAAATAAGAAAAATTAAAAGACGACACGTTTTTATGTTGTTCACATAAATATAGTTAATTAAGGGGTAAAAGTGATTTTACACCCTCTGTTAAATGATCTGAATAGTATAAAGAGGTATTGAAATCATTATAAGAGGGACCTTTTGCTGAATTGAAGTGGACGGATTTCTAACTTGAGACTTGACACGTGTTTACAATGTGCTTGAACTGTTTGCCCTTAATTTATTCCCCCCAATGAGAGCTGAATTGAGCATATTCATGACATAAATACTCAATCGGAGACCTCTTTGAGAAGGGATCCAGATAAACCCCTAACGGAGGCCCCTCAACGTAAAGTCACCACTGGGACATTGTTGATAATTTGCTAAGTCCAGAAGCATCTCAGAGACCTCAATACTTCTTGAGAAGGACAACCGTCCTTCATTGTCATTATACCGGTGGCGCAGCTTTGTTCCGCCTGGACAACACCTGTCACTGTTACTGCAGATATGCGTGGCCCATTGCACACCGTTGATCTGATTATCGATCTAGAGTAAGCATGTAATCGTACAGTCCACCACCATCTATAAATATAGGCAACATCATCAGGTATAACTTTTGTTTCCCCAACTATTGCACTTACCTTTTTAAATACCTTCAACATACATTGACTTGAGCGTCGGAATACCTACGCCGGAGATCCATCCGACTAGGCCCTAACACAATCTTGTTTTGTAGGCATTAGATCGACTATTTATCATTCATCTAAGCATTGAGAACAAACAGAATACCTTTAACTTCACTAATAACACATAAGCACTTACCTTTATTTTTTAGGTACAACAGGAGCTATACTTAAATTATTAGGTTAGCATAGCCATTTATAACATTGACAAGTTCGATAGGTTGATTCCCCTCGACAAATTATCAAACAATATAAAATTCGTGTGTCAAAAACATAAAATAAAACTTTTCGTATATATGTTTCGTAGGACTTTAAATTTAGCGAAATAAATTTAAAAATAATAATTTTTTTTCTCACACTAAATATACTATTATTAATTTGTGGATTGTACTTTTATAGTTAACAGTAAAATGCATAAATTAGTTAATAAAAAGAGAAATATTTGAAAATTATAATTATATTTTTAAAAATAATTTTTTGGTAGAAATAAGGTAAAAACAACGTAGTAATAGAACAAAGCTCATGAGGCGCTGTCATCTCTACCTTAGACTTCAAAATATTCTTACACCAGAGAAATTGGCTAACAATCTCAATGACTCAATCCCAATCCCATATACATACATTATACATACACTCTTCCTTCTCTCTTTCCCAATATATAATTTTTTTTTAGTTATTATAATAAAAAAATATATAAATAATATCTTGTCTCATCTAAGCTAAGGGAATTCCATTTCTTCTGGTTTTGTTTAAAAAGAGTGGAATAACCAAGAAAAAGAAAGGAAGAGAAGGACCTTTGTGGAGAGAGAGAGAGAGAGAGAGAGAGAGAGGAAAGGTGAGAGGATGAGCATACCCTCTGTTTTCATTTATGTATATTCCTCTCATTAGATCTTGCTTTCACCAGAATTTCCAATCTGTCTCTCCTTCTTTCAATGGTGAGTCCTTAAACGAAAATGAAAACACAACATTGATGATTGTTGTTTCTACGATTGTGGGTCTTTCTGATCTACATGAATTATGGATTTTCAGGTCTGCAACTATTCAATCTTAATTGATGAATCAAGGATCCAATGATTTTAAACTGAATCCTGCATTTCCCACTCCGTTTTTGATCACTCACTGCTTCGATTCCGGCCTGATTTTCTGGATAAGGTACAATTTTTATTTTTTCTTGTTTCTTGCTTTTCTCTTTCTGTTTGCACTTCGATCTATTAGATTTATCTTGCGATGATTGGTGCTTGCGATTTTTCCAACATATGTTGTTATTATGCATCAATCATCTGCAATCTGGGTGCTTTTGCAATATGGTTTTCATTGAATCTCATTCGTGAATTGCTTCGCGCATTTTAGAGGATCTCGGAATTCCTTCTGATTCTGTTGATATTTAATCATGATCGAATTGTGTGTTCAATTTGAGGTATAATTGTTCCTTTTTTTCGTTTTGGCATCCTTTGGTTGTCTTTGTTTACAAGTTTTTTGGTTTGGTTTGGTGGAGGATTGTTGAATTTTGAGATGATAATTATGATGTAAATTGCAGAAAAGATGGAGGTGGATCAAGGTAAGCTCTTCATCGGTGGGATTTCTTGGGACACGAATGAGGATCGTCTTAAAGAATATTTCGGAGCATATGGGAAAGTGGTAGAGGCAGTGATCATGAGAGATCGAACAACCGGCCGTGCTCGTGGGTTTGGCTTTGTAGTCTTTGCTGACCCTGCAGTTGCTGAGAGAGTGGTTAAGGAAAACCACATGATTGATGGACGAACTGTAAGTTGGTTGGGTTGGATAGATAATGTAGATACTAGAATGCCTTCAAAATGCTTCAGTTTTCGATGCAAATAACACTTATTCTTCAAGTTAAATGAATGCCTTGATGAAGTCCGCATAATTCAATTGGTTATCTATTTGCTTTTCTTTTGAGGCAAAAAATGTTCTTGTTCCTCCTATAGCTGTTAGCTGGATGTGGTTATTGATGATAAGTTTTCCTCGGACTTCCTCGGTCTGATTTTCATGATTATTAAGTTATAGAACTTACTTTGTGGACAATTCGTTTTATTTCAATTTTCAGGTTGAAGCGAAGAAAGCTGTTCCAAGGGATGACCAACACCTGATAAATCGAAACAGTGGCAGCATTCAGGGATCACCAGGACCTGGACGCACTAAAAAGATTTTTGTAGGAGGATTAGCATCTACTGTCACCGAGAGTGACTTTAAAAATTACTTTGATCAGTTTGGCACCATAATGGACGTTGTAGTGATGTACGACCACAACACCCAAAGGCCTAGAGGTTTTGGGTTTATAACATATGATTCAGAGGATGCAGTGGATAGGGTGTTGCACAAAACTTTTCATGAACTCAACGGTAAGATGGTCGAAGTAAAGCGAGCAGTTCCAAAAGAATTATCTCCAGGGCCCAGCCGGGGCCCGCTTGTTGGTTACAACTATGGTTTTAATAGAGCGAACAACTTCCTCAACAACTACGCCCAGGGATATAATCTTGGCTCAGTTGGAGGCTATGGAGTCAGGATGGACAGTAGATACAATCCAGTAACTAGTGGTCGTGCTGGTTTCTCACATTTTGGTTCTCCTGCTTATGGAATGGGAGTGAATATGGAGCAAGGTTTGAATGGGGGCTTTGGAGGGGGTTCTAACTTTAGCAGCAACCTAGGTTATGGCCGTGTACTGAGCCCCTATTTTGGCAGTACTCAGAGTAGGTACAATACCCCTATTGGTTATAATGCAAGTAGCAGCAGAGGTGATTCTTTTCTCAACTCATCATCTAGAAACGTATGGGGAAATGGTGGCCTTAATACCTCACCAAATAATGCCAGCTCTGGTTCATACTTTGGTTCTGGGAGTGGTGGTTTTGGAGTATTTGGAAACAATGGAGCAAACTGGGGCACGTCTCCTATTGGTGCGCCTCTTGGAGGAAACTCTTCTGGCTACAATGGGGGAAATGTTGGCTATAGAGGTGGAGAAAATAGTTATGCGCTGGGAGCAGGAGGATTTGGAAGAAACGGTGGAACTGGTGTAGCCACAACATCTTCATTTGCTGCCTCAAGTGGTGATTATGAGGGATCCTATGGGGACTTCTACCGTAGTGGCTCTGTGTATGGTGATCCAACTTGGCAAAGTGCATCTTCCGGGCTGGAGAATTCTGGTTCATTTGGTTATGGGCTTGGAAATTCAGAAGATGTTACTGCTAAAGATGCTGAGGATTATGGGGTGGGCTATGACATTCCAAACAGGCAATCGAGTAGAGGTAATTCTTTTTTATCCTTGAGCTGAAGTTGCACATATATTTATTTCCAGAAATTAGTGTGTGTTAGCTTCGTTGTTGGGACCTGATTAGTCAGATGAATGCCTCATTGATGTAAATACTTGTCTAGATTTGTTTACACTGAGAATGGAGCTCGTGTGATAAATATTTCATATGTCATCATATATTTTGGAAAAGAAGCATAATTTGGAATGCAAAAGTGTGTGAGTTTGTCGCATGTATTAGTTCACTTGTCCCCATATCAAAGAAGTTGAAGACTTGAAGCTGTGTTTCTAGTTTGTGGGTCGAAAGTTATAGTGGTTACATTACACTAGTTGCTGTTTAATCTTATACCAAATTGCCTTTTTATTGCCATTTTTTGCAAGAATTAATAATTCGTCTGAGTGAGGTGAGTTTGAGGACTCATTCAACCATTTCAAGTTACTTCATGCGGTTGCTCAAGATCTTTGATTTCTAACTGGACCTGATGAAAAAATGTTAAAGACTTGCCCCGTTAGAAATATCATGTTAGTTAGAAGCAAGGTCGCATTCTGGAACTGCAAGGTCTTATTGAACTATTCTTGACCAAGGGAAAACCTCTTACATGTATATTAACTAACATAAATTAGATTCAGTTTTAAGCTAATAGCATATCTATCTGTACCTTTGGATATATATACTTCAGATTGTATTTCATGTTACAGCTTGTGCTCATTGAATGCAGTTTACAACTAATATAGATAACTATTTAATTACCTGTAAAAATATGAGAATAAAACTCTGAAGGATTTCTGGTTGGTGTCGAAGTATATAGGTGCATTTAAAAGCATAAGTTACTGAGTAAGAACTAGAAAATTTCTGCACTAACTGCAAATCAAATTACTTTGATCTATGATCATATGTACTCCATTGTTTGAAATATGTCAGGACATGCTAAAAGATGCTGAACATTAGTAGTATAAGGGTTAACAGAATTAGCAGGTTAGTTCGTGAGAACTTGGAAGTCCATCAGTAACTCTGTCAGTAACGTTTTTGCATAGGATGATTCTTGATACATAGTCCTACATTTTGCAAAATTGAGGATCCCAGAAACATTGCATAGTCTTAAGCTAATGTTGGTGTCGATTCTTTCAATGTGAAATGCCAGCTAGTTGTTTAGAAGTTACGGAAAGAATTCAGACAAAGACTGACTAAACTCTGTTATCGAATTCAAACTTGTCAATATATTTTGTTCAGTACATCAATTGAATCATATAATCTAACTTTTCTCCACGACTTTCTTCAGGAATTGCTGCTTAGGAAATTTCAGACTCTGGAGATAATGTAGGAGAGGAGACTTTTAAAAACATGTGGATTGTGAATTTCGTACGTACCCCTCATAGATATATATATATCTCATCAGCTTATAATGATGTCATTACACAGAGCTAACAAGGGTCTTGGTCCAACATATACATGTCAAGAGTGAGCAGATTTTATGAAGGCTTTGAGGTTTGATTTTTAAATATAACTTAGGTTCCTTTTATCAGCATTTTGATCGAGACAGACGTAAATGAGATTGCGGATAATACTCTCAACGATCCATCGTAGCTTTATTTGTTGTGCGACTCTTCAACACAAGACGGTACTGCTGGTACAACATTGGAGAGGTAGAGATTTATTTTTGTATTCTTTTCTTCTTCTTTTTTTCCTGTTTTTCGGCTCTAATGACTGGCGAAGTTTTCTTTTCTTTTTTTTTTTTTTTCTTTTTTGTCTGGGATTTGTATTTCTCTCAGATTGTATGTGAGGGTTCTGTTTGATTTGCTAGCGTGAAATATATAAAGGGATTAGCCTGCTCTTAGCTGTTCCCTTCAATAAAAAATATTGGATATGATTATTCATTTTTCTGTATCTGACAAAGTTAAGAACATTTTTATTCTTGTATGAAATAGATGTGTAGTTGTGCGAGGAACTCAATGAATTCATCTTGTTTTTTTTTTTATCTTTGCTTCCACACCTTAATGAATGTTTTTCTTTCATGCTGCATTGTTTGTCTGAAGGGTGTTTTCTTGTTTCTCCTCAGTCCTCTCGGGATAATTATATTTACACTCTCTCTCTTATACATTGTATTTTCATACAAATCACTCGTATCTTTTGAAAAATTATGAAAACTACCACTAATAGCTTTTAAAATTTAAAAATGCCCTGTTTACCTGGTCAAATTTTAATATAAAATTTCAGTGATAGAAATGACATCAGGGGTGTTTCTATAATTTCAAAAGATAAAGGGGGCGTCAAAGTAATGTTTATGTATATGTGTAGTATGATCCCGTATATTTCATTATTATGTATACCAATTTAAGTGTGAATTGTTTTATTAACTTTTCTTAATTGAATCTCTATATAAATTACACCTTTTAATAATTGAATATATTAAGTTATTTAATTAATATAATAAAATATAAGTCTAAGTTTTAAAAATTATCACACTTGTATAAATTATTTGAAATTATTAAAATTAAAAGATTATTATTATTTATTTTTATTTATAATTATATTCTATTAAAATTAATAAATTATACTTAAAAATAATTTATATATTTTATATAATCATATTAAAATTAGTAAAATAAAAATATATTTATAAAAGGATATTTTAAAAATTAAATTATTGTTTTTAAATTATCCCTTCTTCTCCACTGTGATGCCAACTCCCAACCCCCGCCTGTGTCCTCACCTTGCTTGTGCCCTCCCTGTCGCTTCCCTGCCTACACCCAATCCCTCTTTTGCCTTTCCCCTCCTCCGTCGTCTAAATATGTATGTATTAATATATAAATATATGAATATAAATATGTATATATAAACATATACATATCAATATATTTATATATGTATAAATATATATACATACATGTATAATTTATTAATTTTATAAAAAATAGTTATAAATTTAAAAAATCTTATACAAGTGTGACAATTTTTTAATTTTTAATTTATAACCTAGTAACTAATTTTGAGTAATATATGAATTGAATAATTGAAAATAATTTAAAAGATGATATTTTATATAGAGATCCAGTAAAAAAAAAGTAAATAAAATAATTCAAACTTAAATTAAAAATTGGTATAAATAATAATAAAGAAAAATATGAGATCATATTGCTCATCCTCATAAATATTATTTTGACACCCCTCTACCTTTTAGTAATTATAAAAACACACCCGATGCCATTTTGTCAATGAAAAATATATTAAAGTTTGACCAGATCAACAGGGATAACTCCTGAGTTTTAAAGGCTATCAAAGGATGATTTTTGTAATTTTTCAAAATGCATAAGTGATTTGTGTAAAAAGACAATAGCTGAAGAGGTATAAATTAATTATCCCTATTTTAATTTGTTATCTTCTCTCTCTCCCCTCATTATTTTATTTTAAATAATGCTTCCATTTGCTTATTACGAATTTCATAAAGACAATCTTAACTAAAACAAAATTCAAAAACCATTTTTTTCATTATTATTTTAAGAAAATTAAGCACATACATCCTGAGTTTCAAGAACAAAATATTTTGGCACTGTAAATAAAATCATTCTCTAGCAGGTTTTTAATTTTGTCACTGTAAATATCTTGTTTAGCTGGGTGCTGGGCTATACACTGTTTGAAAAACACTTTTTGACATGCAGAATACATCCACCCAAACTAATATTTTGGAAAGCAGTACTCTCACTTGGATTTGTTTCGCTGATTACTCATGTAAGGGAGTAGTACTCCTTGTTTATGCTTTCATATTTATTGTTAAGGAGTAGTACTCCTCTTTTATGCTTTTAGTCTCATCGCTGGGATTTTTGTAAGGGAGTAGTATTCATCGTTTATGCTTTTGTAGTGGACTCAAGGGAGTTAGTACTCCCCGTTGTATATACTCTTTTCTGATGGATTAATGAAGAAGGGATGGGAACCCCGAAAAACTCCCCACCCCTAGGTGATTTTCTTGAAAAGAAAAAAAACAAAAAAACAAAAGGTACTAAAGCTGGATTTTGTTATTGTGGGGTGGAGTATAGATTTCATCACAGGTGGGCCAATCACACTCCAATCGGCCCAAGTAATCACACTCCAATCGGCCCAATCAATCACACTCCAATCGGTCCACCTCTCTCTGCACAATCACTTCCTCCTCTTAATTACCCTTTCCCAAGATTTCACAAGAATTGAGAATGCACCCCATACATTTGGGGAAATTCTAATCTCGAATTTTTAACGAATTTGAACAAACTATATGAAGTACAATATATTTGTTATATGATTAGTATATTATTCAGATAAAATGATTAATAACATAACACATGTATCACACGTCTTTTATAATTAATTTAGTTTGATCAAACTTGATTCGACTAAAATTTTTCTAAACTTGAGCATATATTCATTGTTTCAACGTTAACAACGTTGTTAGAATTGTGTAAAGGGCATGTTTTTGCTTTTTATTCAAAGCCACGACACAAAGGTACTTTGTCCGCAGCAACAAGCAAAAATGCCTATGTTTGCATTCATTTTCTCCTCATCTCCGAGATGGTGAGAAAATAAATATTACTCAATACACCCAGTAAAAGTATTTTGGGTAATATTGCACATTCTTCCATATATACATACATTCACTTATAAATAAATAAATATTACTATATACATATATAAAAATATATAAAAAATACATAATTTGATAATGAATAGTATTTTTTGTCTCCCAATATACAACACAATACATACAAAAAACATAAATAATACTATATACATATATAAAAATATATAAAAGACTCGTGATTTAACAATAAACAGTGTTTTTTTATCTCCTAATATACAAACAATACATACAATATATTTTTTTACACTATTTAAAATTAATTCCAAAAACAAACCCAAACATACACTCTATTTCTAATACACACTTATTGATCTCTATTTTTAATCCATACTTATTTATTTTTATTTTCTCTCTCTGTCCCCACAAAACAAAACAAAATATTTTTAAAATGAGAACCGAACATAGGGAGGCTGTTTTTTCCCTTTTCCTGCGCGTTCTTGGGGTTCTTTAATTCTTGTATGGGAAAAGTAGAAGGAAAGTGTTGGAGTGGAGGCCCTGTTGCTTCAGACAGCTTCAAAGTTTGAAAAAAGGCAACAATTCGGTCAGGCCCTGTTGCGCTTATCTTTTAGACAATGACACCAACGATTGACGCATGGCTCCAAGTCCGAGGATACTGTTAATTCCATGTTTTGTGTTTGAAAAATGAAGAGAAGAGAAAAGAATCCAAGAAAACTCTCTCATAGACGTAGCCCACAAGAATTCCTTCAAAGACAAGTACAGAATTGATGCCACTTCAGTTAATAAGCTGCAAATTGACAGTCAATAACAGGCAATCTCGTTCTTGATTAGATAAGAAAGAGAATGATCTTTACTTGTGTCTGAAGAGTCCGACAACCCTGTCAAAATTCACTCAAGAAATGGCAACAAATCAGAATGTGAGAGATCTGCAATGGGCTCTGCAAGTGATGAAATCCGGGAGCGTCGACCTGCAGAGTGTCTCGTTCTTGCTATCTCAACCAGCTTCGGGTTGTTTCCAGGAAACCGAGAACTCCATGAACGTGAACATAACAAAAGACAGCATTTTGCAGTTCTCTCAGCTTCTCAAAGTTGTAGGAACAGCCAAGAATGGTGCTCAATCTTCACTGAGAAACCTGGAATTCCACCTGGTTGAATGGGAGCTGCAACAGGTGAAAGATCTTCGGGTTCTGATCGAGAACAACCCGAGCATCAAGCAGCTGATGTTCAGACGAAACAAGTTTAGTGCAGAGTGTTTGTCGGAGCTATCAGATGGTCTGAGGAAAAACAAATACATCAAGGAAATCATGCTGTCTGAATCAGGCATTGGTTCAGAAGGAGCTGGAGTCCTGGCTTCGGCCCTGAAGGATAATCATAGCTTGGAAGAGTTGCAAATATGGGAAGACTCGATTGGATCGAGGGGAGCCGAAGAGCTGTCTAAAATGATTGAAGTAAACTCAACTCTGAAACTGCTGACAATTTTCGACTCAAAGTCGATAACAGCAACACCTCTAATTTCAGCTGTTTTGGCTAGGAATAGATTGATGGAAGTCCATATATGGAGTGTGGACCGCAACGAAAAGAGTTCTAAGGTGGTTGAATTTGTACCTGAAAACAGCACTCTTCGAGTGTACCACCTTGATGTATCGGGTGCGTGCCGTGTTGCTTGTTCGTTGGGGTGGAATTCAACCGTGAGGTCTCTTGACATGACGGGAGTCAGGCTGAAATCGCGGTGGGCGAAGGAATTTCGATGGGTTCTTGAGCAGAATCGGACACTGAAAGAGGTGAATTTGTCCAAGACATGCCTGAAGGACAAGGGTGTTGTTTATGTTGCAGCTGGACTGTTTAAAAACCGGAGCTTGGACAGATTGTACCTTGATGGGAATTGGTTTGGTGGAATAGGTGTTGAGCATTTACTCTGTCCTTTGAGCAAGTTCTCGGCTCTGCAAAATCAAGCAAACACGACGTTGAAGTTGGTAACGTTAGGAGGAGGAAGGACTAAGATTGGCAGAGATGGGCTCTCAGCCATTCTGCAGATGCTGACCAGCAACCAAAGTGTTACTCACCTGGGAATATACGATGATGAGAGTCTCAAACCAGACGATATCGTCAAAATCTTTAAGAGCTTGGAGACGAATGCAACTCTCAAGAGCTTATCTCTGCAAGGCTGCAAAGGGGTAAAGGGTGAACTTGTGCTGCAAACGATAATGGAGACGTTGAATGTGAATCCTTGGATTGAAGACGTTGATCTTGCAAGAACTCCGCTGCAGGCTGCAGGGAAAACAGAAGGGATATATCAGAGATTGGGTCAGAACGAGCGGAGTGAACCTGAGATTGATTTGCTTAAGGACATGCAAATGACTTTGCCCAAGAGTTGTCGGGTCTTTCTCTGCGGTCAAGAATATGCCGGTATGCTTATTCAGATTCACTGCATTCTGTATTCCCAAATCAGACACTGTAAATCAATGTTTTCTGCTAATCTTTGCAGGTAAAAGTACACTCTGCAATTCCATATCACAGAACTTGTCCCCTTCAAAGCTGCCATACTTGGATCAAGTGAGGAGTCTGGTGAACCCGGTCGAGCAAGCTGTTAGAACACCAAGCATCAAGATTAAGACATTCAAAGATGAAGATACAAAAATCTCAATATGGAATCTTGCTGGGCAGCATGAGTTTTATTCGCTGCACGATCTAATGTTTCCGGGGCATGGCAGCGCATCCTTCTTTCTGATCATATCCAGCTTATTCAGGAAACCGAGCAATAGAGAACCAAAGACCCCGACTGAGATAGAAGAAGATATGCAATACTGGCTGAGGTTCATCGTTTCCAACTCGAAACGAGCAGTTCAGCAATGCATGCTACCTAGTGTAACTATGGTGCTAACTCACTTTGACAAAATCAATCAGCAATCTGAAAGCTTACAGGCCACTGTCAGTTTGGTTCAAAGACTAAGAGAGAAGTTCCAGGGCTTTGTTGAATTCTATCCGACTGTATTTACAGTTGACGCAAGATCATCAGCCTCAGTGGGTAAACTCAGCCATCATATCCGAAAAACAAGCAAAACAATTCTTGAAAGGGTTCCACGAGTTTATCAGCTTTGCAACGATCTTGCAGAAATATTATCTGACTGGAGACAGGAAAACCGCAATAAACCAGCGATAAAGTGGAAAGAGTTTGGTGAACTATGCCAAGTCAGAGTTCCGGCTCTAAGAATCCGCTCAAGACATGATAATAAAGAGAAGATAGAAATGAGGAGAAGGGCAGTGGCTACAAGTCTTCACCATATAGGAGAGGTGATTTATTTTGATGAATTAGGATTCTTGATCTTGGATTATGAGTGGTTTTGTGGTGAGGTGCTCAGTCAGCTAATAAGATTAGACGTCAGAAAGCCGAGCACAACTGAGAAGAGTGGATTCATATGCAGAAAAGACTTTGAGAAGATCTTAATAGGCAGCTTACAGAGTCACATTCCTGGAATGGGCTCAAATGTTATTGAGAATCTGGAACCCAATGATCTTATAAAAATGATGCTGAAACTGGAACTCTGTTGTGAACAAGATCCATCGGATCCCAACTCACCTCTACTCATCCCGTCAAATTTGGAAGAAGGCAGGTGGAAACCTCAGAGATGGCCGGTTAACGCTCCTGATAACAATTATGTCGGGAGACGTCTTCAATGTGATGACTCAAGCCACATGTTTCTCACACCAGGCTTCTTCCCCCGCTTACAGGCAAGTCTTATTTTGCTCAGCGCTTCGTAATTTTTTTTTCCAGTTTTTCATGACTTCTTCTGCTCATCAAAGGAAGTAGAAATATGTAAAATTTCAGGATAATCAAATTTACTGAATTATGAGAAGGAAATGCTAATAACTGTGAATCAAATAGGATCCTTGTCGGTGAGTTAATGTTCGAAAACTATAAAAGGATTGTTTTCTGTAAATCTAGGTACATTTGCACAATAAAATCATGGGGTTGAAGAACCAACACGGAGCATCATACAGCCTTGAGAAGTACCTGATCTCGATAAATATACATGGAATCCACGTCCGTGTAGAGCTTGGAGGCCAATTAGGTTATTCCATTGATGTACTTGCGTGCTCCGTGAAGAGCCCTACAGAAATTCTTAGACTCTTCCAACATCTCATAGTACCAGCAATACAGAGCCTCTGTCATGGGATCACACTGACAGAATACGTTCTTCGTTCTGAATGTGTGAAAAATCTGATACCTCCCAGATACAGGAGAAACCAATCTGTTCCCTTGCAACAATTGAAGCAAGCACTGCTCTCAGTTCCTGCAGACAGTATTTATGATTATCAGCACACCTGGGATTCAGTTATAGATTCTGGAAGCCTTATTCTTGGACCTGGCTTTGATTTTGCTCGAGATCTGTTGTCAGATGATGACTTCAGAGAAGTACTTCACTGCCGATACCATGACCTATATAACCTTGCCATGGAACTTCAGGTCCCACAGGAAAACAATCCAGATCGTCCTTCAACTGCCGGTGAAGAAATAACCAGCTCCGTCGAGCCAACATTTGCAGGGATAGCGAAGGGTGTTGAAGCAGTTCTGCAGAGGCTAAAGATCATTGAACAAGAAATCAGAGATATCAAGCAGGAAATTCAAGGCCTGAGATACTATGAGCACAGGCTTTTAATTGAACTGCATCGGAAAGTGAACTATCTCGTAAACTACAACATCCAACTCGAAGAAAGAAAACTACCAAACATGTTCTATCTTGTCCGGACCGAGAACTACTCTAGGAGATTAATCACCAGCATGGTTTCAGGGATGACAGCGCTCCGGCTGCATATGCTATGTGAATTCCGGCGAGAAATGCATGTGGTTGAAGATCAGATTGGCTGCGAACTCATGCAGGTAGATAACATCACAGTGAAGTGCCTGGCCCCATATATGAAAAAGTTCATGAAACTATTAACTTTTGCCCTCAAAATCGGAGCCCACTTAGCAGCAGGAATGGGGGAAATGATACCTGATCTCGGCAGGGAGGTCGCACATTTGATGGATTCTCCCTTTCTTTATGGAGCAGCTGGTGCAGCAGCTGCTGGAGCTGTCGGAGCTGCTGCAGCTGGAAACCGGAACAGAAGCAGGAACACGAGGGACATCCAACAAGATCTTGGGGCGGCTCATCAATGGGTGGTGGATTTCTTGAGGAACCAGGGATGTTCAACTGGAAAAGATATTGCTGAGAAGTTCGGTTTGTGGCGAGTCAGATACCGGGATGATGGTCAAATTGCATGGGTTTGCAGGAGGCATATGCACACAAGAGCATATGAAATTATTGAAGTGCCAATCTGAATTATAGCTTATAGTTGGATGTAAGCTGCCATAGACTTGATTCTTGTTAGATGTTGCCATGTTGGCCAATACTTCTTATGCTTCAAATCAGCACATCATCCATCAGTCAGCAATTATGCAAGTTAATCAGGAAATTGGGCAATTAAAGGTGAACCGAAGGAAATAACAACAGTATGGTCCAGTACAAATTCAAACACTTTTTCGATATGTAATAACTGTCGCAATGATCTACCATTAAAGGTAAGCTGATGAACACAGTTATTACAAACCAGTAAAAAGACTAACAGTAAAAGGGTAGGATTAAGAGAGCGTGTCTCAAATATACATTACGAGTAACTCAGATGACACGCGGCTCATAAAACATACAAGTTAAGATAGTTTTCGACCGTCTAAACATACCCAGAGACAATACAGAACACCAGGTTACATGATACATAAATGTTACTACTAGCATCAGTCTCCATTCTAAGCACTAAAGTCACCTGTGTACTCAGGGCCTCTCAGTAACCCGCTCAAAAGAAAGCTCTACTCCCATAAAATACTCGAGAGCCAGAGTTCTTGGATGCCGGTGATTTCTGGTCTGAACTAGAGTTTTCGGAGCTGGTTGGCCCGTTTTCAAAGTCCATTTTCATTTTGGCTAATGATTCAGTAAACTGCTGCATGCTTTTCATGTACATATCCACGATTTCCTGCTGAACAACCTTTGGTTCTGGTTCAATGTTTACGGTGACAACAGGCTTTACATATGTATTATCAGACGGCACACCTGATGCATTACTCTCAGTGTCTAGACCATTGGCGCTTTTCTCCTTGGAATTATCTTTAGGAGGTGAAACATGTTCCTCATTTGGAGATTTTGAACCTTTTGGGGTCTCAGAGGACTCAAAACTCACAGGAACCGAAGCAGATGAAGCTCCATCCGTTGAAACACTGCTTGGAGGAGAGTCAATCTTTGGAAATGGCTTTGAATTTTCAGTGCCCGTTGAGAAGCTTTCCCCATGTTGAATCTCTACCTCTGAGCATACCCGATTTTCAGTTTCAGAACTGACTAGGCTTTCTGAACTCTGTGACTCGACATTGGCGCATGGCATCCCAAAATATTCTTCAACCATCTGATGATTTTCGTTTACGACCTTTGGATCAGGGAACTCAATCTTATCCAAGTCACCAGGAACAGACTTGATAGATTCTGTGTCCTGCACGACCTGATCAGCCTCCACACATGTGGTCGGTGCAGGAATCGGAATGACTTCCGGAGGCGTTCCAATATAAGACACAGATAACTGGACAAATCCTGCCGGGGAGTGGAAGAGATCAGTTGATGAGAGCGAGAACTCCTTTTCCAACTTACCATTGTGGAGGAGGACTTCAGAGATAGGCACCAAGGCAAAACCAAGAAGCTGATCTTCAAGATAATTCCTCACCCTGCTTAGCATCCATATCTCACATTTAAGGGAGGAATCAACCTTACGAACGTTAAGACGGAGATTCTCATTGAAGATCGGATTCCTTCCACCACCATTTATGATCTTGGTGGAGACCGTCTTCTCAGGATCACTAGTCAGACAAAGTTTCGCATAAACATCTTGCTTCTGGTAGATGCAAATGTTGTGGATGTCCCTAGCTTGGTGTATGTAGACCTCCAAAGCACCAAGGACGTCCTCAGAGTTACCTAGTGTGGTCTGCTTCCCTCGAAAATTGATTTCCCTCGACAACAAGCCGGAGTTTTCTACATAAAGATTGGCATTTTGCTTCTCCGACTCAGCGAAAATGGCGGAGCTCTTCAGGGGCGACACGACTGATTGAGGAGAATCCATGAGTATACGATCAAAAATTAACCTGTAAAAGAAGTGGAATTGACATCAAGCAAACTCATCGTACTCCGCATTAGCTATCTACAAATGGGTGGAAATGTTGATGCAAACACAACATCAGTAAGTAAAATTCCTAAGAAATCACATGAGTTTGAGCAACCAAAGCAAAACTATACCTACAAACAAAGAAACATAAGAAAGAAAGGAAACAAACAACAAAACAAGGGCACCCCATATCCAACTTTGAATCTCTAAACCCTAAAGAACCCAAATTTTCAGGACCCAGATTAACTAGTAAAGATACGGATCTAAAGACCCACAAAGCCATAGCTCACCAAATTGAAAGATGTATTAGTCAAAACGCCAAGAAAACCAGAAAGAAAACTAGTCATATGAGTGGACAATAACAGAAAGAAGAAGACCAAGATGTCCGTCCGTGTAAAACTAACTAAGATTCAGACACTGAAATACTGAAGAACACAGTTGATGCAGGCAGTGAAGTGATAATCCCAAATACAGGAAACCTTCATATTATCAGTAAGTCTTGGAAGAGAGAAGAGAATTACCAAAATTATACTAACAGTAACCGACCAGATGAAACCTTACTACAATCCGAAAACAAGGTATCAAACTAAGAAATAACAGGTAAAACTCATGAATCGAAACCCAAAGACAAAGCAAGAACGAATTGATGTTTTTACTCCAAGATCTCAAAAACCCACGTTGAATTTCAACTCAAAAGGCAAACACCCAAATCCTAGAAATAGACCAAAACCCACCAACAGTGCAAATCAAGATTTCACCACACACCAATAAAGTTACCACCTTTTCCCCACATCACAAGAACAGTTCTCACACAAGTCTAAAAAGATGTGAAAAACATCAAACCCAGAAAGAAAAAACATGTAAATACAAGACAGAAATTAAAGAAAAAGTTGAAAAAGAAGAACAGCAAGAGTCAATTATTGGGCTCTTTCCTTGCCTTTTCAATTCCAAATTTCTGCACAAAATCCAAAGCAAATAAAGACGACCCTTCAGCAAAGAAAGAAAGCAGAGTGCTGGAGAGTTCGGACACAGAAACAGTGACAAGGAATAAAAATCTTGAGAGAGTATGAGAATTAATGGGATTGAAGAAGGCTGTCGGAAACCTCTGCCTCTGTCCAGAGTGTTGGGCATATATAATAAAAATGGGTGAGCTTCTGTCTTTTTTCAATTTTTCCTTATTTGGATATTTTATTTTGTTTGGTGAATTTTTCTGTGGACGCGATAAGGACAGGGGACTGAGCAACCAATGAGAAGGGAGGTGAGTGCGATGCATAGTTGGGAGCCGGACATCGGAGCGTGGGAACCACGTGCACTTCCCTCACGTTGATAATAAACGCCGCTCTTCTGTCTCATTTTATTCATTCTCCTACATTTACGGTTGCCTTTCACACTACATTATTATATCTTTTTTTTTTTTTTAATCAACACACTACATTATTATATTTATTCTTCCATATGTTATAACGGCCTCTTCTATAATTTATTATAATTATAAATAGTTTTTGTTTAATAAAAAAAATAATTAATTATCAATGTATTGATGTTGTTACGAAAATAAATTGGATATGTTCGTATTTCATTTCACATGTAGATATTTATATCACTTTATATTAATTTATTTTATTATCTTTTTGTGTTTATCGAACTAGTGTATTACTTAATTACTCAAATTATTTAAAATATTAATATAATTATATAATTATTGATTCAATAAAAAATAAAAAGAACAGTGTATTTACTGTATATTTTTTGGCCTTTGTTACAAATTCATAGTAGAAACAGGTGGATTTTTTGGAGGTGGGGTATTAATAAAAAGTTATGCTACTTAATAGTGAGGCAGAGTACCGTGCAACACGCTGAACGGTATTGGACGTTTTTATTTCATATTGATGATTAATATATGATTATTATAATTTTTATTGGTAGATATAGATATTTATATGAATTATTATAATCGATTTATTTAAAAAAAAAACTCTCACTATCATGTAACGAATGCAATTTTTAAATTTCAAATTTTGATTTGAAAAAACTTCAAATTAAATATTAATAATACCTAAGTATTATATAGTAAAGGGATCTCATCCAAGAACTTACAATCTATAACAGCAACTTAAAATCACCCAAACAAATATTGTGAATTTATTATTAATAATTTTAAACGTATAACTCCCCTTATATTTATTTAAATAAATAGGCCTAAAACCAAAAGCAGGAGAACGGCGCAAAACTCGATTAAGTTGAAAATGAAACCACCGAGAGTGGGCCTCGGCCCACTTGTCCAGTACATCAACTTTGAATTTGGTTCATACATACAGAAGCTTCTTCTATTTTTGAGGTCAAATGGATCATTATTATTAGTTAAAATAAATCGATTATAATCAATTATGTTAAATATGAATATATAAAAAAATAATTATAATAATTATATCCTAATCAATAATACCACATAAATCAAATATAAACAACATCACACCTACTATTAATAGAACAATATCTCACGTATCGATAAGATTCGGACCCTTAACCTCTGAGATCATAGGCTTCAACTTTGTCAACCGAATCTTAAGTCTCATCGACACAAAGAGAAACTTCTTCTACTAGCAAACTTTCAATTACCATATTGTATTGATTTCATTTTATACTAAAATTGCTTATATTTGATTATGCTAATAATAATAATTATAATACTATAGGTGTTCGTTCGATAAAATCGAATCGAAAATTAATATATTGATACCAAATAATAATATTATATCAAATATCAAAATTTGTCAAAATTAATTAGCAAATATTGAATCAAAAATTCAATTTGATATTGGATCGATCATCGATTTTGTTAATTGTGGCAGTGTCAGGGAATATGATGATGAGTATAGGTGTACAGTGAAAGTGCAATGATGGAGATGTGTATGTGCTACTTTCAAGAAATAATTATTATAACAAAGTAATGAGAGATTTGGGCATGATTGTGAGTAGAGTTGGGCGTCGTGCTAAACTGCACGCACACACACACACCGCCTCAAATCTATACTCCTCAAAACCCTCCACATATAAATAGATTACTATTTCTCACACAATTCCTACTTAATTACATATCCCACTATCTCCGGAAAAAATGAAAAAAATGTGAGGCTTTTTCTTTTTTATTTTTATATAAATTCTTTTTGCTTTATTCAGACATCCTTTTCTTTCTCATGTCGTATTTATTTATATAAAAATTGATATTGCCGTTAGGTTGTTGTATTGTGTATAAAATCCAAAGTTGAATTAGGGCAGGGCAGGGGATGTTGCGATGTGACGAATCAGTAGATTAGCATCATTTTTTCAACAAAATTTAACTTTAAAATTGTCGTTTGTCTGTACCTACACCTTTGAATTTTGCTTCTCCATCAATGCATTTTATTGTATTCCGATTTTCAAAATTTTCCTTGGAATTGCATACTCTCATTGATAACGAAATCTAAACTTGTACTTCTACTTTGGTGATTAAATCTTTTAAGAGTCACATAGTCATTAACAAAATGCGATTTTTGGTGAATAAATTGGGATTCAACGATATGTGACCTGCAACATAATAAATAATCAAAATTGTTAATGAGGAGGTCTAGTTCAGTTAGCGAAGCTGAGACCCTATAATTTTAGAGGTCATGGGTTTGAATCCCTTGCGTTGGATGATATTATTTCTATTGTATAGTAGGTTTATTTGTTGCATATTGTCGATATGATTGTTGTATTTGTCTCTGTCTATTATTGATACTGACAGGACGGATTGTAATCGTTTTACTTCAATTAATAAAATCCATCGCTTCCAACTCAAAAATAAACAATCAAAACTACGTTAAGAAGAATTCAGTTATAGTTTTTCAATGCCTAAATCATTAAGATCATATTTAAGAAACAATGAAGATCGTAAGACAGTAATAAATAGCAAAATTTGTACATAAAATACAGAGGACTAATATTTATAAATTTTCAGTTGTATAATTTCACATTAATCACAAATTCACAAAATAATTGAATGGTCACTATGAGCGTTTGGGTTTCAGTAAGTGCAGGCCGGAACAAGACGAATAAAGAATGCATGAATTTTGGCCTCCTATGTAACTAAAAGAAGAGTGCCGACATTTTGTACCTTGAGCTAACCCTCACATCACTGGGTATTAGAAAAAAAAAAATGAGGAAAATGGCTACAACAAAAAAAGAAAAACTTTAGGAAAAAGAAACCAAAAAATGGGTTTTCTTTTATTCGTATTTAGCGTCAAACATATTGATCCGGGTAGTCAACTCGATCACGTGCGTTCACCTAGACTTGGTTCCCCCGAACACGATCTCGCAAGCTCCCGGACAAGTAACCTGAAAGGAAAATAAGCACGTGAGACTAGCCGGGATCGTCCCCGGCGTAGACCCTCCGATGCTTAAGTCAGGCACTAGTCGAGATGTTTAAATGGCGAACTGGTAAAAATATCTGGTCGAATGTAGTCACAGTAACTTACCTTAAATGCGGCATAGACGATATATATATAACACCAAATGTCCATACCTGTACGGTCCACGTGTCCTCGTGTGCCTCGTCCGATATATCTTAGCATCGAAGGTCTTCGTTTGGACACCTGGCCTCAAATATGGGCCGGGTCGTTAAACCGGGTCGGGTCGCAGAACCCGACCCGCCAAGCCTATACGCGATCCCGCAGCATTTTTCATGGTTTTGGGACCCTTTTGAGGGCATTTCAGTCTTTTGCTATTTCATGAGATTGTATCCCCATCACATATCAAACATTATAAATTCATCGTACTCACAATCAAATTTATTTATGCTAATATTATATATAATATATCTATTGATATTTTCAAAAACCAATCCATCTAATACAATACATGTATCCAGATGACAAAGACAAGCACATATACAGTTGACTACTAAGGCAGATGCAGATTTCTTTCACATTCAATTAGGTATTTGAAAAAAAAAAACAATGTCTTCTAGTTTGTAGTCCCACCCAGACCCATTGCTCCCACCACGCCAATCAACTCACCTAATTTTATTACATTTCGCGAATTATCAACCAAATAAATAATCAACTTACCCGCACCCACAACGGTTGCTTTGTCGGACAAGCGAAATTAAATGTGCATCAGTGTCCAAATTTTATTTTATTATATTTATTAAAAAGAAAAAGAAAAAGAAAAATAAAGACATAGTCAGCAAATCTTGACTATGTGCGTAGTATATGTTCGAAATTATTCCTCAATCACTTTGTTTGAAAAAACAGTGTGTTAAGCATGTCAGGACTAAGAAGGATTAGGCATTGACCTTTTGGGTTAAAGCTATTAATGTCTTTTCATCAATTGCTTCCCCCCCAACCACGTATTTTTTTATAATTATTGTGCGATTTTTGTCTTAAGTGTTGTTAATTAGCTCTTTTGAAAGTAAATGAGTGCATAGTTTGGTTGGCTACACTTGATTGCACAAATCTTTGTTTTGCCACCTATTCTTAATTATTTACGAGCATCTGCCCGTTGCTATGCATGAGTTTGATTTAATTATGATTAAATTATATTTGAAATTTTTTTAAATTATATGAAGTTAGTTAAGTTTTGTTTTAAAAAAAAATTAGTCAATAATATAAAATTATATTTTTTTTTAATCACAATGCATCAGTAGCAATTAAATTTACAAAAATTTACAATTATTAATAAGAATAAAACGATGTACGTCCATACATGCATATAATTACAGCTACTACTACTCATGTAACAATTGCATATCAATATCACATCATCATTTATATATAGGGTAAATTACAGCTACATCTCATGAGGTTTGATATAATTACAAATACCTTATTGTTGTTTGAAAAATAACAGATACCCCCCGGAGGTTTATAATCGTCTAACAAATAATCCATTTCCATCCAATTTTATGGATGAACTGACCAAAATGCCCTTATGCAAATTGATTTTTTTTAATTCTTATTTTTTGTAAATTTATTAAACTACAATGCACTGGAAGAGGTTTCTTAAATTTTTTACACAGATAAACAATAATGCAATTTGCCTCAATTAATTTTTTTTATAATTTTAAAAAAAATAAGGGCAAAATGATCAATTCCAGGCATTTGATTAAAAATTACAAACTTTAGGGTTATTTATAATTTTTAAATAATGAAGGGATATTTATAATTATATCAAACTTCAAGGGAAGTGACCTTTATATATAATGTAAAAAGTTCTAAATAAATAAACTCTTTGGACATACATTTGTCCATATACGTGTAGTAGAAAAAACGTACAAATACAATAATGGAACCATTATAAAGAATTCATAATAAAATTATATATAGTGGAAGAAGAGATAAAACAAACCAAATAGTTTACGGTTCTAAAAGAAATAAAGAACTATATTTCTTTAAATGTTAAATACTACACCAATCTTAAAGGAAAAATAAATATTCTTTTTTGATAAGTGGAAAAATTCATCGGATATCAAAAATTACTCTTTTTTCTTCAAAAGATACAAAACATATATACTATATATGATTCTCAGTAGTTCTTCAAAATTGAAAATTAATAAAAGAATTATAGAAAATGAAATATGATTGTGCTCAAACATGCCCAAAAAGAAACATATATGTTCTACCGAATATGATGAATAAAAATTTAAATGAGCCAATATGTGAAGAAAATGAAAATCTGATTATTAAAAATAAGGTTGAAATATATATATATATATATATATATATTATAGTACTACAAAGGTTTTATTAAACATGATCTTTCATTATTTAGCTGCATATATATATATATATATATATATATTTAAAAAAAAAGGTATGATAAGATCAATGGCTAAATATGGCCGTACTGTATCAATATTTAATATTGGTGGCTTAATTAACTACAATTATGTATTAAAAAATTCACTTATTAACTTATTGTACAAAATATAACTTAATTTCAATTTTGAAGCAACCAATAGGTATATTTATTATAATTAAAAAATCTAAAATAACAATATAAAAGTGAAGTAAGGGAGTCATATAATTTAATGTATTCTTTCAATTGAAATAGTTAAGTGAACCATATTATTTAAAATTAATTATGTATAGTTTGTCTCTAATTTAAATTTAAGCTACGTATGTATAATTTTTAGTTTGATAATGAAGAATAACATATAAAGCAATTCAATCGAATTTCTCTTCATCTAGACAACTATTAAGTATTAATGGTTCCATTGTTAAATATTAAAGCAATTTATTCCGTTTTGAAAATATGTATCGAGTTAAAATCAAGATGATGATATTTAGAATTATGAATTTTAATTCAATTAGATAATATTGATATATGTAAATAAAGTCAATTAATTAAATTATTTAAATCCAATTAATTATGGTCAAACACTGTCTAGCTATATATGGCCCGAATTTAATCTCTCTTCCACTAATTAAGTGGCTAAATTTACGCTAATTTTAACCTTTATCTTGCTAATATATGGTAATATTTTTTAAATTCAAATTAGATTGAAATACACCAACGAGATTATTTTATTTAGTCAAAATAAATCTAATTATGGTCAAACGTTGTGTTGCTATATATGGTAGTATAGATATGTGATAGAAAAGAAATTAAATTTCTATATTTAAAAATAAATAAATTAATTGAACTATAAATCGAAGAGCGATTTTTTTTTTCTTTTTTTAAAGATTGAAGGGGGGTAAATTCTTATTCATTTGGTGTTATTTTCCAAGTTAATGTCATCAAACATACGAAAAAGAATTGAAATAATTTAGTTTATGATGGTAATTTTAAACTTGTTGAATATCAACTAAAAGAGAAATTCGACTGACATTTATAATAACAAAATTATAGGAAATGTAAAGGCTGAAAAAATACAAATGACAACAAATCGGATCTATATTAAATATGGAAGAAAAAATTCAAAGTCTCAATTATGCCTAAATTAACCTGATTTAGAACTGTTTTAGGAAAATAGGATATAAGTTACCAAGGTAGAATTTGGTAGGTTAATAAAATATAATAATTATTATTCAGTCAATAAATTTCTTATAATCTAATAACAAAATTCAAAATTCTAGAAAAATAGAACTGAGTCAAAATTGCTCAAATTTTGGTCAAAAGATCACCTTCAAATATATATATTAATAGATATATTTATATAGAAAGTTGATTATAGTTTTTTAAAATTGTTTTGAATATTAAAAAAATCAATAAAATAGTTAGTAAATTTAAATAATTGTTTATTTTAATAATTATTAAACATTAAATTAAAGTAATTACTTTGTTATTATTTAATCATTAGTTCAGTATTAAATTATAATTATTATTTTAAAATATTAAAATAATAATGAATTATTAAATTTTATATAATTATGAATTAGGATTAATTGAAAATTTTAAGAAATGAAAAAAACATGTTGCAGTCGATCCAACGACTGCAAGGACTCTGTTGATTTTTAGGGGAAAAAAGGATTTCTTTTATAAATAAATTTGAATACACCTTGGAAAAATATTAATTTTTCGTATTCTAAATAAGCGCGTGACGCGTGGACAGCTGAAACGCAAAACTATAAAAAATGGATGGCGGCAAAGAACTTAAATTTTCAAACGCTAAGAATATTCAGCTCATCGATAGTGATAACTAACATGGAAAATAAGACTGGACAATATTAAGAGACTTTAGGTCTTTAAAGGCCTTATGTGTGGGGAGGAGAACCCGAGTGGCTGATGTCTTCACATGTTCTTAGGTGAGTTATTTTGCTTTCTTTATTTGCAACATATATGGTGTTGTGATTTTAATCTTGCTGTGATGCCCTATTCGTTTTCTGTATTGGATTTTCTATTTCATTCAATATATATACGACATAAAGATTTTATACTCGTGGTGGTGTTTGTATGTTAAATTTAGCGGAAAATGCAATAGGAATTGCAATAGAAAATCCAATTCATTTGTTTCCTTTTCTTTTTGATGTGATGTGGTTAGGTACGTATACTTTTTTAGGGCAATAATTTCATATACGAATGTTTTCATTGACAAAATACATGAGTTATAATATATTTATGGCATGTGACGTAAACGTATACTTTTTAGACAATAATTTTATATAAGAATGTTTTCATTGACAAAATGCACGAGTTTTAATATATTTATGACATGTGGCGTAACTAGGAATTAGCATACACTGAGTTGATCTATAAACATTTGTATTACAACTTTAGTTTGTACATATATTGCTTTCTTTTGCTTCGATGTGATATGCTTTTGCCTACTGTATTAAGATGTTCTAATGATCACTTGAGGTTCATATTAGAATTTCTTTTGTATTTTTGTAAAATTTTTTATATCAAGATATATTGTACCATTAGACACTATTTGAGATGTCGAGTTGGAACATTATCATTTATTAATGTACTTGCTTAATTGATCCAATTACATGACGCCACGATTTTTGTTTTCATGAAAGAGTGAAACTCCGATAGTTTAACGAACATAGCGAATTATGGTGAAGAATATGGAAAAGACGAAGATAATCCGATCAATATTCTTTTCCATGAATATGGTCATTATGATATTTTGAAAACATTAGCAACTCGTTAAGTTGAATTTATGTAGAAGTTCTACATTTTGCTTTGTAGAATGAAAATTCATTTTATATAAGATGTAGCAAAGCATGATTGAGAAATGTTTATTCTTTTAAGATAATTTTTCTTTTTTTCATGTATATTCATAATATGAAACATTGTAGCGGAAAATGAAACATATTTAGACATTCATAATATGAAACATTTTGGACGAAGATAATCCAATCATGTTTTTTCCATGGACATGGTCATTATGATATTCTTTGAAACATTAACAACTTGTTAAGTTGAATTTATGTAGAAGTTTTTACATTTTGCTTTGTAGAATGAAATTCATTTTATATAACTGTAGCAAAGCATGATTGAGAAATGTTTATTCTTTTTAGATAATTTTTCTTTTTCTCATGTGTATTCATAATATATTAAACATTGCAGTAGAAAATGAAATATATTTATATGGTATTTATTTGGTTGAGCCAAGGCACTTGAACTAAGGTAAAATGGTTGGAAAATGTAAAATAGAAGTAGGTATTGAGTTCACCTTCTCTCATTCTTATAGTTCTTGTGCCTCTCTCATTCTTAGAATAATCACATCAATTTAAAATATTTTGTGCACTTTTTTACAACATATAACACATTGAAACACCAAAAACTATTTGTTTGTAATATTTATGCAATTTCGAATGAAAGCTCGAGAATATTTGGTGATTGGAATGATCAAATTAAGCAATGGTTAGGTTGCGCGACAAGTAAAATCGAATAAAAGTACAATCGCAGAATATCGTATTCCATTTTTAAAATAAAATTTTGTAAAACTTTTTCAAAGACGAAAGTACCATCATAAAATGATTTTAAGATTTGCATTACATAAATATTTTGTAAAAAACATATTTGATGACTCTCTAACTAAAATAGTAGAATTTCATTTACCATGTGTTTGGGCCACTAGAGGCCTATCTAATACCCACTTTAATAACTAAAAAACTAAAGGCCTTCAATTTTTTTAACATTTATAAATTGGGCTCACATTGGTTCTGAATTGTAAGCGATGAACTTTATTAATCGAAAGTAAAGTAATTACATCCAGTTTTGTCGGCTATTACTATCGAACAGAGATAATTATAAACAATCATATCAACAATACCACATAAACTAACATTTAGCTGTTACAGTAGCAAAAAATACCTACTCTACAATATATACAATATCAACCCATATAGGGATCGAACCCCTACATGGGGCTCAACTTTGTCAATTAAGTTAGCCTCATCGACAATTGGCTCACATCATTTGGGGGCAATTAAAATATGTTTTGGGGGATCAAATTAGACAAAACTGAAAATTTATACATAAAATGTAGTAATATCAATTACAAAGCTTGGGGGGCTTGGCCTCTCGAGGACTCCCAAATCTAGGATAGTAACGAGCTGGGTTAGATTTGGATTTGTTTCGTCTCTATCGGAACGGATTTTTGATGTCTTAATCGGGTTTGATTTTTTATTTTTTTAAAATACTTTTATATATATACTTATATAAATATTTTTTTGCCCATATAAAATGTGTATAATTTATTTATACTTACATGTAATATATAAATTTATATTTTTATAATTTTAACATGACAAATATAAGATAGTTTATAAATTTTTATTAAATGTTTAAACATTGCACGTATAAGGTGAGTAACATCATTGGTTCTGTTTTTATTATATATATATATATATTTATGTTTTGCACGCATTTAACTTATTTTGGTTTTTTCTTAATAAGATAAATAAATTTTTTCTGACAAAACTTGCTTTCAAATTCTAGTGTTCTCAGCAAAGAAGCAAGCTTTTGTAATGAGGATGAGAATGCTCTTTAGTTGAATAAAAAGTAAAAGTAGGGTGCTTGAAATGAAAATATAGAGTTCGTATATAATTTAATGTATGCAATAAAATTAAAACTTATAAGGAGAAACCTTGATCATAAAAAAATAAAATTAATGTATGTTGCGCATAATTTGAACTTAATAAATATAATGTTGAGTATGAACACTCTCAAGTATATGCAAAATCCAATTTCTTTGCAAAAACTATTAATAAAACAATCAAGTAAGCATAGTAGTATATTATATTGTGATGAGATAATTAATATGAGATAAAATTATATAATTGATTCAGGACATAAAAAAAAAGGTTTAAATGTAAGATGGAATTTATACTTTTTATGCTCTCAGGTGAAGGAAACTGCTAGACTCATAAAATAAAATAAAATAAAAAACCTTGTTCATAAGAAAAAAACGAAAATTAATGTATATCACATAATTCATAAACTCAATAAATAAAATAATTAACAATACAAAATCAACAAAGTACGAATACTTACTGAAAGAGGTATACGCAGCATCCAATATCTTTTGGAAAAGACTATCAACAAAATAATTATAAAAAAAAAAAGCATGGGAGTAAACACAAATAAATAAAAATAGAGTTTTCTTTCAATATATGTATACATATTATTTTGAATCCCAACTGTATATATATTCCATAATTTATGAAATCAAAAATAAAAGAAGTGGTATTAAAAAAGCCAAAAAAAGCAAAACTCACAAAAAAAAATATATATATGCAAAAGCCAACTGTTTTTGTAAAAGAATATTAATAAAATAATCGGAATAAGTATGATAATAAGCTAAAGTGAACTTAACAAATTATGGTTAATACGTAAATTATCATATTTAAATCATGAATAAATCATTGATAATGAAAAATATTAAAAAGCAACAAAAAGAAAACATTGTTCATAAATTGGCTTGTAATCTTCTCTTTTTTTGTATAATGTGGATTTGGAATAAATATTATTATTTGAAAAATAGGTAAAAAACTAAAAGAAAAAAGATTGGGATTAACATATGAATCATCTTTTTCATGAAGTCATTAAATAAAATATTGATAATAAAAATACATAAAAAGGCAAACGGAAATATTAATCACGTGTTTTTTATGATTACTATTTATTTACTATAATCAATAATTCAGTATTGTAATGGATTAAGATCCGAAATATTGTAATAATACCATATTTTGATACCCCATTTTAACAAAGCTGTTAAACTTGTAATGGCAACTTTGACAATTAATAGCATTTGACAATTTTCACGTTTCTAAGAGTTGGATTGGACATGTGAAACTGGCACTGAAATCAACCACTGTCACATGTGTTTATTGGGCCGTAACAGTCAAAATGGCAACCGGCCGAAGTTGCTTTTGCTAGGAAGCCCCGAGTGTAACATCGCAAACACGACTATGAGGTAATGCTTATTTATTCGCTCCACACAAAATCTTCTTGTTCTATGCAAATTGTTATCACTGACGAGTTAAATATTTTTATTGTCACTAAAGATTTAAAGTCTTAATGTCGTCTAGTCTTGTCACATTACACTAAAGATTTTTATTCTGCGTTGCAACCACACGTTTTTTTGGAATTCGTAGTCCCATTTACCCAATAAAATATTTATTATGTCAGTTGTCAATATTTACTATTGATGAGTTGAGTATTCTTAGCATCCTTAAAACTTGAAGTCTCTATATGTCGTCCATGTCAGTTGTCACTACTAACGAGCTGAATATTTTTAACGTTAGATACTTTATGCCTCTGCCGCCATCCATTTTTGTAGTCTACGTTGCAGTGGTTCTCGCGTCACACGCTTCCTTGGAAATTTGAAAAGTTTGATTTTTTTTCAAAGGTATATTTAAATTTTCTTATAAAAGAATTTCTTTTTGTCCCCAAAAAACCACATAGTCCTTGCAGTCGTTAGAACGACTACATCATATTTTATCATTTCTTAAATTTTTAATTAATCCTAATTCATAATTAATTAATGTTTAATCATTCATTATTATTTTAATATTTTAAAATAATAATTATAATTTAATACTAGTTTAAGGATTTTAGTAAACAAATAATAATAACGTAATTATTTTAATTTAATGTTTAATAATTATTAAATATTAAGTATTAAGATTTACTAACTGTTTATTGATTTTTTTTAGTATTCATACATTCAAAAAATTCAAAATATAATCGACTATCTATATATATCTATTAATAGATGAACATCCCCCCCAAAAAAAAAGTCACCCTTCAATAAAACAGATTAAAAAAACTAGCCTTTTTCCTCGTGAAAAAATTATCTATCACAACTAAAATCATGATAAAAATATTTGTCATAACTTTTAGACATGAAAATATTTTACAAAAATTATATTAATCCCTCGCCTTTTATTTTCAATTACAATTTGGTTCCTTACACATAAATTTGACAAAATATAAATTTTAAATTGGAAGTATTTCAATAGTTGTTGTTTAAGTTAATTTAAATTATCTGTAATTGTTAATAATAGATTATAGATTGCTTCTTTCCCTTCAACTAAATCATTACATGTATCAATATAACATCAATATCAATCATCAGTGGTTTTTTTTAGAACCAATCATCATTAGTTAATTAGCACTAAACAACCAATCATCATTAGTTAATTAGCACTAAGCCAATCTTATTCAATGTGTGTGTGCTTATGGGCTAGTAATTATCAATAACGATATTATTAATTACCATAAAAATAGTACAATCACCCATCAAAGCCTTATAAGTCGACCTTAGACAATTTCAAGTTTAAATACCATCCGTTTTGATGGTTGTACAACTTTTAAGACTACATTTGAACGAACGAATTTGAATTTAATGAAAAAAGTTGAAAAAAAAATTAATTCTCTATAAACCATTGAGATTTCAAGTAAATTTATTGGATTTCATCTGGAGAATACTTTCGTTATGTGGTGAACAAAAAAAGAACGTGTGAAAAGTATTATGTTGTAATTAAAATATTATTTTTAAAGCAAGCTAAGTTTAGTAAGACACGAGGTAAGTTTATGACTTCATTCGGCTCAATTTGAATGCGTAAACTTAATTTTATTCAAATTTAATTCAACTCAAATGTAGGCGAATCGGTTAATCAAGCATTTGGTTGAGTTATCAAATCGCTTGTCAGACATCAAGATAGACGAACATCGTATTTGTGTCGAGACTTGATTCAAACACTTTATGAAAAATCAATTTTGATTATAGTTCATTGGTAGTTATTAATTAATTTTTGAAAATCGTGTCTTTTTTTTTGTAGCAATGTACAATTAATTAACTCAAGAAAAAATAAAATTAGTTACAAATTAAAAATATTCATAACTTCTCATGAAATTTAAAGGGGGAAGATTTTGAATAAAGATTAAAAACAATAAGTCTTTTGGAAAGAATAATAATTTGTCAATTATCGAAAATAATTTCAAGTGTTAAACAAAGCGAAAGTAACGACGTCGTAGCGTGTCTATTTGTCAATTATCCAAAAATAATAATTTTAAAAGCATTTTATCCGAGTAAAGGAATATCTGATATAGAGATTCGAAAATATCAACGGAAGGTAACCAACAGCGGACGTCGAGTACTTTGGATTAGCCAACTTTAGGGTTTATCGTCTTTCCTTATAGAATGTCGACGCCGGCGAACTCTACGAATTCCGACTCCGACTCGGAAATTGAGAACATTCCGAGCCCCAATCCCGGTTATACACCCGACTCTCTGGCTACTGCCAATTCGTCGAGTCCTCCCCTTGTTTGCCTCTTCAGGTTCGCCGGTGACTCCGCTGCCGGTGCTTTCATGGGATCTATTTTCGGATACGGTAATCATCTGCTTGGTCATTTTTTCGTAATTACTTGTTGCGTTCTTCGTACCTTCGATTTGATTTTTTTTAATTTAAAATTTGTTGGCTCTTGGAATTTCGTTAATTATGGACTGTTTGTGAATGTAATGTACTGGTTGATGGGTTCTTTTTCTAATTATCTATGCGGAGGCCAAATTTTTCTTTTGCGTTGTCTGCCTTGTGCATTTTCGAAGTTGTTAGTGGTTTTGTCTCGTGTAATATTGTATACCTCGGAGTACTGGTATTTAGTTCTTGCTTACTTGTTGACGTTACTGCTATTAAGTTGTGTTGTCCTCTCAAATTGGTGGCAGAACGAACTGTTTTATTTTGAGATAGAGTGTTGTTGCTTCTAGTGCATTGTGCTTAGCAGTATTTCGTTGGGTTCACCTGATATCTTGTTTGGTTAGTATCAACGTGTGTTAATTTTTTTTTAAAGAAGCAGCTAGAAGTCTCAATGGTTGTTGTCTTAGAACTCTCTGCATTTAGCACAAGAGAAAATTATCTGTCTGTATTGTCGGCTTTGAATTTGTGTCTCGTATTGAATTTGCTTTTAACATGTAACTTAGACCTTGTTATCAATTTAGGTGATTTCACTATTGGAACATTAGATTAATTTACAAATGGGTTCATTTTCTCTGGAAAAGGAGAGAATGTTTGAGGGCTGAACTGGGAATGTGTTATCGGTAGTTCGACTCTCACTTTTAGGTTGTTCTCCAGGGTTTTAGTGATTGACTGTCCTCATGTTGTACTTCTGGAATGAGATTTATCCAAATTTACCATTGCGAGGTTTTGTGTACTAGGTTCTGGATTAATTAAGAAGAAGGGCTTTAAAGGATCATTTGCTGAGGCTGGATCTTCTGCCAAGGTATGGTGTTACTTTTGACTTGCCGTGTGATCTCTTGATATGAGATCATCTGTAGTGCGGATTTCTTAGTTTCCCCTCATCCTTGTAGACATTTGCAGTTTTATCTGGAGTCCACAGTTTAGTTGTCTGCTTTTTGAAGAGATTGCGGGGGAAAGATGATGGTAAAATCCTCTTATTGTGAAGAAATACTGCCTGACTTAACCCCCTTGTTATCTGACTTGTTTCCTTCTCTACAGTCATAAATGCAGGAGTTGCTGGTTGTTGCACGGGCCTTGCCCTAAGCTTCCCAGGTACTCTCATCTCCATCTCTCTCTCTCTCTCTCTCTCTCTATATATATATATATATATATATATATATTTTTTTTTTTCCACCCATGCACAAGTACCTTCATACGCCTCAAAAGCTTCTAAGTTTCTACTGCTAGATAAATATTTAATCAACCTCAAGTTCTAATGATATCTTGCTTTGTATGCTCAAGTCTATTCTGAAGACTGATCAGAATCTGTATTTGTTCAAAATCACTCACCTGCCTTGTCAAGTTACTGCTTTTAAGGTGCTCAACAATTAAGTTGACTGTATTGCGATAGGATTTCACTGACTGGGCCTGCTGAATGGTGGTGCTTTTTCTCACCTGTGTCATTGAAGGTGGAATCAGTGTGTAATAAGTGTTATTCTGCTGTTTATTTTCTCCAGGTGCGCCGCAGGCTCTACTCCAAAGCTGTCTCACATTTGGGGCATTCTCATTTATAATTGAAGGTCTTAACAAGCAGCAGCCAGCCCTTGCTCAGCCATTTTCTGTGAGAGTCAATCGGCAGCATTATGGCGTGCTTCCTCCTTTGGCACTACCGCTCCCCAGTGAACTGAAGGAATCCTTTTCGTCATTTTGCCGGTCTATAAGAAAATGAGACGGTTCCAGCTGCAGTGGTACGCCCCAACTGAGTTTTGCCTTTACAGCACCAATTATGCTTCTCTCTTATGTAGAACGTCGGTACTGCAAGCAAGTGTATTGTAAATTTAAAGGCATTTCGTGAAGTTTGATAAATTCGACTGGTTATTTTACTAGAGGTGAAATATTGTGTTTCTGAAATAAAACTCGTGTGCATTTCCTTTTCGGTTTTTCTAACGTCAATGGTGGGGAAAGCTAAATGCTTGATGGACCATCTTTCTCTTCCAATGTTATTATCTTGTTCCACTTTGCAACTTTTTTTCTTTAAAGTTTTGGGATAATTACATTTACACTCCCTAACTTATAGTCGATTTACATAAATTACCCTTACCTTTTGCATAATTATAGAAATTATTCTTGATAGTCAAAAAATAGGGATAGTTTGTGCAATAATATCGATACTTTTGAAGGGTGTAAGTGTAATTTTTTAAAAAATAAGGGTGGTTTGTGTAAATGATGCTTACATTTTTAGTGGGTGTATGTGTAATTATTTAAAAGGCAGGATAGTTTGTGTAAACAGATCATAGGTTAGGAGGTGTAAGTGAAATTATCCCTAAAGTTTTAATATAAAGTACTGGAAAAAGCATATTCCACTTTCCTTCCCAGGAAAAGATTTTTCGTGCAAAACCAGTGGAAAGCGGATTATAAGGACACTGGGATTATATAATAGTCCTCAGATTTTATTACGGAAAGGCGGTCTCTGATTAAGCGAGTCAGAAAGATTTTATCCAAATCCATTGTCATAAAATCAACCAAATTTGCAATCGTCATTAATCTAGAAACAAAATTGGAAAACGAACAAATCCTACATTTTCAACTGAAAATCTCTCAACAAGCTTTAGATTTCAGGCTCCTTTGATCTGCATCTCTCACCTCATTACTTGAAAAAGTCAATTGATCTAATCGAAAACCTCATCCATACTTCATTTACGTGGTTTTCATGACGACCCGGCATACATGGTCTAATAGAATATCATCGTCTCGATCTATTTTCTCTATAATATGAATAAAAAAGAATAAAAAGAAAAGACAAAATGACTGGGATACGCTATCTGAGACGATGAACTCCAATGCACACTATGGAAATCTGAAGCAAAACTTTGTTATCCAAATCAAACATTTATGTATAGAAGAGATTCAAAATATCGATTCTGAATATCTCCATCATCTTACATACAGCCCCTAAAAGATAAACGGACAGTAACGTAAGTATAATGCTGAAGAAACTTTCAGACACTTCCAAGTTTACAACAAGCCAACCATTTTCGCCCAAAGATTTGTTTCCATTTGCAGAATATACCTCTTTATAAGTACTAAACCAAAACCAGTTTTATTTCATTCATCAGTTCTTCTTACAATGGCGCCCAAATACAACCTCCAAGAACTGTCCAGGGATCATCCCTTCATGGTTAAGCAAATTCTCTCTTTCTAACATCATGGCTGTTCTACAATCAAATGTTTTTTTTTTTTTTTTTTTTTTTATTATCCTTTGATGAGTGCACTGGTAATTATGCAGACTTGTCTTGTGAAGATGAACACTCGCTCTTCTTGGCAAAAGACTCTGGCAAAAGTCTTGCAGAAATGTCACGGTATGTTTTACTTCATATTCTGCTATGTCAAAAGTGTTGTATTGCGTCGGTCTTTTCAGAAATGGTGGTTCTGTGTAGGGATATATAGTTTCAGAATGGACGATGATGGCCTGGTTGAAATCTCGGGTGCAGTTGATCCAAATTTGCTTCTGAAAATGGTTGGAAAATCGGGCGGAAAAGCAGAGCTACGCTGGTTACAGTTTGGAGAGTGTTCCAGCAATTTATTCATGCCGATGAACCAGGGAGGAGCCAGCTACTCTGATGGACGGTATCTCCATGCAGGCAACCTTCCTCGTGCAAAGCTACCTTCACATGAGGCTCTCAGGTCATCGGCTTATAATCAGAAACATGATTACCAGATAACATATGATGATAAACGTGATTATGGACAGGATGCCCGTGATTGGAACTACCGTTATCAGCATACTTATGATCACAATCAAGACTATCAGCATGGTTATTATGATCACAGGAATGATTATCAGCTAGCTTATGATCATAAGCATGCTTATCCACATTCTTATCAGCAGTATGATCATGCACATGATTATCAGTATAATAGCTATGGGTACAGTCGTGATGGAAACCAGATGCATTATCGCCAAGCCTTACCTGCCGTAGGTGGTGAAGACATTGGCTGTTGCACTGTGATGTAAGATTCATGCCAAATCAACTAAAGGAGTTGGCAAGTGAAATCGAGTCTCTGTGAGCACTTTTTAAAGCTCCCTAGTTTCTGATTTTTCTTTTCCTTCAGAACTTAAGGCCTTTGGCTTATGTAACTATGCCTTCACATTTGAAAGCAACCAGTGCAATGGATGAATGTGATTATATGAATTTCACCATATGTGTGAATGTTGCGATCAATGTCAAAATTTCGAAGATAAATGTAACTGATTCAGCAGAAAAAACTTCTGTCATTTCTCAAGTTCTGTTGTCTCCATAACGTATCAGAGTCCAAGTATGACAAAGATGAAAACCATATTTGTCAACTAAAATTGCAGGATACCTCACCAGCATAATATTCTTCGAGATATGTCAAAGCTTCTGCGTTAGTGTTGCAAACTTTCCACAGGGATGCCACCTCCCCATTTGAGACAGTACCCCAGCTCTCGCAATCATCAATAAACTCTAGCAGCTTTGAGTAGAAGGAGTCATAGTTCATCAGAATGAAAGGAACAGGAAGGAGAGACCCAATTCTTTCAAGTTGAATCAGTGCCAAAATTTCAAACGCCTCATCTAGGGTGCCAATTCCACCAGGGAGGGCAACAACAGCCGTCTTATCTGAACTAGTAGCTCTAACAGCAGCATCCACCAACCCATGCTTCCTTGCAGAAAAGAACCTGCCCATGTAGTATAAGCAGTTTGCAAGTGCACGTTTATAAACCAAGTATCAAGAGAAACCACTAAAACCTGCAAGTCAAATAGTTTTGTAGTGGAAGGTAAGGATGGAAATTTGTCGCTGTCCATTCTCCAGCTTCCTTGCTAATCTTAAATCCACCAACCGGCTTTCCTGCTTCAAGAGCCCCTTTAGTTACGGCATCCATTAGCCCTGGCCCAGCCCCTGACCACGAAGTACAATTTAAGAGGTTTGCAATCTGCCAAACAAAATAGAAATTTGGAGAGCCTAAAATCAAGCAATTTAATACACTTATACGCCAGAAACTGGATTTACAAGTAACCTGCGATACGAATAACTTACTTCTTTTCCCAACTCAAATGCTTGTGCATAATGTGGATGGTCAGATCCCAACCTTGCTGAACCCAAGTAGACAACTCCTCTGCCAAGTCTTCGAATAAGTTCATAGCACCGTTCAATTTCTTCCTTGACCTATTTTTCAAAGAATCCATGAAAGCTTAAACCAATGATCACTGACCCCTCCTACATGACTGATGATTATCAAATATAAATTTCACGACCAATATTGCGCATAAAGCAACTGAAGAATCCGTAAAAATTCCATTTATGTCCGAATTACATGTTAAGATTTAGCTCCTCTAAATTCTTCCACTTATGTCCTGCTTGCTTGACATAAGGATCACACTGAAGTAAAGCTCGCGGCAATCAACCAGAACCGAACTAGAAGTCATCCTGTCTATCCCTCAGTATCAAATGAAAGAAACTACAATAACCCATATCCAGTGTTCCGGAGTGCACAGTGAAACGAAATTCATGCATTAACTTCTAAAAAGAAAGGATTCTACATTCGACCAACATTATGCTGAAATTGAAGTTTTGAATAACAATGACACTGACACAAATAATGCCGCTTTCACAGGCAAAGGACAGAACTTCCTATCTGTTCTACAGAAAAAGAAACAAAGACACGAACTTTCATCAACAAAAGATGCATTTACATGAAAATATACCTCAGCAGGGCTCGTTCTCTCCTCAAAATCAATGCCCTCAAGCTTGCAGCAACAAGAACTTCTTGATTGGGCGCTATGAAATCCAGGAATCTTCAATTTCACCGTGAGCTTCTGACGTCCGTCAACATAAACAGTTTTTCGTAAGCCCTTCGATGCAGGACTCTTGTTCAGATAAGAGTACCACAATGAACTCGAACTAGCGAGTGAAAACCCCATTTCAAGCCTCCCAAGAACCAAAATTTTGCAGTTCGCGTCAAATTCTGTCGATCGGCATTTATGTCCGCGAGAAAAAGCTCAAAAGTTCTGCGAATTGTAGTGCAGAACTTTGGGCAGAAGAACTGAATAGGGTTCTCTCGTTGCTTTGTTGTAGGGCTGAAACAGACGGTTCGATTCTTCCCAAGCAGAAGGATGGAAAAGAAAATGAAAAAGTTACTCGGGGGTAATTATGAAATAGTTTAAAATACTGGGGTCTCTCGTAGGATAACGCAAAGATATCTGGAGTCCTATGTTGTGATGACATAATAGGACAGCGTTGCAAAAGGGCAAACATAACTATACGACACCGTTGTTACCACTGGGAGGGATTTATATGTAATTTAGACAGGTAGGGTTTTTGGCAAAGTGTATGTTAAAACCTGCACACTCACATTGAGTCTTTTTTCTCTCGTTGGCTGGCTGCAATTGTTACCGCCGTCGCCGTACCTGCATTCCATCGGTGATATATCGGAAGCCTAGACTCCGCCGCCGGAAATCATGGGTAAAAGATCAGTTGTTTCTACTTTTGATATACTTTCAGATGTTATCGTTCCGATTTTTGTTTTTGAAGCGAAGATGATTGCAATGCTGGTTTTTTCCAGGTATTTCACGGGACTCGATGCACAAGAGGCGTGCCACTGGAGGAAAGAAGAAGGCTTGGAGGAAGAAGAGAAAGTAATTTCTATTGTTTTTCCTTCTTACTTCTTTCAATCCTTTCGTGATTTTTGTTTAGTTGTAATTATGATATATATCCCCGTTTTTTTTCTTATTGGGTATAATTTACCATCTGCTTTGTTGGATGCTTGTAAATTTCAGTTTGTAGGTTTAAGCGCATTGATCTTCTGTGGAATATAATACCAGTTTATACTAAGTTTGTCTTCTTTATCTTTTTTTGTGATCAAGAATTTAACCGGTATGGATCTTCTCGTATCTTCAGACGGAAAGAGAGTTGTTTTATTAGAACCTCATACTTGTCATTCAATTGATTATATTTGTTATATCTTATTCTCCGGTAGTCACTTCTTTACTAGTGTATTAGTTAAGACAAGGCCTTTTAAGGACATCTGGTGCTCATGACAGTGATTATGGTTCTGAGTTTGGTTTATTGGAGTAATTTTATGTACCTAATCTGTATCTGACTGGATCTTCAGAGTTCTGTTTATTATTGTTGTTTGATTAAATAATTCTATTGTGTTACTAGGTATGAGCTCGGAAGACAACCAGCAAACACAAAGTTGTCGAGCAACAAGACAGTGCGCAGGGTCAGAGTTCGAGGTGGTAATGTGAAATGGCGGGCCTTGAGGTTGGATACAGGAAACTTCTCTTGGGGAAGTGAAGCTGTAACCAGGAAGACTCGTATTCTGGATGTCGTTTATAATGCATCAAATAATGAATTGGTTAGGACCCAGACCTTAGTGAAAGGTGCTATCATTCAAGTGGATGCTGCACCTTTCAAGCAATGGTATCTTCAACATTATGGAGTGGACATTGGTCGCAAGAAGAAGACTGCTGCCAAGAAGGAAGGAGAGGTATGCCTGTCTTTACTTTGTCCTTGCTTTTTGGTTACATTTGTGTCATAGTTTTCCTTTCTGCCTCATATGGTGGACAAAGTTGCGGAACACACCATCATTATCTGTTCAAGGATACCTATTTAGTGTGCTAAGACTTTAGGAACAAGACAAGATTGTGTGGTAGCTGGAGAAGTCCCAAAATATTTTAAGATAGCATTAATATATTACACAGTCAATGCTTGATGTTCACTGTATGTATTGATGTTTCTTCTATTGTGATTCAGTTCTTTAAATCCTTTTGCTCATTTTTTGTTTGACCTGGTCTAGGAGACTGAGGCTGCTGGTACTGAAGAGGTGAAGAAGAGCAACCATGTCCAGAGAAAACTAGAAAAGCGTCAACAGGATCGCAAGATTGAGGCACATATTGAGGAGCAATTTGGTGGTGGTCGTTTGTTAGCTGCAATCTCCTCTCGTCCTGGCCAGTGTGGGCGTGCAGATGGGTATGTAATTTCACTCTTGATTCTTCTGTTAAATTTGTTACCAAAAATACTAAAGGTCTAATAATGAATTCCCATGAAGTCAATAAGAGGCATTGAGCTTGTCACGACCTACGTAATGCTTCTAGGAAGGATACTACCTGAACATCCAACATATACACATTTTCTGGGGTCTAAATTTATGTGGAGGATGAAAGTGCATGTGATGGTTTCATTGGCTCAATTGCTAATCCAAAAATTGCATTAGTTTCGTGGAACCTTCATAAATCTATAGTTTGATTGAGGATAGTTTAGGGCATCAAAAATCAAATCTGTTTGTCCAACTCATGGAATTTCATTCTATCTGATTCCAGGATATTAATCCATGCTCATCTTACTTCAACATTCCACTTTTAAGTTTTAATTATAATCAGGGCTCATATGTTTTCTTACATGCTTTTGTCTTTGTCATGGCATAACTCGTTTCTGGAATAGGTACATTTTGGAGGGTAAGGAATTGGAGTTCTACATGAAGAAACTTCAGAGGAAGAAGGGAAAGGGTGCTGGCGGTGCTTAAATTTTGTCCCAAGCTTACCAAAATTAGCAATCCAGAGAACACTTTCTTTTTATCTTATCTTCCTTTTTGTCCTATGTCCGGAACAAAATGAGCATCCTAGACTCCATTGAACTTTTCAATTTTGTCATACTGTTGATTTCTTGAGGAGAATTATATTGAAGTTTTTGCTTTTGCTGATTGCTTTGATGTTCTGGCTGCGAAATTATTGTTATGCGCATGGTAGTTATCATTTTATTTTCTGTTATGATGCTTTTCTTTTAAAACTTCTGACTTCATGGTAATTACTAGTGACTGATAAATTGAAAATACAAATCACCTTCCCACTTAGGAAAACTGAATCAACTATCATGTGCATCTACTTCTTTATTTAATTCCAAAATCGTCATTATGCTGATACTACATAGTTATAAAATGAAAATCTCTACTGATGCGGAACGCAACATTGCATGGGTTCTTTCACTACAGTCAATCTTCCATGCGTTAACTTGTAATTTCAGGATACAGAAATATTATATGGTACTTAATAGAATGTTTAACAAAATTGGCTAAGGAAAAAGATTGTTGTGACGACTGACGAGAGATGATTTAAGGGCCCTGAGATTCAAACATAACCCATTTTTTCAAACTTACTGATGAATTCTGTTTTGAAGCTGCATAAATTCCTTATTATATGTCTTGTATCATCAACCAACGTGCAATATAAGAGAATAATAAGAACGATTTATGGCTTCCCATATTTCTTTCGTAATCTCTCTCTTACGAAGTCATTTCGAGCTTTGATCCGAGCTTGTTGAGGAGCAGCATTCACGTGCCAAAGATGCAAACCATATCCAAACAATGAGCCACCAGTAAGGAAGAGCGCTGCTGTTGCAGCCAACTTCTTCGGTGTAGCCTCAAAGCACACCACCATTTGAAACTGTGTTCTCTCACTAAACTGGAGCTACTGGGTAACACTGAAAAAGACGTAGAAAAGGATCATTCATTCACATTAAGCAATACAAAAGACACGACTTTGTTTTACGTCAAAATCAGTGAAAGTAAGCAGAAAAGGTGGTGAACACCAACTAATCTAGAACAATCAATGTAAAGAGTAGAAAGTAGGATCATGATATCCACATATGAATGATATAGTTGCCTATCAGCATAATTCTAGCTTCTGCACCCACGTAATTAGTTGATAACGACTGTATGCTTATGACCTTAAACAATCAGCTAAATTGATACCATGTATACCATATCCAAACCAAAAGTGTAAAGCTGCATTTTCTCTTATGCTTTAGCAAATCCTGAGTTCACCAGTTAAGAGTTCAGAAGTCTGATTGGATTTCTTTTCAACATAAAATTAGTTGCCCATTTCCTATGTTTGTTTCTAGAGCTTCTAGACTTAGCTATTGACCAAAATAGGGATGTGAAAGTGGTTCACTGGATATCAAATGAGTGGATGGGGAAATGAAAGAAGCAACCACCTATGAAAATCCTCATCAGATGGATCTAAATGGCTGGAAACTTGATAGTTTGACTAGAACTGTAATATTGTCCATACCCATCACAGTTCAGGAAAACCTATAGAGGTGGGCTTACCCCGAATATAGCTCAAAATCCAATAACATAACCTTTTCATTCATCAATATAGCTCAAAACTCCATGTTTCTACTAAACCACCAACTTCGAGACACCTTTAACTCACAATCATTTCCAGGTTCGTGTCTTGCTTGTTGAGTCTTTCAACAAATCCAAGAAACGATGCATCACAATCTGTACCTCATTTTCCATGCTATTACCAGTCTCCTCACTATCCCTTTAATCAAAAGTGTCGAAACGAATTTAATGACGGATCATTCATCACATTCAACCCTCTTTATGGAAGGATATGTTTCCGTCTGCATCTCTTTGGCCTCTGCAACTCCTCGTCATCCAACATCCCAATCAAGAGCCTCTTGGTAGCACAAGAAATAGAAATGGCAGTACAATTTTCGTCATGACTGGCCTGAAAGGATCTACTCCATTCTATTGATTACAGTAAAAGCAAACGGGCGCTAAGGAGTTGGAGGTGGACTCAGATATTCATTTTCTCTTGTGATTTGAGGAGTCACAATGAACACAGAACAATAATGAGGTTGAAACTTGAAACAATAAAATTGTGGAATGTGGTCAATTTTCAAATCTATGATTAAATAATGAGCAGACAGGCACTTGTTTCGCACCATTCAAGCTTATTCTTCTGAATGCACCGACTCTAACTTGGCAGCTCATCTACACCCCCTTAAATTAATTCAAGCGCCCAAACCCAAAATCATTGCAGGAACACAGAGGGCTACTTTTACTCCACTTTGAAACTTAACAATAGAATGAATACCATGCAATTCAATGAAAAAAAAAAAAAAAACATTATTTTGAATCCTGTTAAGCTAATAATGAGCTCAATTTATTTCGGAAAGGAAAATTTCAGACAAAGATCAACACAATTGTGCGTGGCATTTCATCGAACAGTAGGCATGTACACGAGATTAACCATGGGCGTACACAAGAACATACGTCGACAAGACACAGTAGACGAAAATTCGTACAAAAACGCAAACGTAATTACCTGATTGCAGGAAACAAGATCGCTCAGCTCGGCAGACTCTCTTCGAGAAATTGCAGAAGCCTATTCCAATTGACGGTCACATTGAAACGCAAGCTCTAGCTTCTCAACAACTCATTAATTGGGCCTACATCCGTTATAGTGACGAAGCCCAATAAGCCCAAGAGTTCAGCTTCATCATTTCCAGCCCAGTTTTCAACTTTTGATAATTGCTTGATGAATAAGATTTATGCTTTATTCGCGTAATGTAATAATTGGTGTGAGTCGCATACTCAAATGTACGTACATAATTTGATATTTTAAAAATCAATTATTAAATTATTAAGTGTTATGTAAATAAATAAATAGTAGAAAACAATTAAAAAGAGGAAGTTATAAGAATCATGAAATATAAAAGAATCATTGAAATTGGAAAGAGAGAGAAAATTGAAGATGAATAAAAAAGTAAAAAGTGAAAATTTTGTAATATTATTTAAAAAATAAAAATAATGATAGACCAAAAATCTTTGCTTGTCTATGTTTTCATTTTCAGATTTCATTTTCAATTTGCAGTTTTTAAAATAGTAATTAGAGTGAAAGTACGTTTTATTCATGAAAAATAGAAAAAAATATAAGGACCCCTGTGATATTGATAATGTTCAAAAAAATGCATGTAAAAATTAAAGTATCAATTACATCTCATGTGTTATTAAACAAAGTTCAAAAAACCTCCTAAGGCCAGATTTTGTTATACACGCGCATTGACTGCGCTTGGGCATTTGAAAAGTGCATGTTGTTGACAATTTTGCCATTTTCCCTCTCCTTATATTATATATGATTATATAATATATAATATATAATTTAATATATTAAATATATATAATATATACTAATATATTATCATTATATATTCAAATTAAATTAATTAAAAGAAAAAGCAGCGGCGGTGGCACAGAGGCAACACCGTCGCCCTCGGACCAAATGTCGAGGGCGACGGCATCACCCTCGACTGGGCGACCGTGTCGCCCTCTGCCGGATGGGCGAGGGAGGGCAACGCCGTTGCCCTCGACATGGCGACCGCGTCGCCCAAACGAGGGGCGGAAGTTTGGAGTGGGGGTGGGGTTTATTATTAATTTATTAAATAATAATTTGTAATTATAAAATATAATAATAGGTATATTATGAATAATATGTAGATATCAGATAGGTATTTTAGTCATTGTATGTAAAAGTTAAGTTTAAGTTGATCAAGGGGTGGTATGAGTCTTTATTCATAACATAAGAGTAATTTTTTATATTTAATTTTTCATAAGGGGGGGTTTTTTGATATTTTCTCATATCACAGGGGGGTCAAAATTAATTTAATCTATGAAAAATATATTTGATTTGACACCACAATTCAATATAAAATACAAATTTATTAACTAATCCAAATGTATTCATTTCACCAAAATCCTACACAAAATTAAAAATACACATTGATGTGAATTTATGGGAAATACTTCACAAATTAAACTCCTTTTCTCTTATACTATGGCATTAAATTTCCAATCTGACAAAAGTAATTTTCTTTTTTAAAAGACAAATCACAATACATTAAAGAGGCAAAAGAAATTCCCTGATTCTTTTTCTCCCTGCAAGAAAATAATAATAAGCTTAAGATTATGGCAGAAAAGAATGTAGAAATTGTATGATTCTGGAATGATGGATTCTAGACTGAAAACGTCTGAAATTATGTCGAAAAGCAAGTTTGAGAATGTAATATAGACACAAACTGCTACGTATTCTTGATGCTTTCTGCTATCAACATATGATTAAAATGCAATGCAATGCCAGCCCTACTGAAACAAAACTAAAACTTCCATTGTTGATGGATACACAGACACAGACACAGACACACATACATCACTTTTGCTGGCAATCACAGCTTATAGTTACTTTGTTTTTATACTGATATGGGTTTGAACAATTCCCCAGAGCAGCTAAACGATGTCGTCGGTTCCAGCTCCATTATTTCTTTCATCACCTGAGCTTTGTCTGCCTCAAACATTTCATCCTCTGTGTAACAAACCAATCAAGACCGTATATTTAGTATTGCATGCTTACAATGTGTGCTTATGATGTCATGTCAGAACAAGAAACTTGGTACCTTTGTCCATGTTAAAGCCAGTTAAGAAGCGAAGAAGTTTGGTTCTATTTGCACATAGTATGTTGACGATGTCAGCAGGCTTGTTCTGGTTGGCCACGAACAGCTGCACGATGCCCGGATAAATCAGAGTAAGAAGATGAAACTGATGAGAGCAGTCGAGAAAATTAGAGAGTATGAAGTGAAACCTTGAATACATGGAATGCGTCAATTTGGATGCTCTTGTGCGATTCCTGCACCACACACCATTTTATTACATGATTTCACCGGTCCAACGTATGAATAAACAATCGCCCAAAGCAGATAAATGCTCGTTTTAATAGATATATGCACATAGGACGACAAATTCATATCATGTTTTGATGCGATTTGAGATGTTCGTAGTAGCTTGTGAGCAAGAACGCATTCTATGATAAAGAGAATTATTACCCTCAGAAGATTCATTAGAACCCTCATATTATCCTTTGAGCTGACATAACGTATCATGCTACCAGCATTTGATCGATCCAGCAAAATATCACCAAGCAGCTGGAAAGTATAAGTAGTCATCAGTGAAAGAACAATACATAGACATAATATATATATATATGTCTCCTCGAATGTCTTGAAACATTTGATGCACCTAGCTATGGCTACCAACTCATACCAAGATTTTTAAGGATAGAGTTGTTACTCCATGCACACAACCGTCATCAGTTATTTGTAATAGAAAAGTCGTGAATCTCAGACACTTATGTACCTTGACAGCGTGTCTTCTGGTCATGTAATTCGTAGATTCCAGCAACTTTGAGTTGAATTCAGCAAAGAACTAGGAGAAGTAGGGAAATGTCAGGTTTTCATTGACCAATATACTGAAACTAAAAGGAAATAACAAAGCAAAAGATGAGCGTTATTGTTAATGAAATTTTGGAACCAGGAAAACAGAACGCGTTTCGTTTAATTATACAGCTACGTTATCAGAATAGAGAAATACTGAAAATATACCCAAGTGTAATTTTCTGCTAGAAACTCTGCAACCGTGGACTTATGCCTTGTCATAAGCTCCTGTAAGATATTGCATAAAACATAAGCTTGACAGTATGATACTTCATGAAAAACGACGAAATGATGCAGAGTAGAATTAGAGCAATAACGTATAAAGTTATAGATTTGTCTGGCATACGTTTCCAGGAGAATACACGACTACAAGGAAATTAGCAAAAAATATGCAGCCTAGATTATCTGAAAGCCTATTCATATGCAAGGTGTCACCATGTAAGAAAATCGACATGCATCAAAATGGAGACATCCATAATTAATTAAGAAAAACTGATACTTAGAGAGACTGAGAGCAACATAAACTACCTTGAAGGTAGCAGCAGCATCTGAAGCAACATCAAAGTTTGGAAGTTGAATGTAATCAAAAAACTTCTTCACATGCTCTGGCTTCAAAACATATCTGCAGGCAACACGTCAAGACTTTACTGTGACAACGAGAGAGAGAGAGAGAGAGAGAGAGAGAGAAAGAGAGAGAGAGAGAGAGAGAGAGAGAGAGAGAGAGAGAGAGAAAGAGAATAGCTCGAGGGTGGGACCAAGTAAATCACATGTACTACTGTCCAAATATGACTATGAAGGCTAGAAAATACAATGAATTAAAAGAAGAGAAAATAAGTCGTTGTACACGGATGGATCCTATGAGGAAGAAACTTCAGACATGCATGTTTGATTCTTACCTGGCAACAACCTGATGTCGTATGCACTCCCTTAACATTCCCCCGTAATGCAAAGCAACAACAGGATCCTCATACCTATAGAAAATTGCAATGTTAATTGCCTGTATATATCAGGAAAAAGAGGTGAATCCAAATGCAAGAAAACTATAACAATCAGGAACACCAAACATTGGGGACTTCCTTTTTTCTTTCCTTTTCAATTTCTCGTTTGGCAGACAGAAACTGCTACTATACTAAAATGTATGTCACTAAAAGTAGCTTTATGGACAAAAATAAAAATAAAGAATCAATAACAAGGATAACTCACCCAGCTATCAACTGATCCATTATATCTAGATTGGCTTCCAAGTAATCAGAAGCAATCAATCGTGATTGAACTGGTTGTCGTTGCAAATTTGCAATGACTCTGCTGGCATCTTTACGAGCCTTCATTGAAAATACGTATCCATGATAAGTAACAAGAATAGAGTGATACACATAATAATCTGGGCCGAAATATATTAAGAGAAAAGAGTGTCCAAAGTCAGTAAGCTCGGATACGTTTTGCTCACCTCAAAGTTCAATTTCGGAAGACAGTTAATGAGGAGCCGCATTGTGTCTTCTTTAAAGAATTCTTGAGTCAATTGCGCACAAGCTTCTGGAACAGGTTCAGATTCATCAATGCCGTAAAGAATTGACTTAAGCTCCCGGATATCGGCATCTAATAGTTCCAACTGAAACCAAAAGGCTGCAATATATCAGAAGATCTACATTTTGAAAAAGAATGCCATGAAAATAAACTGATGATCACAACAATGTTTTCAATGCAATAGCAATTAGCAAATCAAACCTTAATCATGGACAATGAAATTTGTGATAACACCTTTAAGGTAATTTTTTATTCCTAAATGCAAGAGCAAATCAAACCTTAAAAAACGAAAACCATTCGCATTGCATCTAATAGAAATATCTAAACCGGACATGAATTAAGAACATAAAAGCAAACAAATAAAAAATCAAAAGCAATAAAAGAGCAACCTTTTCATCGTGCTTAGGATTGGCAGCGTCCTCTCCGGAATCGAGGTACACCAGCAACGCCCTTGTTTCACGCACAACATCAAGAGGTGTCCGAGGCTTCTTGGATTTGAAAGGGTTCTTCATGGAACTGCTGCGCAACACCTTTGGAACAAGCTTCTTGAAATTCAAGCTAGAATTGGACCTCTTGATGGCGTTATCCTCCTTCTCCTGCTTCACAGCGGTAGGCATCTCTTTCCCCAGAAAGAGCCGGCCGGGGAATGAGACAGACTTCGCCGGAATGGTGGATTCGAAAAGACCCTTCAAATTTTTGCACTAAGAATCTCTTTGCTCTTATGTTTCAGGAAGAAGAGGAGAAGGAGGAGAAAGAGGACAGAAATGTTGGAATGAGCGGTGCCATATAGTTACGTAGTTCCGGTGTTGTTGGTGCAATTCCAACAAAGACTCTGTTTTTGTGTGTGTTTGTTTATGGGAAGCTCCAAATTCGTAGGAGAGCTTGCGGTCTCTTTCTCGCCTACTTGTCTTCTTTCTCTTCATTCTCTCTTTTCCATATTTCTTGCGGCTTTCCAATTTTTTCTATTTTTCAACTCTTATTTTTTCCTACGACCAAACAAACAAAAATAGAATTATTACTTCAAAATTTTAACACAAAGTCCATGTGAATTATTTATTATTCTGGTGGAGGTGAGTGTTTGTCAGAAAATATTTAATTTATTTACAATAAATTCATAATAAGTTAGTTGAGAGTTCCTGTAATTCTTTTATTTATGAATGTATTTATTTTTGAGACGAAAGCAAATTTTAAGAATATTAGCATAATTTTTTTAAATTAAAAGAAGTCTACGTATGATTAAAACAAATCTAAAAAAAGAGCAGTGTAGTTATCCCAATGTAATTGTTTATAATAAAGAGATTTGATCAACATGAGTTGTCCGAATCAACTGAATCAGATAACAAATGAATAAACTTCTCATGTAAATTAATTGATACATAATTAAAAAAAACACCAGATAAAATTAATCAGATTACATGTTGGTATAATAATATCTTGTATAGGGTGAATTACAATGTTACCTTTTCTGATATTTGACATAATTACGGATATCTCTTTGTATTTTAAAAAATTACAAATACTCCCATGATGTTTGCAACCGTCTAACAATAATACATTTCCATCCATTTTTATGGGTGAACTGACCAAAATGTCCTTATGCAAACTAAATTATTTTTTTTATTAGTTTTTAAAATTTTCTGAATTTTTCTGGACTAAAATGGGCTTGGAAAGGTTTCTTACATTTTTTACACAGAGGAACATTAATGTAATTTGACTCTGCTAATTTGTTTGCAATTTTATAAAAAAAAAAAAGAGCAAAATGAACAATCCAGACCTTTAGTTAAAAATTACAAACTTCAAAAGAAATTTGTAATTTTTTAGAAAGTAAGAAAATATCCGTAATTATGCTAAATTTTAGGAAATATCATTGTAATTCACCCTGTACATGACTAGAAAGTTTCATTCAGTCTATTTTATCATACATTCTACTTACATATTCAAATAATCTATGTTGTTTTAAAATAATGTTGTATATACATATTATATATATATATATATAATTTAAAATAGAGAATTAAAACTCATGATCATGTTAAGCTGGCTAGACCAAAACATCTTAACCTGCCAAAATGCGACATGAATGGTCCAAATAAAGCACACATATGGAAGCAATTTTCTCGCACATAATTTTTTTGGATGCAATATGAAAATTATCCACATAAATACTTGTTCACATACCTATACATTTCATCTTGTTCACCAAACTTGATTATGTAATTTTCCTCCGCAGTTTTAGCATAGTATGACAAAATTGTATCGACTTATTAGCCTAACGTTCCATTTTATGATAAACGACGAAACAAAAAATAAACTTTTATTACAACCAACGCCTAACAAAACATTATATGAAATAATAATAATGAGACTAAAATACAATTGAGGTATATGTAAATTAATATCCAAAAACAACATTGGACTCGTCAGATTTCCAATGTCTTGCTTTCTCAAATCCATTAGTACAGTTCTCATAGTCCTCAATGGTCTGATCAATCTGTTCTTGGCTGTTCATCACAAACGGACCATACTGCACCACTGGCTCGCCCAACGGCTCACCTCCCACTAGAATAAACCTTAATGGTTTTGAGGATCTGTTCCAGGCCTCCAGCCCATCGCCTGAGCCAAGAAGAATAAGGTGGTGGGCTGATACAGTCGAAGATCGTGCATGCCCAAAAATGCCATCCCCCTCCAACACATACACGAATGCATTCCATGATCCAGGTATCGGTTGTCGGATCTGCGACCCGGGCTTGAGAGTGAAGTCCAAAAACATGGTAGGCGTCCTGGTGTATATCGGTGACTTGATTCCCAGTGCCTCTCCGGCTATCACTCTAACTCTTACTCCATCTTTTGATGCTTCTGCTATGTCCCTATTGTTCATTTCTTGATACCTTGGCTCAATCCTGGTTCAAAGTCGCGATATCAGCAAAACAATTTTTTTTACGTATCGATCGATATCATCAAATGTTAATGGATACGACACGTTGGATTATGTGGGGAATAGTGAATGCACATAAAAGTGAGTGTTGTGGCTACTTTTTAGTTTGATTCTTGAGATCCCACTAGCAAAAAATGGACTGAATTTTTTATTGCAAATCTTATTCCACCTTCTAATCTATTCAACATACACACGTGTATATAAAACTAATATCATGTATTTTATTTAGAGAAAATTCTTTATACACGTTGCATGTGTATGTTTGAATGGATTATAAGATAAAATGAAGTTTACAATAGAAAAAATCCAACCCCATCAAAAAGGTCAAAAGTGTGAAAAGCAGAATGAGAAGGGGCACTGACATTTTATATTTGGAGGAGAGATTAATCCACAACTGCAAGCCCTTTTGAGTACCCTCAGAAGCAGGCATTTCTGAGTGGACAATCCCTCTTCCTGCGGTCATCCACTGCAAATCACCAGCCTCTATGGTGCCCTTGTGCCCCTCAAAGTCTTCATGTCTCACTGCTCCCTGTCCATACAATCACAACCTTTTTCTCATTTTCTTACATGATAAATTGATTCAGGTTAATTAATTCCAACAGCCCAGAAAAAAGAAAGAGGAAAATGAACTAGATATTTCTTTAACTAGTCTGTATTTCCATCAATTTTCAGGTTTTCTTGAATTTTGAGTCAACCTTAATAAACAAATGGTTTATGTTGTTTTCTTCAGGCTGCACTATCACACCATGATTGGGACAGTTAGAGTAGTGTGGCAATGATCAACAAATGGTCTGAATACCACTTTTTTCACACTGTTGCCATTATATTGGGAAAAAAAAAAAAAAAAAAGTAGTACTTTCCATGTCTAAAATCTCAGACAATACACAGAGGAAAAACAGAGAAGAGAGAATAAAGAAAACTAGTAAGAAGGCAGAGGTGTCTGTCTACCTGAAGCATGTAGGTGACTGTCTCAAATCCTGTAAGATGATTACAACAAAAATGCATCATAGTCAGTTACCATGTAAATATCAATCCAAACTACCTTAAAATCGTGTGTTGTGGGAAAATGTTTTGAGATCAAACCTCTGTGTGGATGATCAGGAAATCCAGCAGGAGCAGAAACTGTAAATTCATTCAAACAAAAGTACAAAACCATCAATGAGAAATCAAGAAACTAAGATTCAAGAAACAAACAAAAACAGAGACAGCCCACCTGAGAATTCATCAAGAACAAGAAACGGGTCAAAATATTTCAGCTCAAACCTGCAAGAAAACCAACAAAAATCCCATCTTTTAACTCCACAAAAGAAACACATAAATTTCTTCTCAAATTTACCTTAAACATATATAAAAGAAAAGAAAAGTGACCTTCCAATGCTCCTTCTAACAGTAGCACCGACGCCTTCATGTTGAGGCCTAGCCAGGAATTTTCTGACCACGGGACGAGGATCTCTAACAACATTTGACATGTCTGTTTCTTGTAATTTTCTTTTGTGCTGAGAAATTGTGTGTTGAAATTTGAAATGAAGAGTTTTGGTTGCATGTATGTGGTGTTTATATAGGACTGGAGGGGTGAAGAAGATCAAGAAAGGGCAATAGCCAATGAGGGGGAGTGCAAGGTTTAAATTCGTTGGGCTTCATTTGGGAGGGTCAAAGGACCATAGGTGGGGCCCATGGGTGGGGTGGGGTGGAGGTGGGGTGGGGGGTGTTTGAGGTTCCTTGAGATCTAGGGACTTTGTTTTATTCAGGACATTTTGCCTCAGCATGATGATAGCATTATGTCACACCCTTGTATCCTTCTGCTTTCGCTTTGTCCCAGCGCCTCTTGACTTTTTATAAATTATGGATTATTTTCTTGAAATTTGATATAATTATAAATATTTTTTGTCGTTTGAAAAATTATAAATATTTTTTGAGATTTGTAATTGTCTAACAAATAACTCATTTATCATCCATTTTTATGGGTAAACTGACAAAAATGCTCTTATACACTGAATTATTTTTTATTTAATTTTTAATTTTTTTGAACTATAATGCGTAGAGAGAGGTTTCTTAAGTTTTTTACGCAGAGAAGCAATAAAACAATTTTTCTTGGCTGATTTTTTTACAATTTTAATAAAAATTTAAGGGCAAAATGGTCAGTTTCAGGACTTTGGTTAAAATTACAAACCTTAGAGAGATATTTGTAATTTTTTAAATAACGAATGATATTTATAATTATGACAAATCTTAAGGGATGTAATTGTAATTTATCCAATTTTAAAGTAGTAAAAGGTTTTAATACATCATATCATTGCATAGAATTTTGATTAAAACAAGCTCTTTTGAAATCATTGTTATCCCAATTGAAATGGATATGCTTTGAATTTTCCAATGCAGACATGCAAAATACACAACTGTGAAAACCACGTTGGGGAAGTTTGGATGATTAAAAAGAGTGTGTTGCATAAGCTTAAGAGATTATCGAAAAAATCTGTAAAGATTTTTGTAAGATAATATCCACATCATATATACTTCTCTAAAATTGAATTTTTTGCAATATATATAATAATCGGGGTTAAATGCAATTCGTCCCCTGTATTAACAAAAAAGAGCAATTATTCCCCTGTGGAAAAATAATTAGCAATTTATCTTTTTGTGTTATTCAAAATGCAACAAACAACTCCTCCATAAGGAGTTTTTTGCCCCGATTTTATAGGTTTTTTGCTCTATTTTTTAAAATACAGGAGATAAATTACTATTTATTTTTTCACATGAGAATTTTTTCACATTTTACATATCACAATGGGGTAATTGCATTTTTCCCATAATAATCGATATGGAGTAACAAATTTCACAAGTAAAGTTCAAGTATGAATCGATAAGAATCCTGATGAGGATCAACTCAGAATGATATAATAGCTATGTCAATTCCTGATTTGAATGAAAGTTGACACGAGTATACCAAACCATAAAATATATCTGAAATTAGTTGGAATAATAATAATAATAATAATATTAATCAGCTTTCGAGAAGTTTCAAATATTTGTCAATTTAAGAAGGTAGTAAATCAAAATGTTGAGATGATTGAACTACTACAATATATTATATGATGAGATGTATTTAATGAGTTGTCTGAACTTCACTTGACAATGAAATTAAAACTGTCCAATCAAATAAATAGATAGTTAGATAGATACTGAGCCCCAGCTTTTGAGCCTTGCCCCTGCCGTCATTATGATTTAAGCATGACATGAAATAATAATGGTCATTTAGATTAAGTCATGATTTTCTTGGTAACATGATAGCATATAATTAAATACTAATTAATTTGTTCGGCGTAATATAGTTAATTATTATAATTTCGTGTTTACTAACAAATATAACTCACCACCGCTATATATAGCCCCTTCCTCCACCACTGCCCCTCTCTCTTCCTGGCTGTAAAATGAACGTCTCCAGACATGGTTATGAAAGGTGTAGGTGCAATTATTACACCTGACAGGTCGTTGTGTAATTTTAAACAACATTGAGGGTATAATCGACAATAAAAAGGAAGGTCTGAGGACAGAAAAAGACAACCCTTTTGGATTGATTAAATCAACCGGCAATGAGACATTGTACTGAGCCAACCCGGTGAATTAGAGATCGTTTACTTTTATGCGTTAAATAAATAATTGATAGTTAGGGTTCGTTTGAATAAAATATGTGATCGGTGTAACATGGTACAAGAAAAGAAGACGAAAATATCCCTCAAAAAATCCTAAAATTGCATATTTGAACGGACTTGGATCCTCATTCGGTCGGGTCGGGTGACCTGACCCATCTGTAGAAGACTCGGGGCCAGGTGACTCGATCAGGAGCAACTCCTCAAATAGGATCTGTTGAATTGACTGAAAAAGTCAGGATTGACATGACATTTGGCAGAAAGCAAGTGGGCGGCAAATCCAGCCCTATAAATACCACTCTCAGACAAGCATTTAAGGTATAATTTTTATGACACTAGTATTGAATATTGAGGAGATCGATTCCTTCTATCTTGACCTAGTATCTGACTTAAGCATCGGAGGGTTTTAGATGGGGACCTCCCAGCAAGCCCAACGATTCTCTTTTCTCAGGTCTCAAATTATCCAGACAAGTCATAGGCAATCAGCTACTGCGACTCCGAATTAATATGAGATGAAATAAATGAATAATTTTATTGATGTCTATCCGATTGAATAAAATATGGGAATATAACTAGATTATACTCTCACAACCCCAATACCAGATAAGTTATTAGTTTGATGGATTACTAGTTGGCCGTCGTACCGTAAAACATGAATATGAATTGGTCAACAAAAGGTTTTAAATGCTAATAATATCTCGTAATTACACTTTTAAATAAGTCCTAGCATAGTTAATTTCGATTGATTTAAAAATATTTATAGAAAAATATAAAAGAATAATAAATTAAAAGAGTGTTAATTTAGGGTGGGATGAGAGCAAACATACGTCAGATGAGAGTGAGCATTGGAGTTTGAAAGCGTGTTGGAAGTTTCCAAAGGCATTTGCCAATAAAAGCAATATCGTGAGTGTGTGTGTGTGTGTGATGATCTATGAATTACGATATGTTGATGCAATCCCATTTCATTTATGGACACCCATTCCTTTGACTTATTCATTATCTATATTTTGAGGTAAAAAACGTGTTTCATATCCGCCTAATTATGGAACAAAGTTGACTTTTCATCTTGGTTTTCTTCACTTTATCTTAATCTTAAGGATAAATGGGTGTAATGATATAAGTATTTTTTATCTTTAGTAAAATTACAAATGTACGTAATATATCTCAAGAGTGAACTTATGAAATTGTGATGATTACATAATCCTCATCTAAGGTATGATGTAATCATGTTAGGCTTTTTATGATTTTGAAAATTATATTTAGTACATTTGAAGTTTAGTTTTGTTCGACAAATAGATCCTCTCGTTAATTAAAATTATTGAATTTGCCGATATTAGCAAAAGTATTAGAATGAAAATCAATATTTATCATTGTTAAAACAAGTAAGTAAGTACATTTCACCCTTACAAGGTCGGTATGGTTTTAAAAAAAAAATATTTGATCTACAATAAGTCAGTAGTAAATTAATGGAGGTAAATATGGATTTTTATTCATTTTTTGTGATAATATCAACAAATTCGTTGGATTTTGATTAACGGAGAAATCTTTTTGTTGAAAGAAAATAAAATTAGGTGTACAAAATGTAATTTCTCAAACTATAAGAATTTATATTTAAATGCACCAAAAATAATGGGAGAGCAGTAGAATCCCTATAAAATTTTACCCCTAGGGGTGTAGTAGAAATTATAAGTTTATAACTACAATTTAAGTTTGTAAAAAATATGAGATATATGTGTAATTAACTCTAATTTTAAAAGGTGTCAAATTTACCTTCATCTTAATTCATTGGAGTTGAAAAATAATTAGTTCCTGAAGAATGTAATAACTGTTGGAGAAAGTTTTTTAGCAATCGTAGTACAGTTTTAGAAATACAATCAGATTTTAACAAATAGTTTGGAAATCAACTTCGCAAAACAAACACGTTGGAACAAACCAAAACAATTTGATATACTATTATTACATAAATGTAAATCAAAAACTTATAATGAGAATTGTATCGTAACAACTTTTTGTTCAAAGCATAAAATAACCCGAATCACAGAATTGCTTTTGTTTGCCTTTAAAAAATTATACGCCCCGTAATCTTGTGTACTGGGTACTACTCAACTTCTCACAGGATAAGACAGTTCTCATTTTTAAATACTACACTATACTGAAAACACATCAAACAATAATCAGTCGCCTATTGAGACTAGAGCTCAAAACTCAAATTTTGGGAGGAAACATCCCTCGAATTTTGAAGTGCAAAATCGGGAGAGGAAAGGCTTGTGGAGAGAAGATTTTGAGAGAACTCTAAAATGTCTTGCGTGTTATTTTTCAGGTTGTGAGCAACAGCCTTTTATGGGCAAAGCACCACCCTCACTATTATTGCAGCATTTAAACTAGACAATAAAAATCAGTTGAAACCGTCATATAAATACAGAAATTTCAAGTTTTGTGTTAAATTATAATTTGAGCTAGGTTTAAAATTTGGAATTAAAGTCATTTAAAAACATCTAATTCTTAAAACATCATTTATGTGGCGCTCGCGACCGTGACCATGGCTGGAGCCGGATAGGGAGGGGGCGGTGGCATTGTAAAAAATGTTCAAAAAATCAGAAATAGTCTTATTTTTTCTATCCTTAACTATTGTTTATACATATAAAATATTAAAAGACTTACTATCAAGATATAATTTATGGGTATATTTAATTTATACGTTTATGTTTTTTGCATATAATTGCTTGAATAAATATCAGAAATCAAATCCAGGTTTGAGATTCTTGGTTGAGCATTTTCACTTTAAGAAATTATTTGTCTTCAATAATAAATAAAAAAAATCATGTCATTTGCTATTAGTGAATGACATAATTACTTTTGATAGCTCCAATTAAAAACAGAAACTACGTCGACAGCAGGATTCGAACCTGCGCAGGCAGAGCCCAACAGATTTCGAGTCTGTCTCCTTAACCACTCGGACATATCGACGCTGCTTTACATCCACTTATTTTATTAGTTTTGTAATGACTTTCTCAATCATATCCGCCGCGTGCCCAACGGGAGCGAATTCCTCGGCTCCGCCTTCTCCGACGGAAACCCCGAATTTCTCTTCCAGGGCCACCAAGATCTCCACCGTGTCCAAAGAATCCGCGCCCAGATCGGCGAACTTGGTTTCCCCCATCGTCGATGGACAGTTGTTTCGCAGTCATGCTCTGGTTCTGCAGTGCTGCACGAAATTCTTATGCTCTCGGAGCAACGAGCCCGTCTTACGGGAGTGGAGCTGCGAGAATGGGAGCAGGTGAAGCCATTAATGCACCATGTTAAGAGAATCAGGGATGACGGCGAGTGTAACTATGTTTTTCTAGCCCACAATGTAATAAAATTACATTCTAGAATAGACTGGAAATACATACACATAAGATCGTCCGAGAAAACAATTTCCCGGTCAAGCTTCACCATGGATGCCAAATGAGGTCCATCACAACAATATAACCTTTACAAGATGGTTTACAAGGTATTAATAAAGACCCGAAAGAAAAACAGCAAGAACACTGAAGATGGTGCTCGCAAAAAGTGTAGGCTGCCCGTTTCGTGGAATTGGACCGGCGGGTGTTTTTGAGCCACTACCGGTGTTCAAAGTTGGAGGTCTTTCGATGACAGGGGGCAGAGGAGGCTCCGCCACATCATTGTCCATCAAGATTGGGCTTGGAGCCTGTGCCGGTGGCAACTGTGTTTTCGCCATCAAATCAATAAGAAACCGAGCCTGGAAAGGAATCAGGTATGGTGGTGTCACTTTATATCCTAGACACCGGTTCCCTGTTAATGAATCAAACGTTGTTAGTGTTTAGGCGTTAGGAGGTATTTTGTGGAGCTCAACTAGAAAGTGAGAGATGCCGAAGAGGTATTCTCTCTTAATATCCAGTATAGATAACACGTAAACTTACTTTTGAATTTAGCAGCTGTTGCGGGATAATCTGTTATGATGCCATCAATTCCCTTAAGGTAATGTGCATTAATCTCCAAATAAGCATCGGAGAAGAAGTCGAATGGTTGAGATACATACTCGTTTTGAAACAATTGCACATAGACTTGGAGATTAAAGGCTTGCATCTTTGGGACAAGGGTTGTTTCACCAGTGACAAATGAATCAGCAGTAGGAAAGACGGATCTTTTAGAGATGACCACAGAGCTAGCAAATTTTCTTATCTCCAAAATGGTTGAGTTCAAGATGTCGCGGATATTCTCATCGACTAGGTAAACGAGCTCATAGTTGTTGGTGCTCTTGAATTTGGAAAGTACTGCACTATCGCTAGATTTGATCATGATCCTTTTGGCAGTCTGATTGTTATAACCAGCTTTGCTTAAAGCATCCAAAACTGCATCGATTACGCCTAGTCCCTGTTTCTCAGCTAAGTAGGCAGCATTCTGCAAGACAGCAAACAGAATGTGATGCGATATTCATCGGATAAATTTCTGCAGGACTCTATCGTGACAACAGAAAGGACTCTATAAATGACATTGTTTTACGAAAAAGTACTACTGAGCTTGAAGATCCATAGAGAGAATTTTCTAGCTGTTTCAGTAACTCAAAATCAGGCATAGAAAATCAATAAGTTTTTGACAGAGACAGTGCAGTCTAAAGTTAAGAGGAAAATGCAATTTGGATAGTTTTATTGTAGTTCTCTCTTACAGTTTGACGTTTCTGTAAGGCCCTGCGGAACAAAATCCTTGGTATCATATTTATGTAAATGACTATTACTCAGTATTCATGCAATAGATTCTTCCAGTCTGGAAATCAACAAAATTATCCTACTGTCCGTATGTTAATGTGCTTGGAGATTTTCCGTATATTGTATGTAAGTTGTGATGCAGTATCAAATTCTTATATTTGAATATCTTGAGTTAATAATTTATCAAATTATGCACGTCTTTCTTATCAGTCCACATTTCGATCTGAATTGTTAGAAACTGGTCAATAAGGGCAGAGGAACTCAGAAAGTAAGCATTATAGCAACCTGCATATATGAGTTTCAATTGTTATTCTAATCAAATCAAAGATCCAACAGAACTTGAATCAAATACACTCACCTCTATGCTGATCAAGACTCCAGATATTGAAGATGCATTACTTGCAAATGCCAAGAAATCAGATAACTGCATTAAGTTCCCATCATTTTGGGCTCTTGGATTTCGGAACAATGAATTTGATGAATACGGATTGGAAATAGTAGCTGCAATTAAACCAAAAATAAGACGTCAGGGCAAACTTTAACAACAACTTCAAGAGAAATTACTGCAAGAAACCCGCGATTGAATGAGTATCAGTATATGCAATAACCAAGAAGGTTAATCAATAAACAGTGTGAAATAAGATTCGACTTTCAGGAGGTTGTGTCCCTGACTCTTGATGAAGTTTCAGCACCTCCTATCTTGCGTCCGATGCAAATGCCAAGTCAACAACAAAGAAGCATCAGTTTCCAAAGATTCTTAGTAAGATAGAGACTGCATGAGTGTGTGTGACATGCAACATGGTGACTTATACTACCTATTGTGTTTTTCATAGATTATGGTTTGATATATTAGCTTGTAGTCTAGCCAAAATCAACCCAGTTAAAAGCTACATGGCAGGCCAATGCACTACTGGACATATTACCCATTGATGGCCCTATGACTACAGGAATCATGCAAATCTCGGCAAGAAGTAAGCTCCAGTTGGAATATATGTAAGCTGGAAAAATCTACTCCAGACCCCAAGCTTCATGACATGTTAACTTTTATGACCAAACTTTATATATGCAAGCCCAGTGGATATTCTTTGATGTAAGGGAAGCCCAGTGGATTATGGATGTTAAAGCAAATGATGTCATGATACATAACCAGGTTCCGTGTTTCACTTACGCTTCAATGTCTGAATTTGGCTCCATGTAAGATTATAGGCTAAAATTCCATCCGTAATGTTAAGGTCCGGATTAGTTGTTGAGAGATTGGTGAAATTTAATTCACCAGCATTTGTTTTTTCTTTGAGGTTGAGAGATCCCAGACAAAATGGTATTCCATCATTTGTCATTTGAACAGGGCAATCAAGTATATCTACGCCATCTGATACAGCTTTAGCGTACGCCTTGTCAGTACAACCAGGATAGTCGCCACTAGCTCCCTCAGAAGATATAATCAATAGTTTTGCTGAATTAAAGGCAGAACAAAGGATCATGTCAATATAGACAGCTCTGCTTCAATAGTATAGCTGAGAGAAAATATTCAATTATATACCAACACACTGCAAATTACTACTTCCTACCTTGCACTGTGTCATTTTTGCCCATGTGTGAGAAGCAATCTGCGAAAACCAATAATATTAGACACTTCCCATCCACAACAGGATATTAATATTTATTCAACACGACAAGTGACAACCAGAATTATCGAGAGCAAATTAAACACTTTATGCTATTGCATCAAACACTCCAGTAAACTAAGGTATGTCAGTTCAGTTCACCAAGAAAATATCAGCTGATGAGAGATTTTTTTTTCTTCAGCCGATGAGAGTTTTGACACATTCTCTTGATAATAACTTTCAAGAATAAAGAAAACCATCATCACCAGAAATACAAATAAATTAGTTACGGCAGGATTTGACAACTATCAGACGCGTTAGTTTGATTAGCCAACTAGTGGTAATAGCCCCAAATTAAATTCATCAAAGAAACATGGAGATGGAAGAGAATCTTAGTTGAACCTAATGATGTTGATGATCCGTTTAATAAGTAAAATAAATAATGTGCACTGGGTGTTTTAAGAGCCTATTCTAAATGAAATTTTACTTTCATAACGTAAAGTCAAAATTCATATCAGACCATCATTTACCTATCGTTGCAGATGGAGTTATCGGGAAGTCAGACAACACCCCATCAACAGAAAATTGGCCGTTGTCAATAAAAGAAAGATACTCAGCCACGGGATCATAGCTGTAGTTATGAGGCAAAGATGCATCATTTGCAAAATCGGATGCAAAAACTTCTAAACCCGCTTTATGAGAATCCAGTACAAGAGAGGTGTAATTCTGTAAATATAGGCTGTTGTCCACAGGCCATATGTAACTTTTGGGGACAATAATTCCTGTAGCAAAGGTTTTGATAAATGTAAGATTCTTCACAAGTGACACATATGTTTGGTTGGTTGAAAGCTCCACATCATCAGGTCCCAAGAATTGAAACACAAGCTTCGTCGGGCCTGCTTTGAATTGTGATACAATACTACGGAGGAAGCCCACTTGAGGTGATGATATATAATTAACAATCATGCGTCTCGATGCAGAAATAACAAAGCTCCTCATACTAAGATTATGTTGGCTGAAGAATGCATCGTGCTGTACAAGTATTTGAACAAAAAGAAAGATGATTAACAATAGCTGATAAAAACTTAAGATAACAATTGTGGAGGAGGATTTGATTCATTTACCGGAATGTTTAACCATAACCCAGGTGGTTTTGTTAGGCTAACTACATCATCAACAGTACGAATTGGCATAATCTCATCAAAATTTGGCACTCGAGTATAAATCCCTTGTTTCACTGTCGCAATATCAATGACTATCAGCATGAATGCAATGACTTCATATTATTCAAATTCATTACTATCAAGAAAGCAAGCTTCAAAAGAAGCCAACATGTAGAAAACTTAAGTAGCATGAAAGCATAATGAATTTACTGGTTGGGCCATAAACCGTGTCAAGTTGTCAATATAATGCAATTTGAATTTCTTTTATGGAAATCGAAGACATACTTTATCTTTTCAAACACACAATGACTAAATCAATGTGCTGAGAAGAGCACTCTTAACACAAGGCATGCAGGTGAATCAAACTTACAATTGACGAGTTTTAGGTCATTAAGGGTGAAATCCACAGAAAACCATCCTTGCACTTGGTTTCCATCTATAGTGTAGGTGTTCCTCTTGTTTCCATAAACAAAATCAATGGTAGAAGCATTTTCTAGCCTGATATCTGGAAAGCAGATTCCTTTTCCATCTTTGGTCAGCTGAACATCACACCATATATGCAAATTAGGTGAGCCAGTCTGTAGAGCGAGTTGATATGCGAAATCACTGGAGTAAGGAAAAAGCCCCGAAAACCCGCCTCTTGCTATGGCCAAAGGCGCATTTCCTGCAAAAGGGATCGAAGAAAAGGTTAAGTTCTTGGAACCGAAGAGAATGATGAGATGGTCACGGGAACAAAACACTTTGTGGAACAGAGAGTAAAACTTGAATTACGATTCGCTATTACCTTGCTCCTTTAACAGAAAATAAAGATTTAAACAAGTTAGCAAACACAAGGGCGGCATGCACAGTATCCCTAGACAAACAGATACACACTGTCACACACACACACACACACAGATCTTCTACCGCTTAGTGTTTGCCATTTTCGGCCTCCCCTCCTAGGTCCTTGAGCAGCAACTGAAACCGCCGATGAGCAAAGCAGAATAAGCGAAAACAAGCTGAAGACGTCCCGGAACCTCCACATTTTGACGGCCAATTTGATGAACACGGCGGTGACTGAAGCGCCGAGCGGTTAGTTTTCTCGTTTCCAGGTATGCTCTGCCTACTCGAAAACATCAAGTACAAACAAATAAACAATGATTTACAGTACAATTCCTCTTTTGTTCTTAGTTTAGAGAAGAAGAAGACGACGTACAGTGAGAGCTTCAGCTTCAAGAGATTGCGTTTATTGAATTCAGCTGGCGCCTTCGCTAGGCGTTTTGAGGTTGCAGGTTTATATACTAAATAATAATTTTTTTTTCTTTGTTTATTTATAAAAATTATTACCAAAGTCAGATTTGATCAAAATAAATCAATAAGAACAAATTAATGTATTACTAAAAAAAATGCATACTCAATGCGTATACAAATATAATAATATTTTTATTAAATTAATAATTTATAATCAAAATATAATTGAGTAAAATAAAATAAAGAAAATAAATGAATGAAATAAAATCCATATATAAAAATATGAAGTAGGATAATAAGTATGAAAGAATTAGTTATTTGAACATGAGAAGTAAAAAAACAATATAAATAAATAAATTTTAAATAAAGTTAAAATTGGTGGACAAATAATTGGGAAACATCAAAAGGGTGCTCTCCCTTAATAATAAAGTATAGACTAATAATTTATTATCAAAATGCAATTGAGTAAAATAAAATAGAGAAATAAATGAATGAAATAAATAAATAAGTGTGGGACAATTGGTTACTTGAACATGGGAAGTAAAAAAATAAAATAAATAAATAAAATTAAAATTGGTATACCAAAAACTATGAGACACCAAAAATGTGTTCTCTGCCTCTCACTTGATAATAGGGTAGAGATATTTGACATATAGTGGGTTCAATTCTTAGCTTAGTAATTAGCAAGTAGTAACAATTGTTTGTTATTTCTATATTTCATAGTTTCTCTTTTTTTTAAAAAAAATATTTGTATTTTTTATATAAATTATATATGTGAAAATAAATTTCAATCATGGATTTGAAAAGATAAAGTATTGACCATAAATTTAAGTAACATTTGGTTGGATCGTAGATTATTGAAGATAAAATATGAATCATCAATTTTATATTAGATAAGATACAACGATTGTAAAATAAAGAAAAAAAAATTAAAAAAAAATCACGCGTACACAACACCATTAGAATAATTATACGAAGTTGTGGAATGTACTCTGAAATTGTATTATCTTGTACTTATATTATTAATATAAAATTGTATTTTATAGACTTATATTTATATCGCATATTTTATTACAGTAATTTTTTTACTCGAAACTCACCTCAAGAATATCTTTTTCATACATTTAATTTTAATAAATTGAACTTCTTGGAATATATTTTCTTGAATTTTATATACAAATAAATTACATTGAAATAAATTATGTGGGCGGGATAGTTAAGGGATTGTAACTATATTTAATCCTCAATTTTATTAGCATTGCCATTATGATTCTTTAAGTTCGTAATTGCATACACATTGAATAAAAATAATATAAACAAATCTCATGCCCTAAACAACAACTATTTTAGAATTTCATTTATCATGTGTGGTTCAACTTTTACCTATACTAAAAAATAAAATAAAATAGTCAACAGTCAACACAAAGAAAAATAATTGTCCTTGAAACAGACTGATAGCTAATGAAAATTAATTTTTCAATAGTGCTATGTGAATAGTTATTAAAAAATAAATAATTACTATTAAAATAAATAAAAATCTAATATTACTATATTAAAATTTATAACCTCGTAATTATGTTACCATTTAAATTGTGTTTTATCACTCACATGAATCTATTATAGAACATTTGTATATTGGCACTTGAGTATAATAAAACAAAAAGTAGCGGACGACTTAAATTTATAGTCAAGTCAAGTCAAGTCTTCTTTTATTTTCTGTTTTTTTTTTTATAAAAAGAAAAACAAATCTAAAATAATCGTTTAAAAGCCACACCAATCATATATGTTTTTGAGCAAAAGATTAAGATTTTACAAGTTACAGCTACATCTCTTGAAGTTATAGTTGTAATTACAACTACACTCTGAAACAAAGTTTACACAAATACCTCTTAAAAAATATTACACTAACACCCCTTAGACTGTATAGTTATAATTTTGTAAAAGACATGAAATATTTGTGTAATTTAATATAATCATTATCTCGATGGTATTCCAAAATCGAAACCACTTAATTTTTTTTTATATATAAAAATACAAATTAATGGGCAATCTCTCCAATTGAGACAAAGGGTTTTGAAATGCTTTCTTGAAAATGTTCGTCCTCAATAAATATACCTCGTAGCATAATCATAAATAAATAAATAAATAATTACATTTACACCTCTAATCCACGGCCTGTTTGTACAAATTACTCTTATTTTTTGGATAATTACACATACACTCATCACAATATAAACATTATTTACACAAATCACTCATACTTTTTAAAAAATTATACGTAGACCCTCAAAAAACGTTAACATCATTACACAAACGATCCATACATTTTTAGCTCTCAGGGATGGTTTCTGTAATTAAGCAAACGACGGGAATGGTTTGTGTAAATCATCCGTAGGTCAGGAGTGTAAATGTAATTATCGCATCAAAAAATTGAACCATTTGAATTTTTTTTTAATTGGAAATAATGGATTTTATTAATAAAAAATAAAGTGATTACACACATTCAGTCCTGTCGGCTATCAGTATCGAATAGAGACAATTACAAACACTCATATCAATAATAGCCTAGCTATTATAACAACAAATCATACATATTATATAGTGAAAACAACATCAACCCATGCAGGAGTTCGAACCCATGACCTCTAAAATCATGGGATCTCAGCTCCGCCAATTAAGTTAGACCTCATCCACAAATTGAACCATTTGATTAAGAATTACGTTTTGTCGCTGGAATCTTAAATCAGTAATAAACAAGGAGATATTTGTTCGAAAGAAGGGGAATGAGCATTTCAGTCTCTTGTGTAACCAGAAAAAAGAACAAAAATTATCACTCTCATGGAATATTATAGAATTGTTTCTTTTATGTAGAAAATAAGGTGTTGACTTCACAAAAGGTTCAATTTTATAGTCAAGCAGGACCACAGGGAAGGGAACTGAATAGTCGATCTTTTTCTTCCCCTCTACAAAGGGAAGCCTAGTTCTATCTGATTAAATTTAGAAATAATTATATTTATATTTCTGATTTATGATGCGTTTATATAAATCATTCTTGTAATTTGGACAATTATATATATACTTATAAAACACGTCAATATCATTTACACGAACCACATTTGCTTTTTGAAAATTTTCACATATATCCCTTTAAAACGTCACATCATTACCAAACTACTCCTACATTTTTGTTGTCATGGGTAGTTTATGTAATTATGCAAAAAATAAGGATGATTTGTATGAATAAACCATAGATCAGGGAGTGTAAATATAATTATCCCTTTATGTTGTACTCAATATTTATGAAAAATTTGTCGCGTATTCTTTATTTTTAAGTTCTTTCTTTGATAATGCTCCCAAGGGCTCACCATCGATTGCAAACAAGAAATTTGAGCGGGTTATAAATAACAATGCATATCTCTATAACAAGGTGCATTTTCAAAAGAAAATCGTGAGTCTCACGTGACAACAACTCACACAAAAGGGTGCCAATCGCGTTGTAATTGTATCATTTAGTGTCATATGTGGTAATAGAATTGTGTGTCCGTCCTAAACCCCTCCTTCCAACTTATAAATATCAATGATTCGTCCTCTAACGAATTGTCTTTTTAGAACAAAATCGTGATGTGAATATAAAATCAAGACGGACAATATCACGCATAATAAAATATCACATCAAAATCATCATTTGAATTAGAATGCATCGTCAAATAATTGGGACCACTAAAAAAGTGACAATTTATTTTAATCACTTTTAATCACAATAAGAAATTGATAATGAAATCTACTGAATTTTGCCGTATATTTCCTTCTTTTCCCATAAATAAGAGCACGATGTCAATACCGATGATCCCTTGCCCGAGTAGTGAGGTTGAGGTTCAACAACAAAAAGGTCGTGGATTCGAGTACTATGAATGTAGAGAGTTGTTTAATTTATAGGATGTTTATATTGTTTTTTTGATTGATGTTGGTAGATGTGGATATATTGTTATACTGTGCACTGAATATTGTAATCAATCTATCGTTTTAGAAACATTGTTGTACTTCAAATTAATGGTTCATCGCTTAGTATCAAAAAAAGAACACGATGTCAATAATGTTCGGCCATTCATAAAATTAAAATTTCATGTATCCCAATTAAAACTAAGAAAATGTTCTTACGTGATTGCAAAATACTCCAATTTCCAAATAAAGCTTCATCCTCCCTTATTTTCAAATGTAAAAATTTATGACTTATACCTAACGATTAACATACTTTAATCGTTATCATTTCCTCCCAAGAAGGAATAATAAATAATAAATACGCCCATCAATTTTCCATCACATATTCTAACCTAAATCAACTCTTAATTTTTTCTAGCACCATATCTAAAAATTTATGGATCATAATTGAATAAATAAATCATACCACTTTATTTATATAAATAACTTAGTCATTGTTGCACGCGGTCCCTGTGAGAATACAAAAAATAACTGTGGTGTGAGATGAAAAGAAAAAAATTGTAAAGGAATGAGAAAAAAAAGTTAGTAAGATAAAAAAAAATATATGGAGGGAGGTGAGAGAAACGTGGAGTAGTGGGTTGAGAGAAAAATATTAAAATTACTTTTCGGACCAATAATTTTTTAAAGAAAGAAATGATATGAAGGGTAAATTTGGGCATTCAAAAATTGGTACGTTAAAAGGTTTTCTTTTATAATAGTATAGATTACTACAATATTTTTCTTCAAAATATTTAATTTTTCTAATATAATATTTTGGGTAAATTACATCTACCTCCCCTGAAGTTTGGCATAATTATAAATACCCCCTCATTGTTTGAAAATTTATAAATTGCCCCCTGAGGTTTATAACCATCTAACATATAACCCATTTCCATCAATTTTTATGGATGAACTGACCAAAATGCCCTTATACACTGAATTATTTTTATTTAATTCTTAAAAAAAAATTGGACTACAATGTGCAGGGAGAGGTTTCTTAAGTTTTTTACACAAAGGAGCAATAGTTCAATTTGCCTTGGTCGATTTTTCTATAATTTTAATAAAAATTTCAAGGGAAAAATGGTCAATTTTAGGCCTTTGGTTAAAAATTACAAACCTCAGAGGGATATTTATAATTTTTCAAACAACAATGAGGTATTTGTAATTATGTCAAATCTAAGGGAAAGTAGATGTAATTTACCCTAATATTTTCCTTAACGCAGACAAAACCTATGGCTGTGGGAAATGAGCCCAGCCCAATAATAGTTACTGGGCTAGCCTGTTTCAAGAAGAACAAAACGGGTAAAAAAAGAGTTAAAATTACAAGTAAATTGCAACGAGATCCCTAAATTTTTTTGATAATTATAAATATTTTCGTTGTTACAATATCATAAACATATCTACAAATTTTTTATAAGAGAATATTTGTTTAACAATTTTAATTTCGAAAGATGTTTATAATTTTTTAACAGCAATTTGTTTTAAAAAAAATTATGATACTTTTTTAAAAAGTCCGTAATTTATCCTTACAGCTTAAAAGCGGTAGAAATGGAGGCGGAAAAAGGTAAAATCAAAGGCATAATATAATAATTTGGGTTGGACACGTATCAGTGTGCGCCGCGAATTCGCGCCAAGTGCCATGATGTTCAGTAGTTAAACTGCTCATCACTCACATGTCTCTCTCTTCGTCTTCTGACGCTGATTCTGATTCTGAGAAATCGGTGGATTTTGTATTGTTTGAGAGAGAGTGTAAATGGAGAGGATATGGGAGATGGCGGGGAACCTGGGGGAGGCGCGCCAGCAGGTGGTGCCGATAACGGTGTTTGTGGCGGTTCTTTGCCTCTGTTTGGTGATAGGGCACATGCTCGAAGAGAATCGATGGGTTAATGAATCCATTACCGCAATTTTCATTGTAATATATATACTTTTTCTTCTTCTTTTGCGGCCCTCCCCGTCGGCGTTTCTTTTGTGTATCGAATATGCTCTTGTTTTTGTGCTTTCCGTTTGTCTAGTGATATGTTCGGAGGTTCAATTTTTACTGAAGGAAAAACTAAAATGAGAGGTTTTTATTGCTTTAGAATGACGTAGCTTTGGGTTTCATGTTTTGGACTGTTTGGTTTTCTCGCTAAAATCAGCCAAGGTCCAAGCAAGGTGTAGAATTTTTTAACCTGAAGCCTAGAGCAGAGAGACAGGAGAATTTGAATAGAATGGTAATCCAAAATAAATAATAAAAAAAAGGGAAAAGGATTGACAATATGTACATGTCTGATAGTTAAGGAGTGTGATTAGTTAATTGATTGTTGAGGACTTACTGGTGTGGAGCGAACGAAAGATGTGTAGCAATTACAGCATTTTGTAAATTTCATGTACAAGTGTTTTGAGATTGTAATAAGATTTTGCACTCAGTTTTTTGTTGAGTTTTAGTATTTGTTTTGGGGTATTAGCTGTTTAACAAAGTCATCCTTCGTCCTCAACCTAAAATCTTGGTTTCCTCTACGCAATATACCATTGTTTTTTCATGTACAAGTTGAGCTTGGGTGTGATTATTATGGCATTGATGAAAGAGCAAGTAGGGTTCCGCCAGTTTCCATATACATTTATGTCTCTTTTTCTCTGGATGTTATGATGCTCCAATCTGTTGGACTTGGTTTAATCGAAATTTTTAAGTTCCATGCTTGATAGTCATGTTCTTATGAACAAGGGATGTGTGACTGGGACGGTGATTCTGTTGATAAGCAAGGGGAAAAGTTCACACATATTGAGGTTTGATGAAGAGCTCTTCTTTATTTATCTCCTGCCACCAATCATTTTTAATGCAGGGTGAGTTGTTAGCTGCTTAGGATACCTTTGTTTCCATAGCTACTTCAGCAGTTTCATGTTATGATGTCACCGGATATGTTCTGCAGATTCCAGGTCAAGAAGAAGCAGTTCTTCCATAACTTCTTAACGATAATGCTGTTTGGAGTAATTGGAGTTTTTATTTCATCAGTTATTATTACAACTGGTAATTTATCATGCATGTCCACTTATACTTTTTTCGATCATGTAAATTTTATTTTTCTTTGAGGATGTGCTGATGTGTCCTTGAGAATTTCTGACAAGCTTTTTGCGTATTATTGTTGCTATAGGCAGCTGGTTGCTGTTTCCATGGTTCAGTTTTGTTGGTCTGACTCCCCGTGATTACCTTGGTTCGTTCATAAAGTCCGTGACTGACTTGATTTTCTGCACATTGTCATGGTGTACCACTTGAACTAACCTTATGTCTTACTTGTCCAAACAAGGTATCGGGACAATTTTTTCTTCTACAGATACTGTATGCACCCTGCAGGTTTGTTAATGCTGCTACATGTCATGCATGTTTTCACTTCAAGTAACCAGACTTTTATGTTGCTCATGGGATGACATATGAAATCTTCATTTAGGTTCTGCATCAAGAGGAGACCCCCTTGCTATACAGCCTAGTTTTTGGGGAAGGAGTAGTGAATGATGCCACATCAGTTGTTCTATTCAATGCAGTTCAAAAGCTTGATGTCAACAGAATAGATGTCTGGACAGCGGTCCGAGTTATTTTGGATTTCCTATACTTGTTCTCCACAAGCACTGCTTTGGGGGTTGCTGTGAGTTCCAGTTTTTAGTACTATGGGTGCTTGATTTGAAAAATACATTTGCTTGGTTTTTGGTTTTCTCTTTATTTGTTGGGTTGAATGGTTTGTAGTTTGTTACATCTCATGACGCTTATGTATACCTCTAGAACGTGATCTGATTGACATCATATGTTGCTGTATTTTGGCTCCCCCTTTCTTTTCTGGGATGCACCGAGCTTATTTGCTTTTATTCGTTCAGGCTGGGCTTTTGACTTCATATATTCTCAAGGGATTGTACTTTGGCAGGTAAATTTTTTGATCTGTATCTTTTGGTTAGAAGACAGAGTGAGAAAACTTTGGTGTATGAGGTGGAGTTGGATGGGTGCTTTTGATTGCGAGATTCTTATGGACTCTGGTATTTACTTGTGCCAACAGACATTCATCTGTTCGTGAACTTGCTGTTATGGTTCTTATGGCATATCTTTCCTACATGTTGGCTGAGGTAAGAATAGAACTAGTACACCAGCTTAACCACCTCGTACCTTAATTATATAGTTCATATGTTTTACCTATTTACCCTCCATAGGAGGTGAAATAAAATAACTAATACCCTTGGGGATGTCCATTAGATGTCTGTTTTTCCTAGCAGTTCTATTTCTTAGTTAGGATATAGATCCTTGGTATCTGTTTCATCTCCAACTCTGATTACAGTTTTACACGTGATGGGACAAGAACTAGTTTTCTTATTTAACCAGGTTTTCACTGCATCATACCAACAATTATCAACTTTCTCCAGTTTCTCCAGATTATCTTGTTTCAGCGTTTGCTTGTCATTTTTAATGACTGCATCTTAGTGAGATGGCTCTCTTCCACTAAAATCTTCCTTGTTATCTGTTCCATGTAAAGAAAAGGCATCAAGGTGTTCTAAGGATGCTTTCTTTCAAGCTCCTCCCGTTCGAGATACATTTTGATGTCCTGCCTTTTCTGATCACTCATAATGGAATTGTTTTGTGATTGTTTTAATATAATAAAAGAGACGTATTAAGCTTGAAACCTTATTTTGTATCTTCACAGCTGTTCAAGCTAAGTGGGATTCTGACGGTCTTCTTTTGTGGGATTTTCATGTCACATTACGCTTGGCATAATGTAACTGACAGTTCAAGAGTAACCACCCGGTATGTATACTTTCCAATATATTATGCCAGCTGAGATTCTAGTAATAGCTTGAGAAGGGTGTCTTCTGCCTCATTCAAACTTAGTTTACAGGAAGTCATACCCCCATTGTTGTTCTTACCAGACATGTGGTGATATCAAAATTCAAATATTTATCTATATTCAACAAGTATCAAAATTATAGGCTCCATAGAGCAGCTGGAAAATACTATAGAATCTTCATTAGCAATCAGTATGGTGGGACTTCATTTCTACATTTTTTGTTTTGCAGGCATGTGTTTGCAATGATGTCCTTTATTGCTGAAACATTTATATTTTTATATGTGGGAATGGATGCCCTGGACACTCAGAAATGGAGAATGAGCAAGTTGAGGTAAGAATTATCCTTGCAAGACATATTTTGTTTTCTGTGGGCAAGGTTAGATCTATTTTATGGTCCATTCTGTGCCATTCCTTGGCCTAGCTGCTACGGTACAGAAACCATTCAGTCATGCAGATGCAGCCTCCAAATAATTTATTATCAAATTTAATTTAGAAATTAGATAAACTCTATGGTGCTTTATCTGCATATGGTTGGTTATCCCTTTCTTCAATTGTCTGTGCTTATGTCAATTATTTGTTCATTGGCTTGGTCAGTCATCCACATGTGACAAAATCTTTAGTTCCTCTTGTCCAAAGTGAACCAGTCAACAATACTTCATATATACGTCATTCGGGGAAGGACTCCAGAAATGATAACGAGTTTTCTGTATAGAGGGTTCGATAAACTTTTGTTACTATTGGCTTTGTGATGCTTTTTGTGGAACTGTCTTCCTGACCAATTATTTCTTCCTATTTGAACTGAAATTTTCCTTTCTACTAAATATCCTTGCAGCATTTGGGACTCGATCGGCGTGTATAGTAGTGTTATGTTCCTGATAATGCTTGGACGTGCTGCTTTTGTGTTTCCTCTCTCATCTTTATCGAATTGTATGAACCGAACATCATCAAGATCATCGTCAATAACACTGAAGCACCAGGTTAGCACACTTCGAAAATTTATTTTAAATGGGACCTGTTACCTCCCTATGCTGAAACACGTCAGGACTCCCTTTGTGGTTTAGATTTCGGAAGCCTTGTTGACTACCCTGCCCAAGTGCACTCATAAGAAGATGTTGGCAAGATAAGATTATCTAACAGATAAACGATGGGGATAATTAGTTTATTGGACCAATACTGATTTCAATCAAAGTGTGTGTAGAAGCAAATAAATGAATAGCGTGACAGGTGAAGATGCAATTGTTAACCAGCACCAGGGGCAACTTTAACATTTCTTGTATAGATCTGCTTCATGAACTATGTCCTTGTCTGATCTCTTAAGTCCATGCGAGATGTGGATAATATGTGTTGAGTTTTTCTCTGTTCACTAGGTTATAATTTGGTGGGCTGGGCTGATGAGAGGAGCAGTCTCCATTGCTCTGGCATTCAAACAGGTAAGGTGTGCTTGGATCCGGGTGATGTTCTCCGAGTATAGCTCATTTAAAAAAATCATATACTTTGTCTGCATGCTAATTTGTTACCATTGCAGTTCACTCATTATGGTGTGCCACTGGATCCAGTGAATGCTACAATGGTTACAACAACAGTAATTGTCGTGCTTTTTAGCACAATAGTGAGTCGAACTGTCTTAGTTATGTAGGACACCCATTCACAATACAGGTCCTTTATTTTAGTACATCTGATGACCACCTAATTGCAGGTCTTTGGCTTTTTGACAAAGCCGCTGGTAAACTATCTACTTCCTCCTGGTCATACTGGCAACATAGACAGCGTCCGGAGTATTAACAAGGAGGATATGATGCTTCCTCTCCTCTCTTTTGAGGAATCAGCCGCAACTAACCTTCTACGAGCAAAAGATAGTTTGTCAATGCTAATAGAGAGGCCTGTGTACACTATCCACTCCTTCTGGCGGAGATTTGATGATGCCTACATGAGACCGATATTTGGTGGTCCACAAAGGGATCAGCCGTCATCGTAGGTGATAATACAAGCATGGAAGCATCTATTAGAAAGGGAGCATCAGAGATCTGCTGGCCTCTTTCAGTGAAATGGGGACACCGTTAGAAGGTACCTAATATCCATAGTACTTGAGGAGGTCAGTGGCCGCTGCAGTTTAAAGTACCAACCTGATCAGCTGGTTTGCAATTTTCGTTCTGTGGCTGAGGTACTTATGGACTACACGGAATAGAGGATTTTGGTCCGTCCTTGGCCAACAATGGGCTTCTCATGCCAAAATACTTGTACTAGTACAAGGCACTCTGTACTAAGAATTGACTATGTTATTTTGAGACGCTAAGTTGAATCTTTTTCTGTGCAATTCCTATTTTCTTCTGTATTGTTACGAGTCTTGTACGTATCTGCTGCGGGGATATTAAGGTGTGGGTAATTGGACGATCGTGACTAATAAATGATTCTTGTACCATGTACGATGTTGTTATACTAACTCGAGATCCGCCAGATGTCTTAAAGATCAAAATTGTGGCAATAGTTGTTTTTTTAAAAGGATAAAGTGTCTCAGCATCCAGATTTGTGGGCTGAACTAATAGATGAACCTTATTGCGACTGCAAGTACAAAAAAGTGGGGCATCAAGGGTGATCCGCAACTTTGACAGGCACCCTTGGATCAGCGTAACGATTTTCTCTTGCACACTAGGACCTCTTTTAGCCATGTATAAAAGGTGGGTTCACATGTCGGGCCCGGCTGTGCTGTCGATTGTAAACCTAGTCCGACTCCCACTCGACCGATATCTGTGGGGACACTAGGCTGGACGTGCCTTCTTGATTATCAACATTTGATATCCTTTAAGAGAAGAAGATAGTTTTGGATCCGTATGTTTTATGATAATTTTTTTATGAAAGGACGTCATAGAATAAATATATATTGATTTTAAGATGTTCTATAGTATTTCTTTATATTTGTGTTATAGAATGTTTTGTAATAATTTGTCTTGCGGAAAAGCATAATAAAATGAAAATATACTTGTACCGGGGTGTTTTCTGATTATTTCTGAATAAAATGAGAATATATTCGAATTAAAATTTCTTGCAATAGTTTATACATAGAAGGATGTGACCATTTTGTAATAATTCCTCACATGAAAAGACAAGGTAGAATGAATTTCTGAATCTTTTTATCAAATTCCATAAGAGAAAAAAGCAAACCAAACATAACCCTTCAAAATGCACCCAACAAGCCCGAGTTTCCGAAATCCTCGGACTAGATTTCCCATATGTTTTCCCTTTACAGAGCCGCAGGGCACCAACACCAATGTTTTCCCTGCCCCATGGCACCCACTCTCGCTCTAAAGAATGAGTTTATCATTCTTGCTGAACTTTTTGGTAGTGTGGAAAAGTACCAGTGATTTGTTCTGGAAATTTCCCTGGAGAGTTTCTAAACTTGAAAATATCACAAGAATTGTATAGGGGGCTAAATTCATATACAGCGATAAAGCAGCACATCAGCATGCATAAGTTGCTGTTTTGTGGATACACTGACCTAAGGTCGATAATCATTTTACAGAAACGGCGTAGCAGCATATAATCTTCTTTTACATTCTATTTTCCTACTGTCAGGATATTTACAGCACCGCGAATTCCCAATGGATAGATGTTTCCACACTAAAGAATGAAAAACCTTAGATCATACCTAACCACAATTAAACTTGAGTTTCCAGTTCTAGCAGCAGTCGTAAACCTAAGCAGTCGAAAGTAGAAGCAAAATGAACCTTCTTTTCAGGAAGCACTCGAGATGGTGTCAGAACACAAATAAGTTAGCATTAACATCATATATCTGCAGAAGACCAACAGCACACCGTCAGAGTGGTCAAAAATAAATTTCAAAGCCATAATTCTTCCCAATAATCCATCAGAGAGTTTAATCCTTTTTAACATGAAATAACCAGAACACGGAAACATACAAAAGGGAACAGAGAAGTCAAAAGATGTGAAATCACAGACAGGACAGGAGCAAGAATTGGTTGAGGAATTTTGAATAGACAGCAAATCTTTCAGGCAAGTTCTCCAGTATCACAATCTACTGGTGGTTAGAAACCTGACTCAAAGGAACCAATTACAAGGATGGAAATAGTAATTAATACCTTTCCTTACTAGTCAGTGCACTGTCACGATTTCTTATATAAATGACGTCGTGCCAACATCTCGGGTATCCCTAATGCTGAAATGTTTTCACACCCAAGAAGCTCTTGTAATTTTGAATCACAGATGATGGCTGCTGGGTTCAAAGGATCCTAAGAACAGCAGAACATGGTAAGACATTTTGAAGAAAGCTACTTCTTGCTCTAGTACAACAAAGAGAACAGTGAACATCATTATGCATGGGTAAGTCCACAAAAAATAACGTAGTGCCAAATTTATCTTTCGGAAGGTAAATTTCAGAAATAGCTAGAGCTGAGGGCTGTTCTAAGGTGCCTTGGCAAATTAACAATTATCAGACAAGTTCCTTTTACTTGAAAAATTGTAGCATAAAACAGAAAAAGAAAAACCAAATCATTTACTCAGTTCATACCTCAAGTTGGTTAACCTTTATGTACTCCCACATCTGTCTTAATACTTCTGCTTGTGACATCTCCCGCTCATCAGTTCCAAAAAAACTGGCAAGTGCTTCAGATATTAACACAATTGGAACAGGGTCGTCACTTTTACTCTCAGATCCCACAACCTCGACCTTCACCACATCAACCTTTTGTCTCTTAGCATTTTCAGCTGTCTGCTCTGCAAAAATACAATATGACATTTCAAATATACCACAAGCATCAAGTCACAATAAGGTTTAACATAACCAATTTCGACTGTCAGATCCATACTTGTAGGCTCAAGCGGGAGTATATGTTTAGCTAGCAATTTATTCATCTTGAACATATCAGTACAGTCCGTCTCAAATACCAAACGGAGCTCATCATTGCAAATTATCTTCCTTTTATTGTTCGGATCTTGAAGGTTGTTTTTCCTTATATAAGCCCACAATTGCTTCACAATCTGCAAAGTACACTTGTTATAGGAAGAATCTACAAATATTGTTCTAGATGAAACACAAAGAATAAACTCGAGAGTAGGCTCCCAAACCTCAGTTCTTGGCAAGGTGGGCTGGCCCACGATGGTTTGAAGCTCAGGAGAAACACCACACAGTTTGTTTAGGCCTCCTGGGCCACCTCTTCTTTTTTTCGCAGTTGGAACACTGTAAAAGTGTTGCATACAGATCATATCAGGCCAAAGAGCTCTAGTAAGTGTACTAAGCACAACCTACTGATTTGAAAACAATGCTTAGAACAAGGCTAATGCTCATTTAACCAGTGCTAGATAAAAATAAATTCGGTTAACAATTCATTGCAGGAACCGTTATAAGATATTAGAGAGTTGAAAAATAAATAAAAAATTCAAAGCTACTAATCTTTTCACAATACTTCCTCCTCTCCACCCTCAAACAAACAAATAATGCCCTGCCAATCCCTTCCTCTGCAGTTCAATTCGGTTAACATACTGAATAACTGGAATTAGAAAAAAACATCGGTATCTGTGTGCTTCAGCATGCAAACGACAACTTCTTTTACACAGACATCCCCACATAGTTTTACGAGTTGATAGCATTATGACATATGTGAAAAACTAAAAAGCTTAATTTTGTGAATTGTATGCATTCATCATGACTGGATCGCCTAGAGATAACTGAACCCAGAAACAAAGAAAGGTAACTAGGAAGCAAATCTAGGAAACAGTAAGGGAAATGGAAAACGGAAAACATGTTTGGTGGCGAGAAGTCGAGGACAGTTCCCAAAACGCAAAGAAAACCCAAAATTTCCTCACCAACCAAACGACCATTCACAAAAGCTCTTTGTTTTCCAAAAGGAGAGGGGAAAAAAGAAAAGCAAAATTAAAAAATTTAAGAAATTAGAAACCCACCTCTCTTTGGCAGAAACACTGGCTGTGGTGACACTAGGGTTCTTCACTACGACCGGCGTCGCCGGCGCCGGCTGCGACGACTGTGGCTGGGATGGTGGCGGGGGGTGGAAGCTGTAACCCTCTGCAGTATGATGTGCACTGAAATTCGGGGGCGGATGCGACGAAGGCATGGGGTGAAAATTGGGGGTTTGCTGGAGGGCAAAATTGCCCTGCTGATGGTGGTGGTGGGACATGAAATTGTGGTGCTGGGCCTGGAGGCGGAGGAAATGCTGGATCTGGGTGCGAATGAAGTCGACTCTGTGGCTTAAGTTAACACCTAATTTCGACTCGAGCTGCTGAACGACGCCGTTTAAGGAGGTGAAGGCGTTGGCGTCGCGGAGGAGAGCCTCCAGGGCCTCCGCTATTTGCTGCTCCGTCACCGCCTGCCCCGCTGCCGCTGCCGCTGGCGGTGCTGCTGCCGCCCCTCTGTCACTCATTTAATTACCAATTTGCCACTCGACTACTACCCTCGCAAAATTTACCCCTTTCTTTTCTCTCTCTCTTTCTCTCTCTACGCTCCCGCTGCTATTTCCCTTTCTCTCTCCTCTATTCATCTCTATCTCTCTCTTATATATGCCTAAATGACTATATTGCCCCTTCGCCTAGGGGTTTGGGTTACAAGCGTGGGTTTCCAGTGGCTTGTGAAAGCGAATCAACAATTGCCACGTTGTTTTTCTTTTGGGGTTTTCACCCTCGCAAATTCACCCATTCTGTAAAATTAATATGGTTAAATACAGTTTGCACCTAAACCATGGTTAGTATTATATATACATTTTTGAACTATAAAATATAATAAAATAGCTCGTATAATTAGGGAGTATTTGCGTGCTTTTAAAAAACGCTTTTCAGCTTCTGATGATGAAAAATATTTTTGAAATGTTTGGAATGTAAACTTCTGCTTGTGGAACTACTACAGAAAACACTTTTAAGCTAAAAGTTGGAAGCACCTTAAGGGGTGCTTCTAGCTGTTTTGATTTTTTTGTAAATAAATTTAATTTTTTTTAGACTATTTACCTTTATTATAATAATTTTAATTTAATTTTATCATTTTAATTTATTTTCAAAATTGCTAATCTAAAGTTGATGCTAGAAATTTTAAATAATTTGAATAATTTATCACTAACAAAATTTATAATTTCACATGCTTAATATTTTAAAATTTTATTATTTTATTTTCTATATTATATGATATTATTCCTAAATCATATAAAAATATAAATTAAATTATTGGGATTAATTAAATAATAATAATTATTTTGTCAATATTGTAAGTTTATTTATTGTGTATAAATGAACAATTATATTACATAATAGGAACATTATTGAACTAAACATCCAGTTTTTCAATTAATATTAAATATTTTAATAATATAAGTTATAATCATTTTGTAAAAAATTAAATATGAGATATACTAATTGAAATAAAAATTATTATTTTTTAGAAAAAATAATTATTATAATCAAGAGAGATAAGTGTAAAAATTAAGGCAAAATAGCATCTGTTTAATAATGGGGACAAAATGGTCTTTAATCAAGTAAACGTGTTTTATAAGTGTTTTTCTCCCAAACATTACCAATTTAGATTTTATCTGCTATTCACTTTTTTTACAAACACTACCCACTTTTAATTCTACTACAACTTTCAACTTTTTGTACGAAAATTACTTTTTTAAAAGCAGAAACTCTCGCAAACACTCCCTTAATATTCATACTTCAAAATATTATTGTTATTAAATTTAATAATGAAAAATTATGAATATGCGTCCGTTGCACATAAGCAAAATGCGTTGATCATCCATCAAGTTATCGTTCATTTCAAAGCTCAATTATTACAATTTTGATCTTTTGTGTTTGAGAAATAAACCCACCAATTAAAGGCGTTAATTATTAATTGTTTGTTTAGCATATTTAATTCATTGTTGGTATATTGTTGATAAGTAAATATTAATTATTTTTGCTGTTATATGTAATTACAAGTTTAAATTGCTAATTACATTTTTTATTTTAAAGTGAATCATGATTGTATATTTGTAAATGAAGAATGAGTTATGTGGTGGGAACCTTCTTTCTATGATATAAAAGTTTGACCCCCATCTAATCAAATAATTAACAATTAAAGTTTGGAATTGGCAGGTTTATTTCTCCAATCCATAAGGTCAAAATTGTTATAACAATTGAGTTTTGACGTGGACAATGACATGGCGAATGACTTGTCCCATTCTGCTTATGCGTAATGGATGTTGTAGAAAATAATAATTACAGTTGAAAAGATACAAAATATTTTCATGTGAGGCGCAGATATCTCGCTCTCTTTAAAGAGATTCAAAGCTCATTGGGGTAAAATATTTTCACCCGTCTAGCAGCATTGCCCTCGACTTGTTCCCTCCATAATACAACAGTTCGACAACGTCGTATGACTATAATTTACCCTGGCCAAATTGTAGAGTCTAAAGTTCCATAAAAAAAAAAAAACACCTTCCTCAAAATAATATAACTCTCTATCATAGAATATTGCATGTAAAAATATTGTATATGTGTATATATCAAAAAAGTATAATAATGCCCTTTTTATAGTTGCACAAATCATCAATTATTTAATGTGAATTAGTCTACAATAATATGATGAGTTACTAGAGATAGTAAGGATAAATGACTAGTAAATGATATAAAATATTTATGAATATGGTGTGGCAGTGGGGTGATGGTATTGAAGAAAAGATGTTACAAATATTAAGACAATAAACATCCACCAACACCATTAATCTCAATATCAATGAAGAAAAATATAAGAGACGTAGGTTATAATTTAAATAATAAAATGCTGACATGTTGACAAATTGGTTATCAGATTTAACGGCAACAACATTTTTAATGGACGAACATTAACAACGAAGACTATTTTATTACGTTTTATAGTTCAAAGATGTATATGCGACACTAATTATATTTTAGGAGTGCAAAAATATATTTAACTCGATTCTTTATAATAGAATCTTTAGAATTACAGTCACATAATAGGAAAAGAGTGTCTGTTTTGTATGTATCTTTATAGTTTTTCATGTACAAGTTAAATTGATAGTTTTTTGTTGAAAAGCTATTTTGTAATTATTCAAGATAAATGCAGATTTTCACTATAAAATTTGGTGTATGTTGTACTTCATTCAATATCATATGCTATATATAAAATTTACAATTTTCATATGTTTCATAAAATATTTTATGTAAATGGTGCATATATTAAATAAAATAAGAAATGCAATACTATTTTTAATTAAAAATTCAAACTTATCGAAAACCTTTTTATACAAATGTCAAAACATATTTATGCCCCATACTTAGCGAGAGGACAATCGTCATTCACAGTCACTGTACCGCCCATTTTTAGCATGTGGCACAACTTTGTCCGTCGGGACCACACATGTCTTTGTTACTGTAGATATATGCGGCCCACTGCACACCATCGATCATATTATTAATTTAGGGTGCACGTGAAATCGTACAATACACCATCCTCTATCATGTTACTTCAATTATTGCTCTTACTCTTTTAGAGACCTTAAATACAGACTGACTTGAGAATCGAAATACCTACGCCGAAATCTCTTCTGGCTTGGCCCTAACATGGGGTTGTTTTGTAGGCTTCGCATGTACAACTTGGAATCATTTAAGCATTGGGAGTCGGCAAGATAGCTTTTTAGCCTTCACTAAATACCTATAAACACCTACTCATATTTTCCATATACAACAAAAATAGCATTATGGTCAGAAATTAAATACTATGAGAATAGAGCAATTATTGTTTAATAAAGACATATATCATTTTATTAGTATGATGAGAAAAAAATAGACATGTAACATATAGCATCTCCCTCGATTAATTTTGAAAAAATCATGGTTTCCAAATGTATTTGTCAATCCTGCGAAGACAGTCACCGCCGACGCCCCTTGCCCAGTCGCCGAAATTCCGGAACTCGCCGAAGCTGTCGTCGCAGGCGTCGATGTTATTAATGAAGGCTCGTGATTTCTTCATCGCCTTATAGAAGTTTCCGGCGGAGACGCTCTCCACCCCTTCCTTCAACGCCTCGGCGGCCTTCTTGTACACCTCCTCGCAGAGGAGAAGGGCCCTCTTCGCGCAATCGTCGGTCGGGGGATCCTTCAACCGCTTCGCCACCGCGGTCGCCGAGAACTGCTCCACCTGTTTGACGGCGGCGTTCATTTGCTCGGTAAGGTACTGGCTATCCTTGGCCTGCTCTCCCGTCGGGACGACGGTGTGCAGGAACCTGAAATGGTCCTTGAATCCCTCGAAGTAGGAGGATACGTCGTCAAAAGCCGTGGTGGGGGTGGGGTCGGTGGCGGAAGCGGCGGAGAAGACGACGGAGAGAGAGATAAGCAACGCGGCGAGGCGGGTGGTGACGGAAGCCATGGTTGTTTCTTCTTCCCTTTGCCCAATGAAAGGGGAATGGAAATGATTTTTGGTTAAAGATGAAGAAAAAGGAGAGGGAGATGAATAATCAAAGGAGATTGTGGAGGAATTTATATTGATTTTGCATGCAAGTTTGGAGAAAAAAATATTACTCAAATTAGGAATAACGTGAATAACGAATCACATAACAAGTGTAATATACTTTTAATTCTATTGATCATTTTTTTAAAAAAATTCTATATTACTCAATAATAAGTATATTATATCTTTCATGTAAGTAATTCAAATTTGGTCAATCTCAGGTTAAATTAGAATTTTTCGGAGTTTGATTGGCCATGCATGGATATTGAGTTATCTAAAATTAACTAAACTTGAGTATTTGTTCTTCCTATATGTGGTAGAGGCGTCCCATGATTTAAGGTAGCAAGTTTGAGAAAATTAATGATTGGTTTTGGGGTTTTCAAGGCTTTGGATTTGGTTAATGAACTACAAAAAAATACTAGTTAGTACGATTTTTATTTTTTTAAATAAAATAAGTAAATATAATTATAAAGATTTTACTTTTTTAGCATACAATTATGTCAACAATAAATAATTTCAAATTGGATTAATTAACAAGTACAAAAATACAAGTATATTGAATATAAAAACGAAGTTAAATTATTCATTGATTACTCGTTTTATTTTAAAGTTTGAATTACTTATAAATTTTATTTATTTATTTTTGTGTTTTTATATACAGAGGATTGTGAAAATGATAAAGGATGTTCCTTTAATTAGTATTAGTCGACGTGGCACGTTGTCCCAGCGTGCATATAATGGGACAACGTGCATATAATAAATCATATTATTTTATGTTTTAAAATATATTATAACACACTTCAAACAAAAAAAGAAAAAGAGAGAAAGAAATAAAGAAATAAAAGAAACTACTTAAGGGTATTATTGACATAACAAAAAATTGGTATCATTGTGTAAGTAATGACCTTTTGTGAGTGAAAATGGTGTTTTCTTTATTATATTAGTATAGATTACGATATTAGTATTTATATTTTACCAATCGAATTTTCTAATCCAATTTTATCTCAAGATATCCCAAAATCAATATAAATAACTCCTTTCCAAAACCGCTAGTGAAACTGGGCCTCTTTTTCTCTGGCCCTAGGCCCATCTTATAACCTTCAACAACACAAGTTGAACTGGGCCCAGCACAACCCATCAAGCTCCAAGCCAGCCCAATGGCCCATCAACATTGAACTCTTAGCATCAAAATAAATATTTAATTTATCTTAACTAATTAAATGAATTCATTTTTTCAGGTAATTTATAAGAGATGGAACATTTTTTTTTATAAGAGATATGTGCCTCTTTTCTATAATTTCAACATTAACTACCACCCTCGTTCAACACACTTATGCAGTCAAATACAACACTACATGCCTAGCATTTTGTGCATTGAGTGTACGAATGATTGACGCATACTCTTTAATTTTAAATAATAAAATATACATCGACCATCCACTATCCAATTTACTGTGTATATGGGGTAACATTTACAGAACCCATTCGCCATACTATAATTTCTCAAGAAACAGTAAAAGCCCGAATTTCTTGCCAATATTTCGGTCTCATATATACTCTAAAAAAATCAAGAATATCCATACTAAAGTAATTTTATTACCCGTTAGACCTTCACTCATCTGCCCCTTATCCAAACTCATCATTTTTCACCACCTAAACAAGCTTTCTTTCCCCCCATTTACACCTTCTACCAGGTGCACTGTCCTTTCCAGAAACACATTCATGATTAAAAGTTGCCAATCTGTTAGTTAAGACAGCCCTCCTCCTCAATTTCCTTTTTTTTTTTTTTTCTGGTATGGATCATCATTAATTAATCCAATCATTTCTTTAACATTCAAGCCATCTAATTCCCCATTCGTTCTTGTCTTCAATCATGCTGCATGATTAACCTTTTTGACAGTTTTGTCTAGACGGGACACGTCTGTCGTTTTCTTGCAAAACATAAGATTGTGTGTGTGTATATATGTTTGATGAGGTGTGCTTTGTTTTTGGATGTACAGAGAGATAATTAGATGGGATCTGATGGGAAGAAAGACGACATGGATGATTCAGACAGTGCGACGAACAGATTGAGTGGCGCTGCTGCGAAAGACGACGCGACGTCTGATTTGGAGGGAGGCGCGAGCAGACAGCCTAGTGAAGCTAATTCTTGTTACACAACCGAGGATGAAGTAGAAGAAGTGCAGGTTCAGTTAGGGCCGAAACGGACTATCAAAGAACATCTTGAGACAGACAAGGTTTTAATGTTCATTCATCGATCGATCCTACGTTAAACTAATCACATTCTTGCATGGATTTCCAATGTTGAGATATGTAATATGGTTTCGTTTCAGGATGATGAGAGCTTGAGGAGGTGGAAAGAACAACTCCTAGGAAGTGTCGATGCTGATGCCGTTCAAGGTACGTATAGTTTTTCGTTGTATTTGGTTCTTCTCGACCACAATGTACCTTAAACATGCATGAATTGTCTAGTTTGGAATCGATCTGGTCGAATCAAAACAATCAAGATGCATTTGCTTTCGTAGAAAACTAGGTTAATATATCTTTGAGAATTGTGGGACAATTTGCAGAGGATCAAGAACCAGATGTGAAAATACTGAACCTGACAATCCTGTCTCCTGGGAGATCTGACATTGAGCTTCCAATTCCGGAAGGTGGGAACCCGAAAGGGTTGTGGTTTACGCTCAAGGAAGGAAGTCGTTACCATTTGCGATTCTCCTTCAAGGTCAGCAACGACATCGTTTGTGGCCTCAAGTATACTAATACTGTCTGGAAAGCTGGACTCAAAGGTATACGTACATGTGTTGATACTTCCTTTCCTTATTGTCAAATTATAACTTCAATGTTTGGATGTGTTAAATTAATTTTATGGTTCAATTGATTAATGTGTAGTAGTGTTTGTTAACGTGTAACAGTTGATAGCGCGAAAGAAATGCTAGGGACATTTAGCCCTCAGGTGGAGCCATACGTACATGAAATGGTCGAAGAGACTACTCCATCCGGGATGTTTGTTAGAGGATCATACACAGCAAAAACAAAGGTTAAACATACATTAATTACCCGTCAACGTTTCCTCCATCTCTATAAGGAACTAATAATAAAGGAAATAAATTAATTGAATCGAGTTTAATACGCTAAGCATTTGTTATATGATCTATTACTCTATCTAAACTGTGTATCAACCAAATAACAAACGTAATATATTTATTATGTGATTGATTTCGATTTTACTCAATTCAGTTTATCGATGATGACAACAAGTGCTACTTAGAGATCAACTATACTTTTGATATCCAGAAAGAATGGGCTTCCCAATAGGCCGAGAAATCTCCCAATTACAGCCCACCAGCTAGCCCACAACTACTACTCATCGTGAACATTTTTGGTCTACTATATATGTATATTTTCCTTTTGTGCTACTTCAATTTTTATTGATGTTTGCGAGTTTGTGCTCTTCATTAGCTGTTGTTCTAGTTAAAAATCAAAAAACATAGCTGAGAAATCTACTATTCAAGTTGATGTATTCACTCAGTTACGATTCAGTTTTATTTCACAATTATCTCCGTCACATCCTTGTGGCTCAGTTTTAATTAGTACCGACTTTTAACCTGCATTTCTTTCTTCTTTTTTTTTTTTAATGGGAAAAAAACTCAATTTTATTTTCAATTGTAATTCCTATTCCATCTTCTACTTTCAACGATATACATATTAAATATAGTACAAAATAATATAGGGTAAATTATATCTATCTCCTCTGAGATTTGACATAATTATAAAGACTTCATCGTTGTTTGAGAAATTACAAATACCCCCTAAGGTTTGTAACCATCTAACAAATAACTCATTTTCATCTATTTTTATGAGTAGCCTTACCAAAATGCCCTTATGTATTGAATTATTTTTTATTTAATTCTTAATTTTTTTTGGACTACAATGCGTAGAGAGATATTTTTTAAGTTTTTTACACAGAGGAGGAATAACGCAATTTGACTCGGGTGATTTTTCTATAATTCTAACAAAAAGATTAAGGGCAAAATGGTCAATTTCAAACATTTAGTTAAAAATTACAACCCTCGTGAAGATATTTATAATTTTTTAAATAATAGTGAAGTATTTATAATTATACTAAACCTCGTAAAACTTGAGCGAAGGTGGGCGGTGTCTTGTTGGTCGGGGCGGAATATTATTGTGCGCACACGGACCAAACATTACGCAGCCTGAAATGTTGGCGGTATTGTCCGCGGTCGGTGGCCGGTTGCTGAAAAGGAATGAATGACACTTTAGTTTATTTGGATTTATTTTCTTGGTTCCAGAAAAAAATAAAAACGTAACAACTTTATTTTAATACTTCGAATAGTGATAGAAAAATGGGTGGCGTGCAGTCCATTCGATTCCACACGAATACAAAACTATTATCATCCTTCAACCACGTTCTCAGAGTAATGGCTAATGCTCAAAATTCCAATTATTTATGGTGTCAATTTGTCAAATAACCTAATAAAAATTCTTATCCAGTTTGATCGAATCAAACTGATCATAGAGCAAGTATGATATATTTGTCATGTGATTGGTCACGTTCCTTAAATTATACACCAATTACACGATAAGTGCATTACACTTGCAATATGATTGGTTCAGATTTAACCGAACCAGGTTTTTATTAGAATTTCTCAATAACTTATTATAAAAATCGCTACTTTGAAAATTAGTTATGGGTAATCTGTCAAATTAATTAATGCAGGTTTTTATTAGTAAGGCAATATTCACACTGCAAATATTTGCCCTATCTCGTGGTCATTAAATTAGACCGGCCTAGTTGGCTATGGATGAGTTTTGATTAGTGGTTGGAGCTCTTAAAATTAAATTTCTTTTATTTATATCGTGTTTTAATAATTATTTCTTTTTTTTCTAGAATAAATTACAACCATTTCCTCTGAAGTTTTGGTATAAATTACAAATATCATTTCGTTATTTAAAAAATTACAAATACCCCCTGATATTTGTAATTATTAACCAAAATCTGAAATTGATCATTTTGCCCTTGAATTTTTTTTAAAAAATTATAGAGAAATTAGTCAAGGCAAATTACATTATTGTTTATCTGTATAAAAAAAACTTAAGAAATCTCTATTCCTGTGGATTGTAGTCCAAAAAAAATTAAGAATTAAATAAAAAAAATTTAATTTGCATAAGGACATTTTGGTCAGTTCACCCATAAAATTGGATGGAAATTGGTTATTTGTAAGACGGTTACAAACTTCAGGGGGGTATTCGTAATTTTTCAAACAACAATGGAATATTTATAATTATGTCAAACCTCATAGAATGTAGCTGTAATTTACCCTTTTTTATTATTACATTATAAATATGAATTAATTTTGAGTTTTTGTGATTTAAAAAAGGTATTTTCTGACACGTATTATAGTTATTTTTGGATAATTGAGATATTAATATAACCAGACTAATCAGTATTAAATAAATAGTAAAAATTAGAATTTAGTTGATCATAATTTGGTGACATTAATCTTTTGATTTTATTGAAGTTCAATTTTTTAAAATACCGAAAGTACTATACTAATTCATGGAAATCAATATCACAACAATTAGGATCAAGGTCCAATAACTATTTTGGAATTATACCAAAGTTTTTTCTTATGTTATGTGGATGACGGATGCAAAACCCTAAACTAAATTAGTGTAGTAGTTTCTATACAATAAATGTTATTGTCATAAAAGGGGAAAAAATAACGCTAGGCAATGGGTATGTTGGATGAAGAAGATGGCTCCATACGGGAAACCAACAAGGAGCTTCATATCTTCAGAAATCATAATTGATCAAGGCAAAAACTCAAATAAGGAACACAAAGCAAGGATCGTAAGCATTTAGTTAATACTAGCGAGTTATTTCTTGATGGATTCATTTGCCAGGCGCGTAACAGCCTGGCTTTGCTCGGACCACTCTTGCTGCTTAGCTCCCCCGCTCATGCCCTCCGACTAGGTCAGTCGCTCTCTGCGCCGAGCCGAGTCGCTCGCTGACTACCGTTAGCTACGTTTCTGCTTGCCAACTAGGCAATCAGTCACTCCATTGGCTTGCTTTCGGAGTTTCTGCTTAAGCAAACAAGACCACTCAGTTATATGATTTTTGTTGTTATTTGAAGCTCCTTCCCGGAGGTGAATCGAAGTAGATTCTGACCCTCGTCCCATCGCATTGATGGTCGCTGAGGAGCGGTTCTAATGGTGGTCCGGGTTTTGCTTGAGTCCCAGTAGTTTCTTATAACTCTTTAAAATCCAAATCAGACTTGCTCAAATCGAAACAATCATGTTAAAAATGTGACGTATTTATCATATGATTGACTATTCTTTTTAAATTATATACAAATCACACGATAAGTATAGTACTCTATAGTCAGTTTTTCATTTAATCAGATCGGATCCGAGTAAACCAATCCCATAACGTAACTCTTTAGTTGTACATCAATTTAAGTTGGCAAAGAGGAGCAGCCCCGCAAGGATCTGTATTGTTATTCGGCCTAAATTTCAAGAAACGACGTCGACTTCCCCCAAATCTATCTTAAATTGTAGCTAGCTAACATGTTTTCATTAGAAGACGTAAAAGTTATTGTTGCTTTATGCAAACTATGCTTCCTGATTTGTTTTTTTGGTGAAATTAGAAATACCACACTGTACCATCAACATCGATTTATCAGGTCTGTTTGTTTATATTTACATTTTTAGTTTTCGATGGAAGATACGTGTTTTCACTTTCGGTTTACTTTTTTTGTGTGAAAGTGAGAATATATTTGAATTAATTAATAAATTTGTGATTTATATTAGACTGTGACATAAAATCAATATATTTTGACGAGAATATATAAACAAAGGGAAAAATGCAATTTGCTCCCCTGTGTTTTTAGAAATGGTGCAAAAAACCCCCTCACGCGAGCTCGTGTGTTTCACGCGCTTTTTTCAAAAATTTTTATTTTTTTTAATTTCAATTATAAAATTAAATTTATAACTTTATCTTGAACCGTTCGATTTATTGAATCTACGGTTGAAATTTAACTAGTCAATCAACGGTGCAGATCTTATTTACTTTACATCAACGGTTAAAAATTTTAAATATATAAATTAAAATTTTAATGATATATATGTAATATATCTTTATATAATACAATTAAATATATTTATATATATACAGTTAATTAGTATATATATATATATATAAAGATGTGTAGGGCGCGGCGGCTGAGGCGGCGGCAGCGTCGATGCAACCGCTAAGGGGAGCGACGAGGAGAAGGGGGAGGCGATGGGGAGCGACGGGGGGTGGGGGAGGCGGCGAGAGCGAAGGGGAAGGCGATGGGGAGCGACGGGGGAGGGGGGAAGCGGCGAGACCGAGACAGATCTGGCGGAGGCGGGAGACGAGGCGTCGCCGACGTTTGAGGGAGCGGGATACGACAACCGCTGAGGGGGAGGCGCGGTGCAGGGAAGGGGAGACGAGGCGAGGCAGAGCGGTGGGGGGAAGGGGAGGCGCAGTGGAGGCGAGGCGGAGTTGCGGGCACGACGCGGCGGAAGGGGTGCGGGAACGAATTGGCGTGGTAGCAGATGGCCGGCGACGGGGGAAGGCGTATGGCGGGCGGTGGAGCAGAAAGATGAAGAAGAAAGGGGAAAAAATATTTTATTAATATATATATATATATCAATATATATAAATATATAATATATACTATATAAAAAATATATTAATATATATAATTGAATATTTATAGATAAATAATAATATAAAAAATAATATTTTAATAGTGAAAATTAAGTAAAAATCGCGCAGTCAGCGCGTGCATCCCACCACAGCCTTTAGGGGTTTTTTGCACCATTTCTAAAAACACAGGGGGGTAAATTGCTGCTTTTTTTTCACAGGGGTTTTTTTGCACATTTTGGCTAACACAGGGGAGCAAATTACATTTTTCCCTATAAACAAATATATTTTTACTGTAAACACTGTTTCATAAACTAAAAACTGAAAAAAAAAAAAAAAGTAAGTGCAATTTATATTATGCATTATGATTGGTTTTTAAGTAAATATTTTATTTAGGGTTTCTTTTGCTAATTTTTAAGTGGGATAAGAAGATATAAATTTGAGCGTGGTCATATTTTTTTTAGGGAAAAAATGTATAAAAATGGCACTTATTTATTTATTAAATTAATTGTGATGATGAGTTAGGTGGGAGTTTAGGTAAATAATAAATATAGACAAAATCATATGCACTTTCAACAATTTATTACAAAATAATTTTAAAAAGCGCTGCAAAAAATAACTGGTTTGGCTCCTGAGTTGAAAAATTAGTCTTTGGGGTAAAGGAAAAAAATAATTATTGATCTTAGGGGCATAATTTTTCCTGTAGAATTATCGATCCATTTGTCGTGAGTCAGACTATTATAGTTTCTTTTTTTCTTTACTAAATAGTCGCATAAATATTTTGAGTCCAATTTTGATAACTAAAGTTTCAATGCATTTGTTTATTCTATTAAATCAAATTTGCAATGAATAAGTAAAAATACTTATTTTTACTTGAAAAAAAAAATCAGTGATTATAATATTAATTAATTAGGAGTCGGAGTATTACCTTTTGTTCTTTTTCCCCTTGTAAAGTGCATATTGTATGTAGAATTCCGTCAGAAATTAATGGTTTATTTACTTGTCATAATATGAATTTACTCCTTTTACTACCAATAATTTTGAACTGAAAATTTTGATTGTTATTATTATGATTTTTGTTACGAAGAAATAAACGACCAACGTACCCTTTATAATCACAAGAATAACTACATTGTAAATGTTTGATTTTGATTCCTATATACTATTCAAATCAATTACCACAACCCAATCATAGTGGATTATAACCATTACTTGTAATAAAGTTACAAATCTATTATTAAAAATGATTTTGTATGTACGCCAAGTTCAAAATAGTGGTTAGACCTCTCAAAATTATTTTTATCTCAATTTTGATCTCAATGTTTGATAACCTGTATATTAGAAAATTACTATGATCAATTAATCAAGATTCGAGGAGTCCGGAAACATAAAGTATAATCACTTCTCGATTACACTAACAATAATCTATGATTTATAAAAATTAAAAACAAAACTTTTGACCAACCACTATTGTCATAAATAAATGATTTCAATATTAGTGTTTACAAATTAAATTAAAGAAAAATAATTTAATTCATCATTAAATATTCAAAATCACCCCTAAATCAAGGCAATTCTATAACTATTTTATAAGAAAGTATAGAATATTTTAGAGTAAATCAAAACAAGCCAAATTACCCTGTGTTGTTGGAATAATTACAAATATCATATAAAATTTAAACTATACTCGTATTGTTTGTTCAACGATAATTAATTGTAAAAGAATATATATAAATTTTTAAATAATATAAAAATATTTATAATTATGAAAGATTTCAGTGTAGCTAATGATAATTAATCGTGTATTTTTATAGAAACTAGCATTGCCACAATAAAAGTAAAATGATAAATAATAATGGGTAAGTAATAGTAATAGGTAGGCAGGAAAACAGAAAATCCGGGTAGGGGCGGCAAAGCAATAAACGGGCACAAAAAGTGACGAAATAAGCAGATGAGGTGTAAATAAGCGGATGAGGTGTTGGGCGGGCAGAGCGCGTGCGAAACACACACCGCGTGGTGGGGGGGTTCTCGGCTTATCGATACTGGGCCTCCATACAGTCTCGTATTAACTGGCGTCTGTTTTTTGGCTCTTCCTCCTCCTCCTCATAGTCTTTGCGTGTCCACACCCAAAACTCTCTCTCTCTCTCCTTCTTTGCCCTTTATCGAAGCAATTGCGCTTCCACCTCCATTCTTGTAAGCAACGCTCGGAAATTCACATCCAGCGGTCAAAACATTCAATAAACAAATAAGGAAAAATACCAAAAGGAAAAGATCGAAATAGGGAAGTCCGGCTGTGCAAATCTTGGATTTTCTTGACAGGTATGCATGTACTATTGAGAACTGTTCAATCCCACGTCCTGTTTCATCGTATCGTTGTTTGACCATTATGAGAATCTTGATGTGTTTTAGATACATAGTTATGAGTATTCAATTGATTTTTCAGATTGAATTTGTCGATTTCTGTTTGGCGGGGACCGAGGTGCAATCGTTGGAGATTTGTGGAGTATCGGGTTCTGTTTGCATGGATTGTTTTTTTGCTTTGTTTGCATATATCGGTGTGTTTGGATTGAGACGGAGATTGGAATTCTGGATTCTGGGGAGACAACCACTGCGGATTTTAGTGCGATTTGGAAGAATTTCCCCGCGATTTGTGGAAGCGCGGGGGCAAGAAGAAAATGTCCAGTTTTGTTGGAGTTCTAGTTTCCGATCAATGGCTTCAGAGCCAGTTCACGCAAGTGGAGCTCCGGTCCCTCAAGTCTAAAGTAAACTTTCTTTTTGTCCTTGTTCTGCTTTGTATGATTTTCTAATTTTGGTGTTGGTCGATGTGGTTATGTATTGTTAAATCAATGAGGAATGCTATCGGCATTATCTGTGTGTTTCTTGAATCTGAGGATTGAAAGCTAGTGGAAGTGCATTTCTATTGCATTTATTGAATATGTGCTATGTTTAGTTTGTTTACTTCGTTATTTTATTTTATATTATTTTATTTTTTGTAGTTCATATCAATGAAGAATCAGAATGGTAAAGTTACAGTTGGTGATTTACCATCTTTGCTGGCAAAATTAAAGCGTTTCAGTGGCATATTTGATGAGGAGGAGATTAGGCAAGGATTGGGACAATCATACTCTGATATGAATGATGAGATAGATTTTGAAGGCTTCCTCAGGGTAAGATTTTCTGTACCGTATGCATTGTTAGCTTGATTTTTGCTTCTGGGTTGTAAACAGACTAGAAATTGGCAATATGAATTTTGTGGTAGTAATTGTAATCTGACAATATTTAAGAGGAAATGGCCTTTACTGAAGGGGAGCGTGGTGTAAACTCGTTCTGCTTGATGTAAATATTAGATGGTTGGTCGGTAACATTTTTGTTATTGCTTTGGATAAGCAGTCATATTTGGATTTACAAAGTAGAGCCAACACCAAATTGGGAGATCCAAAACACTCTTCGTCCTTCCTGAAGGCGACCACGACAACCCTTCTTCACACTATCAGTGATCCTGAAAAGTCTTCATATGTTGCTCATATTAACAGCTACCTCAGGGACGACCCGTTTCTGAAGCAATTCCTTCCAATTGATCCATCTTCAAATGCTTTATTTGATCTTGCAAAGGATGGAGTCCTACTATGGTATTCTAACTTACAGCTTTGGTATTCCGAACTAATTACTGAGGCTTTGATAATTTCTGGTGGTTTACTTCTCTCTTGAATCATCGCAGTAAGCTGATCAATGTGGCAGTACCTGGCACAATAGATGATCGGGCTATCAACACGAAAAAAGTACTCAATCCATGGGAAAGGAATGAGAATCACACACTGTGTCTCAACTCTGCTAAGGCTATTGGATGCACAGTAGTCAACATTGGTACTCAGGATCTTGTTGAAGGAAGAGTAAGTTGAGCTTATGCGCTGATAAGTTTGCTGGATAAGGATTTTTATCTAAATCATTTGCTTGAGATATTTATGTTTTTTTGTTCATTCCTTGCAGCCACATCTGGTGCTTGGATTAATTTCTCAGATCATAAAGGTTAGCACCTTTGGGCTTCATAAAATCTCTTCGGTTTTCAGTTCGCTTTAGTACAAAAGAAGGAAGGAAGAGATACTGCAAGGATTCTTGACTATAATCAGTAGAATATAGCAAGGATAGTTGTACTCTTTGATCTTTACTGATGTGAACTCTTTCCACTGCATTGGTGTGGCATCTTCAGATCCAACTATTGGCAGATCTCAACCTCAGAAAGACACCCCAGCTTGTGGAACTTGTTGAGGACAACAATGTAATTGGTTATGTTTCCTTTTAATTATATTAATCTGTAGTTTTTTCTTTTCCCAATATGTGGAGCTTCAAACTCAGCCTAATGGTACATTTTGATAAGTGTCATTAATATATGTAGGACGTTGAGGAGCTTATGGGACTTGCCCCCGAAAAAGTTCTACTGAAGTGGATGAATTTCCATCTCAAGAAAGCAGGCTACAAAAAAACTGTCACAAATTTTTCTTCCGACGTGAAGGTATGTCCATGTTTTGAGTTGATTTTGAGTTGTAAGGATGTTGGTTAATTTCTTTTGGAGATTGGGTTGATGGCGACACGATTTCCTTATGTTTCTTAAGGCCACCAGGGAGGTGTTCTGGAAGTTTTTTTAGAGATTATGTTTTTAGTGCAATGTGGTTCCCAAGTGTAAAAATTGCCTTGGGGCGGGGAGAGTGGGGCTTCATTATTGGACTTAAGTTTTTGGCTTATTTCTAAGTTTGAGATTAGCTTTGGCCTCTTTTCCTATTCATTGATGTGCTCTAGGATTGTGGTTGTCCATTTAACTGTCATTCGGATAGCAGTGAGCTTTTTTCTCCTCTTATAGTTCACAAACATTTTCAGCTGTTACAGTTTTATCATAGTCGTGTTCTGTAGGATGGAGAAGCGTATGCTTACCTGCTTAATGTACTTGCCCCGGAGCACTGCAGTCCTGCCACCTTAGATACAAAGGATCCCACTGAAAGGGCTAATTTGGTTCTCGAACATGCTGAGAAAATGGATTGCAAAAGATATATAAGTCCCAAGGATATTGTGGAAGGCTCAGCCAATTTGAATCTTGCTTTTGTTGCACAGATATTCCACCAGAGGTGAGAAAATTTTCTTCTTATACATTTTGTCTTTTTGGAAATGGATAAAGAATTAAATGTTACAGCTGTATTACACGTTTACAAAATGGTATGAATTCTTTTAAGGAACTAATGTTGTTTTGACTGCAAAAAGACAAAAACAATTGTTAATTGGTATTCTCTCCTATTTGCTTCAAACAAATACCTTACAGATGTTCAGTTATTCCACTGAAACATTGCTGGTTTTTACTGAACTTAGTTGCTGTATTGTGATTTACTGTTGATACTCTTGATAAAAATGCTGTAGTCCAGCAGTGCAGTACTTTTCTTCTGTTAGGAGGTAAATCTCCAAATATTATGCAATTATGTGCGATATGGGACTCTCGAGCAGTTCTCTCGTCTCTGAAAGAATTTCTCATGTGTTAAGATTATTTGTCTCATGCGTCTCTTTAAGTTGTAAGCATTTATTGCTTATCTGTTTCTTGTATCTTTGTGACTCAAGTCTGTGGACTTTCTTAAGATACTGATTTCTTTTACCCAGGAATGGTTTGTCCACAGACAGCAAAAAGATCTCCTTTGCAGAGATGATGACAGATGATGAGCTAATGTCTAGAGAAGAGAGGTGTTTTCGCCTGTGGATAAACAGCCTAGGAAGCGTCTCTTATGTCAACAACTTGTTTGAGGATGTCAGAAATGGGTTAGTGTTCCAGCTTTATGAAAGTCACTTATATCAACAATAGACACATGACAATACAAAGGAACCCATTTGTTTAAGAGTTCTCCTTTTCGTACTTTACAGAGGACAACAGCTCTTTTGATGATTTAGAAACTAGCTTTGCTTTGGTTTCACTTTCTGATTTCTGTCATCATGGTTTTCATCAACATACATCCATTAAACATATCATGTGCGCAGGTGGGTTCTCCTGGAAGTGCTGGATAAAGTTTCTCCAGGATCTGTCAACTGGAAGCAGGCGACAAAACCTCCCATAAAAATGCCATTCAGAAAAGTAGAGAACTGTAACCAAGTTGTTAGGATAGGAAAGCAGTTGAAACTCTCCCTGGTAAATGTAGCTGGGAATGATTTTGTGCAAGGGAATAAGAAGCTCATACTTGGTAACTACTTGCCTTCTTTTCTAGGTTCTTTTTGGTTTTGAATTTTACGAATCCATTGCAGCAGTGTAAGTCTTGGGCCAAGTAGATGAATTAGCACAGCATTAAGTACTTTCGACCACGGCCCATGTGGTTCTTTTAACCTAAACCATATGTAAAATCTTAACTAAGGAAGTTGTGTTAACTGTGATTACGTATTGGGTCCTCCTTTCCTCAACAATCTAGTAGATAGCAGTCATAAGTTTTTCATTTCAATTTCTGTTTCTTTTTTGGTCCATTTGAGTAAGGCCCTTTTGGAAAATGAATGGCTTTGGCTGATGCATTTGGCTTTTCCATTGCATCAGTGACCAGAAAACACATTGCCATGTACTTTCACCTCTGGAAAAGGTACTATCAACTTAAAATCAGCATAAATAAGAAAATAGAAGTTACACAGTTCTCAATGCTACGAGTGTTGCCTTCAGATCCCATTTATTTGCACTTGTCCACTGATATTTTACTGGGTATTGGTGTTGCTTCTGAGTCCATGACTGATTTTATTTTTCGAAAATAAAAGTCAAAAGATATGTTGACATATGAAGAATGAACTTCAATTTAGAGTTAGGGTCAAAATGCTTTAGGCTATTATTTCCTTTCTACATTATTGTACTATTATGATTATCGTTATTATTTTTTGAGTTCACGACATTACTTCCAATTGGCCCATGTACATGTGTGAATCTATTAGGACTAGTTTAGTGTTTGTATGTGTTTATAATCTATTGTTACCCTGTTCAGAAGGGTTGTAGATGGCCGAACTTCCTTTTTTTGCTGAAAGAAAATGAGTTTAAAAGTAAAGGCTAGTTCTGGTATTTTTTGTTAGAGTCCTTGCATTTATTTATTTAATCTCTTTTGAGCCATAAAAGGCAGGATTGCAGTATCCAGATGAGGCAGTTTGGTCCAGTATATCAAGTACTTGTCTGAACTACTGATGATATTTTGGCATGAAGTGTCCCAGCGTAGCTTTTGCTGTCTGATTTCTGGCGACTTTCAAGGCCTGCTTTTCCTTTCTTGACTTGTTTCCTACTTTGGTGGTCGATGATGTTTACACACCTCTTTGTGCTTTCTGAAATGTCTTCTGTTTTTAATATGCTTAAGTTCCACAGAAAGTTTTCCAAGTTTTCACATTTTCTTAACTCATAATTTACCTGATGAGGTGGTAACTTTGTCCTCATTTCTTATAAATCTTTTGAGCACTTGCATGAGCTGAAACTAAATTACACAATGGATGATAGTGCTCAATTCTCAAGTATGTTTGCCACTGGTTTCCTTGCAGCTTTCCTTTGGCAGTTGATGAGATTTAATATGCTTCAACTTCTGAAAAAACTAAGATCGCGTTTCCAAGGAAAGGAGGTTACTGATGCTGATATACTGAACTGGGCTAATAGAAAAGTAAAGAGTTCAGGCAGAAAATCTCACATGGAGAGTTTCAAGGTTGAGAATAAGCTGCTATTCTTCACCAAGCACATAATTCTGTATATGCATACATGGTTTATAGGGATCATATTCTTTGCTGGTTGGTAATGATGGATATTTTGAATGCTTATGTAGGATAAGAGCCTCTCAAATGGACTGTTCTTTCTTGAGCTTCTTAGTGCAGTTGAGCCACGTGTTGTTAATTGGAACCTTGTAACCAAAGGTGAAAGTGGTAAGTCGCCAATTTAACTTTTGAACTTAATAAATTTTGCTTAATTGACTAGATGATTTTCGTTTAGTTATAATTGACAGACATCCTAAGCAATCAAAAGTCCAAAGTGAGTGAGATTTCATTAGATGTCTGGCAGCAGAAATTTAAGATGCCTGAGAATATTTTGCATTTATCACTAAGATATCAATAAGTATTTTTAGTTTTAAATGGTATCAGTAAGTATGATTGCCGTATGGTCACAAGCCTATGAGTTTTGGGGCAATGGATTTTCTGCAATTTTTTAATACGTGTGCTAGGAAAGAAATGTCATTTTTAGGGTGTATGTACTGGAAAAGGTGGGCGTTATATTTGGAGCAGTACTTTTGAACACACTTTTCCTGCATTCTCGTAGCTACATATATTTGATGTTTTGCTTTTCTTATCGCAGTGTGACTTGTCGTATGAGGTGGTCAATGCTACATTTTATTTTTGAAAAGCATAAACGGGAACTTGACTTTTGTTGTCTTCTGAACAGATGAGGAGAAGAAGCTGAATGCTACCTATATAATCAGTGTTGCAAGAAAGCTCGGCTGTTCCATTTTCTTGTTGCCTGAGGATATCATTGAGGTAAGGATCCAAGATCTGCTGTGTGCCTCGAGATACTTCTAATTGCAGGGGTTTGCAACCTTTTTCACTTGGTTTCAAAAGCATCAAACTACTGGTAAAAGAGTAATGACGATATCCCTCCCTTCTGCCATTGAATATACAAAAAGATGGAAACACTGGTTTTGGGGAGGTGGGACCTTAAACTTGGTCCTACACTTTTGTTCAAAATTCGTTTCCATACGTTGTGTCCTACATTACAAGGCGGTCCCAGAGTGTGATTCCTTAAAATTTCTGGGAAACAAGAAACTGTGACGACATTATTTTGATATCATTCCTGCCTATGTTCTTGACAGGTGAACCAAAAAATGATCCTTACTCTTACGGCAAGTGTTATGTACTGGAGCCTTCAGCAGCCTGTGGAAGACTCGGAGTCTTCTGCTGCTCCCTCCCCTGCTACCATTAGTCGTGGGGCATCACCAGAGCCTTCTGTCGACGAGGCTCAATCCCCTGCCTCTATTGGTATTTCAGATGCAGCTGCTTCACCTATTACGAATGGCTCTGCATCCCCAGCTCTTGCCACAACTCCTGGCCTGACCCATGTGCTTCCTGTTGATGGCACTTTATTCCCTGCTACAGAAGCTTCTTGTGAAGCATCACCAGAGCCGTCAATCAGCGGGGATGATGATGGCTCGATTGTTTCTGAGATATCACACATGACTATCGATGATACAGTCTCTGATACGGCGATCTCTGCCCAAGCAGATGATCCACCATCTGATACTGCAACATCTGCTCCACCACCGGTGAAGGAGGAGACACAACCACAAAATGAATAGTGGTTGCAGAATTTTGTTAGAACAACACATAAATAAAAGTGTAGGAATACTTGTGTAGGTCAGTTTGCTGGAATGGGTAAGTTCTTTGTTGCAACGTGGTATATACACACAGATACATGCTCTCAGTTTATAAAGAAAGAGAATATGTCATCTTGGTTTCCAATAATGATAAATTTTTTTGGGGGGAAGTTTGAAATTTGTTGTTTTCAATTCTGCTGAAAGCTGTTTCATTCTTCAGTTAGGGTGCAAATGTTGCTAATTTATAGCATAAAAGTTTCTCTTTTCTTTTTTCTTTCTTGTACACCGTCCGTCCTCTGTTTTCTTTATGGCTAATACAGTTTGAGTGTGAGCTGAATTTTGGAAAATTTTTGGAATTAAGATTCTGAGCTTAAGCAAATGGAGTTGGTACATTATTATTATTATTATTATTATTATTATTATTGTATTATTACTTTTGCAATATTGATACTTTAATATAATTGGAACATAAAACGTTAAATCCTTTGGTGTATTATTACTTTTGCATTATTGATACTTCAATATAATTGGAACATAAAACGTTAAATCCATAGCCAAAGGGCGAGAATGACAGATTTAATCCTATTTGTGGGTTTTTTTCTTCTTTCACATCTTTATTTGTAGTTTTTTTTCCTCCTTTTCCTCTCCAATTTTCCACTTTAATCTCTCACCTCTCAAATGCATTGTAATAGTACATTATTTTTCAAATAGATTTCACTATGATCCCTATTCATTAAATTGAACTAGATCTAATTAAAATGAATGGAATACTCCACTAATAATGAGTAAAATTGAAAGAACTCATATATTTTAATAAATTGTTAATTATTAAAATATTATGTGTTTTAATAATATTATTTTATAACCAAACAACAATACAAATATTAATAAAATAACGACCAATTATTCTAAAAAGAAAAAATCAAACGTAATAAATATGTTTAAAGCCTTGGAATGCAAAATATATGCCAAAAATAATTTGTATGAATTTCAACATATTTATTTGTTTTAAATTGCCAGCTGATTTTTCCTTTAACATTCATTCTCAGAGTTCACAATAATGTGTATTATTTTGTTATTTTCTACCATATTTATTTCTTCACGTTTATCAGAAATTCATTATTCAATAATTTATATTAAAAGACAAACTCAAAATGCATTGCAAATTTTAAAAATTATATTCAACTTCCATACATCAATTTTTTTTTCTGAATAAATAGTTGTTACTTTATTAATATTTAAAACTTTTATTAGTTATAAAAATTATATTACCGGATTGCATAATTCTTTTTGTATTGACAAATTACTACATGAATTGTATTCTATTTTAGGTTTAAAATGTGAGGGACTAACGTGGTACATTTGAAAGATAAGTGACTTGAATGGGATAAAAAGCAAAAACGAGGGACTAACAACGGGATTGGCCAATAAGTCATTTTACTTGTATTTCATACGTGATTATTTATTTATTTATTTAATTTTTTTTTTGTTTATGTATTTCATACGTGGGTTAGTAGAGTTTGATATGATTCCATCTTTTCCAAACAAGGAACGGTAACGGACTACAACCCGTACCCGTACCCGTACCCGTTCCCTTCTAATATAGAAGTACACCAAATGGGATTCCTAGTTTTATTTAGTCTCGGGCTCAAACGAATCACGCGCGCTTATCTTCCCACCGGGAACAGAGGCAGATTGTGGGCGCTGACGGCTATCCCGAGAAACTAGGGTTTCGCTTATCATTCGATTTCATTTGAGTTTCATGGTAAATCCTTCGGTGACTGTTTAATGGTAGAAGGTAATTAATGGCTGTTTAATGGTATATTATCAACAACTTACTGCTGAATTGTCAATGTTTTTGTTTAAACCCTAATTTTTATATATCAAGATGAATTGATGAAGTTGGTGTTACCGGTGTTTGTATGTGTCGTCGTCCATAACTAGTACCGTTGTCTTGGAGTGGCGAATGTTGTTGGAATTTGTTTTTGTGGATTACCATGTATAGTTGCGTTTGGTTTTCTGGAGAATTATGGTTCTGTGATCTGAATGGGTGAAAGGATAAATTTTGAATGTTTTGTCTTGTTTATTCTTATCCAGAACCGTCTTTATTGCGCTCCTAGACGAATGCAATTTAGGGGTATCGATTCTTGCTAGTAATTACTTTTTCTTTTCTTTCATTTTTTGTTCTTGGTGAGAAAGTAAAATTATTGTAGGAGTTTGCTTAAAGAGTTTGTATACCATAATGAATTTGCTAACACTGTAAATGGGAAAGTAGTACAGTAGGTAATAAGTGAGATTACCAGGTTGTACTGAATTTTCATGCTATTTTGATTATGTATCCATTTGCTTGCTACAGTGCTGAGATTTTGTTATTCGTTTTAACTTGTAAATATGCTAGGGTTGTGAAACAGTGATACTGAACGAGGGAACTAAAGAAAGAGATGGCATCATCAGATGATGAAGTTGAAACGGTTGCAAAGAATGTATCAGATTACGAATTTATATCTGGTGATGACGAGTCAGTTCCCTTCACCAAGTTGCCTTTGGAGTGGAAAAAAGGCGAGACTGATGATGCAAAGCCAGAACAGATTTTCTTATGTGGAAAAACTGATAATGGACTTAGGAAAATCTATAAGCAGGTTATCTCTTGGAAGTTTGTTCTTTTGCGTGAGAAGCCTGAGATATCAGTGTTATCAGTTGAGGGTGGCTGGATCAAGCTTCTGAAGCCAAGGAAAGCTTATCTCGACATAATTAGAACAATATCGATCACAGTGCATTTCTTACACTTTGTTAAGTGGAATCCTCAGCGGCCGCAGAAAGCTTTGTGGGACCATCTTAATAAAACTTTCAGGTTAATGTTGAATTTTGGAATCTTAGATATCTCTGTGTATTCATTTTTCTCAAACTTCTGTGCAATATTTTAGCATGTTCGAGAGAAGGCCTTCGGAGGATGATCTAGTAAATCACAAGCGTTTAATTAATGAAGCTGTTAAGAGGGATGAAGCGTTAGCAAACTCCAAGGTTTGTAGTCTTTCCTTGTTGGATTATGTCAGTAAAATCAGAACTTTTGCAATGATGTTAAGTTTTTGTGACATCATTTGCCATCCATTCAATCTTAAATATGTGAATTATGATGAGGAGTTGATACGGTACAGATAACTTATGGGTATTCAGGCAAAGGTCATTCATTCTCCCAAAATTCTTTTTTGGTTGTACCATCTCAATCTTTGTCTGTGTCAATGTACATGCTAATATTTTAGGCTGGAATTCATTAAATAAGATGATACAATTTATTTGTCCATTTTCTGAGCTGAGTGCTTTGAAGCATGAGGTTCACGAGATTCCTGATTAACTTCCACGTATTGGATAAGTTTATCTACTCTAACAATTCCATGTCCCCCCTCCTTTAAACAGATTTTGAATACATTTCTCGAGGAAAAGCTTAGGAAGAGGAAACCTCCCAACGAGGTTGCTCTCTCTCCCTCACTCTCTCTCTCTCTCTCTCCCTCTCTCATGTGCAGATGCACTAAAACTTAAAACATAAGTTTGACACCATGATTCTTAAAATACTATTAATTATGTAAAAGTGCTGTTGACAGGATGTAAAGCCTCCTTTTATAGTTGATGATGTCAGTGGAAATGAAGATCACGAGGAGTCTGACCAGACTGATGAGAATGGAGAGGATGAGGACGGAGATGATGAGTCTGAAGAGGATGATTGTTTCGACTCTGTTTGTGCAATTTGTGATAATGGTGGTCATATATATATGTATGTTTATCTTGACTTTAATTTTGTCTAAGCATTCCCGTTTCTAATACTTATCTTGGTTTTTTGTGTAATAGTATCATGCTTCACTAGCTATATAACAAATCTCATGCCTATCCATGCTTGACCTGTTCTTATTTGTATTTGTTATTTTTATTGCCAGATCAGTGTTCTGCATTATTTCTATTGCTGAAGAAAGGGAATATGTATAGTTTTCATTAAGGAGATTGAGAATGAAAAACACCAGCAAACTTCAAAATGGATCTGCAAGTGACAGAACTTGATTAAATGATCCGGGGTGGAATGAAGAATTATAAATATAGAATACGAGTATATGTTAGTGAGTTGCCTTTTATTTTTAAGAGCATGGTTTGAGGAAGAGACACGCCATGAGCGACAAGTCCAGGTCTCTAGTAGGACTGTGATACGTAAAATTGGAGAAAAATGGCATGACGAAAATTTTGTCATTTATGAAAATTAAATGGGTAGGTGACGATATGTTCTAAACAATCAGTATAAAAACAAGAATGTGCACTTCTAATGTCTGACCAAATCGTATAAACATGAAATTGGTCTTTCTTTCTATGTTTGGATTAAAATTCGGAAGTGTACAAAGTCGTCACTAGGTTGGGGCCCAATGGTCATTTCAACTGTAGCTTTTTTATGTCTGGAAAATTTTAGGTGTTAAGTTTTTATGCAGATTGCTCATGTTGTCTGCTCTACGAAATCACTGAACGGGTTCAAGTTCAGTACCAGTAGTGTGGTTTCTGTTGTATGCCTTTCTTTCCATGGACGTATGCATCTTTCCTTAATGGTGTTTTGTGTTTTATTTCATGTTTTCTTCTTTTGTACAATTATCCTTCACCAAATTACGCAGTGTTGTGTTTGGGGCCTCATCTGTGGTTAGTGGTTAAGGATTAGAATGGTTAATATATTGGCCTTCAGTTGTTTAATAGAATTGCCAATTGTATTGCAGAAGGGAAATCAAGGAAACTTGACTACTGCAATAGTTCTATGGCATGGGACTTTAAGAGTCTTTTAGGCATTTATGCATTCTTCAGGACAGTGTTATGTTCAGTAGCTCTTAAGTGCATGATTGATTGTGTCGTTGTTTTTATCAATTTTGACATTGTGGTATAATTTCATGCATGAACCCTTGTTGCATATCATAACATCTTAATTCTGCGTGTAGATGCCCCTTATTTATCTTCATCCGAATGTTACGACCTTTTGCATATTTGCCATATATATTTGCATATATCTATGTGTGTGTGTGTGTATTTGTAGATATGTTATCAACATTAAGGCACTTTTTCTTATTAATTAATGCAACTCTTTCTTTTCTATCCAAAATGTGTCTCATGATCGAATTAGATGCGAAGGCAAGTGCATGAGGTCATTCCATGCAACTGTTGAAGATGGTGAGGAATCTAACTGTGAATCTCTGGGCTTCACTGATGCAGAATTAGAAGTACGCTTTCTTGCTATGTTGTCTCTTTCCTTCCTCAAAACTTTTATAAGAATTATTTCCATTCTGGTTTGTGCTTCCTTGTGGCGAACTCTAATGGCGTTTATGATTGTAAATGCAGGCCATTAAAAATGTTCCTTTTTATTGTAAGAATTGCGAGTATAAGAAGCACCAGTGCTTTGCTTGTGGGGAATTAGGATCTTCTGATGAATCATCTAGTGCTGAGGTATGTGATCCATCAAAGTTCACTATCATCTTTTCACGAGGAGCTGCACAATCTAAGGAGTTCAGTCATTCTTGTGAAAAAGGCTTTTTCCTTGTCAGATGCACTAAAGAGCAAATTCTCTTTCCTGACTAGTAGTATAATATTTGAACTATGATGAAGCCAGAGGTGAAGCACCTGTTGGTTGGTTTTATTTTCATTTTCTTTTTTTGGGATTTATTAGCTCATTTTTTCCACTAAGGCAGATTTTAAGTGTGCGACTTGTTGTATTCCATCTGTCATAACCATAAAATCATCTGATTTTGCCGATATACTATTTCTACTTATGCCATTTAGATTCTTATGTTCAAGAACTACATGGTGTTTTCTTTGATCTGTTTTGGCTATCATGAAGGTGCAATTCCAATAACAGGGGCATGTTAGTGAAAAGAGTCGTGCATGTTTGACTTGATCTTTGCCCCTTTGTCTTTAGATGTTTATCCATCAGGATTTTTTGTATCAATTAGTATGTTTGAAGTCCAATTATGAGTCCACTTTTCTCTTCAATCTGCTGGTGGGTTCACTTGCAAAACAATCTTTCTTCTCTTATTCTTGATCCTGTTTACCATGTCTCTTTGACATGTTATCGGATTTGGCCTGTTATCTGCAGGTCTTTTGTTGTGTTAATGGAGCCTGTGGGCACTTCTATCATCCTCGTTGTGTGGCGAAACTTCTCCATCCTGGCAAGAGAGCTGCAGCAGAAGACCACGAGAGAAAGATTGCTGCTGGGGAACAGTTTGCCTGCCCCGCTCACAAATGTTATGTCTGTAACGAATTGGAAGTGAGGTCAAATCCAGCGTTGCAATTTGCTGTTTGTCGTCGTTGTCCACGGGCATACCATAGAAAATGTTTGCCAAGGTGCTCTGAGTTCTTTTTGCCAGTTTATCTGGGTTTAGCTTCAAAGTTGTTTCCTTAGCTCAGACTTCCGAATATATTGGCAGCGATATTCCAGGTGAAAAGGATTTGGACGAGGCAGGAGAAATCATACAAAGAGCTTGGGATGGACTGATTCCCAACCGTCTTTTGATCTACTGTTTGTGGGTCCTCGATTTTAGTTTGGTTTTATTTGATTTAGCATGGTATTCGTTTTACCTAATTTTATCTTTCTTGTCAGAGAACATGCGATCGACCCAGATTTTGCCACACCTGTCAGGGACCATATAAAATTTCCAGGTCCTCAGCACAAGAAACTGAAAAAGCTACCATTAGAATCTAGCATAAAGAAGGATCTCTTGAAGGAAAGACCTTCAGCTTTGGAAGGTAATGTGGAGAAAAGAGTTTCTGTAAAACCAGCAAAAGGGTTTGAGAAGGTGTCGTCAAGTGCAAAGCAAGGTGATCTCTCAAGAAAAAGAGTGGAGAAACTGCCTGCTCAGCAGTCTTCCAAAAAGCAGAAAGTGGCTACAAACAGAAATGATCTTGAGAAGTTGAAAGAATCTACAACTGATGAAGGGGACATATCTTTAGGCGATAGGTTACATGCCACCTTTTGTGGCATGGATTCTGAACCAGAGAAATCTAGCAGGGGGGGAAATGTTCTTAGCACATTTGAGAGAACGCAGAAGGCCAAGCCTGTACCAAAGACAGTAAATGATTCTTTGACTCTTGATGCTGATACCAAAAAAAGGTGTGCTCTCGTAATCTGTTTTATCCTCTATTCTCCCCAATCCCTAGATTGCACCTCTATTCTACAAGGACGTAAAATTTATTAGACTCCGCTCTTTACCAGATTTAGACATGTGAATGCTTGAAGAAGTTTTATTACTGTAACCTCACTATTTTGTTTTTCCTTGTATTTCAGAATATTGACTTTGATGAAAGATGCTTCATCCTCAATAACACTCGACCAAGTTAAACGAAGGCATAAACCACCATCTACACATTGTCAATATTCAAAATTTTCTGCAGACAATATTACAATGGGGAAGGTGGAGGGTACTGTTCGGGTATGTGCTCAACGTTTTCTGCAGATTATCGATCATTTAATCTTAATGGAAGTTAATTATCCTGTAACTGCAGGCTGTTCGTGCGGCTCTGAAAAAATTGGATGCAGGTTGCGGTGTTCAGGATGCCAAAGCAGTATGTGGCAATGATCTTCTTGTCCAGTTATTGAGATGGAAGGTAAGTGTCTGAGATAGAAAGCTAACTGAATTGTCTATTTTCTTTTATGTCTGTGCCCCTTCCCTATATTTAAGGCTTTGCATGTTCATTACTTATATAGCTTGGGCAGTTTTCTGTGAGATGTCTGCAAAATTAAACATCTCCAGTGAAACATTGAGTTATTTGTTTTGTTCTTGACACTTTCGAAGTTCTGTTCTATTATTCTATGCACCGCATATCACCATGTGAACAAATAAAAAGGCAGGATACACGCTTGCTGCAAGAATGGCTTGTTAGCAAGAAAATGCCTTCTTAGGAAGTGGTTCAGAAAATGTTACCTCTTGTTCTCAAAAGATGGAGAGTGCCTGATTTCACCAAGGAAAGCAACTGATGTAAATATGGACAAATTTCAATGTTCAAGCATACTTTAGAGGCTCCGGAAACTGCTGAGGGAAGTGATAGTAGAAAGGATAACTAAGTGAAAGGCCTTCTTAGACAGGTGGAGTGATTGTATCTGCAGTTCTTATTGGAGATGCTTACCTGTTATACAGTCAACATCATCAGGCACATTCCCATGCAAAAGCTCACACAGGAACAAACTGGTGGCATTAAACTAGCTGCTCTAAGTTGCCTTCATATGATGCAGAATGCCGTGTAAGCTTGTTTCCCTATAAAAGACTACTGGGGAGGGTACTGGTGAAGGACTTAGCTTATGTAAGCTTACTGAAAACTTGAAGGAAGCACCTATTCATATGAAAAAGTTCCATTATCTTGTTTGATAGGATGAATTTGTGTGTTGTAAGTGTAAATGGAAGTGTGCTTTTCCTGTTCCATCTTATTCATCACATTTCTTGTCCTCCTCCCCTATTGGGTGGAGGAGGATGTAAGACTTCAAATGACTAAACTAAAACATAAATGTAGAACAAAGAGATTCTCAGACGAGTGCTTTCTTGAAGTAAATTTCCTAGATTACCTGAATGGTTCTACTGGCTACACATGGAGAACAAACACGTTGAATTTGGTTAGTGCTGGAGCTCTAAGAAGCATCATGTTCTAGAAGATCCCTGTGATTCTAGGTTTTATATGGGCCTTTAGAATCTCTATGATTTTCAGCAGTCTGAGAATGGATGTCTATCTGCAACTTGAGCCACTTACTGCAACCTTGTAGATGCATAAGACTTCTCCCAGGAAAAAGTTGGGTAATGTGCCTGGGCCAGTGAATCAGATATTTGAGTGTCGATGCAGAATGGTATTCCTTGTATGCAAGTAGAAATTGAGGAATATAGGGTAGACAGAAGCTCTCTGTTAAATATGTTTAACGGTTTGTACACTAGTATTATTAGATGCTTTGTTGAGCATATGTCATTACTTGAACTTTTTATAAGTTGTCACTAGTATTATTAGATGCTTTGTTGAGCATATGTCCTCACTTGAACTTTTATAAGTTGTCACGCCTTGAATTGAAGCAGAGAGTTTTACGAACCGATCTTATTTTAGAGACCAAGACTAACAGAAGGTATTGCTGATCCTTCTATCAGAAGATGTTGTGGTTTGAGGAAATTTAATCTGTTTGGTATTGGTATTTGTAAATGCAAGATCCTAAATAAACCACCTTACTTTTATTTATCCCTTTAAAAAAAGGGCAGTACAAGGCAACTTTATTTGAGAGAGACGGGATTAAACAGCTAGTACAGCTCTATCGATGAACCATTGGCCTATCTTGATGAAAGCTTGTCGAATTGTTTAGGCTGACAAACAGATGATAAGAATGAATAACAAAAACTAACCTCCAGTAAGGAAATGGGTGGAATGTCGCTCTAGTGAGAGAGCTGCTGTATTTAAAAAGGAAAGGAGCCTTTACTTTCTATTAGATTGGTGAAGTGCGGCATTGGTAATTCAAACTTAACTGAAGCAAGAAATGAGAAAGTTGACTTCAATTTTCCTTCCGCACCATATTCATCCAAGCACGTGAGCTTGCTTTACCTAAAAATCAATTTTAGAATAATGGTATGCTGTGAACTGAAGTTCCATTGTGGAAGCAGTACTGAATAAGAATATGTTTTCTAAATTTTCTGGGTGTTCCATGTGCCTTCTGGAGACAGTGAATTTTCTTAGTCTTGAGGCCTGTGTTCTATTGCTGAGCTATTCTGTTTCTGCAGGACAAGCTGAAAGTATATCTTGCTCCTTTTCTGTATGGGATGCGCTACACATCCTTTGGTCGCCATTTCACGAAAATGGATAAACTGAAAGAGGTTGGTTAATGTTTTCTGGCCATTCTTGATTAGGAGATAGGTTTAAGGAATTATTGCTTATTGATTTGAATTTTGAAGATAATTTGTTTTCTAAAATTTGGGACACACAAAGATATATGCTTATTTCTGTTGTATTTAGTTTAAGTTAGTCACTTTCTGTTTCCCTTGTGTGCACATATAATATATATATATATATATATATATTCATATATATTCAAGTGGTGATGTAATTCAGTATGCAAAATTACTTTCTCCGTGCCACAGAAGATATCCCATTTCATTTCTGTTAGGAATACATAGTTCATACCACTGTCTTCCGGAATTTCCCTTTCTGCAAAATGGCTTACGATGGAAAATGTTGTTGGAAAAAGAACAAATAAATCTACCTTCCAAAATATATAGCAGGATTTAGTTTGATTTGTCTTTGTTGTCTATTGTCCGTGTATGAAATTTCTTTTCTTACGTATGGCTATTGTGTTAAGCTAAGAATAATTTGTTTGATCTTTCTATAACTGTCAAATAGTACAATAGGATGCCTACTCTTATGTTAAAAGTCAAACATATTGGGACAAATGAAATTAAAAGACTAGACATCTTTTGTTGGATAGGTGAGATATTTGACCCACTATACCAAAACAGAGCCTGGTGGCAATTGTTATATTTATTAGCCTGTCATGTTGGAAATTGACCTGTTTTACTTCTTTCTGTCATGATGGTGTGATTCCCCATGCAGGTAGTTGATGTGCTCCATTGGTACGTTCAAGATGGTGACATGGTAATACACTTTCTTTTGGTTTATCGTTAGAAGGACTGTATTCTATGCTTCATTGCCCCCCCCCACCCCCCACCCAACACACACACAAAAGAAAAAAAAAATGTTAGAAACAAATCCTCCATTACGTGACCATTAAGTTATTAACATGGCCTGAACTTCTAACTACCTTAGTCTGATTGAAGAGCAACACATCCTCTTCGTCACCGACCACATCTCATATATTTCATTCTTATGGCATAGCAACTTCTACCATTTCTGGTTGTTGATTTTTATTTATCTTTTTAGCTTCTTGATATTTGTTGTTTCTTTGAACAGCTAGTTGATTTTGCTTGCGGTTCGAATGATTTTAGCTGCCTCATGAAAGAAAAGCTTGATGAGATGGGAAAGAGATGCTCATTCAAAAACTTTGACACCTTTCGGCCAAAGGTGAAACTATTGTGACCAAATTATAAGTCAGGGACATCCTCCTGGATGATCTTTTATATGCGAGGCATGGTGCACAATATGATCTTTTCCTGCCATCTTTTGCTGTGGCTTTAACTTATCACCCCTGTTGCCATGGCTGGGGCCCTGGGGGCAATTCTCTAGGAGGCAAAAACATTTCTTGGATTCAGTTCTCTGAATGTAAACCTGTGGTTCTGTTAGTTGTTTTCCCCTTTTCTCGCACTCCGAATATCTTTTACCCCTGAAAGCAACAATTTACAGTGGCTACTGGTCCACCATCTGTTCCCCAGAGTACTACACTGACAAATAGATTTGCCAGAATGGATAAAAGGTTTCTGAGTGCCAGTGGAGAACATATCTTGTTCATGTTTCCACTGCTATTCCTCCCTCTTTTCTGGATAGTGGCAACTTTGGATGGATATTGGTGGTGATGGTCTTGAAAAGTGATTCTATCTCATAGCACAGATGGTGGTTTTGGACTAATGTTGCTTGTCCTTGTTTAGCTCTTGAACAATCATCTCTGTCTATGATTAAACATTCCTTTACTTATACTCTGTTTCTTTGACGTTTAAAGGGCTCCATTTTCCTTATGAAGCTGAGAACTTCTTTTGACTTATATATCTTATAAATCAAATGAGTTATCTTGTTTCTGTAAGGGAACACTCCATATTGTGTGTTTTATTCAGTTATTCATGACATGCATGTTCATGTAGGCGCCATGATATGGTGTACATTGTAGATTAATATCATAATGCCCTGCATGGTAAGTCATAACTTGGTCTTGAAAATCTTTTTGTTCTGGGAAATGTGAGATCTTTGTAGGATTCCTACTGGAATTGCTTGCATTATTTACAGTTGCATCCAGGTTTAAATTGTCTCATGGTGCAAGTGTGCAGAAGCATTTTTTTTCCACAACTGAAAATTTAAAGTTTGATGGTTCTAGATTATTTGCTAGCCTTTATTACATCTGTATCTTTGGATTTACTTTCATGTTTCTCTGTTTTACAGAATGATTTTAGTTTTGAACGAAGAGACTGGATGGGAGTAAGACGAGATGAGTTGCCAGATGGGTCGCAATTGGTGAGAGTAATCCTTCTTTCTATGCTCACGAATTCATGTCCATCAGGTTTTACAACTGATTGCTTTCTTTGGGTTAGATTATCGGGCTGAACCCACCTTTTGGTGTTAATGCTGCCCTTGCCAACAAATTCATCAATAAAGCTCTTGAATTCAGACCCAAACTTCTAATCCTTATTGTTCCACGGGAGACACAGCGGTATCCTTTCAACTTTTTACTATGTTGATATAATAGAAAATAGTGCGAATGCAAATAAAATTGTTTGACAGGCCTAATTTTGATTTTCTTTTTCTTGATCAGGTTAGATGAAAAGGGATCTCCATATGATCTGATCTGGGAGGATGATCAGATGTTTGTTGGCAAGGTAAGTTTTTCCGAGACTGTGCTGTATTTCCTCTGACCATATCTCCGGCATTCCTAGTGCGTGAATGCTAAATACTAATGCTCTAGCACGGTTGTCTGCCTATTTCAGGCATTTTATCTACCTGGATCTGTTGATGTAAATGACAAACAAATCGAGGACTGGAACGTGAACGCACCTGTACTTTATCTCTGGAGTTGTCCAGATTGGACGCCCAAACACAAGGCTATCGCTGAACAGCATGGCCACCTTTCTGGTGCTCAAAAGAAGGATAGAACGGAGGAAAGCCATAATGAGGTGCCTGTCCCCAAGTCTTTACAGGAATCTCATATTCCTGATGAACCCATTGTTAACAAAGGCGAAGATGTACGTCAAGATAAATCTGAAAATGGGGAACAAGAAGGCAGAGTGACTACAAGCCACCAAAAAGGTTTGCCACATGATAGCAGTGGCGCTGAATGGGATAAGAATTGCGCCCTGGGGAAGAATCATTCTGAAGAAAACTCAAAGAGGCTCGGTGGTGATATGGGGAATTCTGAAGAAAATTCAAAGAAGTTTGGTGGTAAACGAAAAAAGAAAAGAAAATCAAATAATATGTTTATGGAAGACAAGTCTAAAAGAGGTCTTGTCTCCTGCAATCCGTCACCAAACATGCCTGATCGGAGGTCACTGGAAGCATATTCGCCCAAACATCTTGAAACTCCGCTGCATGTTCACTCTGGGAGGAATGACTTTCAGCGGTACGATCAAAGGAATTTCTCTACGTATCGGCCATACTCTGAAACCGGATTTAATGGGAAGCAGGAGTGGTACAACTTGAATGGTGCAGAAAGTCGTCCAAGTATGACAGGCAGGCATCCACATGCTCCAAGCCCTATCCATGAATATGGTTTTAGGGCCTCAAGTGATCAATGGATGGGACTTCCTGAAGAAAGAACTAATAGTTTTGCCAATGGATCATACATGGGGGAGATGAATGATAAGTATGATACAGATGCAAGTATTCGATCACATGTAAATTTCCTTAGAAGAGAGGAACTGAGTTCTCTTGGTCAACGAACTGTTGGTCCGTCCTATCCTGGACCTGGGTTTCCATCCCCCTACGGACGACTTAATCCAGCTGCGGACTCCACTTACGGTGGGATGAATACATCTGCAATGCAGCGATATGCTCCTCGTTTGGATGAGCTAAACCATGCACGAATGAGCAACACGGTTCCTGGGCCACTTGTGCGAGATGCAAGTGGTAGTTATCATCCTCCCGCTCCACAACTCCCATACCGAGTTGGCCCTTTAGGTTTTGCTCCAGGTCCCTACCGCCCCTTCTCTCAGCAGAACTCTTCAGGTTGGCTTAATGAGTAGATATGGAATGGGCCCTATAGTTGCTTGCAGTCCTCCTCTTGAGATGTATATTCCTTAGTCAGAGAAGGCAGACATTTCAACTTTAGCGTAGCTTTCTTTTGTTAATATTTAATCTGCCCAGTTTTAGTAAGCTTTCATTTTTTCTTTTGATAGTTAGATAAGCTTCATTTTGTTTATTGTCATTGCAAGTAGACCAATAAAAACCTTGAGTCTGCGTTCTCTCAATCTTTGGCTCCACATATTATAAATGAAAAGGCAACGCCATTCTCTTAAAATTCCAATTTTGGTCAACCCTGCTAAGATTAGTGGACACAAACAACAATAAAGTTGTTTCCAGGATTAATGTGTTCAAATTTGTTCGAATCAGGTTTGATAAATCAAATTAATCAAAGAAAAAGTATAATACACTTGTCATTTAATCATATTTATTGAATTGTACACTGATTATATGGTAAGTATAGTGCATCAGTATATAATTAATTCAGGTTCAATCAAACTCAATTAAATTAGAATTTTTCCACTAGTATTTGTTTTGTTTTATTAATTTTAGTGTTAGGTATTAATTCATTATAAATTATCATTGATAATTAACCAATTTTTGTTAGTTATTGACGGGTATATGTAAAGATTCTGCAAAGAAACAAACAAGAGAAGGCCAAAAAGATCAACTTGGACTCCTCGACCAAGACCCACATATCAAATCGACGTTCGAACGTGCACCAGCACCAATGGTTGGGAAAAGCCGTACCATCGCCACATTTGAATATCCATCGGATTCCTCCAAAAGCCACAAAATAAACATGGGCGGCGCCCTGTTTGTCGCTCTTCTTTTTCCCATCATAACGTGGAATCTTCCTCCGACACTCCCTTTTCTTGACTGATTAGCTCGTTCTGGAGGATTTGATCATCAAGATCATAGTAATGGAAGGTGAGATCAAGAATCTGTGTCGTGTTTGGTTAGCAGTAATCGCATCTCTCAGTTACTGCCATTTGGTTTCTGCAAGATTGCCAAAAGGCAAATGGAGGCTGATTTCTCTTCTCCCGATTTTCTTCCTCTTCGCGATTCTTCCATTGTATACCACCTCCGCCTTTTTCACTGCGGTTACGGCTTTCTTCATCACATGGCTTTCCAGTTTCAAGCTTCTCCTTTTTGCCTTCGATCAGGGCCCCATTTGTTCCAACCCCCCGAAATCTCTCCCCGTTTTCGTCGCCGTTGCTGCTCTCCCGTTCAAGATTAAGCCCAAATACCACGGCCCGCCTCCCCGGAAATCCAAGAAATTGCCCCTGTATTTGGCCACTGAAATCCCAATTTCTGCCGTGCTAATCTCGATATTGTATGATTACAAAGAATATATTCACCCCCATATTGTTTTGATCGTGTATTGTTGTTTGGTCTTTCTCTTGATCGAGATTCTGGTTGAGATATCCAGTTTATTGGTCCAGGCGCTTTTGGGGCTGGAGCTCGAGTCCCCGTCAGACGAGCCGTATCTCGCGACCTCTCTCCGGGAGTTCTGGGGCAGACGGTGGAACCTGACGGTCAACAATATACTGCGCCAAACGGTGTACAAGCCGGTCAGGTCAGCCGCGGCGGCGGTGGTGGGCAGGGACTGGGCAGCCCTGCCAGCGGTCCTGGCAGCTTTTCTTGTCTCTGGTCTTATGCACGAGCTCCTGTTCTGGTACATCACTCGGGCTAGGCCGTCATGGGAAATGACCATGTTTTTTGTGGTCCAAGGGGTTTGTGTGGTGGTGGAGTTTGGATTGCAGGTGGGTTTGGGTGAGAAGAAATGGCGGTTGCCGTGGTTGGTGAGCGGACCGTTGACGGTGGGGTTCGTGGTGGCGACGAGTTTCTGGCTGTTCTTCCCGCCGTTGATGAGGAACGGTGCAGACGTGAGGGTGATTGAAGAGTTTCGATATGTAGGAGAGGTAGTGATGGAGAAGGTGATCAACGTGTGGTACAGAAATGGGATTGAATCTTGATCATCAACGACAATGAGCTCCATGAAATGTAGCCATAGTTTGGTGTGTACCCTCTTTGTGCATTAGCATTTCAAAAAGATGATTGCAATAAATCCTGGGAGTTGGCTAAAAGGGTTATCAGTTATTTATGTAACCTGCAGAGCTGATTCAGATTGTCCTCCAATTTTGACAACTAGTATTAACCTCGTTTTTAGAAATAAATGTTATGCTATTTTACATGTGTCGGATGGAAAATTATTGTGCGAGCCTGATTCGATCAGACTTGAACCAATTATATGGCAAGCAAATACACTTGTTATGTGATTGGTGTATAGTTCAGGAAAAGTGACCAATCACATAGCAAGTGTATCACACTTGCTCTATTTTGGTTTGGTTGGGCCAAATATGAATCGGACAAAAATTTTATATGTCAGACACTATTTTTTGTTGTTTTTAATGTGAAAGTTAATGTTACCATCTAATATATATATATATATATATGTGGAGAAAATTTTATCCGCACCAGATTTACTTGAATCAAACTTATTGTGATATATTTTATGTAATTGGTCACTTTTTCTAAATTGTACATCAATCATATGATAAGTATATTGTATTGTTGTATAATTGATTAAGGTCCGAACAAATTCGATTTAAGTTAAAATTTCCCATATGTATGGAAATGGCATTGGTAGTAGTTACACTAAGATAATATCCTCACATCATCATTAATTGTTGCTAAACTCTTGAGTTTTTGAATTTGATTTCTATCAGAATTAGAGATGAGGAGAATTATAATTTATAGCCATGGGAAGACCAAACAAGAAGCCTAAACATTAGGCAATATTTTGAATTGATGGATTTGGATTTAATAGAAGAATTTGGAGAAATAATTCTAAAAGGTTTCATATTAGAATAATTTGAAATTCATCAACATTTGACAAAATATAATTCAAATTTAAAATTAAATGATTTAAAATCCTTTAAACTTGAAATTATCAATAAGTCTAGAGAAATTTGTTACTAAGAACTTAAAAAAACCCATCAATCCAAATATAGTCTAACAGAAATTGATACTAGACATAATTTGTCTACAACATGGATGTCAATATAGAAGTTTACGAAAAATTCTTACCCGAATTAGGTTTGGTCGAACCAAATCAATTATAGAGCAAGTATATGTGATTGGTCACTTTTCTTGAATTGTACACAAATCACACAGCAAGTATATTACACTTGTCATATGATTGGTTTAGATTTAACTAAGTCGAGTCCAGACTAAAATTTCCCGAAATTTAAAAACATATTATCTAAGTGAAAAAAGTGCCTAAAAACAGGATTGTGAGAAATTTGAACTAAAACCATTTTTTGGGCCTTATCACTCTCTGAAAAGAAGATTTGGAAATCCATCATATTTTCAACTGAGGCCCAAAAATGCTTTCTAAATGGGCCTCAATCTTAAGCCCATTTAAGCTTCTCGGGGTAGAAAATGACCCGCACAGGCCCATTCATTTGTAATAAAGCGAGGCCCAAATAATTTTCTTTTCTTTTTTTTTTTTGGTTGTGAATCGCACGTTGAATATCTATCATGTTACAATTTCAGCATCCCATTCATCAAGAAGACACTGAATCTTTTCAAAGCGACGCCGGATCCAGCAGTTTCAAGTGCTCCCCTGGAGCTTGGCCGGTCGCCGGATTCTAAGGTACTCCCGGATTCTCAACGCCATGATTCTTGCTCAATTATGTATGTTCTTTGCTACTTGTTGATTCAATATTGTCTAGGGTTCTTGTCAATGCCTTGATCCCGTTGAATTGCTACACCTTGTTCAAGTGTTCAATCCATATTTTCTGTATTTCACATCATCTGCAGCTCTGCAATGATGTGAAATCTTGAACCAGTAATTTTGAATCGTAGTGATGGATCTGCTTGTTAATTTGTGGTCTGGAAAATCCTCTGTTCGCAGGTAAAGCGTTACTCGATATTGTCTGAGGCTGTAGCGTTAATTGGAGATGGGGTTCTTGGTGACTACACTAATCTTCCTTGTGGTTGGGGTTATTGCATCACTCTGCACCAGAATCTGCTGCAACAGAGGGCCCTCTGCGAATCTGTATGTTAACATTCTTTTCACTTCTGGAAAGCTTCTTCTCGGAATTGTTTGAGCTGTGTGTTCTGCTTCTTGTACTAGGCAACTAATTTATCATACCACACGTCCACCCTTTGATACTTTTGATCGGATTAATTATCTGTTGAACTACATGTATAATGGGATTCCATCTGTGATAATCACATTTTTTTGGTGGCGAAGAGATTAAACTCCTGTTTGACATATAGTTGATTCTGTTTTGCGATGCAGGTTACACCTGACATTGATTATTACAGCAACAGTATGCTGTTGGATGATGTAAGTTCATTTCCCTTGTTTAAGGAGAAAGAAAAATATTTAACTTTGTATTGAGATGCAAGTTTATGTTTTCCAACGCATTCCATCTTTCACTTTTGTGATCATTGATGTTTCTGACTTAATGATCTTGTGGTGAACTTGAACCAATTAGTTTCTCTCTCTTGAAACTCCTTAAATAAAGTAAGGCTACTTATGTAAAATGTTTAATATGCAGACATGTAATAACTATTGAAACAATGTTGAGAGGTAAGAAATTATTGTAATTCTGATGAACACTAAAGATGAATCTTGATCCCTTAAAGTTACTGGTTGATTGCTGTTTGATATTTGACAATTTGACATTGATGTCGGATCTGGGGTTTGAACGTGTGAGTCACATTAGCATATGTTAAGAGCACAATGTCTTTCTGAGCATGCACACTCACTCATGTATCCAAATTTATCTAAGGGTACATTTAAGGTTTTCACCGCCGATTGTCACACTTGTTGATTCCTCTCATATTATGAATCATGGGAGCTGTTTCTTTCTTGGTGGCTCTCTCTCTTAAAAATTTGTTCACCAGGCCTGTTGTCAAGTGGCTGTTGATTTCAGCTTGTCTTGGGCTATGTTCTTGTTATCACTTTGGATTCTTGGATGATTAAAACAACCATGTTCCAGCAAGTCATGTAGCATTTTATCCATTGAAGTGATTAGAAAATCACATAAATTTCCATCGGGTTGCAATAAATAATTCATGGGATGAAGGGAAATAGCTTTGACCATAACGCATATGTTTGTTTCAGAGAAATGCAATGTTATTGTGTTCCTTTTTTTCCCAGTACTAATTTAGAAAATATTCGGGATATTTTCTTAAAAACTTAACATGCTTTATGTTATTGATGTGTAGGTGGGCAATTGTGTACCTGTCACAGATGAAACCTCTAATTGTTCCCATTTTGAATGAATCGGAATGATAATTTCTATCGGAAGCATGTGCAAGCCTGTTTCAGAGCCTACATTATTGGTTGTGGATGGAGAATCAAAGAGCAATCAATAACATCTTTGGGTATATAGTACCCAGAATCCTTTTGTGTCAGATTTGTATGTAATTTTCAACTACTTCTAAATTATTCTCAGAATTGTGCTCCATTTTCTCTGTGCTGTAAAACCCATTTTCCTATCTCTTATTCATTTTTGAAGGATGACATCTTAATTTGTGTACTTTCAAGAAATAAATATAGTTTGTATCTTATCCCTTTGCACAAAGCAAGCTGGGCCCTCAGTTGGCATTTATCAACTTGAAGTTGTCCTTCAGCAAACTGCTGCATGTCATTGTTTACTTCTTCAGTTCTAGCTTTTTGATATTTCATGCAAACTCTAATCATCTGATACTTCATCTTAAATCTTGAACTTCGACCTGAATCAACACTCGAAAAAAAAGGAAAAAGTGCAAACCTTCGAGACAAATGCAATAAGATGGACAATAATAAACAAGAATCTTCTTTTAATTGAACTTTGGGAAGTTCAAGGAAATCACGTTTTCATTAGAGAGAGTGATGGAACAAGAGAGTCTAAATCTTCACTCATTGTTCTCTTGTTGCTTTGGGGCTAATGTTTGCGCTATTACATTCTTGTTCTCATTCTAGTTTCTTGTTCAAGGGATATCAGATATAATCGCTGTACGTGTGCTCCTACAAATCTCTAGTGCTTCGTCAACAGAATCTTTTTGCTTTACGGCATGCTTTCTCGCATTTCCCAGAGGCTACTTCTTTCGCTCTGGCTTGAATTATTTCCTGATTATCGTTGTGTTTGCTGACATGACATCCCAGGTTGTTACAAGTTTAGCGGATCCTTCTGCCAATATTATATTTGGTGCAGTTGTGGATGAGCAATTCAATGGAGAGATCCATGTTAACTGGTTTTACTCGATCGTCTCACAAGACTCTCCTGACCGACCCAATGGGAGAAAAGCTAGCTGATAAGATTGCAGGGAAACTAGACATCAAGAAGCCCCCACTCTCTCTCACTTCATCAACATCATCTACCACTGCTGCACAGCTTACCGATGGGCGATGTGTACAACTATGCTTGTCAATCGATCTGAATTACTATATTGACCGACAGTCGCCAAGAATTAAAATATATTCACCTCGCCATCCTCGCACTGTGAACAGCCAAGATTCTTATAGTGAGGACATTGTACCTACACTTTCAATAGTCAATCGCCAAAAACTAAAGTTGAATCACATACAACAATCCATACCTGCAATAAAAACTGTTGCAACATTCATTCTAAACTATTAGACCACAACGATCGAGAGTGCCAGTGCCCATGGCGTAAACAATTTATGGAGGCATATCTCAGGTCAAATTCTTTGTTAAGGCATTTCCTGGAGAATTGAGAATAACAAAGAAATGTCATATGTCACGTGACAGGAGGTTCGCCATCTTTTTTTTTTTTTTGTAAGTGTAATGCAAGAGAAGCCAGGAAAACATTTTAATATGCTAAATAATTCTTTTTCTCAAGAGAGCAAAAATATCTTCACACAGAGCCGGGTCCTGGGAGAAATTCACCAACATATGAGTACTATTTGCGTACACAATTTAACTTAGAGCTCTCCCATATATACCTTTTCCCTTCAGGCCAGAGTAAGATTACAAGAATACAGATGCCTCAGGTGAAGGTACAAAGGAGAGCATGCTTTCACCAAAATATTCATACAACAAAGGCAACAGATGCCTAGCATCGGCATCCTCCTTCCATGCCTGATCAAGAGTAGCTAATGGCTTCAGCCCTTGACCACCAACAATCTCTTTTCTGCTACTTGACCCAGGCACATTGTTATTCGTTAAAGGCCTTGATGATTGCATATTAGAGTCCATGCCAACATTCGCTGAATATCCACTGCTAGTTCCTGGCATGTCCACCGGCAGTGAGTTCGGGGTTATTACTCCGACAGAACCGTCTGTTACTAGTTTCTTCAATGGCGGCTGGTGCATCATGTTATCCATGCTAGCTTTACGCTTATCTTTGACAAGTCGGAAACAGATGAAAGCGTCAGAATCTCATAATTGACAGAAGGTAAAACTCTGACCTCAAAATTGCCAAAAGTAAGCATCAATGATTAGCCTACATAGTGATTTTATATGATAAGGTCAACTCATACAACTTCAAGTTATGTAGCTCGCAATTTCAAATTCAGAATACTATTCTGAAAAATAGTCTCAGTCGCTGAAAAATATATATATGTAAAGCCATACAATTCTGAACATTAGGCATAGTCAATCATAGACATCCTAATGAAAAATTTGCTTTCCAAATGCCAGGAGTACTGTTGAACAAATTGCATATGAAGGTAATTCAACCAGGTAATGCATGTACGTATAGAGCTGCCGAGGGCCGCATTACAAGAATGCAGGGATGCTCTCCAGTTCCATCCGCAGCCCCCAACCCCATCCCTCACCAACACCCAAAAGTATAGATATAAAGAAGAAGGTACTGAACATTTGCATGTAAGCAGTGAAACATGGCTAAGAGAATCATACTTGACCCCGTGGTCAGGACTTTGCTATTAATCTTCCAGACAGTACGTGCTGGTGGAGACAGTAGAGAAGGTAGCATCTTCAACCGATCATACATGCACAAACCAGCTGCGCGCTAAGAAGAGCATTATCTTATCAGTCCGATTACAATGGAACGAAGATGGCAAAACCATGTTTGTGAAATAAGGACAGAAGCTATTAGTGACAACTGAGTCTTTCCAAATGAGGCTACTGTGGTGGGATAATAATACTGCATCATATACATAGCAAGTGCACTTCACAGGCTGAAAACCTCTCCAGCAAATTCACTGGTGCTGGTCTGAAGCCTGCTTGTAAATGAATAAAGATGAAATAGGTGTGCAGTTTAATGAACTTTGCTAATGATGGCAATTCTTGATCTCAACGGCGATCAGCTAAAGTAACTACCTTCCCTAATGCTGATGTTATTTTAAGATCACGTTTAACACATCCTTCACTCTTGGATGTTCTACTCATAATTTTAGGATCAGAAATACTCCAGAGACCAAAAACAATCCTCCCAGAATGAACTAATCTTCATTAGTAATAAGAAAGATTTTTCATGTTGAGATAAAAATGGAGGAACAGTTGTTTCGCATTTTCGAATTTGACACCTCGATCAGAGTGAAATGGATCACTAAAATCTTCCCACAGAGCATATCTTACCATTAATGCCCCATATACAAGCCAAGCTTCGTGCCTCTTCATCTCATTCTTTTGCTTCTCTAGTTGCATTTCTGGCTCCAGAAGCCGCAAATAAGGCTCTAGATTGGGAAGTACCAGCAATCGAACCTGGCCAGTAGCTTGTTTAGAAGCCATTCTAACCAGTGTATATGATAGATATATAAAATAGAGGATATGTAAGTATGCGCACGTATGTCAACTAACAAATGGCTGCACACACAAGCAAATGATGCAAGGCCATCTGACACATTGATGCAAGAATGCATGCAAATGAAGTCCGGCATGTTCACACATACACACACGACTGTGTGTATGTGCGGAGAGAGGGGGAAGAAGGAAGCAGGAGGTACCACATTAGGCCCGAGGCTTGCTAGGCCTTGAATAGCACCATAATGTTGAGGGAGAGCTTTCGATGGGTCCAGGAAAGCATGCAGCAACGTCCTGGTTACACGTGGCTGGAGATTGTGATAAACATGGCCAAATCTGCAAAATTGCAAGCATGAAGTGAAATCAAATTTAAGAACCAAATTTATTGTCAGGAGCAAAGCTGAGAAGCTATTTATTTCATTTATTACGTGGTTCCAATTAAGAATCAAAGAATTCTCACCTCTTACATATGGAAGCAACCAGATTAGCTGTGAAATTTCTAAGATCCCAGTGGTTGTCGGAGAATTTATTTCCCAATCTTTTAGCAACGAGGCAAGTCATCACCGAAGGCATTAATTGGTGCAGCTAATTAAAAAATAGGTGTGAGTAATCAGAAAAACTGCTATTGAAACATAAAGCTAATGCTCATTCGCAAAAACACTTTCAAATCTACCAAATCAGGTTGTTCAGGCAACCAGTTTTCTGCCTTTGGTTGACTTCGCCACAAGCTATTAGTGTGTAAGACCAAATAGTAACCCGACCAATGTGCCGAAAAGGTATTCATCACTTTCTCCTCTTTCATTAAAATGTAAATATCCAGGTTTTAATATGCCAGGACAATCATAAATATGAAACACAATAATTGATCCACAAGCTAGACTTTACTCAAGACAAAGGACAAGGGGCAGAGTTTCAACAAGCACACAACTATTCACAACCAGCACATCATAAGAGAATTAGATGACTAACTCAATTGTTACTCTACATGATTATCAGTACACTTTAGAAAAGGAGTAAATCATGAGAGAAGGAAAGTTGAATATAGTTTAGAATAAGAACACCCATACACAGAGAGAAGGAACCATGGTAACAAATGAAAGCAAAACATAACTTACATATGGCTCGATGTGTATATGTGGATTTCGAAGAAGGCTCCACACAAGACGCATCAGAGCGAAAAGGAGAGAAAAATTATTCAGGTTGCGGGAAACCTGCCCATTGTTAAACATCGATGTTCAACCTCCAATATTTGTATTCGTCTAGATTGAGAATCACTTATATTTACCTCATCAGCAACAAAAAATGTAAAGTAAGGAACTAGTGGATGGATCCCTGAGTCAGTGGCCAAGCTGACTAATGCTTCTTTAAACAGAGGAGACTCAGATCTACTCACAGTCAACTCGGTGATCTTCTCAAAGTAAAGCTGCACCACCAGCTCAAGATCTGTTAGTTGAAATGTGTTCTTTTGCAAGCATAAAGGAAAACACATAAGACGTCAGCAATACCTGAAGTTCCCGTGAAAGTACATGCTTAATAGGTAATTTAATGTCAACAGGTACTCCATCATCTTTGAATTCAGTCTTTCTGTTCTCAGAGGGCATTGATAGTGCTGCCATAGAAGAAATTAATCATTTGTGAAATAAATCTTGAACTGAAAAACAGAAAGAATATACACGCATTGACACAAAGACATGTAAGGTTCCTCCAGCAGGAAAAGGGTCAGATCGAGAACAACTTATTCCTTCGTTTCTTCAGTGTATGTGTGTGCATCTGTGCATTTGATCTAGCATCAAGATATATAAAGACATGAGCATGCTACTCTGAAGAGCTTCAGGAGGAGGATTTTCTGGAATAGCAGGTTGAACTCCTTCAATAGCTAACCAGTGGGCAACCACTGCTGTGTCCAAGGGGGCCTTCGGTAGCGGTGCTTCGATCACCTTAAAATGCATCAAACCAAAAAGTGTAGGTACACATACTATAACTCTTACTGAAATTCCATGAAATATAGTCCAAATTGCATACCTCCTTGAACTCCACATCCTTATCTTCAATATAGAACAAATCCTTGTGTCCTGCAGCTCTTTTGAACCGCAATGGGTCTCCAGACGCAAATCCATATATTGGCTGAATGATTTGATTAATTATCAAAAACAACAATCACCAAACACACAGACCATATATAAACGGTAACCAAGAAAAAACACACTAAAATAGCAAAAGGTTCTAACACATTCCACAAGTCAAAACAATCACAAACGGAAAAGGGGGAAAAAGCTGATAGCATCGATATTAAAAAAACAAATTCACCTCGACGTTTCTTAATCCAAGCGCACTATCGACATCGTCCGTAGTTAAAGTAGTTCTCCGCGAATGTCGCATGCATTTGATTGATTCCTGTAACAAACATAGTAATTTCTTTCCGTGCCCGACAGAGCAAACTGTATATTTGAGAGGAACAGCCAACAAACTACAGAAAACGCAACACATTCGATTAGAAAAATGTAATTAGGGAAATAACAACCTGCATGATTTCACGAACGCGGTACTCCACATCGGCAGCCAGAGCAGGCAACACATCGGGGGATAAATTGGTGATGCCAATGCTCTGCGCTATCACCTCAATCGTTTCTTTCGGTACTATGCTCATCTCCAAATATCTAAATTTTCCCAAAAAATTGGATTACAAGGTCAATAACTATGCGTACGGGTATGCGAAATTGCTGATATCATACTCAATTCAGATTTTCTCCTCGTTCTAGCACATGCGAAAGTGTATGCATGGACTCAAATTGGGGGGAAATTACAGTTAGGGTTTGGGTTTTTATTTCAGCAGCTTTTACTGTACTTTTATACCGAGAGAAGGGTCCGACTGATTCAGAAGGATGGGCCGAGCCAGACCAGATCGATATAAGGTTTAAATGAAAAATAAAAAAGTAAACCCGTTTATTTATTTTCTTTTATTCTTTTCCATTTATGACTACCAAACCAATACATAGATATTCTAAATCAACTACCATACTATTATTACAACATTTATAACGCAATACATCAATTTTAATAAATCAATTAATAAAGTCAAAATAAATGAAAAAATAATATACTATAATTAAAAGTAAATTAAATACTTATGTTAGTAGGCGAAGAAAACCAACACTCATTTAAAAATTGCAAATTGAATTCCGATACCAAGTTATACGTATTGTACTTGGTTCATAAAAATCAAGGGTAAATTACAACTATCTCTTTTGAGATTTTGCATGATTATAAATACTCACTCATTGTTTGAAAAATTACAAATACCCCCCTGAAGTTTGTAATCGTCTAATAAATACCCCATTTTCATCCAATTTTATGGGTGAACTGACCAAAATGTCCATGTGCAAATTAATTTTTTTCAATTTAATTCTTTTTTTTTTAATTTTTTTAGACTACAATGTGTAGAGAGAGGCTTTTTAAGTTTTTTACACAGATGAGCAATAATGCAATTTGTCTCGATTAATTTTTCTACTTAAAAAAAAAAATTCAAGAGCAAAATTATCAATTTCAAACATTTGGTTAAATTTACAAATCTCATGAGATATTTATAATTTCTCAAAAAATGAGGGACATTTGTAATTATATTAAACCTCATGGGAGGTGATTGGAATTTATCCAAAAATCAAATTTCAAGAAACATACGTGTTACTTTATCAGTCCACGGAAGTCCCCAGGGCAACCCGAACCAGTTTTAATTTTCGTCAGTTTGCAATTTGTGATGTGATCTCAAGCACATAAATTCTAAGTTACGTTAATGGTATTGGGTCTGTTGCAATGTGTTTTTGAGTGAGAAACGCATAGTTTTGCTGGGTTGATTGTATTTGTCATATTTGGTTTGTGCTGTTTTTCCGAATACTTGAGTATATTGTTCTATCAGGAAGATTAAAACTACATGAAAAATCTAGTTTGTCGAGACTCTGTTAATGCTGCTGGATTGTTTATTGGTTGTATATTTACAAGGCTGGACTTGATGAGGAATGACAACGACAATAAAAACTGACTCCTGGAGATGGTAAAAGCAGGTTTGCGCTAGAGACTAACTAGAGCTGTGCGTTGGTCGCAAGAAGGTTCAAATTAATCAGACCACCTTCATTCACAAGGCGATCTATGATAAATGTGTGATGCAATCCATTGTACAAATCTAGACAAGAAATAGGGGAAGCAATCCTCGTACCTTACCAGAGACCTGCCCGTTTTCAAGAGTTTTCGACTGCAACTAATGGTAACAATATCCTTGAGTATTAGTAAACAACACGAACCAAATATGATACAAATACAATCAACTCAGCAAAACATGCCTTTCTGACAAGTGCAAAAAAACCTTCAGATGGGGTTTATGACAACTGTGCAGAAGTTGCTTCGGGCAATCAAACATATACATACAAGGACTGGGGAAACAATATGATAAACAAAGGAAAAACTCAAATCCAAGGAAGACACACCGCCTTTCCGCTTTCCTACTCTTTCTTCTTTGCTAAAAGTAGTAAACATCAATCCAAGACAGACAGACAGACATTAAAAGGTTCCAAATCCGTTCCTTCAAATATTACAGATATTTGATCAGCATATATACAACAGCAACCAACACGACGATCCCTATAACTGATAACATCAGGCACAAGCATGAGCAGCCACCCTTTGTCCGTTTGTTTAGTATTGCAAGCCTCCTCTGCACTCGCTGTTATCATTAGGAGGAGAGAAATGAAAGAAAGTAAGACAAATAATAGCCTTGCAGAGAAAAGATTCAGGTGAACATTTAGAAATTAAACATCAAGAAAAAAGGTTTGGGTGAAGAATTAGAAATTAAACATCAAGAAAAAGGTTTAGGTGAAGATTTAGAAATTAAAAATCAAGATGGGGGCCAAGCAACAGAGATGTGTCGTAGTACTTGGATCTTGATGACTGTTAATTATTATGCGTTTAGACAGCATCATACTAGCCAATCTATATCGGAATCCTTTCAAATCCTTGTATGCAAGCACTCCAATCTAAACATAGTCTAAGAGTTTCACGAAAATGGTCATAAAAATTCGTCCAAACCATTATTCACCATTGGGATGAGGATTTCTATGATTGGAATATTATAGAAATAACTTCACCTGTAGTCGGGAATCTGTAACATCAACATGTTCATCAAGGTCATCCTGCACATTAAACAAACATGAACTGGTCATGACAGAATCACAATATGGATGATAAACAACTACATTTCAGGATATAACAGAAGTAGGCATGTGAAGTATGAAACCAAAAACTAGAAAACTCACAATTAGTCTGGCATGTAGATCAAGCTCTTCGTTCACTGCCAGAGCAATATGTTTGGTGCTTATGACTGTCTCCTCCAATTTCTCAAGACCTTCGTCTTGTTCTGCAATGAAGCTAAAATGGTAAAGACAAACAAATAAAAGCTACATTGTAGGTTAGAGAAAGAAAATCAAACAAGAAATGTCAATTTCAAAGATTCAGCAACTAGCCTCTCATGATTTGTCTTTGAAGACCAACAACGCCTTGGTTGTCAAGACCATTTGCTCTGCTCATGGCATCAACAGGCTTTACTTCTGGCCCAAGTAGGCTGTCTCTATTCGCAAAGTTTGACATGTTCAATGTGGAAGCCATCTGGTTTACTTTTGATCTCAAGTTTAAAACCATGTCAGCACGACGATTCATTTCTTTTTCGGTCCTGCATACATGGAGCAGGTTAGAAAGCATGGCAAGGATAGTATAGTGTAAAAAAAAGAAAAAAGAACCAAGTTTAAGTATGAAGTCACATCGAAGAAGTACGGGGTCTTAGAAGCGGAAAAAATCTAAATATATAAGAGTCAGATCATTTTGAGCACTTACTAAATATAAATACATAAATATATAGAATATGTTAATGTGTAATTCTCATTTACCAAAAAATTTAAAAAGTCAAGCTAGGCCATTAAACCTAATTTCTAAGTTGAGGAAAGTCATGAAACAGACTTCTCATGGCCAATCAGTCTATTTGTTAATATAAGCGCAAGTGGCCCAAGTAACCAAGTATATTACTATGCATTCCTTATTCTATACTCGCTGCCTACCATTATCCCATCAGGTAATTGTTCATTTATTTTTTGAGCAGCTAGCCCATTTGCTCTTGGATGTCCTTTGTCTTCATCCTCACAGAACTTCTCAGTCTTAACCTCTCTTGCCCCTGACCTTTGTTTCTGCACATCTGTATTCACTCTTCCGCCATTTGAGCATCAAGCCCAAAAACTTCAAGATGATATTCATGGAGGAAGACTTCAAGAAATCATGAAGTGGTCTAGAGCGATGCTCCAGATATGAGGTTGCTGGATATTGACTTGAACTCCAGACCACCAGCCACCGCTGGTAGATTATGTGATTAAGCTAGGTCCACAAGTCCTAATTAATAAAGGGTGCAATAGTGTAGTTCTTTCTTCCTTCACCTCTTTCATTTTATATCAGAACTCCAAATAGCTTTCAAGGAAGTAAATTTGAACCTAGTTACATCTGAAATCTTAAATTAAGAGTTCAGTTATGTAACTTACAAGGATGGCTTCCCATGAAGTTTAGACAAAATAGACTGTAGGCTATCCAGTCTGGTTCCCAGTATGGTTATTTTCCTCCGTATGGCAGATGAATGCCTTTGTGCTTCTGGCCCAGTCGCAGGCAATGAACTCCTTTCAGATATCATGCTATTGATATCGTCAGCAAGTTTAACAGCTTCATTGTACTCCCTCACCCATGAGTCTCCAGAAGCCGCCATTCTACTGAAAAAGATCATAGAGCATTTCAACAACTGAATCACCTATACAAATTAATAGCTAGAAAACTAACATAAACTCAGACCCATAATCTTCTGATAATCAAAGTTCAATTTTAAAGGGAGTACATGCTGCACATGAGACGTATGTTATCTGATGCCCTGCCACTAACATGATCATAACAATTAACAAGTCCATCTGTCTGCATATTGCAAGGTTGGTTCAAACTACCAAGATGACAAAAAAGACTAGAGATAACAGGAGCGGAAGTTGAATTATAAACAACAATCTGGGAACTGCGTGATTAGAAAACCATCCATCTACCTGAATCAAAACTTTTGAATAATTATAATAGTACTCAAAACAAGATACAACATGCTTAGCCATTTGACCACATCATACAAATACTGCGAATAACCCCAAGGGAAATCACGCAGCAACAGATCCTCATGGCATAAACAATAAGCAGCATAAAAATTCAAAATTACACCAAATACAAAAAAGTCTTAACAAACTAAAAAGAATCAAAGAAAACCCCACATCTAGCCCAGTTCTCCGAAATTCAGCGACAAGACGAGATATTACTCCGAAGCCATAATCGCACAAGAAAGGCATCTAATTAAAAGCGACCGAATACTCCACCGCAAAAATTGAAACATACACCGCACCTAAAAAGACCCTCCACCGAAAAAAAATTGACTTCCATATTCCCTCCATCATATATGTCTACCATCAAGAAAGAACCCTACAATTGCAGGAGAACTGATGAACATCCGTTTTACCTTCTCGAAAATCGGCGATCAGAAATTGTGGAATTGTACGACTTAACAGAAACAGGAACAGAACAGCGTGCTTATCGATCGACTGAATTCGCGGAGCGGTTTCCGACGGGACTCGACAGACCGCGCCACCAGCTACCGGCAAAAAGTTTCCGGACTAATGGACGCCTTAACCACACGACAAATCATTGAGGCTCCGACTTTTATATTGCTGGACAGCTTATATCCCTAATAATAAAGTATGCTTTCAACCTTTTTTCCGATTTTTTCTTTTTTCTTTTTCCCCCTTTTATAAGGTCGACGGGAATTATGGACTTGGTCGTCAATGGAACAAAACGACACCGTAGCACAAAGGGGTGTATGTTTTTATAAAACTCATAACATAATTTCAAATTCAAGAAACACAAACTTTAGGTGTATATATATACTATTATATAAAAAAAAATTATTCATAAATGACGGTGAATGACATCGTTGCGCCATTTTTTTATAATGTCAATTATAACTCTCAACTAATATGATAACTACTTTATTCAACTTTTCAAATTTTATATTAATTGATAAATTAATTTTTTCTTTCTTTCCTTCTTTTTTTTTATCTATACTGTTATATAAAAAGATAACCATTTTTTAATCCCAAATGGCGGTTAAGGACACTGCCGCACCACTTTTTTGTAATACCAAGAAAAACCCTCAACTAAAATAATAACTACTTTATTCAACTTTCCAAATTTTATATTAATTGATAATTAGTTTTTTTTTATTTTCTTCTTTTTTTTAATGTGATGTGTAAGTTTATATATTTTACTCTTATTTATAATATATTTTAAAGCGTAAAAAATTATTTATTATATGCACACAAAAATGACGTGCCACGACGGTTAATTTAGATTTTAATTATTGTGGGCTTCGGGGAAGAAACAAGTATTTTTAAATATGTTTAAATTCATTTTTTCCCCTTTATTATGGACGTGGTATCAAAAGCTTCCTTCTATTATTGAAAACTTCAAACACCCCCTAATTATGAAATTTAATTGAAATAGATAAAAATATCCTCGTACCTTAATAAGAAATAATGTATTTTATATCCCTATTGTAATTGATACCAACAAATATGATACCAAATTATTTTCAACAAATAATAATTAAATTATAATTAATTAAAATAATATATTATTCATATTAAGCATAAACATTATAGACTATTTTTCAATGTGAGATAAAATATTTAATATATAAAGAAAAAACAAAAGATCCCACAACATATCAGATTAGTTGGTAATTCTTTTGAAAATAATCTTTACCTTGAAGATTTTTCTTTTTTTTTTTTTTTTGCATATTTTTCCTACCAAAAGGTTTCATATTTGAAAGTACTTTCTTCTAATTACATTCATAATATCTTAAGCTTATAATATAATATGTTATTAATAATTTTGTATTTATTTAAATTTACAATATGAAGGGAATTGCTACCTATAATATTTAATTAGTATTCATGTCGAATAAAAATTTGGGTTCAAACTTGATGTTTATTTTGAAAGAAGGACTTTTTATTTCCTCGAGTTTTTCTTTTAAAATTGAAATACTTGTTCACATTTATTTCTAACGCGGATACCTTGTTTTTATTGGTATTGTATTTTTCTGACATTTTGTACGTTTATTTAAATTATATAAGATTAAAGAACATATTATTTAATTATTTTGTATGTTGATATTTCAATTTTTTTTACAGGGGCTATAAACTACGCTTCAAAATCATAGGGGTGTTTCGTGGTTCTTGTAAGGAATGAATCAGATGGATTGTGCGAGAAATTGTGTATTGCGGAGTCGATGCAAAAGTTAGACTCTTTATCTTTAAGACAATTATTGTCCCGCTCTGGTGCTCACATAATCGGCAATTTGTCTCCCAAGATACAACGACTTTCTATCTCAAAGAAGCAGCACTACAAACTTTGAGAACGATATTTTGAAACTCTCTTGTTAAACTCTACTTGCAGAATACTTTTATACTTATGCATGCTATGAATAATAATGAAATGAAACGGGAGACCTATTTATAGGAGTTGAAAATGTGTATCAAACGGACATGTCCGGTCAAAAAAGATGTCTTTGAAAGGTTATGACCTTTCATCCGATGGACACATCCATACTATTTTCCTCAAATATACACATCGTTTTCACCCAAAGGGTTTCACCCAATGGGCACATTATTTCAACCAAAAGACACACCTATTCGGTTGATTTATACACGATCGGATGATAATTGGACGTTATCAGCCATCATTCACTTGTCATGAGTTGTCAAGAGCTATCACGAACTTGTTATGCATCCCTCATCATAACCAGTCACTTGTCATTATTTATTAGTTAATTTATCATTCACTATTTTCCAACAGTTCTAATAATAAAGATGTGTTTTTACACCGCCTTCATAGTACAGGGTGCAAAATAGATTTAACCATTTTTAATAAAATTACTCAATTAAATCATACTACATGAGCAGTCATGCTCAAACAAGGGGCCAAGATACAGTAGTTGAAAGACGGCGATCAAAATTTATGGGTTTTCTTCAGGAAGATTAAGGCAATGAGAACTTTTCATAATGCGGTGAAGCCGTAGAAAGGACAGTGGATTTGTCTTATTTGCACCTTGGGTACAACATACGATCGCCAAAGGCTAATTCAGCCAGTGCAGTCCGCAGAAGCCAGAGACATTATTTTCTCTATCGAAGAAGATAAGGCCCTAGGCACGGATGGATTCTCAGCCAGCTTCTTTAGGAAAGCATGGCATTTGGTCGAGATGAAGTTACATATGATGTGAAAGAATTCTTCAACTCGGGTAAAATCCTAACATAGCTTAATGCTACACTGCTCGTTCTCATTTTGAAAGTCCAGCTTCCTAGTACATTGGCAGAAGACAGGCCCATTGCATGTTGTAACGTCCTATACAAGTTCGTTACCAAAACTCTAGTGCATAGAATGAAAGGGGCTGCTAGAGAGTTTGGTAGATCCCATTTTGAATGCATTTATCCAGGAGAAGTATCACTGACAATATTCTTATGGCCCAGGAGCTCTTCACATGCTATAACCAAAAGCAATTGCCTCCTAGGTGTGCGGTAAAGGTGGGAGAAAGGTGTTCGATTTAGTTGAGTGGGATTTCTTGTTAACTGCACTGAACCTTTTCAATTTTCCTGGGATGTTTATTCATGGGTCAAGGAATGTGTCACCACGGCCAGGTATTCAGTGAGCTTAAAATGGAGGGATTCACGACTATTTTAAGTGAGCTTGGGGTCTCAGACAGGGAGACCCCTTACCCCCGTACCTCTTCATCTTAGTCATGGAGGTCCTGCACTTGATGGTGAAACACCATGTTTCTCAAAACCTTGAATTTTCTTACCACTAGAGAACTATGGCTGACAATCCTATGTTTTGTCGATAACTTGCTTTTATTTAGCAAGGCGAACACTACCTCCGTGGAGATCTTCAAGCGGGCTCTCAACACTTTCTCGACCCTCGTGGGTTTACATTCTGACCCACCCAAAAGCCAGATCATCTTCTCTAAAAGAGCTACAGCTGAAGTTAATTGGATATCATGAAGGGATATTGCTAGTCAAATACCTTAGTCTACCTTTGGTCTCAGCTAGGCTTTCTTTGGTTGACTGACGGGCTCTCATCCTCAAGATAGATCAACAAATTGTTGGATAGGGGACAACGGATCTTTCCTTTGCAGCTCGAGTGCTACTGCTCAAGTCGGTTATTGAGGTTCTTAGTACGTATTAGGTTGGAGCTTTATTTCTGCCAAATGGGGTGACCAAATTGATTGGAAGCGAGATGGGACAGTTCCTACGGAAGGGCAGGAATGATGCAATATGCCCGAAAGTGGCATGGGAGCATGTTTGCCTCCCAAAGGAGCAATGTGACATCGAACTATGCAATGTGGTGGTTATGAATCAAGCCTTCATGAACAAACAACTATGGGGATTATCACGAATAATACAAAGTCCATTTGGGTACAATGGATTGTCACATATAAGTTTGAAAATAAGACCACCTGAACAATTGCTGAAGGTAGTAGCCTATGGAGCTGGAAAAAGCTGATACGCCTTCGAGGCCACCTCATGCAGCAAGCAAAATACAAAGTGGGATCAGGGTACTAATTTTTTCGTTTAGCAATAGCCCTGGCACCCTGCTGGGATTCTTGCGCATGTCTGCCCTCACGCGCCTTTGCTAACAGGGCTGGCGATGGAGGCCAAGATGCAGGAAGTCATCCACAGTGGTACCTTGGTAATGGCCAGCCGAGACGAGGTCTTTTTTTGCTTTTATCATTGATACGTACCTACTACTACTTTGGGGAGAGAGGGGGGCGGGGGATATTGTCATCTGAACTCTATTGCGAGGGGCTTCTCCTCAGTGGAAGCATATAAGTTGTTCAAGGCAGACTTGCCTAACGTCCCTTGGACTAGATTATTTAAAGGATATCTTGAGATTGCACGGGACAATTTCTTCCTTTGGTTGGCAATGAAGGAACGACTCACTACACTTGATACACCGTGGCTTGTAGCAGATGATAGGTGTTGCATCTTATGTACAAATCAAGTCACCGAGACACACTCTCACATGTTCTTCTAATGTGTGTTCTCCAACAGATGTTTGGCCATCACAATGTGTACCACTAGGTTTCAATGGCCCTACAGGCTGTGGCAACATGGAGCGGGATAGGCTTCACGAGGTTTGAGAGGGGATCACTTACTCAATTGAGCATCTCAAGTAGTCCTTGCTTCACTAATTACAATATTTGGATGTAGCGCAACAAGCGAAGATTCTCTAATGACACTAGCCCTTCAGAGGTGGACCGAAATGTGGATCATAGGCGCATAATTTCATTGCAAGCTTCCGTTCTCTATAGATTATGGCATATTCATAGGAATTGATTATTTTCCATGGCCTCATGGCTTTTGCCGTGTTGTTTTACTCCTCTTCCTTTGATGAAATTTACTCTTACTAGAATTAAAATGCACAATAAGGCATTTGATTTGATTTACTCTCCATCTGGACACGTATGTAATTTGCAAAAATAAAAAATAAAAAAATAGACAAGATGATAATTTCATCATCTTGTACATATGAGCTGCTAGAGGCCAATTAATAACTCCACCCCCGTTGGTGGGTTTATTTATTGGGGCAAAATAGTCAATATGCCCGGACTTGCACCATAAGTCCAACCCTCCAACATTTGAAGTAAACACAAAAATGGGTTGTATTGGGATGCCTAGATCGTCGAATCATCCAAAGTAAAAGCCACTTAAACAAATAATTATGTTGATAAAGTAATTTATTGCTAACTAACGAGGTCATGAAAAAATTAAGTACATAATTATATTTATGTCGTGTGTCATTTAATATGTAGGGTTTAATATCTATACCATTAGTCAAGTGGGAGGAACTATAATAACGTTCATTAACTGACAATATGTGTTTTGATTAATATACTCTCAAATATACTTATTTTTTATACGATATTCTTAAAATTATATTTACACCGTTATCCTTTACTCATTCATATTTAAAATTAATTCATTTATCAATGCTGATAATTAATTATTTTATTTTTCTATCTAATTAAAAAAGTAGAATAAGTATTTAAATTATACATATATATCTACATAGAGTGTTCAATTACTAATACTAATTATTTCATTCACTATAAACCATTATTATTATTCCTTCACACTGACATACAACGATTCATTCTTTAAGGGGTGAATAGTACTCATTGTTTATGCTTTACTCAATCATGGTTGTAAGAGAGTAGTACTCCTTGTTTACGGATTTTTAGATAATTTTAGGGAGTTATCACTTCCCGTTGTAAATGAATTTTTATTTTTTGGGTGATATAAAGAAGGAAATGGGATCCCGAAAAGCTCCCCCACCTTCGGGTGGTTTATTTGAAAAAAAAAAAATAAAATTCTTTAAGGGGTGAAGAGGTACGCGGCCGAATACCTAATTAAGGTAAGAAATGAGGGGGAAAATCAAAATTCCCAAAAATTCAAGCGCGAATCGCGAAAGCCCCATTTCCAGAGAGAAAAGAAAGCCCACACAAAAAGTAGTGAACCTCAGCACTGCTGCTATCGTCAATTACCAATGGCAGCGCAGCAGTATAAAGCTAGAACTACGCCTCCAATCAGCTAGGGAAAGCCTTGCAGATATTCTGATGCGGATTCACAAATTAGTTTACAAATTCGTAAAAACGATTTGATTTATTCACAGAAGTAGCGGAGGAGTTCTGAGGTTCGAATCTGCGAAGATGTCAGACCTCGACCGGCAAATAGAGCAGCTCAAAAGATGCGAACCGCTCAAGGAATCCGAAGTCAAGGCTCTCTGCCTCAAAGCCATGGAAATCCTCGTTGAAGAGAGCAATGTTCAGCGCGTCGATGCCCCCGTCACTGTGAGTATCTAAGGAAGCTTGAAATCTACTTTTTTCCCTATTTTATTGGGTGAGGTTGGGTTGAATAGATTCTATTATCTGAGTTCTGTATACAGGAAGACTTGAGATGGGATTTTGGTGCGAGCAACTTGAGTCACTGGATGTTCGATTTACTGTGAATTCTCGAATAATTGGATGTTTGACGGACCTAGGTTTGAATTTGTAGTGGAGGATTTATGAATGAAAAGATGTATGTGTTTTCTTTATTTCCTTTTCCTCTGACTAAATCCAAATAGTTCAATCCATGACTGTAGTATTTTGGGGCTTGACTTCTCATTTACTGGACCGGATAACTATAATAAGAGGATAATTGAATTAAAAGATTTGAGTACTGAAACTGATCACCCTTCCACTTATAGCCCTCCTTATTCATGATTTGCTTCAGAAGTGAGTGGAGGGGATAAAAGATGGAATTAATCAGTAGGCCACTGTTGATTCTCAGATGTTTGTGCAGGGGGACTTAGGGGGTTGTAAGTAAATCAAATTTGGAGTGAGCAAAGGTTAGGAAACAGTCGGTTATTGAAATTTATATCGAGTTCAATTGTAAGAGGTAGAAAACTCGGGCACTTTTTGTAATAATTGACAAAGGTTATGTCTAAGCAAAGAAGCTTTGGTCATAGAAAGGATTGAAATGCAAATAGAAATACCTTTCTAGGTTTGAAGATATTATGCTGTGCCTTTTGATGTCAATCTTTATTGGCTGAAAATATTGCTCTGATTTCTAATACAGTATTGTCTCTACAATTGGTTGAAATAGATATGCGGTGACATACATGGGCAATTCTATGACATGAAAGAGCTTTTTAAAGTAGGAGGTGATTGTCCAAAGACAAATTACCTATTTCTTGGAGATTTTGTAGATAGAGGATTTTACTCAGTTGAGACATTCCTGCTTCTACTTGCCCTGAAGGTAACTGCATTATCAACTTATTTGTATTGAAAGTTGTCGTGCATCATCTATGATATCCAGTATTCCTGGACATCATGAATTGTTACAAGCACATATGAGCATTTTATTCCATTTTCCAAGAAAATATAGACACCTTCCTAGCATTGACTAACATATATTGCTTTGATAGGTCAGATATCCTGATAGGATAACTCTCATCAGGGGTAACCATGAGAGCCGGCAGATAACACAGGTTGATCTTTGTTTTATGTGAGGTTTGAGCTACTATATTCTGTAAAATACTTATTTTGCGTAATTTTGTTCCAGGTGTACGGTTTCTATGACGAGTGCCTACGGAAATATGGTTCTGTCAATGTTTGGAGATATTGCACCGATATATTTGATTACTTAAGGTTGAGAATTTCTTTCCATCAGCTTTTGTCTTTTGGTTCTGTTGAATTTCATATACTGGGTGCTGTAAACAAGGATCAAGATAAGAAGAAAACAAAGGCTAACTTTTTAGTTGCCTCAGATTTTGGATACTAGTTTAGATTTTCTATGCTTAACCTCTGCTTGCATGCCTGGGCTACCACATTAATTTCCTTGTGGTGTCGCTTGTTTTCCGACAGACTGCTCTGATAACTGATAAGTCATGTTCTTTTTGCAATCTCTTGCAGCCTATCGGCACTCATCGAGAACAAAATATTTTGTGTTCATGGTGGTTTATCTCCTGCGATTTCCACATTAGACCAGGTCTAACTAATATATGGAACCAGAGGTATTGCTCTTTATTTTGCATTGATGATTGGGCATTGACATCATCTCTCTTTGCAGATTCGGACAATTGACAGGAAGCAAGAAGTGCCTCATGATGGTGCTATGTGTGATCTCCTATGGTCTGATCCTGAAGACATTGTTGATGGTTGGGGTTTGAGCCCTCGCGGAGCTGGTTTCTTGTTTGGTGGCAGTGTTGTCACTTCATTTAACCACTCGAACAATATTGACTACATATGCCGTGCCCATCAGTTGGTAATGGAAGGTTATAAATGGATGTTTAATAATCAGATAGTTACAGTCTGGTCTGCACCAAATTACTGTTACAGGTAACAACTGCAATTGGTTTTAGTTGTTTCATTCTTCTACCTTGAATATGTTATGAATTTTAGTCATGCTACAGATGTGGAAACGTAGCTGCAATTCTTGAGCTGAACGAAAACCTCGAAAGGGAATTTCGTGTTTTTGAAGCAGCACCACAGGTACCTGATTATGACTTTTCTCTTTGTCTCCTCTGCACTCATTTTGCTCTCTTGAAGATTAAAAATGCCAAGCATAAATCTTGGGTTCAGGGTCAAATGCCTGACATTAACCCGGACCACAAAGCTTCAGATCTGTGTGTGTGACCGTTTGTGCTCCCTCATTAATTTGGTGCATAGTGTAGGATCTCGTGCAATGGATCTGTAGTGTCGTTAGTAGTAGGATTTACTCAAACCCCAGTGATTGGTTCAATCAACACGATCGCCTTGTCAGTCTGATCAAGAAAGCCATATTAGCCTCTTGCAATGCATTCATTGCTGTTTATGGTGAAATGTAGGAATCAAGAGGAGCGCCTGCTAAGAAGCCGCCTCCAGATTACTTCTTATAGGAATAAAGAAACAACAGTTTGATGTTGTAAATGCTTCTAGTGTGGTGAAAGGAGAGGATGATTGTGGCTGAGCTCCATCGTGAACGGTAAAGAATGATATCAGGGGTGTTGTAAAACATGGTGCAATTGGTGCTCGGCCGCTACCTATCCTACTGCTCGATTCTTCTTCTATATTTCTATTTTTCTGTTGTGATGATAGTGTGTTAAATGCCAGTGAATACTTGTATACAAACCAAATTATAGTATTGATCATACTTCACCCACCTCTGCTAAAAACTTCCAGTTTGTTACTACCTTTGATTACCCCAACTCCATCAATCCCCCAATAGAATATATAGAAGAAACATTAGCGGTAATGTGCAATCTTCACCTCATAATGTATACTGTCGTTGTTGCCACACTTAAGATGTGCGCTTAAAATCTAAAACATATGGTTATAAATATTTTTTATTTAATATATTAATTAAATTTATTATATACAAAAGATTGAAAGAGATAAGATGAAATAATGTGATTGAAAGGTAAAAATGTAAGGGAAAAGAGAAATAAAATAATGGATGAAGGGAAGAAAAAGGGTCTTGTGTAGTCTTGTATTGCTAGTATTTCCCTCACGGCGATTCGTGTGGCTAGTATTGTTGTAATTTTCATCGCATTCTGCTATCAATAAATCATATTTATTACAAATTGTGTACTCAATTATTGTTTGCATTGCACATTGCTTCGTATTGTTGAAAATCTATCGCTGTTCTTATCATTGCGGAGAGCGTCCCACGATACTTCGTCAGGCATGTACTTCAGGATGGCACAAAGTCTTGTCTTGATAATCACGCAGACCGACACTTGCGGATCTCGTGCATTTCGCCTCAAATGTGGCAGCACAACATGCGACTGATCCGGGTATTAATTCCTCCCCTCTCCTTCTTTCCACCTTTGCCCTTGTTCCTCGGCATCGCTAGGGTTGAGTAGTTTTAGATTACGTTATCATCGTATGTTTCATGCTGATTTCAGAATATAATTAAGGATTTAGGGAGGTCGAAAGAATATTTCTGTTCCCATCGCTCTCATGCTTTCGTAATCTGCAGGTTTTAATGTGTAATTAATGTAATTGATTTCCTCGTTTATTTGATTAAATTTGTTCGTCCCGTATGATTAGAGAACATGGGCGAAACTCGCGCCAGAGCCTACAAATCACGAGTCAATCATGAGTTATCAATATCACCAAAACTATATAGCAACGAATCCAGACCCTTCCATGTGCAGAAACAAATGAATAGTATCAGAAAAAACTGATTAATCACTAATGGCCGCTACTTCTCCAGATCGCCGCCCACCGCGGCGAAGGAGAAACCGCGCCTATCTTTGGGTGGTCGCGGCCGTCGTAGTGGGATTGGGCTTGCTATTCCTGATTCTCGGCCTCACTGTTTTCAAACCCAAGCATCCCGTCACCACCGTCAACTCCATCTCCATCGCCGACCATGATTTCTCCGTCGACATACTCAAACGCCGCGTCCTCCTCAATTTCACCCTCGACGTCCAAGTCACCGTCGAGAACCCTAACGGTGTCGGTTTCAAGTACACCAGCACTACCGCTGTCCTCAGGTACCGAGGAAACGACGTCGGAGACGTCCCCATTCCCGCCGGCGAGATCGGCGCGCGCGACGCCCGCACTCTGAACCTCACGCTTGCGTTAATGGCGGATCGTCTTCTCGCCGACTCTGATTTCTATTCCAATGCCACCTCCGGCAAGTTGCATTTCCAGACTTTCATAAGAGTCTCCGGGAAAGTCCGCATAGTTTTCAATATTCACGTCGTCGCCTACAGTACCTGTGATCTGGACATCCATCTTCCCACGGCTACGATCTCTAACAAGACATGCCATTAAAAATTTAAAAGATTAAATTATAGTATTTTTAAATTAGTATAGATATGAATGTATATTGAACAAAATTCTAAAATTTCAAAAGTGAATCAATTATATTACAAATATATTACGCTTTTGGGGTTAAATAAAAAAATTGTAATTAAATGAAAGTGTATTGTATTGTGCAATTAATTTAGTTCGATTAATTTTGATTTGTTTCTTGATTATTGCAAATGCTTTGAAATCTGAATACTTAAGAGGAATATTTTTTATATAACCCAAACTTTAAGGAGTTTCTTGCAATTCTGGCCCAATAACTGTTGTGAGTAATTCATGTATTGGGCCTAAACCAGACGAAAAGCCCAAACAGATCAAGAGAGTTTCTTTTGTTTATTTCTTCTTCTTTTTTGTTTTTAATTGCCTCATTTTTGGTATAAATTTTTACCTGTTTGATTTACTTTGCGTAATATCCAACTGCGATGATCACGTTTATCATCATCGGAACGTCAAGTGTTTCAGAATCCTCATGCTGTCAACATCAATGCGTATTTTTACCCTGTACTATTATATTTCAAGACTCCAATGTTGCTTTCAATTTCAGCACTGGAGTGATAAACCCTAATTTTGATTCAATTATTGGGGGACGACAAATCCAAGAATACAGAACTTCGTTTGTCCAATTTCAGTGATTAGTGATAAACCCTGATTTTGATTCAAAAATCCCATTTCTTATTTGGGTTTATCCTCAATCATCTCATGGCGCGCTCAATCTTCCCTTTTCTATTGCTCTATTTAGTTGCTTTTTCTTCTTCTCGTGTTCAGTCTCATGAAGAAGGGTTTATCGCAGCGGAAGTATCAAACAAGGGTCTTGAATTTATCAAGGATTTGTTGATAGAAAAGGCGGAATCTTCATTAGTTCCGCTTGAGCTGCCCAAGATTGAGAAGTATGTGAAAATCCCGTTTGTGGGTGGAGTTGAAGTGGTTCTTTCCGATATTACTATTGAAAGAGTTCATGTAACTTCATCTACTCTGAAAACTGGAGATAGCGGGATAGTTATAGATGTTTCTGGTGCCACTGCGAATTTAAGTATGAGTTGGGAGTATTCGTACAGTACTTGGTTGCTTCCAATCACGCTCTCTGATAAGGGAAATGCCACTGTTGAGGTAAGTATGTTATTAACTTAAATTGTTTATTTGACGCTTATGGATTTTGCTACGTGTGTAGATGATTGTAGCTTTTAGTCTTTCGTGTCGACTGTTAGCAAGAACCGTATAATCGTAATAAGCAGCAGTTTTCTCCATGTGAATGGAGAAGATTACTGCTCAGATCTCAATGTAATCGTACATTGACTTGGAGAAGCTAGTAATCAAGACATGATCAAATTCATGAAATGTTGGATTTCAGCAGACTGTTTAGTTTGGAAAGATATATGATTGTTAGAGTCTAATACAACAAGGCATGGTCGAAGAAGAAGAGAAGGAATATACTGAAGTTGCTGTATCCTACATGTGATCACTTGCTAGTCATGAGATTACTTGTCGCCGAATGAGAATTGGCTTATGTGATAACACCACGATTTGAAGGCTGAGGTCCCTAAAAGGGATGAGGTAATCCGTGAAGAAAATCTTATAGTGGAGACGTGAAATTTGTGAACTTTGCTTCACTTCCTCACACTTATGCAAGGCTTTGAACTTGCCAACATAGGTCAATGGGTGTCCTACATGTCCAAAAAATTAAGAAGTTTTTCTGCAACTATGTGAATATACTATATTACTTATCAGAAACTATTTATCCGCGTTTTCTTGTTACTCACATTTTTGGCATATTTTATGCTACAAGAAGGTGTTCTAAGATAAGGGGAAGACATTGATAAAAACTTTGGTAAAGCAGTAACTGATGCTCACACAACTCTGGGAAAACGAGCATTGTACAGGAAAGTCTCTGGGTTATGCCTTTCGATCCTCTTATTGTTCTGAACATGTAACGACTTCTTAGCTCAGTTATTTGCTCCATATGACCATTTTTTCTGCAAGTGAGTTCACCAGCAAATCCATGCACTCTCGACCTGAAGCCTTAACCATTACAATGTTTGAAAAAAATGTGGAAGTGAAGTAATCATCTCCCAGTTGATTTCTGCAATAACAGGAATTAACAAGTTTTAATTCTTCTAAGGTTGAAGGATTGGAAGTTGGCCTTACCCTCAGTTTGAAGACTCTTCAAGGATCTCTAAAGCTGTCTCTTTTGGAATGTGGATGTTACGTGAACGATATATATATAAAGTTGGATGGTGGAGCATCATGGCTTTACCAAGGGTATCTTATGTAGTTCTTTTACTTTTATATGAACTATATATACGTTCTTTGGTTGTCCATCAAATATAGAGGTTATTATAAAATGTCTCTACCTTTTCCCTCGTTCTCTGGTTCTGCAAATCTTGATATTATTTTTAACTTGTGTCTTATAGTGGTACCAAATTTGCACAAAAATAATTTCTTCTTTTATGTTTTTCCAGATTGGTGGATGCTTTTGCAAGCAAAATTAGTTCTGCTGTTGAAGATGCTGTTTCTAAGAAAATAAAAGAATCAATTCTAGGGCTTGACTCTCTACTGCAATCTCTTCCCAAAGAAGTACCTGTAACTAATGTTGCTGCACTGAATGTTACATTTGTTGATGACCCAGAGCTGAGCGAGTCATCCCTTGACCTTGAAGTAAATGGATTGTTCTCCACCATGGATGCAGTTGTGCTTTCCAGCCACTACCACAGATCAATACGAGATTCATCTTCCTGCAAGGAAGCAGATACGATGGTCAAAATCTCATTGCATGAAGATGTTGTAAAGTCTGCATCATCCGTTTACTTTAATGTAAGTTCGTAACTTCTGTAGTAATAGATGGGACAATCGGCTTGCTTCAGTTGCTGGATATGGATCCACTGGGATCCATACTGTTAACCAGTATCAACTTCTGATATCTTGGTAGCCTGTTCAAAGGAATTGTTTGATGATCTAGCATTTGCTTCTCTTAAACTGCATAACAGGATTATCACATCTTATAGTTAACAGTTGGTTTTTCTATCAGGCAAGCAAGATGCAGTGGATTGTTGATAACGTGCCAGATCAGTCCCTCTTGAACACAGCGGGATGGAGGTTCATCATTCCCAAGTTGTATAAGATGTACCCAAATCATGACATGAATTTGAATGTTTCTGTATCTTCGCCACCAACTATAGAAGTTGAAAACCAGCAGATTAAGGCAGCCATTCTTTTAGATGTGGTCATTGATGTTTTGGATGTGGAGGAAGTAATACCAGTTTTATCCTTTTCTATGGTAAGCTTAGTGAAGCTACTCTGTTTTTACATTAACAGGCTATCAGTCAAATGCATCTCTTATATGCACTTTGCTTTTGGAGTGTACCTGGCTGCAGTCAGTACTTCATCCTGGTGATTTACTCTGAAACTGGGATAAGCAATAAAGTTAGGTGCCTTTGCATTTCCTGCTGTGCAATTGTTGAATTTGAATTGTATTATAACTTGATCCTTGTTGGAATAGCACCTGTTACAACTTGTTTTAAGGAAGTGGATCGTTTACAAATTTTCTTAAAGAAGAAGTGTCGAAGAAATGAAAAAATCACCTTGTTTGGCATTTCCTAAACTTGTCTAAATGTAAACTAAGAAGCCCTTTTTGACACAAAAATTGACTTCTGTCGGATGATTACATAATCTACTCTTATTAAGAAGTCAACAGCTTGCCTGTTTATCAGTTGAAACTTTTTAAATTCTTCTAGCATTTGTTTCTATATCCATATTGTTTTGGGGGCCGAACATAACAAGCCTGGTTTGCTACAGGTATATATGGGCTTCTTTATTTGCGATTCTCTTGTTTTGTTTTCATATCTGTCTAGTGAGAGGGTGATTTACATTAGTGCGGTCGCTAACCAAGTACGGTTGCAGGCGATTGGTACGTCCATGTCAGCTGAAATTTCAGGGAATGCTCTCACGGGTAGTGTAAAATTAAATGACTTCACTATGTCTCTTAATTGGAGCAAAGTTGGTGACTTGCACATGCGTCTGGTCCAGGTATCTGTTCCAATCTTCAAATTCTTTGGATTAGTTTGAGTATTAGTCTGTGTTTCTTGGAACTAGAAAGCATCGAAGCACGTCTTTGAACTTTATAACCAGGCCTGATTTTTTCTTAAAAAAGAGAAGTTGTTAAGGTGCCAGCTAGGACAATACGGATTGATACTCTTACTATGAACAAAGATTCACACCTGATCAATAGCTCAAAATGTAGAGTCCTGGAATTAGGGATAACTGAAGAAAGTGGGCGGGTTTTTTCCTTCATTTCCCAACATCAAAGGCCATATTTGCTTTTAAATTTTCTTACTTGACTTGCGGATGTATAAAAATCCATTTAATGTGTCACTACAAGCAAATATTGTTCTCTTCTTATGTTGATTATAAAACCGGCTATGTCTGCAGACATTAGTATCCACAGCGCTGAAGACTGTGATCTTGCCATATGTAAATCTAAAACTCAGCAAAGGATTTCAGTTGCCTGTCTTCCATGGTTACAAGCTTCAAGACGCCCGAATCCTCTGCATAGACTCCTGGATTGTGATATGCAGTGACGTGACATCAGTCCGATAGTCCAGTCTCATATAGTTGCTGCATAATCATAAATGGACTATTTCTTGCAAGAGAAGAGCTGTTCTGTCATCGAGAGTACCCGGGCACGACGATGTCTACAGCATCACCTGTCAGACTTATGAGTTATGATCCTTGGTCCTGTACATAATGTATTCTGAATGGATGTGTTGTTACTACATCTCTAACATATGCTGTAGTTTGATGTTGCAAGTGTATATGCGCGTGTCTATTTGTAAAATAAAACCATTTGTATGTAAGTTGTATAGAAACAATCATTGATCTGTAAGATCCACATATGTTTACTCTCTCCTGTTGGCTTAACTTCTTGTTTTGTGTTTGCATTGCTCGGACATAGTGTGTTGTGTTATCCAAAACAATTTTATTTATGTTTTTCTTTATTACAATGGGGGTGGGCTAACCGACCTGTCCTTCCTTGACAAGAGGTGATGCCCACTCAATTAAATATTGTATGTTAATTTTTACTTCCATTACTTTATCAAACATTACTTCCTCAAATGAGTGTGTATAATTAAATAATTTTTTTTAATATTAATTTAAAAATATATTTTAATTAAAAAAGTAAAAAATATATAATTTATTGTAGATGATATAAATGTATATTGTACTAGAAAAACATCTTCCCTTTTGTAATGACTCTTAATCTGCATTAATAGATATTGAAACTTTATTACTGTTCAAAAAAAAAAATTGAAATTCAAACTGGACATGTTAAATTTATTTCATAATTCTAAAAACTTTAAAATATGTACACCTTTATTTAACCTATATTTCTGAATTTGAGAAAATAATATAATTGTTTTGCAAACTTAATATCTGTCTATTTTAGTTCATCCTTGTTTGAAAAATTACAATTCGAATTTGAACTAATTATATAGCAAGTTTAGTATATTTGTTCGTATGATTAGTGTATAATTTAGAGAAAATAACAAGTACACGATACTCATTTTATAATTATTTTGATTCGATCAAACCTAATTTAAAGTAAGAATTTTCCCTTCATACTTAATTTACTTGGTCTAAATTTGAGGCGTGTTTGGATTTGTTTCGAAATACATCAGTGGAAGGCATGGCGAGGGGGCAAATGTGTAAAAGAAAAGCAAGAGGTCGCACGGTGGAGGAGCGTGCGTGCAACCCTCGTGATATAATTGAAGTCTCTCTCTTTCTTTGTTTCTCTCTCTATCTCTCTTTGTTTCTCTCTCCTTTTCTTGGCCTGCTCAAGTTTTTTGCTCACCACCCCCTACACTCACTCACTCTCACTTACATACGATTTACTCACTCTCCAACTCGTCAAAGCTCATCTCTACAATTACCCGCCAAAAAGGTTTTTAATTTTTAAGTTTTTTTTTTTTTTTTTTTTTCTTTAACGATTCCTAATTTCATTTCCCCCTCCCCCTCTATTCTCCCCTCTCTCTCCCGTAGGGTTTGTTTTCTCTCTCCCCTTATCCCTCTCTCTCATGGCTGCTTCGTCTCTCTCTCTGCTCTGCAGGTCTGCGCGGTTTTCTACCTTAATACGGTGCCGTCCATGCGGCTTTCCAGGTAGTTGTTCCTTTTCTTTTGTTTTTGTTGGATGGAATCAGCGGTTGAGTCGTCCGAGGCGAGATCGGAGGTTGTCGGTGAGAAGAGGCCGGCGGAGGAGGATGGGGATGTGGTGAGGGAGGCCGCGCCGCATAAGAGAGTTAGAGGAGCGAAGCGGAGTTTGGTTGGGGATGTGAAGAAGGTGGCGGAGATGGTCTTGGTTTTGGCGGCGATGGGGAAAATGAGGGGAGGAAGGGGCCCCACTGATGCTGAGAAGGAATTGATGGCTGAGGCGCGCCACAGGTTGGCCAAGGTTTGCGAGGGTTTTGCACCCAAGGACGTCTTCCCCACGGATGCTTTTGGGGGTGTAATTGAGGATTTGGGTCTTAATAAATTGAAAGAGCAGAGGCTAGGGTTTCGGCCACCCAAATTGTCTATCGCTGAGAAGTTGTTGGTTTCCAAAAGAAAGGTTTGTGTTTTCAGTTTAGAGATTTGGTTGATTCTTTAATTCTTACATTTAGTTGTAATCTGGGAATCAACTCTCTATTATGACTGATGGAAATAGAGTTTAGAATATTTTTATATGATTTTCAGTCACGAGATGCATTATGGAATGTGGATGTGGAGTTATATATGAGCTGTTGGTTGGAGGGAGTTTGCAATTCATGAGCATTGCTCATTTATCTGTCATGATATATGCTTGATTACATTCTGTACTTTTATGGTTGAAGCCTTGCAATGTCCAATTTACTTTGTTATTTCATGCGCCGATGTCAAGAAATCGTTTAATGTTCTGTACTTCAGTATTGGCATTGCATTGTTAATGGAAAGTCTGAGAATGAACTGTTCTCATACCATTGTAGTAAAAGTATTTGCTTGAAAGTTGTGGTCCCTATTCAAGAAAATGTGATGCATCAAAAATCTGAATCATGAATGGCCCATATGGTTTCTAGACAAATTATTATGGTTTGTCCCTCTGCCCGCTACAGTAATAAAGATAAGTTTCTTGCCCCCCCACTCTGTGCTAGGTACTGCAGATTGTCTGGCATCGACTATCAGAATGTGTTCTGTTCAGCTTAAAAAAATGCATCGCATATTCTATCTTTTGCTAGGCGTGTAGTTTGATGGCAAGCACTTAGCAGTTCCTCTCTTCCGTAAAATTTTTGCTGATTCCTGCTCATCTAACCTCCCTGTTTTATAACTGAAGTTCTATTTAATATGAAGATGTGTAGAAAGTAGAAGTTTCTATTTTGAATTTAGAGTTGTTGGTTAATTTCTTTGAGAAATTTTTTCAAGATGAAATATATCTATCTAAAATTGATGATAACTATTTTAGTTGTGATCAAATAAGCCTAGTAGATTTAGGAGGCTTCAAGTTACAGCGGAACGACAGTATTTGAAAATTAGTATAAATGAGTTATGGTTATGTAGAGAATGGACCTAACCTGATCTGTTGGCTCGAAGATACGTTTTGAATGCAAGGATTTGAATTCCAAGTCATGCAATTGAGTTAGATGTTGTGTATTAGATTCACTAGATTAAATTTTCTTGATCTTCTCTTAGATAGGACTAAATTGGATGCTATATCTCACATATGATATCTGAAAGTGAAGCTAGAGTATGCCTTATTAAATAGCAATTGTTAAAGAGAGATTTGACCAAAGATGATTACTTTGAGAAATTGGTTGAACATGGTTAACAAAATTTCAAGAAGGGCCTGATTGCTTCATACGCGAAGGCTGCAGGTGAAATATTTACGGATAAATTTTCCATGTTTCTCAAAGAGGTACACTGTCAAACTCTATTTTACGTCTGGTAATCTGAATCTGAATGATGGACGTGCATATCTGACCCAAAAATCAAAACAATATCATGAAGACAATGGAGAATGTAAAAAAGTCAGCATTTAAGAGGCCTTGTTTGTCTTCAATTTCATTTTCATTTTATCATTTGAAGCGCTTTCCATTTCTGCAATGATTTTTTTGTAAATGAAAATGTGTTCGAATATAGTGTGGAAATGGTGAATTTGTTAGATTGAAAATGTTAATTTTATTGTAAGGATAATAATTAGTGGATTCCATTACTTTATTTATGTCTCATCAGTTAAGTTATTTTGGATTTATATTTTATTTATTTTGAGGCCTAGAAATAGGAATTATTGGTTTGTTAGTTAGTGGATTTTAACCTATAACCATCCATTTCAAGCGTAATCACCTATCTAGTGAAAATAGGATCGACGTCATTAATATTTGACATAATACTCCACTACTTAGTGGATTTTAACTATTTTGAAGTTAGTGGAGTATTATGTCAAATATTAATGACGTCGATCCTATTTTCACTAGATAGGTGATTACGCTTGAAATGGATGGTTATAAGTAAGACAATAAAATACACCATATTTTCATTGAGAATGGGTAAAGCGAACATGTTTCTGGTGTTTTAAGTAGTAGAAACTAGAAATATAAAATGAAGTCAAGCAAACAACTCCCAAGTCATTCGAGACAAATTTTATGCTGAAGAATGAAGCAAATCTCTTTATGCTATCCACATCGTTGAATGCGCACTTCATCTAAAGCTAAGTTGTTAGAGAGGATAATGATTTAATATTTGATATCTTTGACATGCCTCCTCATGTGCAGGCGATATTCTTCTTTTAATCAAACCTTGCATGTGTATTTTTTCCATAAATGTGTGGCAGTGGGATTCGAACTTAGGACCTCTTGTTTAGCCTCGTTTTGATGCCATTTTAAATGACCACCTTACCTAAAACCTTAAGCGCTCATAAAGGAGAATCGTATAATATTTAATATCTCTTAACATACATCATATAATAAACGCCAATGTTTTGCTGGTGAAAAGGGGCTTGCATTGCATTAAGCTGTAACCGCTAAGAAAAGAGGAGTGAATGTAAAATATAGGCATTGAAGTTGCAACGAGACGTGTTAAGTATTGCTTTGGTCTTGTTAGTCACTCATGCTTGTGGCTATTAATTTTGTTAAAAACTGGCTCGCACACAATATTTTCAATAATTAACTTGCACGCTCTGACATTTGGTGTGGAGTCTTTGATGGATTTTCTAGGTTTGGCATTTGCATCATACTACGCGAATTGCGCTTGTTGCTCAATTCATCTGATCTTTTGTATGCTTCTAATTGGTTGGTCAGTTCAGTAATTAAGTAGCCTGTCCTGCCGTAGCTTTTCTCTTGCATTATTCCTCTGTATTTAATTATACATGGAATTTCATTTTTGTCATTGCATTTAATTATAATACGATATTGGTGTTTGCCAGTGTTACTTCTAATTCATCTGTAACTTATGCTTTATTCTGACGCTTATTTTGTTCTCCTATGTTTTAGATGGAAAAAGCAGAAGCTTTTTCTCTACCATCTGCGCCACACGCATCTCGCCTGCAGGTGAACTCTGGTGCAGCTGTTGAAAGTCTCAGTGCATCACATCCTGTTCGAGCGACTCAGCCAGATAAACCGAGTCACATGTCGATATCTTCAGGGAGCTTCCAGTCTGCTACACCTTTAGGCCATAGTACTACAGCAAATTCTACATCTTCGCCATATCAGCTTCCTACTAGTGAGATAAGACCAATAGTTTCCAGTGCATTGCCTTCTAGTCATTCAAGTTCAGCGGCATTGCCAAGAGTTAACAGGCCGCACCTTAGATCAGATGGAAGATCAAATGGCTCTTCACAACCTTCACAAAATCAGGGTAACACAAATTCTTTCCTTTCATTTGTAGGAAGATTTGCTTCCTTAATCAAACCATGAAGACTTTGACTGTAATATCTATGCTGAAAGTGGTTTATGTAGAGCTAGAACTTAGGTTTTTGCAGATGGATATTCTTTGGGCTGAGGCTGTTGCTCTGCTAACATAAATATTTCTCTTTCCGGGACTAGTAACAATTTCTGTATAAATGGAAATTACACAATTGACTGCAGATATTCATTTCATAGGAATGTGATAAGATGGATTTATCTTCTTGGCTACTACTTCCTGTCGCAGCCTTCCCTTGGGAAATTGCTCATACCATGTTATCACCATCTTATTCTTCTTCTCATTTTGTCGTTTGATATTCAACCTTTTGTAACTTGCATTTTGCAGCCACTTACTCTGCTAACTCAACTGTGCGGGCTCCAACTTGGTCAGTGCAACCCCCCTCTGCCTTATCATCCAAAAGTGGATCAGATAATAAGGGCCCTGTGAATATGTCCTTTAAGGTTGAGGGAGCTGCTGGTGTCAAATCTGGATTGGCCCCTCAAACAGCATCAAGGACGCTTGATTCTCAGACAACAGGACCCCCTTCACAAGGCACTAACCGTGTTCAACCTTCACCTGTGGGAAATACCCATGCTGAAATTGGTAAAATTGTTCAGAAATTATTACAACCACGGGTTTCTGAGCGTCCTACTTGGAATCCACCTTCTAGGGAGTATATGAATAAGGCTTTGACTTGTCAAATGTGCATGTCTACAGTAACAGAGATAGATAGTATACTCATTTGTGATGCTTGTGAAAAGGGGTATCACTTAAAATGCCTCCCATCAACTAATCAGAAGGGAGTTCCAAGAGGGGAGTGGCATTGTGGAAAGTGCTTGTCTTTAAGCAATGGTAAACCTTTGCCTCCTAAATATGGTCGTGTCATGAGAAATATCAATACACCAAAAGTGTCGTCCAATTCAGTATCTGGAACATCCACTTCAAGTAAAATAATTGGTGGTTCAGATGAGAAGGTTGGCCAGCCGAAGGTAATAGTCAATGGGAACATTACATTGGAAAACAATCCTACTGGAGTTGCAGGCAATAATCATAGCCATCTCAAATCTGGGTCAGAGAGAAAAGAAGTTAGAGGGATGCAGGAGCATGATAATGTCTCGAATAGGGGTAAGATGGATGACAAAGTATCTTCTGTGACTTGCCCAAATAATTTGATGAAAACCTCCAGTTCTGCTAGTGTTTCACCTGTAAACTCATTGGTGGGGAAAGCCACCGTTGAGGAAGTGGCTGAACTAAAACCAAATTCTTTGGCAGAGTTAGTGACAGTTCCCAATTCAACTGATAAATCCCAGGCAAATGCCAATGCTGTAGAGGCAAGTCCATTAGGGAAATCTCTGGAAAGTAATTTATTGATGAGGGATCCAAAAGAATCACAGGGCGATGAGTCTTCAAACAATACAAATCAGAAGGAGCAAGCAGTTGTACGTGATAATTGTTCTGGAGTTGCTGCAAGTGCTGCGGCTGTGAACCAGGATGGGTCCTCAGCAGATGGTTTACATACTGTCAACTGGGTTAGTGACCCGGTTCAAGTTTTGGATGAAAAAGTCTATTACATATCTTGCTGCATCAATGGACATCTGTACAAAACAATGGATCACGTTCTTATTCGCTTGAATGGCAGACTTATACCTTCGAAGCTACAGGTAAGAATCTAATTACATGTGTTAGGGTATATGAGTGTAGTTGCATTGTATTTTCTGACTACATTTCTGGAATTTCTTTTGTCTTTTATGTCAATAAGTGGTTTTGATAGTGTAGCTCTGCATGTTAAATGCTTATCTGCTGTTTAGTGTATTGGACAGTGACTTTGCTCGATAATATTTGGTATTTAAAATCTGAAGAACTAAATGAAATGTCTACCCGTGGATCTGATTTTAAATCATTGCTTTGTTTACTACATTGAGAAAATTAAGAGTATTTTGCAATTTGACTATGGGCCGGGCAGGGCCCCTCATTCATTCTTTGACTATTAGGATAGCTGTTCTTTATGGACCTGAAAATTCTGCGAAAATTAACTTTATAAATTTCAATTCATCGAGTGGACCTCATTCTACAATTCTCACCAAACGGTGGGCGTGAATAATTTTAAACAATAAAACAGAAAAGATGGTAGATCACCTTCACGAAGATGGGGAGTATAGGGCCCTGCAATTATTGGCTTTCTTTGAATTCAGAAGTGTGCAACCCAACTGTGGAAAATGGCACTTAGATGAGCTGTCTTTAATTCCCGACTTGCCAATGCATGGAACCATTAGATCATTATTTTGAATGTGGTCAGTCAATTTGGTTGGTTTGAGTATTTTCACAATGGTTGCATTCCTTTTATACTTGACCTTGGTTTACAAATTACAATTCCTGGAGCAGACCTGAATGTTTTACACTTTGCTTCTGGAGTTGTCATTGGTTTTCTGATCTCTGAGGGGAAACAGTCGGATAGCTAACTATACTTTGGTGGTCTGGCATTACAAATATCTCTTCATTGCAGGCTATGTGGGAGGATAAAAATACTACAACGAAGTGGGTAACAGTAAACCAGTGTTACTTTCCTGGTGATTTGCCTGAGGCTGTTGGCCGTCCATGTGGCCTGGAAAGCAGTGAGGTGAACTTTTATTTAGTTTTAATATGCTTGTTGGAGTGTGTTGTTCTATGAACTTCAAATTCATGAAATGGTCCAAGCATCACTTTCCAAAAAGAGTGTGTGGGTTCTGGGGTCACTGTCTTCTGTGTGCACTAAGACTTGTGATAAAGTAGACATGCTTATTGAGAGTTTGTACTCATATCTTGCTTGTTAATTTGCAGGTCTATGAGTCTACTTGTGGTAGAGTATTGATGGCTGGCTTAATAGAAGGCCCTTGTCAAGTCCTTCCTCCAAGAAGATTCGCTGAAGAGATTGAAAGGAGAGGTTGTTCAAGTAAACAACCGAATGATCATTTGCCTCCGCTTTATCTGTGCAAGTGAGTTCATTGATTTATGCATCCCTACTCCTGAGCTATATTTCTTCTACACTTTGTCCTTATGCTGCTTTGTATTCTGGTGATTTTTTAAATAATGTCATGGTTTTTCCTTGTGGGTTTCTTGATTATTATAGGATCAAACACTATTTTGCATTGCTGTAATTATTGAAATTTAGTTATTCTTCAAAGTACCCATGATTCCTAATCTATAATGTTTCACGATATAATAGACCTATATGCATGCCTCATTGCTACCCATGCTCTTCACATCCCACTCTCCATACAGTTGGGGGTGCCTAGTTAATCTTTTGGACATGATAGTGACACCTTTTACTTATATCATGATATTGTCTGATGTAACGCATTGTCATGGCTGTGTTTTATCATACTGCATGGTGCTTAAATTTATTTCAAAATTGTGTGGAAAATATGAAATATGAAGAGCCAAAATTGATAGTTGAGATCAGCAATCACTTGCAGTAAAAGATACATTTAGTAGGTTCGATATGACGTTGGAGAGCTCGTGTTAAGTGTGAAGCAAATCTGTTTTTAATGATTCAGTTTTTTGTCTCTCTGTTCATCTTTGTATTTCTTTTTGGCAGATGGATTTATGATGAAGCAAAAGGGCTGTTCCGGGATATTTCCTGTTAAGCATGCTGTAGCATATTAGGTAAGAAATTATATGTTCTGCCCTTGTTTGTGCACATATTGTCAGGTGTAGATGTATTTACATCAATTTGGTCATAAATACTACTGTGTCCGAATATTCTTTTTTGGTTAGTTGATGGCTTTCACATTTTCACCACTCTCGCTGATGATATAGAATAATCTGTTAACGCTGCATATTTGCAATGTTTGTCTTATTTTCATTACGCCCCCTGCTAAATGTAGAAAAGGATTGCTTTGCTTAAACATTCGGAGTATAATGTACATATAGGACAATACAGCGTGACATCTATTTGATCGCAAGTTTTGTTGTACCCACAAAAAGTTAAAGATTATAGCTCATCAGTTTGTCAAAAAAGAGTGAATTTCTCAAGTATTTACATTTCATGTTTAACCTTCAACATCAAGAGTGGTATAACAGGAGGAACTGTTTGTTTGTAACAGGTAACTTGTTGATGTGGCCGTTGGCAGTGAAGAAAGGATGCTCAGATTCAGTTTTGTGTAAAATATGTAGCTCTAGTTGTAGTCTGTATCATCTCATTGTTAGGTGGATTTAGATGGAGCTCTTTCTGGACACCCTCCTCTTTTGGTGCTCATTTTAAGAACTACATTACATTACATGATTGTTTAATGTAAATGCGACTAGTATTTTTCTTTGTATCTAAACATTTAAATCATTACAACATTGGATGCAAAGTTGAGTTTCACATCAAATCGCGTGAGGAAGTGAAACTGAAAATTCACTTGGACAGGCTTCGGCCTTTGCATATTGAGTCGTTTTTTTAAGTAGTTGATGTTGGACTAGTAATTTATGATTGGCGGCCTGGGTGGCCCATTTCAACTCTCGTCTACCAATTCATCTAATTTACCTCTCCTCTTGTAACACTGTTAGTATTTATTCCCAAGTAACAAGATTTAGTAGGAAAAACAAGCGGGACTAAGGTAGCTTGTTCTTCTGCTGATTCCATAAGCAAGACGAGTTGGTACAGAAACGTCCTTTTTGCTGAATTGAGGTTGTTATGCAATTGATAGAGGATTTCTTTCTTTCCATGCTTGGTTTAGCATTCCTATGTTAATAGAGCTTATGTTGGCTGTCTCTTTCTTGTCATGACGGAGAAATTGAGCAGAATAATGGGCAGCTTGAGAAGCTAATAATAACATCCAAATAAAGCAAAAGGGGAGGGGCATGTGGATTAATAATTCCAGCAAACACACAATGCTTTGTGAGTCATCATCATCATCGTCATCTATGATCTATCTATAAGAGCCGCACTCATAATTCTCCAGGACCAGCAGTTGAGATGTCGCTCCTCCTCTTTCGACACATTACACAGTACCCACACACAGACAAGAGAGTTTAACAGTTAACACGCATTTGTAACTTGTGGTGCACAGCACATACACTGTAATGATATGGCAGTGGCATCCCGATGAGATCATTCCCTTTGGATGAATGCAAAATGCTTAATTTGCCATGCATGTGTCTAGTAGATAGTAGGTAGATGCAACACCTTTTCCAATGATATTTCAGCTCGCCGGCCCCCAACTTCATTGGGCTATTCATACCCTCCCTTTCTATTATTAGAAAGTATGCCTCTCCTTTTGTAAACACTAATGGGGTTGAGTAATTAAACTGTCGGCTGCTCCACAAGAATGGAGGGGAACACTATCATTCTAATTTTACAGCTTGTACATACTTCATTTCTCAGCACCAACAGCAAATTCGAGTATTGCCTATTACGGTTAATGTGTATATGCATGTTTTGGAGTGATCAGGTATATTTATATATTTTCACCAATTGATCAAGTTTCTCTATAAACATGCATGCAAGCCCACATTTGGTCTTTGGCATTGTAGCATAAGTTTGGTCTCTGGTTGTGGGAAGATCATGAAGAGCAGTACGTAGTACTGTTAGTGTGAGTTTGAGAAAGAATGACGTTCTAAGTTGTTATTAAGCATAAGTTTCTTGGATACATCAGCTTTAAAAATCATGTTTGGAGATAAGTATCATCATGAATAGAAAAACAAGTAACAATTGCCCTTTAATTTGTTTTGTTGCGTATGGGTATCAGTTTCTGCAACACTTGACCCTCATGAGTGTTAGCGCGACTAATTATAAATTCATACTTGGAATTCCACACTGCATTAACTATGTGTGTGTGGCCTCGAGATCCCTAGCTATATAGCTATGTGACTTTGAAGTGATGGGTGCTCAATCAACGCAACAGATTCTTCAACATCAAGTTAGCTTAACTGCAACTGCAAGAAATTATATGATATATATCCTCTCTGCAGAATTCGCAGAAACTAAAATTTTATTAATTTGGGGGACACACACATGCAATAGAGTTATAGGGTTTCTTGGATATATAGTCTACAATGTAGTTGACGTTAGACCTATTAATGCTGGGTCTGGGGCAGGGCCTGATTTTGCCTGATAAATCCAAAACAGAAAGCAGAAAGGATTGAAGAATAAGAGGAAATGTGTTGCTTGTATCTCCTGCACCATAAATTACATGTGCTTATTGGAAATGGGGAACCCAACTCATGATGGAATACCTCCTCAAATATATAAATGATGATGGAGTAGCTCTACTTAGCTTCTTGGATAAATTTATGGGTTTTGTCCTTTTGTGAGAATGGTACATCACTAGGTACATGCTGATTGCCGATGGTCACAACTCACAACTCACACCCTACAAAAAGCTGAATAGGGACACAATCATTCACACTTCCCTCCACATCCTCATGCATACACAACTTCAAATATTTCGTCTTTTTAAGTTGATGTAGACAAACGTACTTCATTGATGTAGGTCATTTTTATGTGATTGAAGTGAAAACAGATAAAACTTTGCTACTGGGATGATTGGGCTAAGACTGTCATCCTTTACAAAGTGGATTTTCAAGATAAAACTGTGAACTTATACAAAATCAAAACGAACAATACTTTGGATAATGGGAAAATGAGCAACCAATTACATCATAAGCCATCAACTATGGAATATTGCTTAACTAATTTTCAAGAATTAATTACAATCGGGTGGTTGTTCCTTGTAATTTCACCATCAATTTGTAGAGGGGTGAGTACTAATCAATCGCAACTACGGCTAACTATACACTTTCATGGAGGTGCTCAGGTTTGCAATGTTGAAGATGGAGATGCTCGCGTTCTGGAAGATACTCAAGCTGCAGATGGCACAACAACTGATTTGTTGGATGGTATTTAGGGCCGCTAGAGTACGTGTTTTCCATTTTACGTTTTTGGTTTGTTTATTGTACAGGCCAGAGAGTGCATTTTGTTGACATGGTGACTGAGTTATTTATTTGCCATGTGATTGGGCCACATCAACGTTTGGGTGGTTAGGTTTGTTAGGAAAATAGGCGGGGAGATTGATTGTATTTGAACGGAGGTTTCCTCATTCGTTTTCCCATTTTAGATTCAAACTTTTACAGAAATTCTCCATAGTCACGACTTCATTCTCCTCTGCTCCTTCATGTTTCCGCTTGAATGTTTTTTACATGGTATCAGAGCCTTCAACTTGAAGGTCTTGCGTGCTATTGTGACCTCATTTTTCATGATCTGGAGCTGCGATCATGGCGGATACAATCGTAACAGGTATAGCAAATCGAGTAATTGACGAAGATACTGCTCAGTACGAGAGAGACGTTCTGTATATACATCCTTCAGAACACTCAGGATTAGTTCTGAGCTCTTCTCCGTTTGATGACACTAACTTTCTGGCATGGAGCAGATCTGTTTATGCTTCACTTGGAGCGAAGATGAAACTAGGTTTCATCGACGACAGGTTTCCTAGACCAACGATTAGATCGACGACCTTTGATCAATGGCGACACATTGATTTGATGGTGACCTCCTGGAATTGGAAACCATTTCCAAAGACATCGTTGAGGCGTTTATATATACTGCCTCATCGCGAGAATTGTGGCTGGAATTGCAAGGGAGATATGGACATAGCAACGGGCCTATGGTATATTTTGGTATAGAGAGAGATCTCCTCAGTCTCCCAAGGAGAATTATCTCTCATGGCTTATCTTACAAAGGTGAAGAAGCTTTGGAATGCGATTACATGTCTCACACCTACTCCTAAGTGCATCTGCGGAGGTTGTACTTGTGGCATAAATAAGGCGATTACAGATTGTGATGCATCTACACAGTTGATGCAGTTTCTCATGGACTTACATGAGAGTTTTGACCATGAGCGAAGTCAGATCCTTATGATGGATCCAACACCAGACATTGACAAGGCATTTTCTATGGTGTTTGTTGTAGAGAAGCAAAGATCAGTTCATGTAGATGTGGTTGATTCGTCCAGTCATATGGCTTGTCAAATTACCTTAGAAGAGAATATGAAAAAATGTGTTGAAAAAACTGGACAGAGAATGAGGCAATATCCAGATAAGAGAGGCCTTGTGTGTACTCACTGTCACAAGCTTGGACATTCTAAAGAGAGCTGTTTCCAGATCCATGGAGTACCTGATTGGTACAAGGCTCTAGGTGAAAAGAAAAAAAAAGGAGCCACTGGACATAACATTATGGCTAATATGGATGAAAGGGCAACTGGAGCAATGGTGAAACATAATGCAGCTGGAATTGTAACAGAGTTAGTGTATGAGCTACTCAAGATTGTTAAGAATAACACCTTTCCTCAGATCCAATTACGAACTTTGCAAACTATGCACACTATGAAGAATAGTTTGCAGGTAATGTTAGCAGCCGTTTTGAGCTTGACTTGAACTGTTGAATTATTAACACTGGAACCACTAACCACATTTGTGCAAGTGTTGATCTTTTTAAGTCCTATTCCAAGCCTTTGCAACCTCAGTACATTCATTTACCCAATGGTTCCAAAAAAATCGTCCTATGCACCGGTGTAATCCAATTAACCAACACAATCTCTCTTGAGCATGTGCTATATATTCCTGATTTTTTAGTGAATCTACTCTCTGTCAGTCTGCTTTGTAGAGACACTCTATATGCTTTCTTGTTATCTTAAAGTGGTCGTTTTTTGCAGGACCAGGCTACTAAAAGGAATTTCCTTAAAGGATTTATTTTCAAGAAACTTTTTTTTTTTTCAGGCAAGACAGGGCCAGTACTATTTCTTTAGATCTTAACAACTATTCCTCCTCCCCTATCTCACAATGTAATCCATTGGTCTGGCACACTAGGCTAGGCCATGCCTCCCTACAATCAATAAAACACATATCTACTCTTAAGTGTAATGATCCTCTTGCTGATTTTGTATGCGATGTGTGTCCCAAAGCTAAGCAAACTCGAATTCCTTTTCTTGTGAGTGGGTCTCGTACACAAGCACCATTTGATCTATTGCACCTTGATATATGGGGTCCCTATAATGCTCAAACAATCTCAGGCTGTAGCTATGTATTAACTATTCTTAATGATCACACTCGATCCCTATGGACATACCTTCTTAAGCATAAGTTTCAAGTACCTTCTACACTCTCCACCTTTTTTAACATAATCCACAACCAATTCAATACCAAGATAAAGGTCCTAAGGTCGGACAATGGGTCCGAATTCATAAATCAACAGTGCCAAGCCTCATGCCACAACCTAGGAATCATACATCAAACATCCGATAGCTATACTCCACAAGAAAACGGGCGGGTTGAATGCAAACACAGACACCTCTTAAATGTAGCTTGGGGTCTCTTGTTTCAAGCTTCTTTACCCACAAAATTCTGGAGTGATTCCATTTTAGCAGCCACATTTCTTATAAATAGGACCCCCACTCAACTCCTTAATTGGTTGACTTCGTTTTAAACATTGTATGGGGTACCCCTTGAATATGGACTCTTGAGGACATTCGGTTGTTTATGCTATCTTGACCCTCATAAGTCTAAGTTCCTTCCCAGGGCTGTCAAGTGCATTGCGCTTGGTTATGGGATGCTTAAAAAAGGGCTATAAGCTGTTTGATCTCACATCTCAGTGCACCTTCACATCTAGGGACGTCCAATTTCATGAACATATATTCCAATTTTCCAGCCAAGTTTCCTCTCCTAATCCATGTGCTCTTCCTATGGTTCCCTCTTATCTGGACACTCCTATAGATCATGCTACTCCTATCAATCCTCCTTGTGTTCTTCCTTCTTCGCCTACACTCATCCAATTCCTTTCGAGTCTTCTCCAGGTGCCTCTACATCAGTTCCTGATCTTTCTCCACCTCGGAGATCTACTAGACAAATTCATAAGCCTACTTGGATTACTAACTTCATTTGTCATGTGCTGAATCCTACCTTACTCGATTATGATAACACTGCATATTTGTCGTTCGTGGTTTTTGTCAGTTTTGCAAGAGCCAAAGCTATTTGTAAAGGTTGTTAAACACCCAGAATAGAAAGAAGCCATGGAGAATGAAATTAAAGCACTGGAGCACAATCATACTTGGCGCATGACACCTTTGCTGAGTGGTAAACGGGTCAAACTAGGCCATGCTAGTAGCCAAGGGTTTCAATCAAGTGGACGGGGTCGATTACACGGATAGTTTCTCCCCCGTGGACAAAGTTGTCGCGGTGCGCTTGGTGCTTGCTTTGCTGCTGCTTGTGGCTGGATTTTACAACAATTGGATGTAAATAACGTTTTCCTTCATGGTTATCTGGAAGAAGACTTGTACATGGTGCCTTCGAAAGGTTATCATATGGAGCCTGGTATGGTATGCAAGTTGGAGAGGTCACTCTATGGCCTTAAACAGGCCTCACGCTAGTGGAATGTTGAATTTACTCTCAAACTTGAGAAATTTGGCTTTGTGCAATCTACCCACGACCATTGCTTATTAACCAAACCTATTGCTAATGATGTATTGGTGTTTCTAGTTTATGTGGACGATATCTTGATTACGGGGCCTTCACTTTCGGACATCCTACACGTGAAGGATATAGAGAGTGCTAGGTACTTCCTTGGCTTGGAAATTGCCCGGAATTTTGATGGCTTGTATGTATCCCAGAGAAAGTATACTCTTGATATTATCTCAGATATAGGACTTTCGAACGCCAAATCAGTTTCCACACCATTCCCCCAGGGGCTGGAGCTTACTTCCGATTCTGGTGCACTACTTTAGAATCCAAATTCTTATAGACGACTCATTGGCTGCCTACTGTATTTGGGCTTCAGCAGACCGAACATTTCACATTGCGTCCAACAACTGAGCCAGTTCCTCACTCGCCCATGTGAGGGTCATTGTCAAACAACCATCCATGTGGTGAAGTACTTGAAGGGGTGTCCCCCCAGAGGTCTATTTCTCCATTCCCAGAATACTTTTGAACTCAAGGGGTTTTGTGATGCTGACTGGGCATCTTATACAGATTCTCGCCGCTCTCTTACCGGTTCTTGTATGTTTCTTGGAGGTTCTCTTGTTTCTTGGAAGACGAAGAAGCAATCCACCGTCTCCTGTTCCACGACCGAAGCAGAAAATCGCAGCATGGCTGTCATCGTCTGTGAGCTCTGCTGGATTTCTTATGTATTGCATGATCTTGGTGTCCATGTCCAGCTCCCTATTGCTTTCCTTTGTGATAATCAGGTTGCCATTCATATTATGGCAAACCCGGCGTTTCATGAACGTATCAAGCACATTGAATTAGACTGACATCTTGTTAGGGATGCGTATAAGGAAGGCTTTGTTGCTCCCGCTTATGTTTGAAGCTCGGGTCAACTCGCTGATTTGTTTACAAAGGTTCTTCTACTAAAGGCCTTCGCCTCCATGTTGTCCAAGCTTGGTCTTGTCTCATTCGCCTCCAGTCCAGCTTATGGGGGAGGGGGGCTGTAGACTTTCATGGAGGTGCTCAGGTTTGTAATGCTGAAGATGGAGATGCTCGCGTTCTGGAAGATACTCAACCTGTAGATGGTACAACACCTGATTTGTTGGATGGTGGTTAGGGCAGGTAGAGAACTTGTTTTTCGTTTTACTCTTTTGATTTGTTTATTTTATAGGCTAGAGAGTGCGTTTTTGTTGACATGGTGACTGTGTCATTTATTCGCCATGTGATTGGGCCACGTCAGCCTTTGGGTGGTTAGGTTTGTTAGGAGAATAGGCGGGAGATTGATTATATTTAAAAGGAGGTTTCTTCATTCATTTTCCCAATTTTCAAGTTCAAACTTTTACATAATTCTCCCTAGTCATGGCTTCCTTCTCCTCAGCTCTTTCATGTTTCTACTTGAATGTTTTCTACACTAACAAAGCTTAATTAATTATATATAATTAAGCCTGGCCCACCCTAATCAAGAAGCTTAATACAAATATGCAGTGATCACAAATATTATGATGGTAATTAAATTGTATAAATAAACTAGTTTTTGAGAGGATAAAAATGGTAAAATGATGGAAGATGGGGAAGCACGCTTCTACCTATTCTATGTAATTAAGCCTGAAAGTTATTCCAGGCAGCAGAATGATAACAGTGAAAGATCCTTTTGACCATCTCTCATCATCATCTACATTATTTGACCCAAAAGCCTGCAACAATTATGCCAATTCCCAAACTATAAATTAAGTTTATATATACATATATATTACATCAAATGGTTATGACTCCCTCTTTCTGATCATGTTTCTGATAATTAAGTACTAATTATCATTCCTATTAATTAAGTCTTAATTACAAACCAAGTAATTAATTAATGTTGAGGCAAAAGGGAAAGCTGATCGATCACTGAAAAATCTCACTACATTCAAAATTATATACAATAATTGCGCAGGTAAATAATGCTGACCTGTCTCCATGCATGCATGCATCTGTCGCTTCTTCTTCTCTCAACTCATCAACTTGATGTCGACTATACACAATAATATATATATATATATATATTGGTTTTATAATATCCACACACACACACAAAACATGTTTGTGTGGGTTGAAGTATAAAAAGATAAGAGACATGGATATGTAGGTTGGTATATGGGGTGGGGGTAGGTAGGGGTGCTGAATTAATTGAAGTAATTAAAAATGAGGTGAAGGGATTATTAGGCTATTATCGCCGCTAAGTCTTGTTATTTCTTTTATTGACAGGAACGGTGGTTACATAATTTAAAGAAAATTAGATTAATAAATTAAGAAATATATCATTTTGATCAATAAATTTACATTAGGTGAGATGAATACCTATATATTTAGTGCAACTTACCCGGAGAAATTATTTAGAAAATAAAAAAAAAATCAAAATTAGTGTCTTTTGACACCAATTTCATATATAGGTAAAGACGGGGTTTTAAACCCCGTCTTCTAGCAAAGTGTCACGCAAAGATGCCTAACTCTCTGAAGATAGTGTTACAAACCTTGTGTACTTGGTGTCAGGCATCTAACAAAGTGTCATGCAAAGATGCCTGACTCTCTGAAGACGGTATTACAAACTTTGTGTATTTGGTGTCAGGCATGAAGATGGGGTTTCAAACTCCGTCTTCGCCTAAAATTGAAATTGGTGTTAAAAGACACCAATTTTGAATTTTTTTTTTGCATTTTTAAAATAATTTTGCCAACTTACCCATGATTTGAAATTAATTTATGAGATCTTAACTTTAAACATTAAGCTAATTAGTAATCATTGGTACGGCTTAATTAGCGTTGTTATTAGGTAGAATATTTATATATATATATATATATGTATATTATTGATTGTGTTTGGTCCGACAAATAAGTTGAGAAAAGGGACAAAATTCCGGGGCTTTAGGGCCACTCATCACTCTCCAATGCCAATAATCATTCCCTTTTCCTTAATTATACATATATATATATATATGCATTTTAATTTCCATTCCTTTCTTTCAAATTAATGCAAATATATACGTTTGACTACCTTTTCGCATTATTTCTTTTATAATTGTAATATTATAATTTGTTTGTCATATTAATTATACCCCATGTTATTTATTAGTTAGTGTTTTCAAAATTAATTAAATTATTTCTTATTTAATTAAAATAGTTAAAGCGACTGATTAAAGATTTATCATTATTATTATTAGTATTTTGTCAGACTGATTATATACATCGATAGGTTCAAATGAAAGAAATATACTTAAAAAGAAATAAACAAACAAGAAATTGTTATATTCATAATTATAATCAAACTCATAACCTGTTAATATTTGTGGGTGTAAGGCTCACCAATTATTATTAATTATATATATACTAGATAACAATTAGCAATTTAATTTTTTTATTCCAACTTGGTTTGTCAACATAATTAAGAACTAATTAGAGACATTACGACAAAGTAATAAACAAGTTGGTTACGTGTTTGCATGAATTAGGTGAAATTAGACCTTGATTTCTGGTTTAGAAGAACATGATCATCATTATTTTATCTTTTTGTTCGTCCCAATAATCCTCTTTATTATATTTTTTCTCTAAAAAGAGAAAAGATATAAAAAGATGTCAACATTGTCTTCATATTATATATATATATCCCATTAATTAATGGCCTGTTGTCCTAATTACATGAACAATTAACAGTTCTAAAGCAGTCAATAATTACCTGTCAAAACTATTACAACTAACAACGTCTTTACTACAATAAAATATGTTACTAAAAGTGTAACATAAAGTGGCCAACGGCAATAGATATATTACTTAAATAAAAATAAAACAACATTAAGAATGAGATTAGTAATTAGTCCCTTAATCATGCATGAAATCAATATAAAAAATCGATTTAGCAGTTAGCAGTTGAATCTTTGTTGGGTTAGGTTAGGCCTAAATTCGCATAAAGTTCGGGCCCCACCCACTTTGCTTTCTCCAAGATCTTCAAAATCCCTACATCATCGTTCTAGACCTAAGATCCGCTCAACATGAAAAATCTACACCGTTGAGATTGAATATATTCTTTTCCGACAAAGTGAAAAAAATTAAAGATCAACCCTATTTTTTCTACTCGCATTAGGTTTATAAAGGCAGTGAGATTTCCACGATCCCCATTAAATAAAAAGGGCATATCATTAGAAAGCAAAATTAGAAATTCACTTTAAAGGGTATTTTGACCAGCAAAATTCATGAAAATCCTATCCAAAGGGCAAAATAGATAAGTAACATAAATATTGTTTAAGCTGACATCAACATTACTGTTACTTTGATTAATAGATGGGACAATTTGTAACGGGCAAAAGAAGTGGTTATCAACCAATTAGTTGAATTGACATCACTGATATCATCTTTAGAGAAGAGGGTCCTGATTTAAACCTAGGTTATCCCCGACAACCCCCCCCCCCCCTCAATTGTACTAAAACCAAAAAATAAAGTATATGTAATTTTTATAATAAGAGAGATAATTTATATATTTCATCGGAAGAGGACGGTGTAATTAATCACCCTCTTTTAAAGGAGATGGGATGCACTTGGGTTATTCTCAGCATCTGAAAAACTATCATGGATTACATTTGATTTTCATAGTAATTCAAAAATGAGACAGAAGGTACGTACATATGATAAGTTATTGGATCCTCGTTAATTACTAGGTGAATCTACATGAGTACATATATACAAACATGGTAGATTCAGTTAGAGTGTAAAGTGTAATTGGTGGAGCAGAGACTTGTTTTCCACTAGTCTCCCGCCCCCCTATTTTCTGGGATGAGTACACTAATTTAATTCAATCCAATTAATTACAACCATTAACATATATATACACACAGTGCATGCAGTCTGCAGCTCTGAAACTAATTGAATCTCTTGATTCATTACCATCATGCACTCTGATTAACAGATTATTACACCAACTAATTACCATCCATATCATCATCTTCTTATGTACGATCGATGATTAATGTATTCTTAGTTCATTATATAACATGATCTGATTTCTTAATGAAGAATTGTTTACACTAGATAATTAAGGTAGAGAGATTATTAATGAAGATGGAAATGCGGCGTGAATGTTGGGCCTGACTGAATTGCATTGCATGTGAGGCCCATTCCCCATTTTTACTTTATTCTGTAATCTTCTTTTACACTTATATATATATATATATATATTCACTCACCAATTATTAATCCATCTCCCTCTTTGCCTCACTCTTTAGTATTACCCTTCCTTCCCTCTCTCTCTATATATAACCCTCCACCCATCCCTCTCTTCCTCTCACCTTTCAAGACCTGCATACTACGTATAAATATATACGTACATTCAATATATATATATATATATCAGTATAATTATACGTATATGGCTCCTGCGGGCGACAACGTTGTAGTTTCTAAGATGAAGTTGGAAAGGATGCTGAGCATGAAAGGAGGCAGAGGAGAAGCTAGCTATGTCAACAACTCTCAGGCTCAGGTTTCTTTCTTTCTTTCTTTCTTCTTGTCCTGCTAGCTGCACTAGTTTATTTTATGTTGTATTTCATTTGGTATATGCAGGCGCAGCATGCTCGATCAATGCTCCATCTCCTCAGAGAAACCCTGGACGGCGTACGTCTCAGCCCGCCCCACGACTTCCCCTTCGTCGTCGCCGACCTCGGCTGCTCCTGTGGAAGCAACACCATTTACATGGTCGACGTCATCATCAAACACATGACTAAGCGCTACGAGGCTGCCGGCTGTGACCCTCCTGAATTCTCTGCCTTCTTCTCCGATTTACCTTCAAATGACTTCAACACCCTCTTCCAGCTCCTCCCTCCCTACGGCGGACTCAGCATGGAGGAGTGTCTCGCTTCCAACACCCACCGCTCTTACTTCGCCGCCGGAGTTCCAGGCTCTTTTTACTACCGGCTTTTCCCGGCCAAGTCCGTTGACGTGTTCTACTCCGCGTTTTCCTTGCACTGGCTGTCTCAGGTCAGTTAACCCGAAACCAGAGGTCGTTAATTTGAAAAAGGCGTGTCTAATAGCTACAACGCTTTTGATAAATTGTCAAAAAGCAATTGAAAAAAAAAAAAGCCCCTGGTTTTCTCCAAACCACCTACTAATTTGGACTTTTGTTTTCTAATAATATTATTCAGTTTTAATAATATATATATTTCTGCATGCATGGATCAAAGATTCCTACCCATACCCGTATATATTAACAAGGTTATCGTCCCTCCAGACAAGAGGATTAGGTCAAATATTTAATTATTTTGCATGAAATTAATTAAATTTTGTTGTTGTTGTTGGATTGGGTGGGACCCGAACGGGCATCAATCAGGTTCCTGATGTGGTGTTGGACAAGAGATCGACGGCGTACAACAAGGGAAGAATATTTATTCACGGAGCAAGCGAGAGCACCGCCAATGCATACAAGAAACAGTTCCAGAGTGATTTGGCTGGATTCCTGAGATCAAGATCCAAAGAAATGAAGACTGGAGGATCCATGTTCTTGGTTTGCTTGGGTAGGACTTGCTCCGACCCGACCGACCAGGGTGGCGCCGGTCTTCTCTTCGGGACCCATTTTCAGGATGCTTGGGATGATCTTGTCCAGGAGGTATCTACACACATACATATCTATCTTCATTACAACCTAACGCATGCCATTTTCTGGATTTTTGACTTAGTTAATAAAATCTTGAATGTCTGATGAAGTTGTTGTACTAACTTTTAAGTCAATATTTGTGATGGTGTGAAGTAAAAGCAAATGTGATCATCATCATCATCATCATGTAACTCACACATTGTAACTAGACATGATTAGAGCCTGTCCTGTCGTGTGTGTTGGTTCCCAAAGTTGGCCGTATCGGCCGCGCCAGGCGGCTGTTGTTGCCCCAACCATCATATTCCCATCATGAAGCTTAAAACTTAGTTTGATTTCAATTTATCCAATTTTATTTTCATCAAGAATTAATCAATTGGTTTAATTTTGATTTATGACAAATTAAGCTGGAATTACTTGTCTCCAGGGCCTAATCACTAGTGAAAAACGTGACAACTTTAACATCCCGGTGTACGCGCCGAGCCTAGAGGACTTCAAGGAGGTGGTGGAGGCCGACGGCTCATTCATCATCAACAAGCTGGAGGTTTTCAGAGGTGGAAGCCCTCTGGTAGTGAACCACCCTGACGACGCGGCTGAGATAGGCCGTGCCCTGGCCAACAGTTGTCGTAGTGTTAGCGGCGTCCTAGTTGATGCACACATAGGTGATCAGCTGAGCGACGAGCTGTTCTCGCGTGTGGCGATGCGAGCAACGTGCCATGCCAAGGAGCTACTAGAGCAGCTTCAGTTCTTTCACATTGTTGCATCCCTTTCTTTAGCTTAATTAGTGATCATCAACAAATTAAGAACCCCCCTTGAAAGAAAAACATGATTATATATTGATGATGTCTATAGAAAATATGATGAAATTAAGGGGAAATTGTTTAATTATGTATCGGTTTAGTGCTCTTAATTATATTGTGGTTTCAAGAATTGTCTGTGTTATTAGTGACTGTTTATATGAAAATTTAAGAGATAGAATTGAGTTTGGAGTTGATCTTTTTGGTGATCCCGAATTCAGTGAAGTGTATCACGATTGATTTGGTTCAATCAAACCTGATTTGAGTAAGAATTTTTCAACAAAAAGTGAGGAGGGGAAAGACAACCTTTGAATTCGTTCATTGCAGTTTTCACTTTCACTTTAAGGTAGGTAGATAGAATGAGATGATTGTGTCTGTAGAATTGGAACAGTAAAAATGGCCTTTGCCCACTTTACCTTTTCTTTAATTTTCTACTACGTCTTCCCATTTATGTGTTTTTTATTTTTTTTTGCCCATCGATCATTAATTATTGTTTCTTGAATTTAGGGTTGCATGCATTTTGTTGTTATGAATCTGATATTAGTTCAAACTAACTTTCCTAGTTCACATCTCTTTGACTTTTGGACACTGTTCTGTCGGGAAAGTTATTGTTGAATTAGGTGTAGTCATATTCCATCAATTAAATTACATTATACTATCATGTAATTAATTGATCAATTTATTTGAATCGTATATAATTTGAAAATTGTACATTAATCACATCCATATTGTACATTAATCACTTGTATAATTAATTACACTACAAAAAAACAAGGTTATATCAACGGATATTTTGCAACGGATTCTGATTTTTTTTACAATTTCGTTGCAACTTTCGTTGAAAATTAACAATGATATTTTGCAACAGACTACCCGTTGCAATATCTGTTGTAAAACTCGGTCAACTTTATGATATCTCACATCCAACATAAGTCGTGGCAAAATATTGCAACGATAAATTCCATTGCAAACTTCCACTGATTTGCAACGGAAATCTTTCGTTGCATACTTTGCAACGAAGATTTTAGGTAAATCCGTTGAAAAAAATGTGCAACAGACTTTGCAACGACAACGGGTTGTTGCAAAGTGAATATTGTTATTTGCAATAGATTTAGCGACGAAAAATCGTCGTTGCAAAACTTGCCGATAATTTTGCAACGGTATTGCAACGACCTATGAAGTTGTTGCAATCCGTACATACAGCTGTAGGCATTAATTATTGAGTCATTGGATTTGCAACGGATCCGTCCATTGCAATATGTTTGTGACAGCTGTAATTTACTATTTTAAAATTTTTTATGTTTTGCAACGATTTCGCAACGGAAATATCATTCCGTTGCAAAGTCCGTTACAAATTCATTGCAAAATTCGTAATATAAAAAAACTTTCATTCTAGTTCACATTTATTTTTACAATCATCCAACAACTTCTTCCTCTTCTCACCTTCCATCAACACAACCGATTTTTTAATCGATCTTTGCATTAGACAGTTATTGATCACGTTAGTGCAACGAGTCACATATTTGAACATTTAGCTGACTTACATTAAGGTTAGTATAAAATTTTTACTAGTTTATTTATATATTCATTTTATTCTTGAAATTTTTAATTTTTAATTTTTAATGTATGTATGTTAATGAATATGTATAATATTTGTTGATTTTAGGATGTTGAGAGAATTGAGAAAGTGGATGTATGAGAAGAATGTACACGGTAATGATTGTAGATTATGATTTATAAACCTAACTTCACCAAAGTAATTTTGTTAACTTTCAACTTAAAATTTTTAACTAAACTAATTTAACTTAGTTAACTCACAAGTTAAAAACCTAACTCCATTAATGTAATTTTGTTAACTTTCAACTTAAATCTTTAACTAAACTAATTTAATTTAGTTATATCACAAGCTAAACATTCAACTAAACTAATGTAGCTTAGTTAACTTTCAAGTTAAAATCTTTAATTAAGCTAATTTAACTTATTTAACTCACAAGTTAAAAACTCAACTAAATTAATTTAGCTTTGTTACCTTTTCAACTTAAAATCTTTAACTAACTAATTTAACTTAGTCAATACACAAGTTAAAAACTCAACGAAACTAATGTAACTTTAGTTAACTTTCAACTTAAAATCTTTAACTAAATTAATTTAACTTAGTTAATTCACAAGTTAAAAACTCAACTCAACTAATGTAACATTGTTAACTTTCAACTTAAAATCTTTAACTAAATTAGTGTAACTTAGTTAACTCACAAGTTAAAAACTTAACTAAACTAATGTAATTTTGTTAACTTTCAACTTAAAATTTTCAACTAAATTAATGTAACTTAGTTAACCCACAAGTTAAAAACTCAACTAAACTAATGTAATTTTGTTAACTATCATTACTCCGTTTGATATCACGTAAGACAATTTAAAATGTTGGATTATTTTATAAATATTTTAAAATATTGTATTATATTTATTTTTATAATTATTTATTTGATACTTTGTAGGGATTCGGAAGTTCAAAACGTCATTAAGGATATTATTACATACTATTATTTAGGGCCATGGCCTTCTTTTTAAAAAAGGTTCCCGAAGAAATTTAAGAAGTTTTGGTTTCAAAAATTTAATGTAAGATTTAAGTGTTTAACTCTTAGATCATGTGAATATTAATTAATTTTTGTGGTGTTATCATATTGTTGTATTATATTTTGCAGAAATATTACACGTGGGATCCAATGCTTAGAACCCAAATCTAAAAGAGTTATAATTATAGGGTCGGAAAATAGACGTGGGAGGTGATGTCGCGATGTAGGAAGACCAATACAAGAGCTTGTTGGATGTTCCTCTTTTTAAATATGTATTTTTTAAAATTGAATACTTTTATTTTATGAATTGGAATGTTGAATTGTCTTTATTATAAGTATTTTTGCTTAAATGTATTGTCATATTTGAATTTATAAATTATAAAGTTAAATTAAATATATTTTTATTATTGAATATAAATTGTGCAATTATTGTTGCAATTGTCTTTGTGAATGAAAATAATTTTACAATAGACTGTCGGAATTATCGTGATAAAATTTGCAATGGATTATGGTTACAATTGTCGTTGTAAATGAAAATTATTTTTCGACGAATTTTAGTAAATTATGTCGTTGCAAATTTTGCAACGGAATGTCGTTGCCAAAAATTATTGCAATATTGCCAAAAGTTATTCGTTGCAAATGTCGTTGCAAATAAAATAATTTTGCAACGATTTTAGTTAAATATTTTATTGTAAAAGTTGCAACGGAATGACGTTGCAAACATTTCGTTGCAATATTGCAACGATATTCCGTTGCAAATAAAACTCGATTTTGCAACGAATTGCCATAAACTTTGCCACGAATATACCATCGCAAAGTCGTTGAAAATATAAAAGGTCAACTTTTTAAAAAATAAATTTTGCAACGGAATTTTACACCGGACAAAAAATCGTGGCAATATTTTGCAACGAACAAAAAAATTCATTGCTATATAGCAGTGCTACCTATAGCAACGGAAAATTTTTCATTGCAAAAGTTCGTGGCAAATCTGTTTTGCAACGAATTTATGAAATTCGTTGCAAAAATCCATTGCTATAGATCTGTTTTTTTGTAGTGTTAGTTTGAGTCTGACTGCACCTTGTTCAATTTAAAATTCCCTTGTGTCCAAGTCTGCTAGAAAAGGAAAATATAGCAATATGTATAGGTCGTGCATTACATGTATATTTATCAGTATTTTATTATTCAAGTGAATAAAAAAATTACAACCTACTTGAGAATACACACCCTGTAGGTTAGGGGTGTTCAATAAAATTGCGGGTTTGTCCTAGTCGATCGACCCAATTCAAATCGCACTGCAATTAGCGGGCAAAAGGGTGGATAAGTTGGTCTTGAGTTAGTAAAAAAAATAAAAATTGTATTTCAACAATCGAGTTTTCTTTTATGTTTGCGTAGATTGCATAGACCTCGTTCTACTGAAATAATAATAATAATAATAATAATAATAATAATAATAATAATAATAATAATAATAATAATAAAAAAACAACAACAACAACAACGACACGACGACGACAACAACAATAATAATAATATACTGGAATTCCTTATTTGTTTATACAAAAATTTTGATAATACATATACTAATATTCAAAACAATAATAACAATTACGATATTTCTATTGGTATTATATAATATATATATATATATGTATAAACATGTAGATAAGATATATCAATTAATTAACTAATTCTTGATTATTGGTAATCTTCTATATTTTTTATGCTATTGATAAATGTAAGAATTTTGTTACAATATGTTTTCATAATCATCTATTTAATCTTATTAAGGATTTTTTTCACAATCTTATTAATAAAAGAATGGTAAGTCTTTTATATTTATTTGTATTCTTCTATAATAAAAAAAAATATAATGCCATCTTTTATTTGAATGGATTAAAATATCTTTTATATTTATTTGTATTCTTCTATAATAAAAAAATATCTTTTATATTTATTTGTATTCTTCTATAATGTATTAATGTTATATTTATTTTCACAACCATGTATAAGTTTTTATTTTTACACATCATAATTGATATCTCATATTACTACAAAAAAAAAAAAAAAGGTTTTTCGTTAATATAATAAATGAGATACACGCTTTATAAAAGATTTAGACTACATTGTTGTTGCAAATTAGCAACTAATTATATCAATTACAACATCAATTAGTAGCTGTGAGCAAAAAATAGTAACATAATTACAAATTGTTGATAGCATCGAGTTAAGCATTAACAATTAATTAAACTAGTGTTTCTTGGCACCACGATCAATATATAGCACTATTAATTAGCAGGTCATCTACAGTTAATGATTTCAATTAACATGAACATGGCGATGCTGATCTATAAGATAGTTAATTATGGGGTGCTCCAAAACTTGCAGTTATCATCATGCTTCAACAATAATATATGTATCCGAGTTCCATTTTTCATGCAAACGTCACCTCAGTCAGGCAATATCCCTACAGCTATTCATCAAGTAGAACAATCCAACTTTCACACTTCAAATATTAATTAAATGGCAGTATGTAAATACAGCATTTCTCTATGAAAACTTTGCATACTCTTTATCTCACTGACATTGGTCTCCGGCGAGTCCAGCATGAATATATCAGTCACTTCCGGTGACGTAAAGCTCACCTTCTTCTTCCCTTTCCCGCTTGTCGTTCTGCTAAATGAGGTATTCTCCGACTGCCCATCGTCGGTGTTCACTGATATCTCTTCTCTGAGGACTCCATCAAACGATGGATGAATTTTTCTGGACGACTGTTTAGGCGCATGTGATGTTTCTTCGCCAGCTCCACTGATATCGATATGATCACCAGCTGGAGAAGACATAATCCAATCCTCAAGAGTTAAAACCTTATAATTGTTCATGTATAGCGGCAGCTCATGCTTTTCCTGCCTCTTTCTGATTTTCATGATGGCCCATAAGCTTCTTGGCTTCATGAATCTCATTAGGGATGCTCGTAGCCTGCAGCTTTCGTTGTCTGCGTCTTTCTTGGACGGTCTGCTGGACGTGAAGCCATGCCGGAAACCAGAGAAATCTGCGCCCATTGTTGAGGATGGGTTTAAAGTGTGAGAGGTCTGATCAGATTATAAAGGGACACTGAATTTGGAGGGATGTTTAGGTGGGACGAGTTCTCAGAGGGACGTATTGTTAGTTATTAGCAATGCAGATAAGTTTGAGGATAGTAGAGCAAGTTAGACATCGTTATTGCCGTCTAGTGATCAAGGCAGTCTGAACTAGACATGATGTTCGTAGTCTCTCTTGTTTTCTTGTTGTCCTAGGAGATTTTGGAGTTTCTGAAGATGCTATAAGGGAAGTTTGCACCCGACAAGACGAAAGTTTGTCCTAGGATAAACTGAGGGGTGAAACATACATTGATGATTATAAAACAAACCGAACAAAAAAAGGAAAACAGTAGGCAGTCCCATGGTTACTCACAAGTTTTCCCTCACAATTTCAAGATATATATACTCAATTCCGATCCCCATTCATGTCTGAAACAACCGAACATCTCCAAGCTAATAAACCTTTACAAATCAAACCTTGTAATAAGTATTGACTCTGACATATAACAGGGACTCAGTTACCAGCTGATGGATTCGTCAACAACTCAAGAGATTTCTTAAGAAAGTCGACTGCAACGGAAACATCATCAAATGCTAGAGCCCCAACGGCAAACCTAGCCGCCTTGTGTGCTTCAGCAATTTTCTCAGGTGGGGGCTGGTAACTACTATCGTACTCATATTTTTGTGTGGTGGGTGGAGAAACTTCTGCAACACTCCCATTCCTGCTGCTAGAATTGTATTGCTGAGTTGTTTGATATGCTGCCGTGTTAGAATGTGGTGAATTGGCATAGGGAGCATCAGAACCTACACTCCCATTCCTGCCGCTAGAACTGTACTGAAGAGTTGAAGGGTATGCTGCCGTGTTAGAATGTGGTGAATTGGCATAGGAAGCATCAGGGCCTTGATAAAAAGAAGGGTAATTTGATGGAGCAGGGGGGAGACTACTCTCAGTAAAACTAGGGTAAGACTGGAAATTTGGATATGAGTACGCGGGTACATCATGTGAAGGATAGTGTTGCGGTAAGTGCTGCTGCACTTCTGGCTGGAACGGTTGGTGGTGATATGACTGATGAGATATAGAATGTTCAGGATTGTTTGTCGAAGGTGGTTGGTGAAGGTTGTCGGGTGGATAATTGTCAGTAGGATAATGGGGTGGAGGAGAAATGCCTGAAGACGGTGAGGGTGTAACATTTGAAGGTTGTCGTGACAAATTGGTAGAATGCTGAAAATTTTCTTGATCATATGCCCGAGGAGATGATGCTGAATCTGGTGCATTCCTCGCAGCAGGATCTACTGTGGTCGGGTCGGGTTGGGGGGCAAAATGATTTCTGCTTGGCCCAAGATCCTGCAAAGAGAGTATTCAAACTGTAAGAAAAATACTTCATGCTATATATCTTTCATCACAAAAATGCGTTTACTGATTAATGTCAGAGGAACCATAGCAGTTAGGTCATTGTCAAATTAAAATGAAGTACCAACTTAAAAGCAAAACAGTGCAAAAGATTTGGTGCAGTCAACAGGAATCAAACAGCAAAAAGAAGGCATAAAAAAATTGCACATAGCTGGACTTATCTTTAAGCTTCCACCAAAAAAAAAAACAGTATTACTCTTTTCTCTCACCACATTGCAGTAGAAACTTAACGGAAGAAAATCAAAGGTATAAGTATCATACATATTCACCACTCGATGTACTTGGTGGCACTGGAAGATCATTATCTCCACCAGGAGGACCTGGAACAGGTTTCCTTCCTTCTTTCAAAGCCTTCCTTATATCTGCTGCTTTCCATGCTGCATACTTCTGTTTCTGCTCAAGCTGTACAAGGGGTAATTAAAGAATAAGGAAAAGTGAAAATTGATATATAGTGAGTAAATTAGATAAATGCTCACATCAGGCTGAAGTTCCCCAAACTGGTTCAGGATTTCAAAGAAAATGCTTGCAGCATAGAAAGTTTTTGCAGTATTCCTGTGGAAACAAGCATAGGATAATTAGCAATTTGTAAGCACGATCAAGATAAACTCTAGTCATCCACACATCCGATTATGATGTTCATGGTACTGAATTGGAAGAGTATTGGACAAGTAGAGATTCAGCTTCGTAAGATACACCGAATCCAATGCCTCAGACTTACAAAATGATTTGATTTTTGCATCTTCAAGAGAAAAAAATATCTGAACATGCTACCAACAAATGCAAATGAACTTGATTGATCAAGAATCGAGTTCTAATATAAACAGAAAGAACTCAAAAACAAGCCACATCATACTGCCCACATTTTGCACTAATCAACATGGTCTCACTACCCGTGACCATATTACATGGCATGCATGATTAACTACAGTGATAAATCACAAAGCCATTCACATTAATACTAAAATGCCAAGGAGTTAGAATGATCAATTATTCATGAAGTGTAGCTCCATGAAGATCAGGGGGAGCCTCCCCAATCTGTGCCACAGAAATACGTCACTTGTTGAAATGTGAGTAGCGAGCTACCAAAACAATATTGTCCATCCAAACCCACTTCAATACAGGAATGGTATCTCAAGGGGCAAGAGGGCCACCATATCTGACCTTGATTGGGCAATTTCCAAATTGAGGGATCAAATCAGCACTGAGGGGCCAAAATTAGACAAATATGCCCCCCATCCCCGATAAAATAACATGATTTCTGCAAAAATGCAATGAGAAAACAGGGAATGCCCGCCAACTATGGATGAGTACAAAAGGTGCAAGGAGGTTCCCATACAAATCAGCTCTTCCTGCTCTATCTTGTTTGTCTGCCCTTGCAAAGACATTCAAGGCAAATCCCTCAACATGTAGATAATCATCAGGCCCCAACTTCAATGACTTCTTATCCTGCAAGACAATGTGAAGAGGTACAGCAAAGAGACCACTAGATCAGGTAACTCAAGTCACAAGAAGTGAAGATCAAACAACAAGTTCACATAATTATTAACTATCACTACAATAAAAACAATGGAAGTCATGAAGTAGAATGTGTAACTACACAAAGGTTAGGTACTCAGACTAAATGGTTAGGATTCAGCAAGCACGAAGGATATTAGCGACATGCGATTTGTAATTTTTTCCGAAAACACACAGAACACCGACAGAGGAGAATCAATGAAACGTCTCGCAATAGAAAATTAATCCCATTGTTTAAATTCCAAAATGAAACTCGAAGCTATCCAACGGCACTACATAGACAGAATAACTGATTCCGATAATTGAATTAAATTCACACATAGACAAAGTAAAGTGTTGCTCACAAGGTAGTTGACAGAAAACTGAAAATAGCAATTAGAAAGGAAAACCTTTTCAAGCTGATTCATGAGGGAAACAAGGAGGGCGTTGGTAGTCTTAGTGCGATCGCTCTGAGGAATCTTCAACCCTCGCTCCATCGCGTACAATCGACCTGATCAAAAGAATGTGATTCAATGCACAATTTTCAAAAATTAAAAAAAAAAATTAAGGGCACAAAACAAACAGCCTTAAATTAAATTCAGTACAAATCATGAAGTTCAATTAAAATCATTGCAATTTCAATCTCAGAGTTCAACAAAGGAAAAAGAAGAGAGAGAGAGAGAGAGAGAGAGAGAGAGAGAGAGTTACAGTAGTAGGCGACGAGGGGTTCGTGTTTCTGCAACTCATCGGCTCGCTGAAGGTATGGCAGAAGCAGCTTCGCCGGTTCATTGTCGGTCGCCATTATCGTGCCCCGTTCAAAATCTCGAGAGAGAGAGAGAGAGAGATTGAAATTGCAAGTTTTGGCAGAAGATGCTTACAGCAAAATACGACGACGTGTCTTGTCAACTTTGTTTTCTTTTCTCTATTTTTCTCAAGAATCAGAAGATGCAAGATATATGTTTTTTAATGAAAATTTCACGGGAAAATGTTTTAAGAAAAAAGAATGCAGAAAGAGAAAAATAAAAGCGTGACTTCACATCTTAGTAGAATTTCGATTATGCTGTCGACAACCTTAGCTGAATATTACAAACTTAACTACTAAGAATATTTATCTATACTATTATAAATAAAAATTCCATTTTTACTTGTAAAAAGTGATTACTTTCTTAAGTTGGTTTTTTTTTTTATTTTTATTTTTTTGAAATGTAATGTGAGTGTTTATATATATTTTTTATTTATAATAATATATTTTAAAATATAAAATCTTATTTATTATCTGCACGGAGAAACAGTATGTCACGTCAATTAATTTAAAAAGAAAAAAAAAAACCCACTAAGAATACCAAAGCCACAAGCAATCGTGTTACGTCTTTGGCGTCATTAAGCTTTTGATCCCAATTCCTGAAAATAAGTATAAAGTGCGCCTTCAATTGTTATGGTACCTAAGCACAAGGGTGTTGTACTTTGATTTTTTAGAGGAGTTGGTCGCACATTGAATTTACTCGTGGGGTTGGATCATTCGTGGAGCAATATGAGTTGAAAGAACTTACTAATTACCTCAATATGATAAAGACAAACACCTAATGCAGTCAACAAGTAATCCTCCTACTGACCACTACACTGCTAAGTAATAAATAACAACAGATATCACAAAGATATATGGAACAACAGATCTTTGGCCGCGGCAGTACTTCAGGGTGTACTAGGGAGGTGCTCAGTCCCAGAAATGTGTGATGCTGCATCCTCTTTTGATATGGCGACGTAGTTCAAGGGCGCAACCGGCCTGTTGTCTCTCTTCCCATCTCTATTAATAGATCTGGAACCATTTTGATGAGCATTTAGAGAGAGCCGTCTGCTAGAACTTCCATTGGCGCCTCCGTTGGCTCGTGGGCCAACGACCTTCTTGGTACTAGGCTGTCGAGCAGGGCTTGGAGTCGCACCAAATGCGGATTCTTGTTCTTTACTCATCTGTTCATGGAACTTCTTCTGATCCTGTATAGACCAAGGGAAAAGTAGATATGAAGTAAAGGAACAGAAAAGGCACCGGTGAATTGAATGATTGACAGGAGCAAATTGTTTTAACTCCAAGAAATGGGTGTCAGCAAGCTCGGTCATATACAATAGAAATTAGACTTACCCTCAACCTCTTCTTCTCCTCTTCTCTGTCCTGTCTGAGCATTGCATACTCATCCAGCATGGCGAGTAGCGGAACACCATCATAAGTAAATGTTATTCCACGGTCTTGTTCCCAAGCACGGGTTTTAGCAACTAAGCTGTCAACTAGGGCTGCACGACCAAAAAAGGTACAAGTTTTAATATTAGTTTATGTATGGACATGTCGCTTGTTAAAGTTCCTTCAAGAAGTAGATTGACAAAATCAAACAAAAACCAGACATAACCGATGCCCAGATATGATGCAAAGTTGATTGCCTATTGATATTTTTACTAACACATCTACTGGTAATATATTGCACGTCTACTTGCCAATTATAGTTCAGCCGTTACTGGCAGCTCCTCACACACTTCTACTTTATTACAATTAGATTAACATTCAAATCCTACTTAAGTCACAACCTTAATCAACAGAGGCCCATGCTCTTGGTCCTACCACTATTTGCTTCCATACAGGGGTCAAGATTCTATATTTCACCAGTGTTGCTGCTTAAGTACTTCTCATGCCATATGAAAATAAGTATTTCTTGGAAAGGTTACGACTTTTGACTCCAATGTACTCTTACGAAATGGAAAACTATGGAGCACGCAACAAAAGATAATTACGGTTAATGAGAAGACTTAACACAAGCGAAATAGAAAATCTAGAGGCATTAAGGATGCTTCGTAATTATAAATGATTCTTGACACTTTCACCATGCTTCTGTCTAAAATGCTTGTGATGGTGCTCATTAGAAACATGCAATCAAAGCAAGATATAAATATAACTCATGGATACTGATCTACCCCTTCCGTCTTAGGATGGTAATATTTTGGTCTGCTTTTTAATAGAAATGATCCACATTTCATCCACAGACATTGATATACCCTTCCTTAATAGGATGATACAATTTAGTTGTTGTTCACTAGAAAGAACTTAAGATGTTATCTACTGTCAAAGTTCAACACATACCAGGAATTTTATTCACCAGGATTCGTGCTTTTTCTGCCCTTTTCAGATTCAAGTGTGCACCTCTGCTGGCATTATACCTGTTCTCATCCTGTTCATAAATGAAATGCTTCATTTAATTTCCGACTCAATCAAGTGCCAGAAAAAACAATGAAGTGGCACAATGAGAAAGAAGATGTGATTGTCAAGAGTTATTGTTTCTGAAAGGGCTCTGTAATAGTATGAGATACTTAACCAGCATTCAATCACTGAGCAAAAGAAAAAGGTTGTATAAATCACAGATCATGCTGCTGGCATAGATTGTTGTGCTAAATTATACAAGGGAATAAAAAGGTCAAGAGGAAACTGATAGGCAGTTGAGAGACAACAACAAATTACTGTTGGTTCCATCCCCTTTCACCCCTGCCTACCATGTCAAGAAATATTTACGCAACCTAAGTGAAGAAGAGAAGAAAGAGAAAGGATAAAAACATAATTACCCTATTATAGTCTTCAAGCCAACTTTCTTCTTCACAAGCGGACATCCATTTCTCAACCTTATCCAATATCTCCTTCCTGCTCAGGGCCTCTTCTTTTGCTTTTACTATCTGATTATCCATGTCAGCCAATAACTCTGTGGGCTCGACATTCCCTGAATCAATGAGTGACAAAATTTTTGCTCGAGCTGCCTCAGTATCAATCTCTATGTGTGCCTGAGCAAATATCTCCTCAAGCTCAGATTGCCTCTTAAAAGCAATTTCCTTCATTCTGCTAGCTTTTAGCTGATCAAGTCTCTCAACCTCCACTTCAGCCTTCAGAAAATCCAGTATATTAGATCATAAATGATTGTATTGCCTGTAAAAATTTGAAATTTTTTGAAGTAAAAATACCTCCAGGTACCTGTTCAATGAGGTCCAAAGCAAGAGCCCCAGGTATAGTAACTTCATCAACTGAAGCTGAAATATTACAAGTGACATGGTCAAATAGGCTACGTTCTTCTGGAGGTGTGTCCATCAAATTCCAAAGGTCAATAAGCTGAGTTGCCAGTTCTTGAATCTGTAAAGAGAGATATAGGTCAAGAGTTTACGTTAAGTTGCATAATTAAGGGTAAAGCTATCTCCATGCCGTAGAAAAAAGATCACAACAGAACAACATCTTTTTGAGTCAAAAGTAAGCAAAATGATGCTAGGCCAAGTAAAGACAAGTGTAACTACAAACTACTACTTAATGTAAGTTCCTCATCTTCGAGAAATTTCTCTAAATGATGCTCGTTTATATATCCAACAGAAGTTGGACCAATAGCACAGATTTTAAAACAGCCCCATCTGCTTAGAATTAATCAGTAGAATTCGAAGCTCACAATCACCTCCAGAAATTAACACAAGAATGTAAAATTAGAACTTTTACTCAGCATTCTTAATTTTCTATAATGTAAGAGGATATGGAATGGCATGATGAGAAAAAGGTCATCTATGAATCAGTGATTATGCGTATTTCATGCAACAAGGGTTGAAAGTGCATCTATATAAGTTTCATTATCACAAATCAGCAGGATTAGAGCTAACGTAGCTACCTTCTGTAATCTCTGTTGCTTGTCTTCCTTTAGTGCTAAAACAGTCTCAGCCAACCTAGATAGTGTGTCATTGCTAATGCTTTTTGACTGTACACCAGTAGAGTCATTTAGGCTGGGATGCACTTCTGTGACAGTTGTGAGGAAGTCCATGCCAAGGACGGCACAAAGATCATGAACTGTGCTGACAAATTCAAGAACCTTGTGCAACCTATCACTCTGGGAAATCAAGCAAAAAAGACACGAGTTTTAGAAAAGCAGGCAGAAAGCATCTAAGAACTGATTATGGTAAATTAAAGATCTCACCTTTTCTTTTTGAAGTTCTTGGAGCTGAGCATGAAATTCATCTAATTTCTTCAGCGATAGATCAGACTCGTCGACGGCAGGACTCTCCACCTTGTCACTAGCTCCAGCAATTTCGGCACATATCTTCTGTGTTTGAGATTGAACATCAGAGAACTCTTTTATCCTCTCATCCTTCTGTTTCCAAAGTTTTTCCAGTGCAGGAGCTATAGCTGCAAGCTGTTCCTTGATGGTTCCTGATGTCTTCTCAGGCTGTGAAAGAACCAGAGAGACCATGGTAAATTTTTACTAATTAAAATTTAATTGAATGCTATTGACTGCAAAATATTCCTCAGATGATCATTTCCAGACTCTGCAAATGTCAATAGCCTGTTTCCATATAATTGAAACCTAATCACCTACAATTCCAACATAAGTCTTCTCTCCAAGAGCTGATAGGAGGTTGGTGAGTTCAACTCTAGCATCTGCCAAAGTCTGAAGAAGGTGCGCTCTAGATTTCACAGCCAGGTCAACCTTTCTCTTGTATACATCCAAGCACTCTTGCTCTAACTGAAGGAGCATTTTGTCTCGTTCCTCGTCAGTTTCACCAACTTCATCCCAAATTTGCTGCAATTGAAGAAGGATTTGTTTCCATCAATGTGCAACAACTTTATAGCTTGACTGAAACAGGGAGCATAAAAAGAGAGAATCATGGAATTAAATAGTAGTAGATTGCCTGCAGCTGCTGCAGTAAGGAGCCACAAGTAATTTGTCCAATAAGAGGATTTTCGGCGTCTACAGCTGCCATCTCACTATGGCTCAGAGAGAAGGAACCTGAGAAAAGAAGAAAACTTCAGTCTCACTGTGTTCAACCTACTGTTAAGTGCCGTTGCATATCACCATATCATGAATAATGCACTTTAAATCAGCTAGCCCTAATGCAAGAGCAGAGCCAAGTAGTTGAGCAACAAGTTCAAGGTATCACCAGCCAGAACTCACCCATCTACTTCCTCAACAGCACTAGCAAAAAAATGCAATAAGCAGAGTCAAGCAAGCATAGGCATGATCCTGTCAGCCCAATTGTTAGTTTCATCTTTATTCCATTAATTTCTTTGCAAAAATAATTATAATAACTTACAACATCAGCGCTATGTTCACCACATTGTTTCCAGAAATGTAAGCATAGGCACGAACCATCAATTTGTGACCCGTTTCCAGAGTACGGATCCAATTAAAACCGAACCAAACTGATAAGCATTTCCAAGAAAATTCACAATTTTCACTGAAACCGCTGAATTAAAGAAGTGTCTAGACAACATTGCTCGAACTTCACTGCACCACCCCCACCATCAAACCAAAGAAAAAGGCTAGAAGTCTGCTGTTTTAAGCACCAAAAATACAATTTATCAAGAATTCCCTTTTAAACAGGGCCTCCAGTAACTAAAACCACAAAAACACCATCATCCATACCAATGTACAACAAATCCAGAAGCAGCAAAGACTACATTCAACACACACAATTGTTAAAATCCACTTCCCAACAGTTAAATCTCCTCACAAAACCATTTCAATCAAAGAAAATAAATTTGCAGAGCAAGCAATGGTAGTAACATTAAACACTTAATACCACCAAAAACACTCCAAAATTATCAACAGAAAACAGAGAACAAGCAACAATAGATGTCAATGCTCACCGGATCGCCCTAGATGAGTCGGATTTCGGAGTATAAAAACTCAGATCTAAGTGTTTCTTTTCTGGTTGCTTCAGTCTGTGAGTGTGCGCGCAAAAGGACAGTGAGTGTGGAAGACTGGAAGCAAAGGACAGAAGAAAAAAGATATATATATTGAGAGAGAGAGAGAGAGAGAGAGAGAGAGAGAGAGAGAGAGAGAGAAAATTGATATGGGAGTCTGAGTGTGGGGCCGGACACGTACGTCGTCGTCTCTGACCCCAACATACTATTATTTTTGTCGTGATGACAAAGTGTAAGATCTTTGCGGTAGTTGCTTGCCCCAGTTTGAGGGGTTATTTACGGGACATGACACTGATTCGGATACATGAAAGGACTTGTTTGCCCCTTGTGGTTTGACGGTCCCACTGCTTTTTGACTGGACTGGAAATGGTCCGTCCGGTCAATGTCTATGTTAATGCATGTCTTTAGCGGTAAAGCAATAGTGAAACTATTGACTTTTAATTATTTGTTCAAAAAAAGAAATTCAATTATTTATTACCTAAGATAAAACACTGCTAGCATGTTTCTTCATTTCTTTTTTTTTTCAGTTTTAATTTTTTAAAACAGTAATTAAAATAACAATATACTTATTTATATGTTTTTCATTAAAAAATATTGATTTGATATTTAATGTAATATAAAATATAATTTTGTCTCCTTATTTTTATACGAGAATTCATACAAAATTGAATTATATGCGACGGGGCTTTTGGTGAGTGCAAATTCGGTACCACATTCGGCGGACTTTTGAACGCAATCACGCCTCATTCAAAGGGAGTCTCATTGAGAGAACACTTTTACTTCATTAATTAGTGCTAATTTAATATGGAGTGGAGCTCTATGAAGTGCAAATCCAGCCACCCTTTTTCCTGCATCATAATCTTATGAGATTATTGAATTTTAAACTCAATTAAGCTGTTTAACGTACCATCACTACTGCTCAAACCATTTGCATTAATGCTTCTATTGATTATTTAATTAACAAATAACAAGGAAAATATTTGGAAAACTAATTTATTTAAAAAGGTTATTTATAACCATCGAAGTATACCGCGTGTCGCAAACACCCTTTAAAGTTTAAAATGTACTAAAAAGTTTAAGTTGCTTAATAACGTCAATAATTCTTTTAGACTATATTTGATGTGAAACTGACGTGATTTTTATTAGCTAACATATCAAGAATAATTGACACGTCATGTTTATACCCTTTATATGAAAAGAAATTCAGCCCAAACATACATTGTTTTAGTGGAATAAAACAAAAAAAAAAATTTGCTTGATTTCTATAATTTTCCAAAGAAAAACGAATTTCACACATTATATAGTTTAAACATATTCATACTTCAAAAGTCAAAGAGCACGTCTAGCTAATTTTTTCCAATATATATATATATATATATATATATATATACTTCTAACATTCGTAACCTTTTTTTTTTCTTTTTAAAAGTTATAAAAGGCCAAATTTTATTTTAAAAATAAATTCATGATTTGTTTGAATAAAATGTTAGTAATATATATTTTTAAATTCATATTATCATGATTAAACATGTTTTTTTTTTGAAATATTATAAACAAGGTAATCAAATGAGATTATCAAAGTGCCTCTTTTAACAATTTTATCAAATATTTTGGGTCATGTTTGATTTTTGTTTTTATTTTTAATTTTCAGTGTAAAATGTGAGTTTTTAATTTTGCATAGATTTTCATGTGAAAAATAAAAATATATTTAAATTAATTGATAAGATTATAGTTTATGTTGTTATTGGTGTCATATTAAATAGATTTTTTTATTTAAATGCAATTTAGCTATTTTATTTGAAAAACAATGCATATTTGGGCTGAATTTCTTTCCATAAAAAAGTGCATAAATCTGATATGTCAATTAATAAAAGTTACGTGCACCACATTAAAATATAGTCTAATAAAATTATTGACACTGTTACGTAAGATAGATCTTTTTATATATTTTTATTTTTAAGAGGTACTTGCGACACGAGGTATAAGAGTGATAACCCTATTTAAAATGTTAATTTTTTTTTATTTCGACAACATGCTAACAATTGTTAAAAGAGACATACTTATGAATAAGTAAAGCATAGCGACCAAAATACACAAACTGTGACACCTTGAAATTGGAAAAAGGATCGATGAAGGAGGAGGGGCAATTAAGTAAAATGGGTGATGGAAGGACGGGAGGTACCATCATGCTCCATGCATGAAAGGCTAAAGTCGCAATCATTGCAAGGTGTCAATCACGAATAAATTAATTAATTAAAGTCGTTTAAACTTGGTAGGTAGCGCTTTCCAATCAATTTTCGCCTAATCACCGAATCAAAACTGATGCTAACTGTGCTCCATTTCATATTATTATTATTATTATTATTATTCATAAATACTGTGAGATGTCGGAATTTATTTTTAAGGAAAATAAAGAAAAAAACACGCGTCGCAGCGGCGCTAACATGTATAGACGCCTAAGCATAGGGAGGGAGGGAAACAGTCCCGGCTTTTGCGTGAACTTGTTGATCCAGAAATTTGAGCTGGAATGTCTGTGTCCCTATCATTATCGGCAAATTTGATCTTGCTTTTGGCATCGCATTTTGGTTCCGAATTCATCACATTGTAGCAAGTGTTGCGGTTTCGGAGTATCAGAGATTGGAGAAGCAAGTGGCGGGCCTAAACTGCGAGCAGGTATATTTGTCCGTGGTATATTATGTTCGGAATTGTTGTTGTTTGCTTCATCGATGAAGATTTATTCGTCGCGTTGTTGTTTGGTGTTTGTATCCCGTTGCATTTCTGTTGGAATTTTGAAATATTTGAATGGAAATTTATGACATTTGCTTTCGTGTGTTATCTGTGACTGGGGAGGCGTTTCAATGGCTATTGTTATGTTGAGATGTGTGATTAATTAGCTTAAACACGTAATTTTGCTCGTTTTCCTGTGTATTCCAAATTTGCATTCATAGGGTTGATATTTGGCTAGGATTATGGTTTCCTAGTTTATAGTAAATCTCACATTCTTGTTACGTTCTGATAGAATGGTGAATGTCAACTGGAACAGCATACGTTGTTTATTATGTAGTCGTCGTGGATTCCACTAAACAGGTGTGGTTCCATGTTGAATGCAAGTGTACTCTGATAAATAGATGAGTGGCGTTTCATCTCTTAGTAGTTCCCCCTTACCTTTCAACTGCTTACCCTACTTTTTGTGTTTATGAACGTTTGGTATAACTCACAATGCGCTCTTCCTGAAAACATTCTTTTGTGGCATTGGAAGCCTATTTAACTCCTGCAGGGGCTTTACGTATGTTCTCGTCAACAATTATTTAGGTGGGGTGTGAATATGAATATGATGCAGAAGCAACATAGCCCACCTTTACCGTCAACGCCTACCAATCGAATTCGTCAGCGTAGACGTTCCAAATCACTAGAGGTAACTGTCAACTGGAAAAGCATCGGTTTATCTTACTATAACTATGCATCCACAATTGCTTGATACTAATCACCTTAATCAGTGCTATTAGAAGGTTCTGAAATATAATTTTATTAGTTGAATGATCTGCTACTGTTAGTTAGTTGTCTATGGTCAAAACATGTCACACATTAGGCATGGCGTAGGAGGTGGGCTCCGTGTAACAAAGAAGTTTAGTTCTTTACTTAGAAATGTAGCTATCGTTTTCTGTTCCAGGTTCTTCCTGATCCAAGCAAATTAAATGGAGGAAACTTACTCGTCCATGATCAAAACAAATATAGATCCATGTGGATTCGAACACATTCATCTTTATGGATGCTTGGAGGTGTCATACTCATTCTGTACTTGGGCCATCTTTATATATGCGCAATGGTGGTTGTCATCCAAATATTAATGGCGTCCGAGCTTTTTCAGTTGCGTAGAAGAGTTCATGAAGATAAGCAGCTTCCTGGATTTTGGCTTATCAACTGGTAAGAAAGCTCAACTCTTAAATACATTGTGTTTCTTTACAGCATCCTGCTTACATATATTCTTCCTTGTATTCTTAAATTAATTATTCTGTCTTCTGCAGGTATTTTTTCTTTACAGCAATGCTGTATGTGTATGGCCGCATTCTCAGTCAACAACTTGTCAATACTGTAACATCAGATCAGTTCTTCTATAGACTTGTGAACAGCCTTATCAAGTATCACATGGTCATTTGCTATTTTTTATACACTGCAGGTCAGTAGAAATTCTGAAATATTGCAACATAATAATTTAGGCATTCTTTTATTACAAGCACAAGCTTCATGTTCATGTATCATATTTCTATATGGCTTCTCTCGTTAAAATACAGTATCACTATTATTAGTATGACCTCCTCTTATGGAAATTGGACCTGCCATTCCAGGAATGGTGTGGTTCATTCTCACTCTGAAGAAGAAGATGTACAAGTATCAATTTGGTCAGTATGCATGGACGCACATGATTCTTATAGTGGTCTTCACGCAGTCTTCATTCACCGTTGCTAATATTTTCGAAGGAATTTTCTGGTAACTAGATACTGAAATTGTTGTTTAAACTAATTTTCTTCAGTATATAAGGCTCTAAAGATTATAAGTTCTATTATTTGAAGTTTCCTTGAATTTCACCACATCAGCTTCACCGTGATGACAACCTAGTATTGTTCTTCATGGATAGTATGTCTTAAGAATCTTAGCCACTCAATCATTTTCTTTTTACGTGCAAATATAACAAGGAATTCCTAAAAGAGCAATGAAAAGGGAATCTAAAGATATTTGCTTTCTTTCGTTTTTTCTCTGGTACTGAATGATCGATGATCCTCATGCTACCAGAATTGCGCTCCATGCATACAGGTTTATTCTTCCGGCATTTCTTATAGCAACCAATGATGTGGCAGCATACTTCTTCGGCTTCTTCTTTGGAAGAACGCCTTTAATCAAGCTATCCCCAAAGAAGACGTGGGAGGGCTTTATTGGAGGATCTGTTGCTACTGTAGTGGCTGCATTTCTGGTAAACACTACAAAATGTTCTCTGTTAAGTCCAATTTTTTTGCATCTGTTCTTTAGCCATGAAATGTTTGTGCTGGTATATACTTGAAGCACTCTAGCATATTTCCTTCTGTCAACTGCCTCTCACATGTATAAAAGTTGATAAATCAGAATTAAACTACCTATATCTGTTCATGCCTTCTGCTGCCTGTCTTATTCCCAACTGAATAAGACACACACAGTTACAGGCACATGTATCCTGGGAAGCATATGTGATTGTTGCCAAGGTTTTTTCTGAATCAAGTTACATAATAGTTAGGGGTGGCAATCCAACCCGGACCCGGCAAAACCCGGGTCCAAAAAATTGACGACGGGGCGGGTAACGGGTCCAGGGCCGGTCCTGGGTCCTTAAGGACCCCCCCCCCCCTAGATATATATATATTTCTTTTATTTTATTATGATATAATAAACACTAACAAAATATTGTATCATTTAATTTATTTATTGTTAGGTACATGTTCAATAGTTGATGAATTGAAAATTTGTCCCACAATACTTAACGATGAGAAAGACGAAAAAGTTGTTACTAATGTATAATAAATAATTCAATATGAATTGTTTAAGTTGTTCTATTATGAACAATTTTATTTGTACTTGAAATTCTTTTTCGACTTGAATTTGAGTTAGATTATGAACAATTAATTTTATTTGTAATTGATATATTAAATTTTATTTTATTTTAATTTGTAGAACAAATAAAAAATAAAAAAATTTAAAAAAAACGGGTCTACTGGGTTAGATCCGCCCCGGCGGAGTTTGTACCGGCGCGGGGCGGGTCCCGGGTCCACCCAAACCCGCCCCGTTGCCACCCCTAATAATAGTCAATGGTCTTATAGTAATTTTAATGTGTATTTTGCAGCTTGCAAATATTTTGGGCCAGTTTCAATGGCTGACATGCCCAAGAAAGGTAATTCTTGTTGCAATAAACCATCATAAATAAGAAAACCCGTGGTCTTGTTGTGGATAGTTATTGTCTGAATAGTAAATGCAGGACCTATCAACTGGTTGGCTTCATTGCGATCCTGGGCCACTTTTCAAGCTGGAGTATTATGCCTTTCCTATATGGCTCCCTGAATGGGTACGATGATAGGTCCCTGTTAATTGTTAGTGCTAGATGCATTTTTGTGCTTCATTTTTCTTACTTTTTCACACAATTCACAATTTGCCATGCAATTACTTGACATTCCCCACAGTCGTGCATCTACATGATATGGTGGAAGGGAGGATTATACGAATGTAGGAATACATGCCTAGGTTGTGACGAAAAGTAAAAACAATAAGTTAATTGTAATGAATTTCGACAGATACCTTGGAAGGGAGTGTCTGTCTTGCCAGTGCAGTGGCATGCTTTATGCCTAGGTTTGTTTGCATCAATTATTGCACCCTTTGGAGGTTTTTTTGCTAGTGGTTTGAAGAGAGCTTTTAAGATCAAGGTGTGTATTATTTTCATTTTCTCAAGTAAGATGGTCTCATAATACTCGGTAATTCCATAATATCAATCACACTGAATCCGAACCTTTTCCAGGATTTTGGCGATAGCATTCCAGGGCACGGTGGCTTTACAGATCGAATGGATTGCCAGGTAAGCTGCTCATACTTCCATATCATTGCCATGTGTCACTAAGGTGGAAATGAAAATCTGCACAATTTGTTTGACTTCTCTTACAGTGACCCTGATATCCTTGACATTTCTCAATTTTACTGCACACTAACCTGCAATCTGACATATTTATGCAGATGGTGATGGCTATATTTGCCTATATTTATTTTCAATCTTTTGTCCTCCCTCAGACTAACTCAGTAGAGATGATCTTGGATCAGGTTAGTAAATTCTTTCCAAGAATCATGTTGTAAAGCTCTCATCAGAATGGTTGCCTAAGATTCCAAACGACATGAAGGTACCTTAAGAATTTCTACAATTGAGACCCAACTTACTGAAACTTCTTCATTTGCAGATACTAAGAAACCTGAGCTTTGAAGAGCAGGAAAGATTATACACGATGCTAGGCCAAATATTCAAAGGACAGCAAATTGTGCACCCTTGAATCATGAGCGTTGCTGTCAACTAGTATGTAATCAATCAATTAAAGCTATCAACCGATCAAGAGCTTTACTGGAGGAGCAAAAAGAAGTTGTATATTTGTACGGGATCCAGCAACCCCTTCTCGAGTTGCAATTTTTTCATTGATTTTTCCTGCTTTCATGAAGGAGAAATGTAGCATAGCATCAACGTCGAGCATTGGAATTGTGTAATTACTTCCTCAGCTGGCATTAACTTCTTTCCAGTTTCACCAACACTACCCCCAAATGCAACCTTATACGAAGAGTTGATTCCCTTAGTTCAAATCAAGAATTTCTATATTCTCAAATGGTTATAATTAACAATACCTCATAGCTGGTGTACCAATACTCCCTTTAGAATTCATCCATGGGGCCTCTGGATTCTGATTAAGCAGGAGAAAATTTCAGCAGGGAGGTATGATGGGTAGCATCCAGTTCAATGAACTGAACTTTCAATCTCCAAATCTTACTTTGTTATGTACTGGATATTTGCACTTTGTCCGACCCATTCTATCAATTGTGCTTCCTCAGTAACCAGATACTCAATAAGTACTTTTCTTTTCTATAATAAATAAATAAGTTGGGATTGTTAAACTAGTGGAGAGATAGTATGAGAAACTAAAAACAAAAGGGGTCAATTTCATCAAAAAGCAGCACGAATTTCTTGATGGGATCGAAAGAATATGGCCTTTGCGATTGCGTCGGGGCTTGAAATGGAAGAATGATTGGGGTTGGTGTGTCGTATAGTATAAGTACAGAAGCCAGCAGCCCTCCATCGTTGGAGACGCTATGGCACGATGGAAAATGGACTACTTCAGTCAGAGCATAAGATGTCATAATGAGCACAAACGAGGTCTCTTTGATAATAGCAATTTACCAAAACAACCCCCTACTTCCCCTTAATAAACATGGTTTGCTGGTAAATAAGCCTGGATTATAATTAAAAAGGGATCACAATCCAAAAGCATACAAGCATAATTATATTATTTAATTTGTGAAAGATTTATTTAATTGGAAAGTGGCACATCAAAGGTTGAATTGATTCAAGGGTTTTCATCACTTGATGGTATGTTGAGGAAGATGGTGACATGGAAAGAAGGGTATGATTATGATGTTGTAGATTTTTGTAAAGTGCATAATTAGAGTGTCATAATTACCATTAGCTTCTCCTGCTAATTACATAGTACTAAAGCAAAACAGCGTACGCAGGGTAGGGGCAGTGGGTGAACCTCAAAAGCATCAACCAGAAAGCGACGTCATCTGGAACTCTGCAACTTCTCTCTTTTTCTGCCACGACTGCAACTCCCATTTACTTCAACTTCTGCGACAATTAGAACCCAAGCGGTGGAAGAACCCAACATTAATTATAAAGCAAGAAACAGAGAGGAGAGAGAGAGAGAGAGGGTGTGTTTGAATTGAATTTGAAGCAGAGCAGAGATGGAAGGAGTGGGGTCGAGACAGAGCCGGGCCTCGTCGAGGTACGCGGCGAGCCCATCAGCGCCGGTGTTCAACGGCCCAGTCAGGAAGTGGAAGAAGCAATGGGTCAGCTCTCACTCCAACCACCAAAACAATGGCACCAACCGAAACGATGCTCCTCCGCTCCTCCTCTGCCGCTGGACTCCACTTCCCGCCTCCGCCGATGAGCCCCGCAAACGCCGCTTCCGATATGCTCCGGTAGAGTTTTAGTTTGCCTGCGGTTTTGTCCCCCCCTTTTTTCTTTCACTCTTTTTGCTTTTTCTAGGAAAAAAAAAAAAAAACCCTCCTCCTTTTCACGTGTTTTATGACTAGAAATTCTACATTTTTGTTTATGATTTTTAGCATTTTGCTTCTGGGATTTCATTCGAGTAATTGCAATATGAACAAACCCGCTGTTGCGTGATCATAGTTATGTTCATGAAATTGGTGAAATTAGTTGTCAGACAAGTTATTAATCAGCCTTTCCTTCCATGGAAAGACGATTCAAATTCAAGAATCATGATTGTCTTTTCACTGGAATTACATAATGTAATGAAGTACCTGTAAGATGATGTAGTAACAGGTGATAGAACGGCTTCCTCTACATTTCCTGAATAAGTTCTGTTCCTGTTGGTTAAAGGTGTGATGATTCATGTTGCAGATTGTTCCAATAGAAAGGGGAAATGTGGAAGCTCTGGACAAAATTAGCAATGAAGCTAGAACAAGCATAAGGAATCAACCAGACAACGGTGCAAACATGACAACTGAAGCTGATGGTATGTTGGAAAAACCTAGAACCGGAGATGTCACTGCAGAGGAGACTCAGGTTAGTTGTACTGATTTCTTTTTCTTGATACTTCTTTCCGGATGAACTTCCTTGCCATTTTTAAGCTTTCCATGCTGGCCCTGTTGGTATGTATTACATATATATATATATATATATATTGCATTTTAATATTAAAGAGAGCGCGGCTCCGCGCGTTGAAGATATTTTTTTGTATTTTTTCAATTGTAATTGTTATTTCCACAACAGGCCCTATAACTGGTTTTTTTAACAGTAGTAAGCACTGAAATTGTTGAACACAAAGCAACTTGGTACTCTTGTGTTGTGCATCTTCTTGCCTGTTCATGTGACGAGCAAGGCCGTGGTTCAGGATTAGTTTCATTTCACTGCTAGCGCTTCACGCACCTTCAACATGCTTGCTGCTATCGTGTGTCTCTGCTTGATTTTAAAGTGCATTGTGATTGCTTCAGGTTTGATGAAGCTGCGTTTTGTTGACTAGTGATGACAATTTCCTTTCTTCTTCACCTAATTCAAACGGAAGTAAGATGATTCAGCTGGAACAATGTTTGACAGAATGCCTTCATAGTTCTTTCTTTTGGAAGCTCGTTTTCCTATTAGCATAAGTACATGCCCTTGAACCATTTCAGCTGGCTTATAGGTTTCTGCATCACAGAATTGAATCTGTATATATTGCAGATCCATTTGACGAGTTATGGTTTTCCTTCCTGTTAGAAGATGACCTATGCCCTCTTCTCTTTCCATCAGTAAATAATCATACACAGATTTTTGCTGCATAAGCATAATAGGTATTATGATGCGTTTCTTGACAAAACACGGGTGCGAGTTTACTTGACATTGCCTGTTGCACTGCAGGAAATGGGTGAAGATCAAGCAGGTTCAAACAAAAGTCCTGCCATGGCTCCTATTCCGAAAAGCAAAGCAGAGTGAATGCTAAGTTAGGGAGACTAGTATCTGAAGTGTTCTATAAATTAACTCTATTTTGAAATGTGGAAAAGTGAATAGAGGGGAGGAGCTCGACTCTCACAGGAAGCCAAAGGGATTTTGGCTTATAAACTCATGCAGTTAGCTGAAAACGGCCATCGGATTTCTGATCCTTACAAGCGCCTGTCATAATGCACATATTAGGCAATGATAAGTTGATATCTGATTCTGGATGTGTTTACGTTTCTTGCCTGTTTCCCTTAATTGCTCTGCCGGCTGCCTCCTTTGAATAGCTACATGACTCGCTGGGTTTTGGCTCCTATTTCCAGCACAATACCCGGCTTAAATGAAATTTCCCAGCATATCATCTTCTTTTCTGCCATTCTATTGTTTATGCCAACTCTCTGCTCAGTATGTTTAAGAGATTGCTCACAATGAAAATTACTTGCTAGTACCAGGGGAACTTTTTGGACATTACCAATCAAATGCTGTCATAGGAAAGGAATAAACTCACACTAAAGGATAGCCATACACGAGGCGACACCATCCAACTTTGAGTGCCTTGTTAATAAAACCAGTGAGACAATTGATGGCACTGAGGGAGGCTCGAAACTTTGGGTAAAATCAACTTCTTTAATTCCTGACTTGATGCTCAAAATTTTGGTTTAACATGAATTCATCTAAAACACCTGCGCAGAATAACAACAAACAGACGTGGTAGGAGTATATACGTTCTATCCTAACTGCAACGAGCGATGGAACCTGGCCCAAAGACATACACAGCGACCAGTCATTTTTCCAGCTTAGGATTTGATATTGTGCCCAAGATGTTTTCCTTAAGGCCTCAGATACTTTTTCAGCTAATTGCTCATTGTGACAGTTACACCTACTTCAGCAGGCCTAATAACTCGGTCATGCAGCGTGTACCCAGCCTGCATGCGAAGAAAGGGTACCTCATTAAGATCTACAGTTATGAGTTCATTAAACATGCATCTACAGGCAAACCTCATCAGATACCTTCAGAACAACTGCAACATGGTCCGCTGGCTTTGAAGCGTCTGGTACTTGGAACACGGCATTATGCCTGTTTGGATCAAATTCTTCGTTGATGGGATCATATTTCTCTAGTCCGAACCTTTTGAATACCTACAGATGAGGAAAGTTACCCCATCAGTTAATCTAACTTTTGGGAGCTTGCAAATTCGAGTAGGACTTCCTGAGATTTAAATTGTGATATAGGCCAAAATTCCAATAATATATGAAGAAGATGAAGTATGAACAGAGAAATGCAAACACCTGGCAAGCTTTTGCAGAAACAATACCAGAAAATGGTTCAGGATTACATGCTCGGCATTATAACCTTAAGCACAGAAAATAACTCTGAATACAGGAATTGAACGGCAGCAGATGCACAAAATATAATCAAAGATTGACGGAAGGAAGTTGAGCCAAAAATCGGACTACCTCTGATAATTGTTTTTCAGTCATTTCAACACCCTCAAGGAGCGTCTTAAGTTGTTGACCAGCTCCATCTGTATCTTTAGACGCATCAAAATTTGAAAAGCTCTCTCTTGCAGCAGAAGAAGCCCTGCCCAAATTATCTGCGACATCCAAAAGGTTCTTTGCAAAATTCTGCAGCATAATTCAAATAAATAATTGGTCAAGCATTCCGGTATGTGGCTCAACGGGAACCTTACATGTGGTGAAGCTGTAAACAGAAATGCGCAAACCTGAATGGCAAACGTCTTTGCATTTTCAGATTCACGCCTAGTCCGCTCCTTTACATTCTCCATCTCCGCGAAACTCCTCAAAACTTTATCCTTCATTTTCTCAAGCTCTTCCTGCTTTGCATCCAAAAGTTGTTCCTTCTCCGCCATAAGTTTCACAAGATCATCTCTTGAAAGGTCACTCTCCAAATCTGAATCAGAATAAAAAGATGCAATTCTTTTAGTACATTTTTTCCTTCTGTTTTGACAGTCCCCGACATATTTACTGAGGTTCTGTAGCTAGACCTGGTTCAGTTTTTTCTCCAGAGACTGATGCTTCTGTTTGATCAGGAGCATCAACAGCTTCATCATTGGCCTTATTCTCCTGTTCATTTCCAGATTGAGCAGTCTCCTTCTCATTAGGCTGCGGAGACGTAGATGAGGAGAATCCAAACCATTGAAACGCAGACGAGTTTTGTGCTGAATGATGTAGCAACGACACCTGACCAGTTACCACCTAAAATGGAAGAGTTTGTCTCCTCAATACTATTAACTCCAGCACTCGTAACGACTATCAAAAATAAAAGGCAAACTACAATGTAATGCACAACAAAAGAAAAAGCAGGGCAATCGCAGTCCATACAGCCTATTCAATCATAGGTAAAGTGTTTCTCCTACAAAGCTTCCTCTAGACACCAAGATCCCAACAATGCTATTACTTCATGTCTTGCCGAAATCATGAGAGCCCATTTTGATGATCCTGATTGGCGTTAATTTAAAATGCTATTGATATTCAATGTACAAAGAGGGAGATGCCGGGCCCTACTTCAAAGACTGTGCATTCAAACTGCCATTGCACCATTCAGGAAAATAAAGGTCAAGCACCAAACAGATTGATGCCCATCATCATACAAACAAATCATACCGAGAACAAACTCATAACTATATCCTGTTATGAAGAGATAAAAAAAGAAATAATCTTTGAAGCAGAAAATAAAACATATATATATATATATAAGGGCCTAAACCCTAGCAAAACCCTAATCCGAAAGAAATAAAGAAAGATTAAAAGGAAAAAAAAAAAGTGCACCTTATCATAGGGCCCACTTGGAAAGAGCGATTGATTGGTGAAAGAGGAAACGTAGTTGCGGCCATGGCGACCAGAGAAGAACGGCGAGTTGCGGCACTGAGCCAACACGGCCGTCCAGAAGAGCCGCTACGTTATTCTGCTCGTAGACATGACTGCGGCGACAATTTGAGATTTATCAGACGGGTCGAATCGGGATACAGAGAGCGTGAGGATAGTGGCGGTGGAGGGACTGAAGAAGGCAGACGATTTGGACCCGGTGTGACAAAGAAAAGGCTGTTTGGTCTGCATTGACTTTATCGTCCCTAGAGAAAACGGGTGGAATAGGTAAAGAGCCCCAAAAACTAACGTAACGGGGGAAGGGTATTTTTGTCTCTTCGTCGAACGTTGATTCATAGTTGATCCTAAGTTGTAACATCTCTTTTGATTTTGCATACTCTAATTCTACTTTAAATTATGTACTTTAATTTAGAGTTATTATTGATGGTAATCAATTAACATTTGATGTCTTAACATAATAAATGATATATTCTAAGAAAAAAAATTATGTAAAATCGAGTGTCTTACTTTTAGGCCTCGTTTGCATTTAGGTATTGGGTCGGATATTCGCATTAGTCCAACCCAATGTCCCGTTTACAATTTTTTGAATTAACCTATATATATTATTTTTATTTTTTATCCCAATTTTCTTCTACGTAATATCCATTATCTCCCCGTCTTTCTCCTTTTTATCAGTGCATTGATTGCTTTGCCACATTATCGTACCATTTTCACTAAACAAAGCAAAGTCTTTCTACCGTCTAGAAGATTATCTTACATAAAGTAAACGTGATATTGCTTATCAAATCCCATCGATACAGACTTTAGTACATGATGTACATTAAATCACCATATGTAACACCTCGAAAGCTATATTAAGTAGCAGAATGTAAGAAGTTAGTAATCAACACTTTATTCAGCATAACGAACACAAATTTTCAGGGCTGTCAACAAACATCCTCAATGATGCATTTCTTAAACCTTTGTCGCCATTCTTGCTTCTCCCTCCCCCACATGTTTCTCAGACAATAAGTAGTAATCTTGCCTGAAATAATCAAATGTAAGAGAACTGATCAGAAACAAACATCTATGTCCTATTCCAAGATTGCATAATTTTTTCATAACTTGTGCATTCTTTCTAATACTTACCGAGTCTTGCGCCCAAGCTGATATATACCGGTGGCCGACATTCCCACGCTAACACCAAACAGGTTCCAATTTTTCTGCACAATTCCAAGAAATTTACTTCAAAAATCACTAACAAGTGATCGATAAAACCAAAAGTAAATAGATCAGGAGAACAAATTAAACGAATATAAGCTGACCGGTGTAACGATAGTACTGTATCGAGCCCATATGAGTCCAGACACAGCAACAGCTGCCCAAAAACGTTGACAACACATACATATAAAAAGCTTCTAATATGATCAAAATTCGACAAATGTTAACAACAAATGTTTTTCTCAAATTTCATTTAATATAAAAGTATGTACCTAACTGTTGAGGATAGGAGAGGGTCTCAGGTGGCTTGGAGAAGTCTGCAACGTTGGCTATCGTTATCCCCCATTTAAACGTCGGAGCCCAGAAATGAACTGCCATCCATTCATTACATCATAATCCAATACTATTAATACTCATGCATGTATTAGTAAAACTGATACAGAAAATTAAGGATGAAAGAAGAAAATTAGTACTGGTCTTGGGGCCGGCAGGATGGTTCCACAAGGCTTGGAGCTTGGAGCTTGCCATTATGGTTTTCTTGCTTACTTCTGTATATATGTGGATGACTTGACTTATACATCAACCTGCCTCAGTTGTCACCTCAACCACCAAATTGCATCAAATGTTGCTCACCACATCCAAATTAGATTAATTTAGTCGTACCCAATTATTTATACGGTAAGTAGCGACGTTAGTCTTTTTAAATTAAATTGATTTCATCAATATCTACTATCAAACTCAGCTTGAATTAAATATGCATAAATTTAAAGTCGTACTCACCACCTGGATTAATATGTTTAGACAAAGTCGTCGTAGTAATTAGATGGCAAAAGATGGATTAAGAGGGTGTTAATTTGATTGAATGAAACTGCCTTGTAACTTACAAATAATTTTAAGGTGTTTTTGATCAGAAAGTGAGAATGAGTATCATTTGCTAGGTGCAATTCAAATATGCTGAGTATAAAAAAAAAAAAAAAAAAAAAAAATTGTAAGGATTTTTTTTCAAGAATAGTGCCCATAAAGATGGCAGGGTCAAAGTGATCCAAGCATAAGGGAAGCCCTAAGCCTTTAAAGACTTAAGAAGCCATGAAGGAGTTGGGAGGACCATTTCGAGTAGAGGCCCGTGTAGGAGGCTGCCCTCATGGAGGCCAGGTGTCAATCCGTGTAGGATTACTTGCGCCATGTCACACAAAGAGAGTCATCGGGGTGAATAAGCTCTAAGTGCCAAACAAAAAAAAGAAATAGGACACGTGGTGGCAAGAAGAGACGAGTTGGAGATGCCTTGATCTCAAAGATAACCACCTGCGGGAAAATCAACGAATCCTGCTTGTTGGATGATGCACCTCCGCAATTGAAACTCGAATATTGGGGGATCTTGCCTCATCCCCGAGCTAGGAGGCTGCTTGTAAATAGCATACCTCCTTCTTCGAAATTGGTATCTTTCAATTACACTCAAATACACTAAAACCACACTCTACTTTGTTTTCTTGATTTATTTTATTATATTTTCACTCGCAGTGCTAACGTTTATTTTGTAGGTTTTCATTCTTAAAACTTATAAACAAAGCTAAAAAATCTCAAGCTGAACTCTCGAACCCCAGCAGTTTAGCTCACGTCAAGGGAGTTTATAGTTTAGCTTGTCAGATATATATTTTGGCAAGATTACATAAGAAAGGACATATTAAGGGTTAATAATTAATTACTAGGGGGAAGCACATGAAATGACAGGTTTAGTGGGCATAAATCACAAGGACGCAATAAATAGAAGCAATGTCTGAATCACAATATCTTGACAACATAAAAGTGATTCGTTTCAATCCGTTTCTGATGGCTTTTTCTAGAGATCATAAGAACAAGGCAAGATCAGAGAAGAAACAAAACCGTGTCTGCAACGTGAACCTCCCTCCAAACAAAAGAAAAGACACCTTTTTTCCAGCCTTTTTGGCTCAAAGAAGATCAGGACACTACTAATTCGTCGCTGTTATTCCTTAGGATTCAACTCTTATTACCGCTACTCCACACTTGCTAAGTTGTCTGTCCCAACCCCACAACACAGAAATTAATGGCACTGCCTTCCATTTCCCTGCTCCTTGCACTCCAACTCCTCCTCCAAATCCTCAAAACCGACGCCAAAGTTTCATCCATCATCGTCTTCGGAGATTCCACGGTAGATTCTGGCAACAACAACTACATTCCAACACTGCTAAAAAGCAATTTCAAGCCTTATGGTCGAGATTTTGATGGTGGTCGAGCAACAGGCCGGTTTTCCAATGGCCGGGTCCCCACGGATTTCATCTCCGAGGCTTTTGGCCTCAAAAGAACTGTTCCTGCTTATTTGGACCCGGCTTACACAATCAAAGACTTCGCTACGGGTGTCTGCTTTGCTTCAGCTGGAACTGGTTATGACAATCTTACTTCTAAAGTTCTTGTAAGTATAGTAACGGGGTTCTCGAAACTTCTAAACTTTCTTTGTTTGGGTAATATATAAGAGAATTTGAATTGTGTTCAAATGCAGTCTGTAATACCTCTATGGAAGGAATTGGAGTACTACAAGGAATACCAAAGCAGGCTAAGAGACTACCTGGGCAATGACAAGGCAGACGAGGTTTTGGGTGAAGCTCTCTACATAATTAGCATAGGAACAAATGATTTCTTAGAAAATTATTACCTGCTTCCACGCAGATCATCCGAGTTCTCCATTGAAGAGTACCAGAAGTTCTTGGCAGGCATAGCAAGAAACTTCATAACAAATATCTACGACCTGGGAGCGAGGAAAATATCCTTGACAGGGCTGCCTCCGATGGGTTGCTTGCCGCTGGAGAGAACGACAAACTTAGCATCAGGCGGAGGATGTATTGATGAACACAATAAAGTGGCTATGGATTTCAATCAGCAGTTGCAGGCATTGGTGGAGACACTGAACAAGGAGCTTTCTGGGCTTCAGTTGGTGCTTGTGAATCCGTATGCCACTCTTTATGATATCATTCAGAACCCTCGTTCTTTCGGTAAGTTATACGACACAAATGTTTGACATCAGCTATAAGTTTGAGCGTATTCTGTGACATGATCAAGAGTTTCGACTTAGTCACAAATTTGTATGTGTTGCACAGGTTTTGAACATTCGGCAATTGCATGTTGTGGGACTGGAAGGTTTGAAATGAGCTATTTGTGCGGTGAAGATGATGCTCTTACATGTTCGGATGCGAATGAATATGTGTTTTGGGATTCTTTCCACCCTACAGAGAAAACAAACGGCATACTAGCAAACTATGCAGTCAGAAAATATCTAGCTGTATTTCTACAGTGAGTATCCTCTTACAGGAATAATTCAGTCTTTATAAGGAAAGAATAACGATACTATATGATACTTTAGTACTTCGCTGTTACCCTAAAAGTAGAAGGGATAGTCGACCCGGCCACTTACTCAATATTAAAAACAGACAACGGGAGCACATATAGACAAGGTAAATGCAGGAACTACCATTTATGAAGACAATTCCCTCCATGCAGGGAGCTTTTTCGTAATTTCACAACCGGGACAACTATAGTGTGTAATTGCTAGTCTCTATCTTGACAGAGTGCCCATTCTTGCTGCCTACCAATTTCAGAAAAATAAATACATAAATGAAACAAATGTTTCAATAGTGAAACTGTAATCAAAACACTCTCCCCGGCATAACAAAACAGTCTGCAAGCATGCACCTTCATTGATGGTTCACACGATCAAGCAAGCACATCACTGCGAAAAATTTAAGTGCATTTAAAAGGGTTCAGGTTTTGCATCACTTATTATGAGGATGAAAAGCAAGATATGGATACAACCTCAATGAACTTGGACAATCACTTGGGCTGCTTGGGAAAATGTAACTTAATCAACATGGGAAGTTCAGCCAGATCGACCTTAGACTTGCCCAACAGAATGCCCTTCAGATTTTGATCACAATTCACTACATTCTTGTTCACTGGATCCTAGAAAAGACAACAAGAAGTATACGGGGTAGTTAAGAAGAATACCAGAACAACTTAATAGTGCATGAAGCAATTGTAAAGCTCCGGAGTGGTAATTGCCAGCACCTAACAAAGAAACCAGACCTAACTTCCATATGTTTATTGCAAATAAAGGCAGCAACACATCATCACGAAAAGAAGTTGCATTTTTCCTTGTTTCAAGAATTTTCAGTAGTTTTAGGTGGCAGTAAGACAGGGTTGGTGAGGTAGCTTCTTCATATCATTTAATCCTAATGATTCAGCTGTAGCACAAGAATATTATTCAGATAGCAACCAAATTTGAAACCCACTCTAACTCTGTCCATTCACCTAAATTGTTTATTTGAACTAAGCGAGACCACATTAAAGTATGAGCAAGCACTCGTTAGTAAAATCAGTACATGAACATATCTGGAAAATGACACTAGCTCTGAGCTCAAACTTCACATAACTAGTGTTGATCAACAAGTAGACAACTTTCAGGAGCAAGAGCAATTCCCAGCTCAAACAAATGCAAACATCATGCAAATTAGTGTGTGCAAGGGCATGTTTGGGGTGTCCGGAACCTAACCTGGAGATTGTTCTCCTTGATATAAGACCAAACCCGCCTAAAACAATTCAGTCGAGAACTCTGAGACTGACCCATGAAATCTCTAAGTACTGTTGGCAGATTTACGAGATCAATTAAATCAGCAACCTTCTTAGGGTTGTCTGTAACAGCCTTCTTCAACCGCTGCGGCAGCATTTTCTCGGAATGCTTTTCTCTTTCTCACTACCTGCACTCCCCCAACGCAATTAAACCATCACACCTACTATATCTGCTGCAAAATCATCATATAATCGCCACAGTCTAATATTTACAAAAAATCAGAACATCAAAATTTGCCAGAATTCCTAGAAAACAAATATGAATCCAGGTCCTCAAAACAAGCTATCAAATTTCATGCCACCTCGTATCCCACAAGTGGTCACAGAGGAATTTCCTCGAACACCTTAACTTCAGTTTCCAAACTCGGAGTTTCTTTTCCATAATACAAACAAGAACAGAGAGACGGACCTTCTTACAAAGACTCGTACGTAGCAGATAGACAACCGTCAACGAATCGGAACGGGTTTCTGCAGAGCGAAGAGTTGATCGAACGAACCCTTCTTAATTTCGGAAGTCGGTCCAGGTACGATTTTTCACAGGACGCCCACACTCGGACAGAACGCGCGCTACTTTGTCTAAGATATTTTTAACCGTCATCTAATATCCCACCTAGTTGCCACGAGCTTATTTCTCAGAAGGACACAGAAAATATTTATAATATTTTAAAATTAAGAAGCATTTATAATTATAATAAATTTAAAAAAAAATCAATTATGATTTACCCTCATTTTATTTAACTACAATTTTAAATACTGTTACTTTTATTAACTTAAAACATATTAATAAATTTTGCAAATGTTATTGTTTCGAAGTTTAAGGTCAAATGTCCTAATCAATAATGCTTTATACTTTCAATATGTAAATACGAAGAGAGGACTATAAAATTTGGATCAAAATTGAATTATAATTTGAGGTTGGAAATAAATTTTACCTTAGATCGTAATTATATCAATGTCAAATTTATCCATTATCCTATATCAAAATTCACGCTCAAAGTCAAATAGCACATGGTAGGTTTGATCAATAGTCCTTCAATGTTCATATTAGTGTGGTCATTCCTAATAAGATAAAGATAGAGGAAAGGCAAAGTCGTTCGTTGCAAAATGACTCTTATGCTATTTCTTGTAGTCTTTCTTTCGAATTAATCACATCAATATGTTGTGTAACATCGACCTCTTTCAATCGAGGTGCATTAAATGTGATGTTAGGTTGATAAGTGGAGCTATATAAAAACACGTATATAGACTATTTTATGTAAAATTTAGAATAATTAGTTATAACTTGTTACGAGTTCTGATGGAACTATTTAATATAATTTTAAATATCAAACATAATTTCTATATAGGTGAATAACATTTAAATAAGTTGAAATTGTAACCTGATGATACTAATATTCCTCATGTATTGAATTTACATTTATCATGCTATTATTGCAAATGTCAAACCGGTGAAAGATTTTTTTATGTAAACATAGCTTCCATAGAGGTGAATAGAGCCTTCAATTAAATTCAAATTATAATTGATGGTACGAATATTTTCACGCAATGAAATTATACTGTCACAAAATTGTTCATACATGTCAAACATATATACACCAAGAATCTTTTCTTAGGTAACGAATTCATAATTTTCTATTACACTATTCAATATAGTGATTGTAATATTGGGTTTTGTAAATTGTTCAGGGCCATGCTTATTGATTTGGATAATATATAATGCATTTAGGTCCCAAACAAAAGGCACCAGTGGTCTAGTGGTAGAATAGTACCCTGCCACGGTACAGACCCGGGTTCGATTCCCGGCTGGTGCAACCAACAACAATACGTTGTTGTGAATTTTTCTTCCATTTTAATCCCAAGAAAAGAATAAAGGAGTTCCTCTCCTATACAACTATGCCCTTGACCTTGAGGAACCTCTGCATACAATATTTTTGCCGTTGACAATATGGAAAAAATATTATTACGTTTATCGTAAGTGAAGAAGGTATCCAATGATTACAAGAAGGAAGGAAGGAAAATATTTAATTTCAACGCGTAGTATAGTTGAGAGATATCGTACAGACGGCTCACCATTAATTAAGAGCACAAAATACAGGTGATAAATTCACAAGCAATGAATGTGTATAATTTGCAACATATACCATATGCCCCTCCTTTTGACTATAGAAGTAGAATAGAAGATTCTGAGATATCCAAAAAAGAAGTGCATCTCCTCCGCCCCAAAAGACGCTGGTGTATGTCTAATCATAAGGATTGCGGAAATTCTTCAAGAGTTCAGGGATGTCGTACCCAAGCATGTCATCGACAGACTGTATCATTTTTGGTTTCAGCTTCTCAAACTTATCGATGCTGTAGCCACTCAGAACCTCCCTGAAGTGTTCGACATTAGGGAAATCTCCAGCTGGTAGATGATGTTCCCTCTGAACCTGAATATTTGATGATAGGAAAATAAGCAAAGCCATGATCTCACAGGCACATAGAACACGCACACAAAGAGAGAGAGAGAGAGAGAGAGAGCTAGTACCTTTGCAAATTCATCAGGCAGGTTATCGATGAGTCTCTGTTGTGTCTTTGCTTTGCCCATCATTGCAGGCATCTCCTTTTTCAGATGACTAATGATATAAGCATGTATCTTAGCCGCCCTAGCACGTTTTACAAACTCATTTATCTGCAGGACATATAAAAGAAAATTTTAAACCCATTTTGCCCATGACAATAAGCAAACAGAGGCCAAAAAAGGCATAAAAATTTTATGATCTCAGACTCACACGACGATCACAAGCCTTCTTTGGTATGTCTCTTAAATCGGTAAGAAGGTCATCTTGTTCTTTCTCAAACAGCTCTTTACCAATGGGACCAGAAGCAGCCTCATTGATGGGCTTGTCATTAAACGAACTGTAAAGACAAAAGACGACACCAAGTATAGCAAATGTTGGTCACAAGAACAGGAAATTAATCATAACTGCAGTGGCAGTGTAAAAGAAGAGACGGAGCAAGCGACGGTGAGCAAGAAAACAAGATGGAGGAGTGTAAGAAATAGAACTCTAGCATCCATCTTAACCACTAACAAGAAGAAGATGCAGACTATACCTAGTCAATGAGATCAGGCTGACTTAGTTCAGAAAGAACTCAAGTGCAGATAACATTTCAGTTATGACAATTAACAAAACAAAGTAATGGCTAAGAGCTTACCCAATATAAACACGCATAACTTCAGGAGTGTTTAGCACCTTCCCAAGGGACCACATCAATGCTCCATATACCCGCATAAGCTGCAATAAGAGTGACCAGTAAAATGTATTTAGCTGACCAGTACATAGTTTCTTTAAGGGGACAGTTGAAGGACAACAAAACGTGTAAAGAAAAAGACTTCATAACACGCACCTGCTGTGTGTCAACTTGGTCAGCCTTGTTCAAAACCACACGTATCTTATCATCATGACCTCGTAAAGATCCAATAACCCGTTTGAATTCATCACTTATATCAAGTTTGTGTGGATCAAACAGTAGCAGGATGAGATCACACTTTGCGGCAAACCAAGATGTTACACCGGTAAAGTCATAGCTTCTCTGTGTTCGTTGCTTTTCTCCTGATAAAACCCCAGGGGTGTCCACAAATGTAATATGCTCCAGCAGCTTTTAGCATTCAAAACAAAAAATAGTAGTTAAGAATTTTATCTTCCTCTCTTCTTTTGGGTTGAAAAAGTTGATGATATATAAAGTTTGCCCTCACAGGATGTGGCATCTGTGAACACTCAAATTTTGACAAAAATGCAGTTCCAAAAGTTGTCAGGCCACTGAAAGGCATATCTGCTTGAACAGCCACGGTGTTTCCTGGAATACTTCTCTCATCAGGTCCATTCTGTATAAAAAAAGGAAACGATTTCACAGTAAATACTGATGGAGAACAAGAAATGTTTACCAGCAGAGACGGAGTCAGAAGTTGGAAAAAACATTTACAAAGGAGCAGGCAACCCAATGTTCAGCCAGCATTTTCCATGTAAGCAATATGCATCAAAAGAAAGGAGGGCAACAATAGATGACGGGAAATCATAACAAAAAACAGAGTGTTAAGTCCATTATCCATTAAAAGTTTGAACACCAGAATCATATAGGAATCTGTTTAACTTACAATAAATAATAAAAAAAAAATCTACTATAAAGAGTACAACATACCATCACAACAACAAATCTATCTGTGGTGGGCTCTGGCCCAATGTGAGCACCTGTGATATAGAGTAGAATAAAGAATAATTATATCAGTAACAAAAGAAAATGAAGGTACATGAAAGCTCTAGAGGAAGTTGCTCTCTACCTGGATAACTTGTTCTCAGCAAATGTTTGATAAATGTTGTCTTCCCAGTGGAGTACTGACCCAGCAGCATCACCATGGGCTTAGCATCAAAATCACTATTGGTCTTCCAACATGCAATGCATTATTGTATAGAGTTAATCACCAGACATACTACATGATCAGCTAAAATATAGTCCATCAAAACACAACAAATATAATACCAAATATTTTGGTGTTCTCTGCACATCAATTTAACTGAAGGAAGAATAGATATGTACCAGTAAGGGAGAAACAAAATCATTAAACCGATAGGTTACTTCCAGGGGCTTCAGCTTCTGTACATACAACTTCTTCAAGCCATCAATAATTGAAGTGACAGAGCTCAAAGATACCTAGTACAATATATAAGGAGGAAGCATCATTCAAGGAGCCCAAAGAACTTAACAAAGAAGAAATAACATGTGGAAATTGGATAGTAAAGAAAGGAGTGGCATGAAGAAAGAACTTAAGAGGCAAACATTCATGACTCCGGCACCTATATTTTGAAGTCTATAAAACTTAGCATAGATATGTTTAAATAAAATTGAAAGCATAAAAACTTGAAGTGATTGAAAACAGGAAAAAGGAACATAATTATACAGAAAAGAAATCGAGGAAATAAACATTTCACTCCACTCCAATGCAGTTAGAGACCTTAAAATGGATGAGTACTGAAGAAAAATGAAACCAATCTAGTCACTCCGCCAAATGATGGCATTATGCTAGTAAGCAATAACCATGGCAAAGGAAGAGGTAGGACAAACAAAATCATGGTTTTAGCCAACAACAATCCCTAAAACAAGTGACAGTGGAGAAAATATGGGTGGTTGAAAATTTAGACGACAGAGATTTAAATTAACACAGGCATTGTTAAGTGAAAGACAGCTTAAATGCCAGATTACCTTCTTTGCAGATTTTGAAGAAGAAAACCAACTAGCTGCAGGTGAAGATTGTGTTTGAACACTGCCTAAAACATAATAAAGTCAGCCAGAAAAACTGAATACCAATATGATAATACAGACAACATATCATCTTACCATTTTGCTCAGGTTCACTTGATGTACGCTTTTTCTTCTGCATAAAAGCAGAAAAAGTGAAACACAATGGCATTTAAATTTGAACGCAAGTATGGACGACAAAAAGACTTACAACAAGGAGTGCATCCAGACCTTCCATGGCCGGAGGTTGCAAGTTTTCAAAATCGACTGCAGATGATGAATGTAATACAACCATGTCAAAATCACTTTATTATTAGGGCATAAACAAACTAAAGAAACTGGAAAGAGAACTCATTCCAGCACTAAATCACCATCTCAAACTAGTAAATAGAATGACCAGGAACATGAGAACTAAAGAAGCAAAAGAATCTGATACTCCAGCGCTTACATTCAGAAGTTAAAATATCACTATTGAGGGCATGCCCAGCTTGTGCCAAAGAGACTAACTACATAGCCAAATGTCAAGGGAGATCAGCATCATGATATTGATCATTTTCACAAAATGAACAGGAAAATATCAGAACCTGCATTGCTGTAATGAATTCTTTAAATCCAAGAAAGCCTTGCCTTTTTGAATCAGCAATCGCCCACACCTTATGAAAATGAAAAGAGACGCAACAGGAAGATAAGAAGATAGGAAAAATCTAATACAAAAAGGAATCAATAGATGCAAGCAAATGAAAGCCTTCAGTCCAGTTCAGGAACCTATAAACACAATAGGCCAAGACATAACACTTGGATAAACATACATTGGCACAAAAGTGGGTTAATCACATGCTAATTGGCAGTGACAAGAGCCTCATCACGATACAATATATATCGAGCAAAGTTAAATTAGATATGCAGAGCGACACAAACTATCATCTATGCTACTTAATCAACCACATTAACTCCAGAACTAGAACAAAGTTAAACCCCATCCTGATGATAAAGCCAGAGCAAGAATTTGCCATAGAACGCAGCAAAAAACATCCTTAAGAAAAAAACAATCAAACAAATTATAACAGTAATTACCAGTTTGAGATCTTGACGAGGCAAGTTAGACATGGAAAAGAACTTGATAGCATCGGCTCCGGTGAGACGCCCATCTCCATCTAATTGCATAAAAGAAAAAGTAGCATCAAACATTTGGAGTGCTGAATCAGTAAACAAACAAGTTACCTCCGAAATCAAACTTGAAGTACGAGAAATAACAGGAGCAACCTGAATCAGCGAAAGAAAACCAATCCTGGTAGATCTTCTGGTGCTCCTTGGAGCACCGACTAATCGGGGCAGAATCTATCTCCATTCTCTGCGACGTCAGAACTTCGATTCAAGTTCGTTCTGCTTCCGGATTTTCCCTTCAAGTTTTCGAATTAATTACAATATTTTTTGCTTGCTTCTGATTATCTATCATTACGGCCAAAATCCAAGTTTTGTCCTTTTGTTCTGGGAGCGAAGAGCTGTTTGCATTAAACGACGCCGCCTTGAGTTTGGCATGTCTACTACTCCTCAATCTTTTCTTTTCCCCTTTTTTAAGGGAACAAGTAGCCATTAAAATTTAAAGGTAATGCAAACTCCACTAATTTATCTTATATTATTAATTAATATATAATTATTATAATTATCTTTATTAGATTGACATTTAACAGAAATGATTCTAACTAATTTATTTTAAACAATAATAGTTTATCGTTATTATTTTTATATTAAAAAAACGAACCTATTAAATATTAATGCTTCAATGTTTTCTTTTAATAGTAAATTTCACTTTACCTTGATAAAAGTATAAACTCTTTTTTTATACTATATTTTTACTCTAGATTTTTTAATTTAAAATGGAAATTTACATAGTTAAGTCAAAACTCAAAACTATTTAGATGGATTTAGTAGTTGGACAATTTACATCTAAGACGTTAAGAAAAATAACTTCACAAAAATTAAATCCAAAACTTTTGATGGAGATATTAATTAAATTAACTTGAAAATTTTATAAAATTAATTTTTGAGGTAGGAATGCAATTAAAACATTTATATAAGTAGTACAATCGAGAGTAAGAGGTAAAGTGAAACAAGGACAGAGTACAGGGTTAAAGTGAAATTTAACCCTTTTTCTAAAAAAATAGAAAAGAAAAATAACCAAATGATTTTAACTTTACTTATCATCATATGCCTAAAGATCATAGATTGTTTATACATAATCACTAACAAATAATCTATTAACGCCATTTTTACGTTGACAGAGAAAATTTAAATAAATAATCATGTAAGTAATCTATTCATGCTCTTAGGCGTATTCGATATCATGCTCGATTTTTATTTTTTATTTTTTTTGGACACACTGAGATTGTGTTTGAGACATGTTCGAATTGTGTTCGTATTCGATGCATATTCAACGCTACGTGGGGTAATTTTATAAAGTATATGTGCATTATTAGATTTTTACCGATTAAGTCAACATGCATTACTAATTCTTGAAACTTACTTCACCAAGCAGACTGCTTCAAAGTAAAAGGTGAGCAAGAAAGACAAGATCAAAGCAAGTTAAAAGATAAAACGTTAGTGAAAATGACTTGGCCAAGTGACTAGCGCTCTTTTTTATGTGAAAGCAAAGGTTTTGACAACAATACGAAGCAAATTGCACATATCTAACACGCGTTTTTGCGTTAGGAAGAGCAAAATCAAGAAGATTTCTTTTTAAAATAAGGGAAAATAGTATTTTTGGTCCCATAACTTAAGGCCTTTTCACTTTTAGTATCATCCGTTACGAGATTAGCATTTTTGGTCTCGTAACTTACAAAATTAGCAGTTTGCGTCCTCCCCCGTTTTTTCGTTAGTTTTTTAACAGAAATGGCCATTTGGCCGTTAAATTTTTCAAATTGAAAGAAAATTTGGCGCACTTTGTGCTTGGTATCATTTTTTGCGGGAATATAACTATTATTGAGAGCTAAAATAAAAATTGAAGGAAATTAGATCAAATAAAGGTGATTTCTATCGTCTCTCACAAATACAATCTTTCCTTCTTTAATTTTATTTGTGATGCAATTTGTCATTTTCTACGAACCCTGTAAATATTAGAATAAGTGCTGACCCATAAAAAATTCAAGTAACCCAATGTAACCACATAAATTACATAAATTATGTAAATTGCATAAATTACAAAGATTCAAGCTATTGTAATTGAATATGTACTTGATTTCTGTAAATATTCAAGTAAATATTTATGCAATGTATGTAATTGAATTTTTATAATTTATGCAATTTATGTAATTATGTTTTTGTAATTTATGTCATTTATATGCTTACATTGGGTTACTTGAATTTTTTGTGAATCAACACTTATTCTAATATTTACAGAGCCCGTAGAAAATGATAAAATTACAACACAAATAAAATTAAAAGAAAGATTTTTTTTTGTTAGAGAGGATAGAAATTATCTTTATTTGCTCTTATTTCCTTTAATTTTTTATTTTAGCTCTCAATAGTAGTTATATTCCCGCCAAAAATGATACCAAGCATAAAGGGCGCCAAATTTTCCTTCAATTTGAAAAATTTAACGGCCAAATGGCCATTTTTGTTAAAAAACTAACGAAAAAACGGGAAAGGACGAAAACTGCTAATTTTTGTAAGTTACGGAATCAAAAGTGCTAATTCCGTAACGGATGGTACTAAAAGTAAAAAGGCCCTAAGTTATGGGACCAAAAATATTATTTCCCCTTAAAATAATTACTAAATACTTAATATTTGTTTCTATTAGTTAATAAACATCTCTTTATTACAGAAAGACTACAATATTTCGAATTTTAGCCTACAATCCTTTTTTGTTCCCCTTTACAAATGTATTTACAAAGTCATTTTAATTTTGTTTATTTTTTTTTAAAATCGATTATAATTATATCACAAATTTCAATAATCAACAATCAACACATGCTAATTAATAATTACTATTAGTAATATAAAAAATGTATAACTAACCAACAACTATCGTTAAAGTAAATCAATATACACACATTAATGGGGACTTAAACTTATGATGTGCATAGGGGGTACTTGATTCATCGAATCGAACACATCATTGTTTAAACTTGTTTGAATTATTATCAAGTTTCAAAAATTGTGTTTAAAATTTGATTTGATTATCGATCTAATCACGTTCGAAATATCTTTAGTTGGATCAAACAAAAGTCGAGCTCGAATAATTTGATATATTTAAATATATTTTATTATCTTTGTGTTAATCGAACCGAGTCTGAAAGTTTACCGAACAAAAGATCTTGTTCACAATTTGTTTTATTAAGTTTAACAAATCAAGTTCAAACGAACTTTTATCGTGCAATTTTAATCGAATATTGAATAATTTTATCTATTTTCCATCCCTAATGTAACATCAACTTCGCCAACTAAGTCTTACTGACGTGGAGTCATTTTAATTTATTACTATCTATTACTCCTTTTATCTTTCCAATCAATATAGCTTTATGATCGAAAATTCTAGCTCGGATCAGATTTGGCCGAACCAAACCAATCATATAGCAAGTGTAATATACTTATTATGTGATTGGTTACTTTCCCTGAACTATACACCAATCATACGACAAGTGTATTATACTTATCATATAATTATTTTATATTCGGCCAAACCAGGTTTAGATTAGAATTTCCCCTTTACAACACGAAGTAGCTTGAAGCTCGCCAGCGATTATGAGAAGACTTGAAACAAAGGAACAAAGATAACACGACAATAGTCACTGAGACGAGCACGAGTACAAAACAATGCAAAAATGTCCAAACCAAACCTCCCCCATTGTAGCAATTTTATGATCAATGAAGCTACATAGCAAGACATACACGGTTACATGTAAGAACCAACACACAAACAAATGAAGTAAACAAAAGAAGATGAAAAATCTACGAATTTAGGATGCAAGATGAGTCGAGCAGGCTCGTTCTGATCCCCCTATACAAAGATGCAAGATGAGTCGAGCAGGCTGTTCTGATCCCCCTATACAAAGGCTCGTTCTGATCGCGGATTTAACAAATCAAAATCCCACGACGACTGACAAACTAATCCCAATTCACGCCGGTCGTTGGCTCAAGAAATGCCTATTGTCTTCCCCAGCAGCCAGAGCACCAGAGAAAACTCTATCCCGAATATGGTGTGAAGATAACTTCTGTCCAGCATAAAGCCGTATACCGTGATCCCAGCTCTATTCTGCTCAAAGTAGGTCACTGCAACACAGCAAAAAGTTCAATTCATGATCAGTTTTACTTCATATTACATGTGTAATAAGCATAAATGTGTGTACTGATACAACAGAAAGATTTAAGGTAGTCTGATGATGTACCCAATGCTTGTCTTTTCTGAAATGAGATTGTGCTGTAGGCATATGATGGAAGAAACTTAGTATTGTCAAGCTCATCTTCTTCATCCCCAACATCATCAAGATCCGATGATCCTTCGGAGCTCTCAGTGAAAATTTGCTCCCGTGCTACCTGAGCAGCTGCAGTCTCGATTTCTGTTGTATCGAATGAGTCGACTGTGGCGCACACGTGCCACTTGGCTGCAAGGGACGTCACCGCTTGCGCCTTGTGTGTAATTCTTGATGCACTTCGTAACAAGCTCAGCAGCCCGGATAGAAGGCTGACAGAACAGACCTGTGCTTCATCAAGAACAAAAATTTAAGCGGGCTGTATTTTCTGTTGCAAATTTTATTGCATCTAACGGACCGTGTTGACAAGTTAAATCACTTGGACAAGAATGTACCGCTAGTTCTCCAGCGTGATATATATTGACATCGGCATTAGGCCGTGTAGTCATGAGAAGAGAGGCGAATTGGCTTGCGGTGATGAAGATCAATGCCCATAATATGAATGCTCTATACCTATGGCTAATGATACTCAAATGCCTTCTTATGCGGAGGTGTTCTCTGAGAACTGATTCGACGTCGGAATCGACCTGAAAAACCTGAGCGAAATCCTGCAGTCGGAGAATCTGAAGGTAGCATATGAGACGGAAGAGAATGCAGACAAGGAAAAAGACCATAGCTCTGTAAAACCAGGAGCAGAGCTCCAGGATGCAAGCAACGGTGTTGCTCACAATCACATGTCCTAAGAAGGGAATTCGTGTTCCTCCGGAGCTGAACCACCAGATTTTGTAGACACTCTCAGCGACAAAACAGGGCAGCACGAAGCTGAACAAGATCTTCAACGATCTCTGCATTGCGAACAAGATTGTACAGAAGTCAACAACCTTAAAATTGATCAAATCGGAATAGGCTTGATCTTGATTCAGACAAGATTCAGTGAGAGAAAACGTACATGGAATTGTTGGGTATAGCCCTTCCGGACAGTCTCGCTCTCGTCGCGGAGCTTATCGAAGAACAAGAAGCGCCGGAGGCCGTACTTGCGGACGAAAGTGGACAAACAGAGGAAGGATAAGGTGGCGACGCCGCTGAGCGAGAGCTGCGCGACGGAGTCGTAGGGCCGGCTGTGGCGGCTATCGCAGTCGCTGCAGGCGAGGACGAAATGCGAGACGGCGGGGACAACGATGGCGAAGGCGAAGAAGACGAACCAGGAGAGGCAGGTGGTCCAGGCGTTGGACTGATCAACGCAGAGCCATTTGAGCCAGGTGCGGAAGCTCTGGAGCTCGTCGCGCGGGTGGGAGACGCACCGCGCGAAGGCCCGGCTCTTGTTCTGGTGATTCAGCAGCAAGGCTTCTCGTTCGTCCCCCATCGCCTCCGCGACTCCACGACCATGAAATCCAGCACCAGTGCGATTCTTGTCTCTGATCGAGGACAGAAAGGTTGTGGGTCTGAAAGGCAAAATCTGTATCTTAGCGTGTATATATGGAGAAAGGGATATTTGAGTTGGTTTTGACTTTGGCTTACCAATGGGAGAGCGTAAGGTGGCGGAGGAAGGAGTTGATTTGTTTTATTTTATTCGGCGGAGGGGAGCGGGAGAGGCGGAGCTCAGCCGCAGATTTCTTCATTTGGAAATTTATTTTATTTGTTCGGGATTCTTCTTCGTCCAGAAGAAAATCTTGTCCACATAATTTCGGTCGGATCGGACAATGGGAAATTCTATATCGGAGATCCAATCTAAATTAATTATATAATACGTATAATATATTTTATAATGTGATTAGTGATTAACGTACAATATAAGAAAATGATCGATTTCAATCTTCAATTGTTACAAACGTAATGTAGAGGAGACAACCAAGGAACAATAACAAGGTTGTTTTTCTATTCATCTTACATGCACAAGATTGCTCGTGCGTGTTATTGTTCAGTTTATTTTGATTAGTTTCGAGTTCCATTTTGAATAAGATTTGAATTTATAATTATAAATTTGACTAATAAAATCGTAACAATCATTTAATAGTTTTGGCAATTGTAATATTTGGAGGTGATTGATAGTGGTACGACCGTATCAATGTGAGGTGATAGACGATAGTTAGAAATTGAGGTAATATTTCAATTTCTTTCGTCGAATAAATACGTTTAAAGCGACACACATAAATGATCACATGAAGCAATTTTGCACACATACTCTATTAGGGTAGCAAAGTCTAAATTCTTAATTTCTATAACTAAGGTGTCCGAATCTATTTCCAGCAAAAATAAAGGTTGTAGTCTATATTCTTTTTCATATTTAACTATCCATTATGTTTCAACATAACATTAACCAATCATAATCAATAAAATCTAATGATATAGGATAGAATTTCGGATCAACCAAGTGGATCCATACAAGTACAAACTTTTGACCCTATAAAAATCCCTCCAACCACTTTATTGATCGCTACATCATTTATTACTTTTATACTAATTTACAAATTTTCGTCTAACTTTTCGAGTTGAAAGTTTTTATTGAGAACTATCCGACTAGTTTAACAGTATTATTTTTTCTCATATCCGAAACACCTAATTACAATATTGTTATCCAACCCCAAATCATGAATAAAATGATTTGTTCTTGTCAATTAAGGTAACCAAGGATTGAATTTGTTCTTGTAATTTGGTATTCAAATCTGAAATGAGTGATGAGAAATAGGAGCAGACACTGGAAACCACAAATGAACGAGGAATGCGATGGTGGGGCTGGGACCATACGCTGCGCAACGTGTACTGTTCCGCATTCAATCAAACAAGTGGCCACCCACCCATATACATTTTCATCATTTTATTTCCCAAAACGAAACTTTTTATGGTTGGATCAACACATAATTTTGTGGTCTATACAACCATAATAATTTTGAAATACGATCTTTTTTGTTTTCATAAGTCATTAATCATAAAATTACATAAATATTAACAATTAATATTGATAATAGTAATAAAATCGGAAAGGGAGAAATTGTTGGTCAACGAATTTGTTGGCCGGGTGCAGTGCCTGTGAGAAATTGATTGGATGACTGCTACGCGCAGATGCCAATGGAACGACGTGGCCCATAAGAATATATACATATATACTTGTTCAACCCTTGCTCAGTCTACCACGAAATTTCTTTTCTTTCATTATTGACGATGTCTGAAAGTTTATTTTTAATTCATTTCGGAATTCAAGTTATAAAGATAAGCATCATCTATTAACTGAGACACCCAATAGCAATGAAACGAGTGGTACATTACTGCATATATCAGTAAAAAAATTGAAACCCTAGACGGGCTGTTCGGCATAAATTCACAGCTTAACAGAAGATTGAAAATTTTCACTGCAGTTGCTGCTGGTGGACAAATTCTTCCACTTGAACTCAAAAAATTCAAACACGGACATTAATAAGCCGTGGCAAACGTTTTAAGACTGTAAACTAACAATCGGAGAAGGCTGTGAGACCACCAAACTACCTGAGAGGATTATAATTAACAAAAGGAAAGTTGAACTACTTGGGTATATAAGTAACTATCCCAAACAAAGCGTAGCCACTATTCCCAGTTTTTGCATATCCAGATATCAGGAATTACACCTATTTCTTACAGCCAGGGAAGGAATGGGGACCCAAGTCCACAAACCACCTAGGCAACAGAATGGAAGAACAAACAAGTTGAACCTTTACCAAGAGATCCAACTTCATCCAGCATAGAGAATTAGCCTACTTCAAGACATCGGTTACCAATAGCACGAACAACCGACTCAAATACCAACAGCACCAACACTCAAGTTCAGCTGAACCTAAATATCATGCAAGGAAATGCAAGACATCGGTTACCAATAGCACGAACAACCAACTCAAATACCAACAGCACCAACACTCAAGTTCAGCTGAACCTAAATATCATGCAAGGAAATGCAAGACAATATCACAAGAAATACATGAAGATCTTACTGCAGCAAATGATAGGCTTGATCTACAAAAGAAAGGGGCAACAAACTTACACAATTGAATTGCTGAAGAAGTTACTCTAGTGATCCAAGTAGAGATAGACAACATAAAGTGAAACCAATATGATTTCGGAAATATTACTAACCAAATTGTTCAACGAACGCCACCACCTAGTCTTGCTCTGTGCCAAAACAGGAAAGAAAAGCAGCAGAGTAAAATAAGGAAACCAAAATTTAGAATAAGAAAGAAGAATTGAGATTATAGTCACACAAACATGTACCAAGTCCAGAAAGGGAAACCTCCTATAACCCCCAACGGCCATTTATTAGTATATGATATCCGAAACAGAAACCAGAAAACTTAAGAAGTCTACTGATGTGCGTCGTCAGTGCAGTAGGCCAGCAATAGAACACGAAAACCAGTTATGAACAATTAGATAGAGCAACAACATGGTCTAGGTAGGAATGTGAACAATTAGATAGAGCAACAACATGGTCTAGGTAAGAATCCTACCAAGTATTTCACATACTCTTGCGAGGAAATTTCTGGAATAAATTTTCATTCTGAAGCATCAACTGCTGAAACATGTTAAATCACAACACAAAAGGATGTAATCCACAATCAATCATGCACATACAGCCTGAGATTGCAATTACATGAACCGAAATGAAAGCATCGACACATGATTTTCAATATGAAAAACTGAAAGAGTAGAGCAAAGTGAATACAAGAGAACCACAACCATTTTACCATCTAACAAGCGGGGCATAAATAAATGCGTCTCGAAGATTCTGGTTACAGTAAATAAATCAGATTCCAAATTTACTTCTTCTGATGGCATCTAGCAAAATACATAATTAAAGCCACCAACAATATATTAATTAACAATCATTGACAGAATCTTACCATCGTGTCAATCGGACACGTTGAAGAAACACGTAACACACACGTGGTGATCTATAGAATCAAGGATATAACAGCATATTAATGAACTACTGAACTAATGAATCTAACTACATCAGTTACTTATCAGAGATTCAAGAAACACGTAAAATCTACATGCAAGCGATTCTCGACAAAGAAAACAGCCCCATGCATGATCCCAAGGGGAAACTGCATGGTTCCAAAAGCATAATATACTAGCAATTCCAAGTATGACTTAAAACAAAAGAAGAGTTTCCTGGTACAAATAAATGCACCAAAACAAGTCGAATAAACCACAGCAGTTGTTTGTAGGCGGCAGTTCTTGTAGCATGAAACTTAACCAAGTCTACCCAGAACACTTAATAGGATACCAGTCTAGACAAAGAATGCAGTTGCAGATTAGTGAACAATGGAAAATAAGCTTTCAAAGTATCCTAAATTTCAAGCTAACCGTCCCATGTACAAACCGGAAACTGTACTCTAAAACATAGCAGGATTAGATAACACCGCAGTGCCTACAAAACCATGTCCGGAGAATTACAGGAGTAGATTCATCTACTCAAATTTCAAATTTCCGCGCCACAATAAGTAAACTAGAAGTTCCTAACCAATAGGTTAGAACTTCAACAAATCGTGATTAAACAGCTCACAACAAGCTCACATAGTTAGTTGGGCTCCCGGCTAAAAAACACAACAGACTTGAGTGATAACATTTAGAAGAACATCAACAAGAGATTAAAACACCACAGGAATACATCCAAATCTGCATCAGAATAACCTCTATTATCAATAACATTAAGGTTTATAAATTTAAAACAAGTAAATTCTCTTCAAACAACAGACACTCATAGAACACAGACTCTAAAGTTTCTATAACGTCTTAGTCCATTCACCCCTGTCTATGAGCAGTCTTTCGCTCTCTTTCATTCCTTTTTTTTTTTTTTTCTGGCTTTCTCCGCAAATAAAAAGAAAAAAAGGGTTAAAGAAAAAAGAAAAAAAAAAGTTTTGGTAATGTAACCAAATGGGTTTCTTCCAAGTGATGTGATCATAATCTAAAACACTTCAGAGCCGGAGCGCCGTGCAAGCCAGCTCGTCCACATCAGCATCCACGTCAGCGGCGGCATCCACCGGCGGCGGCGGCATGTTAAGATCAAAGGGCAGGGGCTTTTTACAAGAGGAGGAGGCTATGTCACACTCGGCATCATCAACCACGGATGAGGAGGAATCACAGTCGCTGTGACAATCATCTGGAACAACTGGGGGAGACCGAGGATACCTCCTCTGCTGCTGCATGAGCAGCGGTCTCGGTGGCGGCGGCTGCCTGGGCCCACTAAAAGACTCCACGGTGCTGCTCATACCGCTGGAGGTCGGCCTCTGCTGCGCAATTATTTGGTGCTCCTCGGAGTAAAACCGGGAGTCCATAAATGGATCGTTAGGGTTATTGATGATTTGTGGTTGATTAGGGTTTTGCGGGTTGAAATCAGGGAAAACAGTGCCGTTTGGGGGCAAAGGGAAGTTAGTCTTCGCCTTAGGTCCACGGAGAGAGCGTGCAGCGTTGTCATACGCCCGAGCAGCTTCCTCAGCCGAGTCGAAGGTGCCGAGCCACACACGCGTCTTCTTCCAAGGGTCTCTGATCTCCGCAGCAAATCTTCCCCATGGCCTCTTTCTCACACCCCGGAACCTGATCTCCTTAGCACCTCCAGATCCGTTCGCCTCCCCGACGTGACCCACCTCCGCGTGCCTCAACGGTGCTCTGCCTCGCCGCATGGCCAAATCAAAAGATCAAGAAAACCAAAAAAAAAAAAAAAAAGGGACAACCACGGAGGGAAAGAAACAACAATAAAATCAAAACCAAACTGAAAAATGATATCAATTATCGCAGATGAGAACCGATTATAAAGAAGACGAGGGGGGGGGGGCTGAGGCAAGGAAGAAAAAGCAATGGGCTAATAAGCAAACATATGTACAGAGAAGGAAACAAAGCCACAGATACAGAGATGAATGAGATGAGATTGAGATAATCTAATTTTTCTCTCTTTCTTTTTTCTCTCTCTACTGTGTGTTGTGTGTGAAAACAGAGAGGGGGGTGAGGGGTGGGGTGGGGGGCACCGAGCGTTTATTTTTTTTCCATTTTAATTTTTATTCTTTTCCTCTGTTTTTCCCTTTTTCTCCTTTCAATTTTTTTTGGGTGGAATTGCTTTCTCGATTTCTCTACCTCCTCACGCGCCCCCACAAACCGACTACGCCCCTTGGATTCAGAACGAAAAGACTCAACAGCCCTTCACCTCTCCCCTATTTCCAAATTTATCCCTACTAATATTTTCAATATTTCTTTGTGAATTATGAATTAATTGATGGGGGGTGGGGTGTTGGTATTTCTGGTCAGAGTGGTGTCCAGTTCTGTCCTTTTCTGTGCTTCATTATTTACGTGAAAAAGCAGCAAGGGTGGCGTGGTAGATGATTGTTTCTGGTTAAGAGTTTTATGAATGTTGATTGTTGGTGGTGGAGAGAGTAATTGTGGTAGTAGTAACATTATAACAATTGGGTGAAACATCAAATTTCATCATAATTTTGCATAATTTCAACATACTACGTAGATATATGTTTTGTTCTTTCAGCCTACTTGTTTTGATTTATATTATCTTACGTAAAACGAGAAATATGTACGCAGCACGTATTCAGTACGTACTGAATGAGAGCGTGCATGCATGAGGTACAATCGATTTAGTTAAATAGATTGAATTATTCGAGTTCGACTAACATAATTTGGTAAGATATTAATTATATGGATATACACATTGAGTTTGTCGATATCTGGAAATCTCGATGTACTTCAATAACTGCATGCGTCTGACTTACGCAAATATGAATGCTTCCATCTTGATCAAGATCCAGAAACTCTCATGATATAAGATTCACCGATAGATTCGTTCGACAGTAAATAATGTTAAGCTCTACTCTCTTTGAGATACGAGTAAAGTCGTTTTAGTAGCTTATTAATTGTTCGTTAGAACATATATTAGCTGAAGGTATTTTAATGTTGCGTGTGCTGACTTTTTGATGTACACACGTAATCATTCAGCTAGCTGATTAAAATTATCTTAACAATACTATTGGACGTACGCATGCATGGGAAATTGGCTAGCGTAAAATCATACATACAGAATCGATATATTGAATATTTAAATTAAAATTAACAAGTAACAAACCATCAAGATTTTCATAAATAATAAAGATTTTAATTTTTTTTCATAGTCTCTCACTAAAACATTACGTGCTATTGATGCACATAATGTACATGGGCTAAATTGTCAATACACATAAATATTAGAATTTGAAAATTTTCAAAATTTGCATGGAACTTTACGAACAACAAATTATTATTTGATTATAATTATTATTATACTTATTCTCCAAATGTACAGGGGCTAAATTGTCAATACACATAAATATTAGAATTATTTTATTTTTTCAATTGACAAATGTGTGCATATATTGTAGGGCAAATTGCAATAAAATCATGAAATCAGGACAAATTTTCTGCAAATTGCAATGAATGGTATGGTGTAAATCATCCACCAAATTTTATTTAAGAGGATAAGACCAAAATGACTTAAATTTGAATCTATCCAATCCAACTGCAGCAGATAAAATAAATTTTCAAAATCATAAATTCACTTACTCCATTATAATAAGGGTCAAAGAAAAATCTGCATTTGGTTGTTCTAATGCAATTCAACTTAAATGCTGCAAACAATATTATGTTATTTTCCAAAATTGCCATATAATATTCACATAAATCATAGTAAGTAAAAACAAAATATGTAAGAAATTCGATTTACCATCATCTTATATTTTTACATTTCAATTTCAACACCTACTAAAAGATTAAGAATACGATACAGAACATATTGAGTTGAGTGTATTTTGTAATTTATTTCACATGGGAATTATAAATTACATAATTAACATGTAAATTGTGGTGATGTTGAAATTATGTATCTAATGGGAGGCAATATGCAAGTCTATTACATTATATTAATACAAGGTAGTCTATGTAATAATATGATTTGGTAAGTTGAATATTTAGTCCATGACTTGTTGCAGAAATGGATAAATGTGGTTGTTGGACCAATCTCTTTGAAAATATTCTAATATTGAAACAAGGGATGAGATTAAGATAAAAAGATAAGAAAATTCTAAAATTTTTTTTTTTAAAAAAAGAAATAAGTTATTTGATAGTCGAGGAACAATTAACATGATGATATTTAAATGTGATCAGCATAGGACATTCACGAGAAATGAACGTATAATAATCGTTAACAATGTTCAATAGATGAGATCAGTGGCATATATGGTTAGCTGGACTAGATTGTTCAAGCAATAAAATCGGCCAAATTAGAAGATACAAATTTCATAATTAAGTGAATATTTTTAAGTAGTTGGGTCAAAATATTTCTTTTTCTTTATATAAATTGGAAATAAAATCTAGACCTCATAAATTGTAGTGAATAATTACTCAAATTGCCAATATTTGAACCATAATCATTAAATAGGTCAAGGAATGCACATTATGGATAACAACAACTATATTAGAATTTATATTATGCTGACTAGTGTACTAACAAATTTAATCCAAAAACTCTGCTAAAATATTCAACTGATTATTTTAATAATAACTAACTTCAATCAGCTTAAATGAGTAAAATCCAATAATTTCTAGATTAGGGAAAGTAAATCTATCATCAAAGTGGGAAAGATATAACATTTAGACGTGTCGCATCCTTTTTTTTTCCGATAATTATATAATTATATCAACGTTTCGATTAACTGAACAATTGAGAAAAAGAACTATTGAATAAACACAATAAATTCATATAAAATATAGGGATAATTACAATCTCATTCCCTAAAGTTTAGTGTAATTACACATAGATATCTTGTGGTTTGAAAAATTACACATACTACTCATGATTATAAAAGATGTTAAGACTCCTGATGATGTAGCAAACGTCCCACATCAGTTGCAGACGAGGAACTTAAGTGGCTTATAAGCCTCAATGCCTCCTCTCCCTAGCGAGGTACCTTTTCAGAACAAAATGTTGAGGCTCGTACAGGGCCAAAGCGGACAATAACTTGCGCAACGAGGCACCGATAAAGTCGCAAGCCGCATCATTTGTCGCCGAGGCCATGTGCTCGTCTCAAGCCCCTCGTTTTGGGGGCTGATGATGTAGCAAACGTCCCACATCGGTTGCATAGGAGGAGCTTGAGAGGCTTATAAGCCCCAATGCCTCATCTCCCTAGCGAGGCGTCTTTTCAGGACAAAAACGTGAGGCTCATATAGAGCCAAATGGGACAATACCTCGCGCAACGGGGTACCGATCAAGTCGCAAGCCGCATCGTTTGGCGTCGTGTGTGGGAACGAGGCCATGTGCTCGTCCCAAACCCCTCGTTTGGGGGGCTGATGATGTAGCAAGCGCCTAACATTGGTTGCAGACGATGAGCTTGAGTGGCTTATAAGTCACAATGCCTCCTCTCCCTAGCGAGGCACCGATTAAGTCGCAAGACATATCAACCCCCTAACAAAAGTAATAAATTTACATTTGTACCCATAATAAGTGGTTAAAAAAAACTAAAAAGAAACATGAAAATTTGAAAAACTAAAAATACAAAATTGAAATGACTTGAAATGAACAAACGCCTTAGAATGAAAAGACAAAACTATAGGGGATTTATTTTGTGATTATTAAAATATCACAAGGGATGTAAATACTGTATTTATTTTATCATAGTGATATTGAGTTGTCATGATATGTCTTCTAGAATATTTAGTTAAATTACAAAATATAGTATATATATAGTTTTATACTGTATATATATGTTAAGAGCTGAATTTATTTTTATCGATTTAATTTATTTATTAATAATTATGATATAATAATACTTTAATGATAAAAATAACAATTTATCAAATGTATTACACTATTTACTCTTATATTTTAATTTAATTATATATAAGTAAAACTCACATACATAAATGTGTGAAATGTATAAGGATAATTTGGTAAAAAAAATATTTATATGACCTAGAGTAAGTCAACCAATAACAAAAAATGGATTTTCATGCAATTTTTTTTGTTGATGTCATCAAATTTTGTTATTAATTGAAGGATCTATTTTATTTGATGAAAATAAAAGTAAAAGTACTAGATATAATTTCTCAAACTAAAGAGGGTTTACGTGTAATTACACCAAACCTCAAAGGAGAAACGTATAATTATCCCTAAAATATATATATCTACATATAAAATGAAACTCTAAACTCATAATTTCAAATTTATTTATAAAATTTGATTATTTTTAACCATTAAACTAAAATATCATCGATACCGTATTACTGTCCTTATATATATAGGGATAAGTGCCGTGGATTTTTATTTAAATTTTTGTTTTTTGATTGAAGTGGTGGGAAGGCACCTGCAGTGCACTACTCCAATTTCGGCCCAAGATGTGAATCTCTGTTACTTTTGAGCCGAATATGCCCTCGCTTATACCATACGATTATAGTTTGCTTTCTTTCTATCTTCTTTATTTTCTTTTTTTTTTCTTTTTATGAATTGATTGTTATAAATTTTAGGGTAAATTACAACCACTTCCCATAAAAATTGGCATGATTATAAGTATATCGTATTATTTAAAAAATTACAAATACCCCTCTGAGTTTTGTAATTCTTAATAAAAGGAAATCGACCATTTTGCCCTTGAATTTTTAGTTAAAATATTAGAAAAATCAACCGAGTCAAATTACATTATTGCTCCTCTGAGTAAAAAAATTTAAGAAACATCTCCCTGCGCATTATAGTCCAAAAGAATTCAAATTTTTTTAAGAATATTTCAATTGGTCAGTTCACCCATAAAAATTAATGGAAATAAGATATTTGTTAGACTGTTACAAATCTCATGGGGTATTTATAATTTTTCAAACAAAGAGGGGGTATTTATAATTATGTCAAACTTCATGGGAGGTAGCTGGAATTTACCCTAAATTTTAATTATTAATATTTAATATTTTTAATTAATTAATAATTTACAAAGATGAGGCCTCATGACTCTTAAAATCATGTATTTGAACCCCGCCAGCATGGGATGTTGTTTTATCTAATAATAAGTGTAGTTTTACTTTACAGTAGGCGTTTGGTATTAGTTGTTGTAGTTGTTGGTAAATTATTAGATTTAAAATATTTGGTATGAATGTTTGTAACCAATTTATTCGAAATAAACAATAAGTAATGACTCTACTTAAAAAAAAAAAAAAAAAAAAAAAAAATCAGTACATGCATTGATATAATTGGAACCCATAACCTCAAAATTAGGGGACCTCAGCTTCATTTTTCATCGCTTAGCGTATACAAATTTATTATTCATCCAAAAATAATCAACACACTGAAAACAGTACAAAATTAAAATCAAACATATCAAATATGTTTTAAACATCTTCCTATTTTTCGAACCCCTTATAGAAAAACTCCTCTTCCGTACTACATATATATAATAATTGTCTTTAGTTATTGGTTTATATAAAATATACATGTAAAAAAGGAACTTTGAATCATTAAAAACTCGATATAGCTCCAATACACTGTAAAAAATGAACTTTAAAAATCAGCAAAATTTCATCAAATACGTCTCCAAAATATCATTTTCTAATATATATATATATATATATATATTGCTCGAATAAATAATATATTTATGTGCATAATTACATATGCATCTATGTAAGTAGGAATTCTCTCAAAGTCATCCTTATTGAGATAAGCAAATAACTCAATTAACTCTAAGTTTCGTATAGAAATCTTGAAAAAAAAAAGTTATTATAAGAACAAAAAGGCCCTGAATGTTCAGAAAATAACAAAATACTTCAAAAATTTGCGGGTGTTTTTTTTAAAAAAAAAAATTTAGGTTGATTCTACTATGTTATGAATTTGAGTCATATGACGATTTTCAAGTTGACGGAACTATCTCACACGTTATGTTGATGTGACTAGTTCAAGTGAACCACTGTTATAAAAACTATCAACATCCCATCTTCTGAGTATGAATTCCATATCCACTCTACGAATGTATGAGGATTATTGTTGGGCGTATATGATACTTCTTAATAATGATCTACAAATACAAAATATAGTGCTCATTTGAAATCAAATTGATCGAACTTTGGATCTCAAACAATATCCACAACATCTTCAACATTGGACCAATGATCATGGTTAGATGAGGTTTCATAACTCAGCGGACGTGAGTTCGAGTCCTACGGATGTGTAGGTATTTAGTATACTTTTAGGCCCTGTTTTATATTAAGGATGGAATTAAACGAGTTATAGGATTATTTTGAACTAAATGAATGATAAAAAGCCCTGTATAAATTGTAAAGTGTTTACTTACATGTATCATTAAATTCTGATAAAATCTGTAAAGTGTTTACTTTGTTGTATTTACTTATGTTGGATGATAAAATTACCAGTTAGGCCATCAATGACATGTACTCCACTATTATTTGAGGGCAAGATGGACTTTTGCCCTTTGCATGTATTGTTGTACAAATTACATGATAACTAATACCACCACATTGGTGATATAAGTTATGCAAGTGTAACAATAATTAATACAAGGCCACGTAATTGTAAAGACTCCTAATAATGAAAGTAAACAATATATTATTCTATATTAATTTTCTTATTTAGGTTAATACATCAAAGTAAACGCGGCCTTAGTAAATAATATGTTGTTTCTTTGTTTGCTTCGAATTTGTTGATTGATTTAAAAATATTAATGTATTGCATACTGAATTATGTAACAGTACGATGATTGATTATCAAATATTGATTTTTTTTCGGACAAAAAAAAAAAAAAAAAAAAAAAGTTCTTCAACATAGGCCTGTTTGGATGCAGCAGTCTTTTGGTATGACTGCCGTCCAGTGTTAGGAATATCAAACAAACACCACAATTTGTGCTCAAACAAACAAATTAAATGTACTATAATAATAAATCTTGTCCAAATAGCTTTACAGCTGTCTAATGCTAATCCTCTTCATTTCTCCATAACTTGCTTTCTAATCTTATGTTAATCAATCAATTTGCTACGCAGTTACTCTATTTCTCTCATAATCCAATTAAACTTGTATTTCATAATCCTTAGCAAAAACAATTTATAATTTGACAAAATTAAGAAAATATCAATTGCAAAATAAATACTATCCTATTTCCCACCTGATTAGTTAATCCTGCAAAACCTCTTATTTATGTAGTTTTTGCCTCATACCCCAATGAAATGTCATTGTCAATAAGAAGATGTTCAATTAGTTATATAGTAATAATTATAACAATTTCAATGAATAAATTAATTTTTTTTATCAATTTAACTCATGTTTAAACGTCGATCGCTCTTGAAATTAAGGTATTTGACATTAACAAAAATAACTCGTCATAATTGGTATGAACCTCATAAGTACTTATATCGTAGCTTGAGGACATACATAGTAGATAGTAGTACATGTGTGCTCTATAATACGATGAATACTTATGTATTGAATCATTGATAATTATTTAGTTGAATAAACGTTACTTTTTTTCAAAAAAGAAAATATTTCGAATCAGAATTTTTTTTTTATCAAGAAAAAAAAAAGAAAAGATAGTTCAAAACGTTATAAGTTGTGCTGGAAAAAAAATTACGTCCGATATCATATATAACATATTGACATAAAATAACATTGATGTTTGCAATTTATTGCTATCATAATTTGATTAATTCTCGAACCAACTATGATTAAGAGAAATCTTTCTTTACATAAAGACGATGAATTACATGGTTCGATATATCAAAATATTAAAAATTGATTACATAGTACCAAATATAAAGTATGTATTCAAAAGAAACAAACTAAAAGAAAAATAATTGTTATGAAAGTAGCCTATCAAACCCTTGAAAAGCCAAATCAAGAATTAGGGCATGGAGATTAGGAAGACAATAAAACAAAAGGACCATATTCTTTCTGGTTGAACCTCCCCCAAGAACCCTAGTACCAAATTCTTTTCATTGGGCATCCATGGTCCAACTATAAGGTTTGAAAGGGGTTGATGCTCTGCTCATTAAAATAAAATAAAAAAAAGAAAAACATAAAAGACTATAACATAATGAAAGGGAAAAAAATGAGAGAAATTTAAATTATGTGCCAGAGTCATACGCAATAAAAGAATAACAACGTCAATGAATTGTAATTTAATCAGCGAAATTAAGATACTACGATCTTAAAGTTGTGAGTTCAAATTCTATAAATATATACATATTTAATTATTATTAATAGTAGTTGTTGGTTTATTTTAATATAGTTGTTGATCAATTACAAATATTTAATATATCGCTTTTTAATGACCGAAATCCATAATATTATTACAATTTATCTACTTAAAAAAAAAAGAAAGAAAATAACGTGGAGGGTGCTTCACATCCCCAATTGCTCCGGCTAGAGAGTGATGGTATTTGCTTATTTTTTTAGATGCGGATATTATATGATTATCTCAATATTTTAATAAATTAAAAAATTGATACATTATTTTGATCAATACATCAATATACAAAAAAATATAAAATAAATTATAATAAAATTACATAAAATAAAATAAATACACATATATCAAATAGGATTCGAGTCCATAATATTGAACTTATTAATGAGATTCCAGCTTCAACCACTAAACTAAAATATTTTTGGTGATGACATCTATATATTCACATGACATCACAACCTTAATCAGCTTCTTGTAATGATTTTTTTTAGTGAACTGATTACAATTACATCATAAACTTTAATAATTAACAATCAATTTATGCAAATTTTTAATATCAAATGAGTACAACTAACTAATAAATACAATTACAGTAGACCAACACCTATTATTAAAATAGATTAATATCCACACACTAGTGGACTTAGATCCATATTCTATCGCTGATGAGGCCTAACTTAGTTGGCGAAGCTGAGGCCCCATAATCTTAAAGGTCATGAGTTCGAACCCCCTGAGTGGAATGATGTTATTGCTACTGTATATTATGTATTATTTATTGTTGTAATAGTTAAGTGTTAGTTTATGTGATATTGTTAGTATGATTATTGTATTTGTTTCTATTTTTTATTGAAAATCAATATAATTATTTGTAATTATTTTATTTAAATTAATAAAATTTAGCTTTCGGTTCAAATAAATCCATATTCTTTGAAAAGAATTGAAGGAAGCTGACTGAATTACCAAAAATGAATTGCAGATGGGCCCATTTGCTTTTACTCATATACTTTATAAAATAAATGGATTGGTCTATGGAATTTCTTTTTAAATTTTTTCTAAATTGAGCCATTCTAGTTACTAGTCAAGGAATGATTTAATTTGCTGTGAAATTGAATGAAATATGTGGCTAAATATGTTGTAACAATTTTCCCCCCATCACTCCACTAAATTGTTCTTCGAGAGAAAAAAATTATTATATAATATTCATTATAGCAATTTTTACTGGGAACGATAGTTTGTAATACAATTACACCAAAATTTTAAAAGGTATGTTACAATCAGCTATTCTAAAATTTGACATAATTATGAATACTCCTCATATTTGAAAATTTTTAAATACCCCTATATTTGATGAAATTATGTCCTCAGATGGAGGCCTCATATTGTCAATTTTGCTCTTGATGTATTTTTTTTTTCTTTTTCTTCTTTTGAGATGGATGTAATAATTTTAAAAAATAAAAAAATATTGTCCACTTAGTCCATAAAAAGATTTAATTTTTTATTTAAATAAATAAAAATTTTTAATTTACAATGCATAAGGGCATTTTGATAGTTCAGACAAAAAATGAATGAACACCTAATTGAGACTAATGAATTGAGATAATTGTTAGACAACCGTTAAAATTAGGGAGGTATTTGTAATTTCTCAAATAATAAGGGGATATTCATAATTATGTCAATTCTCAAGAAAAGTAATTGTAATTTATCCACTTTTAAAATATCAATTATATTTTAAATATTTATACCAATATAATTATTTATCTATTTTAAATGGTCTACATTATTTTTGAACAGTTCATATATTATTATATTTATTCTATATTTTCACTCATTTAATCAGATCCGTTTTGAATTATACATTGATTTGTATTTCTAAAGTCTATGTTCCACTTATCTAATTATACACACGCAAGTACAATACAACGATGACTAATAATTTATAAAACATATATCTATCATAAGAAAGGACACAAATGTCATAAACCCAAAAGAGAGTGCCCCTAGAAATCCTCCGACGGGCACCCGTGGTCGGATGATCCACGCTCAAGTCCCAACCAACAGTTGATTTCAACGGTACCAAACACCAACAAACCCATATCCGACCCGGTTAGGAGCCGTGGATCGGATTGTGACCCGAATCCAGGGTCTCGTGATTAGTGAGCGGGTGGAGCCCTGTATATTCACGTCAGAACATTTGTCAGCCCTGGAAATCACGCGGCTCGAGATCCCACCGGCGACTGGCTCTACCGGTAGTCTACTGGGCTGATGCTTACCCCACCACAGCAAATTGAGGGCACCAGGTTCGTCAACACGACTGACAGCTGGTGGTGGCAGGGACGGCGCGTATCCTTTAGTTCTTCATCAATATGTTGACCGGTTTCCATATTATTAATTAAAATAATTTCCATGTGTTCTCTGCCTGAATGGATGCCCTTCTTCTTCTATCCCAGTTCCCAACTTCTCATTTTTATTTATTTTTCCCACTTCTTATTAAACGGGTTTGAATCTAAAATTTTTAAATATGTAATAATAAATTATTCGAATTTATTAGAATAGATTCATGTGCTTAATTATATAAATATTATATAAAAAAATAAAAAATTACAACTATACCACGTTCGCGGTACACTTTATAAAAATGTGGTGAGTCGTGATCCCAGATCGCGACCCACCTTTCTTTTTTTAAAATGGTCTCAAATTGGGCTTGCAACCACCCGTCGCTAGCTCAACTCGAGACCCATTTATTTTTCTAATACATTATAATGAATTTCAAATTTATTTAATATAGACTATTTAAAATACTTACCTCAAATCCAAATTATTTCATCTAAATGCAATCTACTGTTGCATTTGGAATTGTGGGTTTGGATTTGGCTAAGAATTTTAAATTTCTTTAACTTTAAATCAATATATTTAAAATCTCCTAATTGAATTTATAAGGGATTTATATAAAAATTTTAAATTTATTTGGCTAATGCTTTTATGTTGCTTAGATTGGCTTATTTGAAACGAAAGATTTGAAATCCATAAAAATAAATTCACGGAACTTGTTTGGATAACTCTATGTTCAAATGATTTTTGAAAATTTTCAATTATCAACATTATTTTCTTTTTCTTTATTTGCAGCACTTTGGATTTTGTCCTGACACGGTGTCACTTGTCATCCCTTAGCCAAGACGGTTGGTAGTGACTTGCAGAGGACGTGCGGGCGGCAAGGGAATGCCGGCCAGCAGAGACTCATACCGATTGGGGATTTCAATATTGTTCGTATGGGAACTCCCTTGATGTGTGAGAATGTTATCTGCATGAACGTTTGGGCACGGAGATATAAGAGCAACTATCGGGCACCATCCTGTGCGCGGGCAGGAGATTGATGTGCGAAGTAGAGTGCTTTATCTTTCGAGATTTGCAAAACTGTTTCAATGGTGTGTTCCATGGATTGTTGGGAATGTCTCCACCAAGTTTCAGAGTTAGACGGTTCTGATTGAGTAGGAAATGATGACGATGTTTGGAGTCTGCCAGTGCAATGGCGATACGATTGTTTTAGAATATTGCGAGGGCAATTCCTCGAAGATGGATGATTGGATGAGCTGAAACTGTGGATTTGTGATGTAGAAGTCGTAGGCTACGCAACGGTTCAAGCGGAATGTGATTTGGACGTCGGACGAGGGAGATGTGAAAAAGGTGTGCTCCTCGACCACTTTAATGTCTACTGTTGGAATAAAGGAAATTATTTTTAAGCCTATTATAAGGGGGGCATGCAGTGGTGAGCTCCAGCCAGCCCTCCCCGTGCAACAACGCACTAAATGATCAATCCCTTGGGGGCATGTAGGGGCCTTCAAGGGCCGGCTCTATGCACCTCGAAGAGAGGGCTAGAGTCCCTGGACGGGATGGGAACCGGACGAGCTGCGTGGGGCCAGTATAGCCCACGTTGGGCAAGCAAAAAGCCAAGAGGTTCTGGGCTATGCGCAATGTTGCCCCCCGGGTTGCAGGAAATCAGGGACAACACCTCTAGGCTTAATGAGCAATCGAGGCAAGCAGTCCAAGGCCTCGTGAGCTAACTCGTGACATGCGCTATTGGGTTCTAGCCATGCACGGGGGTCCGTTGGCTAAGATACGCGGTCGTGGGGCGACGCCGCGCTGTCCACAAATTGTGAAGCCGCGCCAAAAGGCAAAAAGACATGTTGGGCATGTCATGTGAGATTGGTGTGAGATGTTGGCATACGGATTGGGCCACGGACTTGTGATGTTGTCCTACTCAGGCGAGGCATACGAGATGGGCATGGGGAAGACATGCACCGGTGATGTACCGAGTGAACGTTGGGCATGCGAAGGGCGTTGTGGGTGTAAGAATGGCCCATAGTGCCGAGATGGAGCGAGGATACTCGGAGCCATTGCGAGATGTATCGAAAGACCCGAGATTGTGGGCGAGATGCATGATGGCAAGCTAACTAGTTGGGCCGGACATGAAGACATGCAAGGCGTGCGAGCCGCGACCCTCGGTGAACATGGGCATTTCGGATAGGCGAGTGCATGGGCACAAAGTGCCACACAGGGAGGCGTTCGAATGTCGTGCTGGTGAGCTGCGAGTGTCGAAGACACACGACGGGGAAACCGTTAGGACTCGAATGGATGAAGGCCGGTCGAAGGTTTAGCGCAACCTGAGAGGAATCACGGGCAAAAAAGATATATTCCGTTGCGATAAAAGAGTCCGCCCGTGATACACTGGTTCTTCATCTTTTGGGATATAATATTTTGGATTTCTCCCAGAAAAAAATTATTTTAACATTAAGTCATTTTGAATTTTTTTTCAAATTCATTCATCCAAATACAGACGGAGAGTTTCCAATCATGTTTGGTTTCGATAACATTAGGGTCTACATGATTGGGTTCAGTCGGTTTATACAAAAAAGAAAAAAATTCAATCTATTAATTATGAATTAATATAAAATTAAATCAAAACTACTTAATTATTTATTTAATATAAAAAAAAAGTTTGAAAATATATATAAAGAAAAATAGGCGAAACCAAAAAAGATATTAAAACAAATTAAAATTTGATCCTGCATATAAAATTATTGTTGTTCTTGTGCTTAGAAATCATAAATAGAGTGAGACGTTGGGCAGCTAAACAGGCATTTCGAGCTACTCAAAATCATATTATTAAAACTCTTATCCAAAAATCAAATATATAATTCAGAAGTGCGATCTAATTTAGGCTTAGTCCACATGTTGATAGTGGATCAGCCTGACACCAAAATCAAAATAACCTTTGACCATCACATTTTTCCTTATAATAATATGAGGGTTCAATCAATTTTGACCCCCGTGAAATGAGAAAATATCAAAAACTCACTCGTGAAAATTTAAATATAAAAAAACACCTTTGTAATATAAATAGTTGTTCATACTGCCCTTAGTCAATTTTGAAGTACTTTTTTTGGAACAATAACTAAAATGCCCCTTATATACCTATAAATTACTTATAATATATTTATTAATATATTTACTATTATAAAAGTATTATTTAAAAAAAAATAATAACACACCTCCCTCCCCCACCCGTCTACCCTCCTCCCCACCCACCTGCGGGGGGCGGCAACGCTGACTCCTGCTGTCCGGGCGACGGCGTCGCCCAGAGGTGGGGGTCTGGGCGACGGGCGACACCCATCGCCCTCCGTCGCGCAGGGTTGCCTTTCCTCCCGCCGCCGCTATTGTTTTTTTCTTTCTTTCTTTTTTTTAAAAATCAATTTATTTATATAAAAGTTTAATTAATTTAATTGTATTTTGTTATTAATAAAATATTTATATATTATTTTAAGATTATTAATATAATATATATAATATTATATATATTATATATCATATTTTAATATAAATATATTAGATTAGGTTTGAGAGAGAGAAGGGCAAAAATGTCAAAAAAAACATTTTTCATAAGGCCAAGCACAATCAACCAGTGTGCATAACAAAACTTCACATTACGGGATTTTTTGAACTTTATTTTATATCACATGTGGTGTAATTGATACTTTATTTCACAGGAGTTTTTTTTTTTTTTAACATTCCCTATATCACAGGGTGGTCTTTATATTTTTCCCAATAATATTATGATAAACTGATATTTGAAAAATAGTCAGAATAATTAGAGCATATTCGCAGATTAAGATATTTTCTCTGAATACCTTCGGTTAATCTATATTAATCTATACTAATATAAAAAGAAAAGACCATCTACACTTACAAACGACGGTTAGTGATACTGCTGTATCAATTTTTTGTGTTGTCAAAAATGCTCTTCAACTCATAATATAACTAACTCATTCAACTTTCCAACTTTTAAAAATTAGTTTTCTTTTCTTTTTTTCTTTTTATATGATATATCGGTTTATATATTTTACTCTTATTTATAAGGAATAATTACACTCCTCTCCCTTGAGGTTTGGTGTAATTACACATAGAACCCCTGTGATTTGAAAAATTACATCTAGTACCCCTGAGGATTGCTTATGTCTAACAAATAAATTCACCGAATTTGTTGATATTAGAAAAAAAAAATAATTTTAAGGTGATATTTGTCATCGATTGACTTATTACTGACTTATTGTAGGTCAAACGAATCTTTTTATGACCAAACTACCATTATATATCGACACACGTTAATGCATGATAGGAGATATATCTTCACTGTTATAAGGGTAATTTAGTCATAAAAAAATTATTTGGCCTGCATTAAGTCATTAATAAGCCGATCGAGGGTAAATATTGAGTTTCATTCAGCTTTTTTTGTTAATATCAATAAATTCGGTGAATTTTAACTAATGGGAAAACTTATTTGTTAGACAAAAGCAAACCTCAGAGTATTAGATATAATTTTCCAAACCACAATGGATCTATGTGTAATTACACTAAACCTCAGGGAAGGGGAGTGTAATTATCCCTATTTATAATATATCCTATACGTGAAAGATTATTTGTTACATTTACGCAGGAACAACGTGCCATGACGACTAATTATATAAAAGAAACCTCTTTTTTACTCACAAATGCCGATTAATGATACCGTCGCACCACTTTTTTGTAATGCCAAAAATAACCCTCAACTGATATGATAACTACTTTATTCAACTTTCTTAATTTTATATTAATTGATAAATTAGTTTTTTCTTTCTTTTCTTCCTTTTTTGTAATGTGATGTGTTAATTTATATATTTTACTCTTATTTATAATATATTTTAAAACATAAAAATATATTTATTATATGCACACAAAAACGACGTGCCTCGATAGCTAAATAAAAAAAATCACTTGATACTCATAAATGACTATTAGTGTCACAGTCCCACCAATTTTTGATACAACAATTATTACCTCTATGACAAATATGACATAACAATTCTTTTGCTTCTTAAAAAATTATTTTATTGGTTTATATATTTTATTTTAGTTATAATATATTTTAAAATATAATTTTATTTATTATTATATGCACGTAGGGACGGAAGATATGAAACAACCGCTAATGTTTTAAAGTTTCGATCTCTATTAGTTGATATGATTATGTTCATTTTCAGATATATAGTCTAAACCAAACGTGACTTTCTGATCTAGGGACAATTTGTGTTGGGCGGGTTGAACTTGAAGATAGTCTGTTAAATATTAGTTATACTTGGTGCTAAAGGGCTGTTTGGGCTGACCCAATATGGACTAACACCCAATAAACACACATCCTACGGCCCAATATAAGAATGTTATTTTGGAGCTCGTTTTAAATAGTAATCCCATCAACAAATATTAAAACTCCAATACCATATAATAAGAATATGTTTATTATTTAGGAAATAATAGAGTATTTTAAACCAGAAGTAGGTAAATAATTACATAGATAAAAGTCATATATTAGATTTCACCCACCCATCCCCCTCCCCCTCCCCTCATCTCTTACTTACTATGTACTATTATTACACTTCCACGTTAACAAATTCGTGACTGAGTCCAGGAATCCAACTGCTGCAAGAATCATGTCTGCCAAACACGCCCACCCACCAAATCCCAGTTAGTTCCCCGTCGGAAAGTCGCAGCTTCCCAACCCTGCAAAATTTCACAGAAATTTCATAATTAACTTGAATTCTTGAAGAACTTAATTAATGATAAATTAGCAGTTAAAAATGTGGTAATTAAGTAACTTACTGGGAGGCTGGGTGACGACGTAGGCGGCGCCGCCGAAATAACAGGCCCCACTCTGCCGGAAGTTCTTCTGATAAAAGCTGTTGAATGCGTACGATGCGTGGAAGTGCACCGTGCTGGGTTTGTAACACGCGCCACCCGGCTGAATCGCGCGGCAGTCAGCACCTCCCTCTCCACAAGCATAGTCTATCCCCTTCTGCAGTTTCTCTTCCCCAGCTTTCTCGCTCGCCACGCACCACGTCTGCCCCACTTTGCTCGGCCGTGGCGCCGCCGCCTCCGTCTTGCTCTCGTTCATGGTGGGCGACGCACCCTTGAGGCCCTCCACCGTGAGGGGAATTTCGTACACTTTCTGCTGATTCGGGTAGAAGAGCCCGTAGTTTCTCTCGGAAGTGGGGCCGGGCTTTTGGTTTTCATTGAAAAGAGCGAATAGATAGACGTTGAGAGGCTCGTCGGGCCGCAGCGGGGTCCCACCCCCAGTTAGCACTCTGCGCACTAGGTTCCCGTTATACGCCGCCGCATTCTCTGCGCCTGAACCAACCTCATTCTCGTCGCCCTTCGACGGCCATCCGGTTTCGGAGACCACCATTTTCACGTCGTTGAAGCCTAACGCAGCCATTGCTGCATAAACGGCGTCGATTTGAGCTTCGAATAAGCTTTTGTAAAGAAGGCCGTTGTTGGCGTCTTTGCTGCCGGGGTTATTACGGAACAAGGCGTAGTCCAAGGAGATGGTGTCCGTGTTAGCAGAGTACGCGAAAAACGGGTAGGCGTTCATCATCAGGTACGAACCGGTTTCCTTCAGGAAGTTCAGCATTGGTTTGATCACCGGTTCGATCAGGTCAGGCTTGAAAGAACCGGAGGAGGACGGGTAAGATGATTGGAGCGCGGTGAGGGCCAGAGGGGACGAGATTTTGATGGACGACGCGACGCCGTACTTGACGAGTGAAGCGTAGACGTTTTTCATGGCGGGTACGAGGAACGGCGTGGTGTTCTTCGGGTCGACGAACACTTCATTCCCTACGGCAATGGCTTCGATCTTGGTGTTGGGGTGGTAAGGGAGGATGTTGGACTGTACCCAGGAGTCCGTGAACGATGTATTGGCGGCGGCGGAAGAAAGCTGCTCGTTAGGGAGAGCGACGGTGAGGGAGATGCCGGAGCCGGCAAAGGCGTTGAGGACGGTAGAGTCAGTGTCATAGAGCTTGACTTTGGTTATACCCTGCTGTTTGAGGAGCTGCACCACCTGCGGCGGAGACGGTAGATTGTCCGCGATCCGGCCGTAGTTTATTCCTATGCTCCCGGAGTCGGAGAAAACGGATTGGATACAGAAAATGAAGAGGAAAACGCAGAGAAAGTGGGGTAAATGTATGTGAATTTCCATTAGTATGGATGATGAAGAAGAAGAGTAGTTATGAGAGATGTTTGAATAAGATGAGGGGAGTTAGATTGTGTTTATATAGATGGTGGATTTTTACCCTTTTGTGGTGAAGTAGTGGAGTTAGTGGGAGACTTCCAGGCCGTAAATTGATGAAAATTAATGATACTGCAATTATGCGTAAAAGGAATAATATTAGGTGTAATTTACACAGGAATTTAAGGAGTATTACTATTACATTAACAAAGAAAGAAAAATAGTAATTAGGAGCATCAATCAACAATTTATATTGTGTTAATAATAACTTTTTGTTTGATTCTCCAAAGTTTTTGTCTCATTATTCTTTTTGAACGTTGTGAAGTATTTATTAGGTTTATTTTTTAATGGTTTAATTAATTAGAAATTCAGTTGCCGTTTTCGTACAACATTTATAATAATACTTGTTTTATTTGCAAAAGTAAAATAATTTCTTACCACGATTATTCCAATATAAAATTTATTGGATACCGATAATGAAACCATACAAATCTCAACAGAGTGATAGATTTTTAATATAATAATAATAATAATAATAATAATAATAATAATAATTGGTTCAGAAGCAGGTAAATAGATAAAATTAGAATTTGAAAGTAATTTAATTAGTGGTGGAGGGGTTGGGTGGTTTCAATTACCAACAAATTAGGTTAATGCCTAATCCAGAAGTTAGGGTAAAAGAGGAGTGATTTTAGAAGAGAGATATGAACGTTGGAGGTGCCAGTGAAGCTTTGTACATTATTACATCATGACACAATCATATCATAGGTGGGGTCATTGTACGGACTGCTCTTGTCCTGCTACAACGGGCCTTTAGAATCAGGCCATCACCCAACCTGTCTTCTCTTTTTTTTTTTTTGGGACATATTTATATGGAAGTATAGAACAACTTAACCTTAAAAGTTACATATTACTGCATTATTATTATTAAATAGCTATACATCTATGCATAGTACGTAGTAATAATTACGAGGAACAAGATCCATCTATTATTCAATCTGTCTGAACAAGCAATAACCCTTCACAAATGTTAGTCCACTACAGCATTTAATCCCGTTGGATGTCGGCATTTTCCAGTTTCTTCCTAGTCCAAGTTGGTGTTAATAGAAATTAAACAACATGAAGATATGTGATCGGGTTACTCTCTTTATTCTCAAAATACCCTTGAAAAGGACATAAATTACGCCTAGACTATAGGATTCGCGCACTTTTCAATTGGGTTGGGTACTCTCGACCCGACATGGACTATCGATCCGGCCGCGTGGGTCCATCAGATGCCTTCGATCTATTATTGAGGAATCACCAGGTTTGTACCACGTGGACCGGATAAATAGATGACACCCTCATTTATTACAGGTATGCTTTGCATTTATTACAGCTGGAGCTAATTTTGGTCGATTTCCTCTATCTCAAGCACTGTTTGATTTAAGCATGGGAAGGTCTTCACTGAGGACCATCCCGACTAGACTCACGTTTGCTCTCTTCTCAGAAATCTCATTGTTTGGGACGAATACCTGGATCAAGCTTGCTGAAAACAACCAAAGAAATAGCCTTAGCTAACTCTCGAGATCAAGTATTCGATCCGAATCAATATGTTTTAACTAATACTAGTAGTGCAATTCAATGTATATATATATACATGCAATACATATATATAAAAAAAAAAAAAAGAAATAGCTAGTGAAAGGATTTATAATTTCGGGACATGTGTCATGTCCGTAGCAATCATTTAAACGATGAACTTACTTTTGTTGTTGGAATATGAACTCATTTACACAGTTGCTTGGTCGTAGATGTCTCAATTGCAGCGTATATATGACTAAGTTGTAGACTCTAAGCCAATAAGTCAAATTTGGTTTGAATTAGTGATCACCAGGAATTATGAATATAGCAACATTTCGTGGTGGTTCGCGTTGAAATAATGCCTCAACTTATGGAGGAGTTGTTCACCTTAACACTATTTTCATTTGAATATTTGCGACAACATTCTCACGACTCACACAAATTTTCATCAAATTACTTTCTCGCCAATTTACGTAAATTGCTCCATATTAAAAAATACAAGAATGTAAATTAAATTATCCTGAAAAACACATGAAAATAACTTAATTCATTTTGAAAAACACGTGAAGATAATTTTTTTTATTTTTTTTATAAGTGGGTAATTTAATCATTTACAATATTATATTTTTTTGCCATAAAGGCCACAAACTTTTGGAGCTGGTGCACCCACGCATAAAGCCAGTGTTAGTTGCTTGTAGTTGAGAAGGAAGAGGAGAAAAGGGCTAAAACTAGATTTGTTGACAAAAATTCGTTCAACTAAACCTTAGATCTTACAACCTGCATAGGACAGGGGATCTTTAATAATTTCCAGTTAGGTGGATGCTGCATGATGTGTTTCCACTATTTATGACACCTTTGTCATAAATGTGTCGCTACCGAATTAGATTTTTCGAGAAATTTCATCGTTCATTTCGAGTTCATTATTTTAAATCACATTTCAAATGGTACGTTCTTTTAAAGGAAAATCAGTTTAGACTCTTTCAACTAGACAAGAAATGATGCGTAAATGAACTAAATGCAAACTATTAAAACAAAAAAAAAAAAATGAATGAAGATGATTGTTTTCCCATGGAAAACTCAGTGGGATGTCGGAAAGCTTATTAAAATTTAGGTTTGAAGAGAATATATGTATGTATGAATGAGGTTTTGGTTCACCCAACTACACTAAGGTCCCTTCATTTTCATGCTGCTGTAACTTTCCATTTTTTTACAACTTTGAAATTCCCCAATAAGCAAAAGTTTAGAGCAATTGGTGTAATGATGCAGGCTTAGGTTTTGTCCAAACTTTCAGCTGATGGGTTTAATTTAGGGTTCGTTTGGTCTGAAGGGGAGAAAAGAGGAAGGGGAAGAGGGAGGGGAAGGATGCCTGATGAGGGCGAGGGAAAAAATAATAATTTTCTTTCAAATTGTTTGATATGATGGGAAGGGAATAAATCTCAAATACTTCCCTTTGTTTGGTACGAGAAAAATAAATTGAGAACAAAAGACTAATTTTTGTAATTTTATTGTTTAACCCATTTATCTACATTTTGTATTAAAAAATAAGCAAGTTAATATTTTATTAATATAATTTTAGTATATCAAGATTTAAAAATTTTATTAATAAAAATATATATCAAACAAGAACAATAATATTTCTTATTAATAAAAATATTTATCAAAATGAATATTGTTCATTTATTCTAAACTATTCGATTTAAATAAACTAACAGTTACTACCAACACCCTCAAATAGAGAATCCAAATCTAAATTCATAAAGATTATGTACGGTATTATCAGCAGGAATGAAAAAATGATTGGAGGGAAGTATATATATATATATATATATATGGGCAATAGAGTAAATAAAATAAAAAATATATTTTTTTTGTCTTTTTGGCCTTGTACTTTCACTTTTCCGTTTGATTTCGGATGAAAAATGAAATTGGACTTTGGAGGGGTTTCATATACATCCAGTTTTACTTCTCTTCCTCCGAACCAAACACTAAACTTATTCTTATACATCCTCTTTTACTTTCACTTATATTATATTTCCACTTGTCTTCCCAACCAAACACACCCTTAGTTTCAACCTAATTTGATTGCTCTGTAATCTAATCAATTTGGTCCTTAATTTCTGTATTTTAATGGTAATATAATGAGGACAATAAATAAGAACATCGTACCAAAATAGTCATTATATCGTTATGCTTTTTTATTAGGGATTACAACAGATCAAATTTGCCAAAACTAAGGATCCAATCCATTCGGACTCGGAACCCGTAAACCAATTTAATATTTTTAAAATATAAATATGAGGCAATAATATTTTTAAAAAATTATTATTTTTGTATAAGTTTATGTGTGCATATTTTAGACTTTTAAATAAGTAGGGAAAAGAAAATTAGTACACTAATTTGGCTTTCGTTCAATTTTAGTACACTAATTTTGATAATTATCACATTTTATATATTATGTTGCAATTTTGCTTCAATTAAATTCAATTGAAGGTTTTTGTTTCAATTTTTCGGTCAATTGATCGGAATTTGCTGACGTGGTCAATTTTTGCTTACGTGTCCGACAAAATTAACCACGTCAGCACATGACGTGGCAGGCGAGCTGACGTGGCGAGCTGACTTGGATGTATTTTCTTCCATGAGGATGAATTTTACTACACTAACTTTAGCATGATTTAATTTTGGTCCAATAACTTTGTTTGAGTTGAAATTTAAGTCCACTAACTTTGACCATTTGTATGGTTGAACTTTGGCTGAACCTGGCTGCTTGTATCAGGGATAGGATCAATTCTTGCAGCATTATCGTGAGGCCCATTTTTATTATTTTATATTATAAAAAAAAGTAAATATAAGTGTACCATTGAAAATGGTACACTTATATTTTTATGATTGGTATCAACTAACGACCCGTCAAATTTTTAAATTTTTTCAACAATCGTGAACTGCATTCTTTTGGGCTGGTCGCGAGCTGCACTCGCGACCAACCCTCAAATTTTAGTTTTTTTTTTTAATTATCTATACTATATATTATTGGAGCGGACCAATTTGGTGTCTAAATTAATTGGTCTGTTATTTAAAAAAAATTAATTAATTATTTTTAACTTTTTCACTCATTCCATAACTACCTTTTGGTAGTTTTTTCTTTCTCATGCATTCTTATCTTATACATATTATCTTATAAATATATATTAGATAAATTTTCACTCTATAAAAAAAATACTATAATTTATCAATATATTTTATTCAAAATAGTTTTTAAAATTTATGCACATACATGAATGTGCCACACTTACTAGTTTATAATTATTAGATAAAGTTAAAATGATAATTATTAATACTTGATTAGATATAATTAGTTAATATTAATTTCATAGTTGTTAATGTAGCTATTAATATAATTAATTAATTTAATAATATAATTGTTAATATTAATTAATTTGATATATATTAATTTTTAAAAATTTGATAATATAGTTATTAATTATAATTTTAAAAATAGATGATCCAATTGAACTAATAAGCGAGAAAAGAAAAAAACATCGACAACAATACCAACACCGTACTTATAGGACTCGTGGTCATTATTATAATTTATAATTATAATAATGATATAATATTTTTAATTTTTCGTACAGAATGTAAAATTATTAAAAAATTTAATTAATTTGATAATATAGTTGTTAATATTAATTACTTTGATATAGATTAGTTGTTAAAATTTTGATAATAGAGTTGTTAATCATAGTTTAAAAAATAGATGATCCAATTGAACTGATAAGTGAGAAAAGAAAAATACATGGACAATAATGCCAACACCATACTTATAGGACTCGTGATCATTATTATAATTTATATAATATTTTTATTTTTTTTTCGTACAGAATGTAATATTATCAAGATAAATTTAATTAATTTGATAATATAGTTGATAATACTAGTTAATTTGATATAAATTAATTGTTAAAAATTCAATAATATAATTGTTAATCATAGTTTAAAAAATAGATGATCCAATTGAACTGATAAGTGTGAAAAGAAAAAGATATCGACTATAATAATATCAACTTTATTAATAATTATAAATAATTAACAAATATATTATTAAATTATTAATAATTATCAAATATATTATCACCTATTTTTTAAATTATGATTAACAACTATATTATCAAATTTTTAATAATTGATATATAAATATCAAATTAATTAATATTAAAAATTATATTATTAAATTAATTAAAATCTAATTAATTATATTAATAGCTATATTAACAACTATCATATGAATATTAATTAATTATATCTAATTAAGTATTAATAATATTTATTTTAATTTTAAATAATAAATATAAATAATTAACACATTTAAAAAAACTTTAAGTTCGCTCGCGACCAGCCTAAAAGAATGTTGGTCGCGAGCCGAGCTCTCGACTGTTATTTTTTTTTTTAATTTATGGGTTGCTAGTTGCGCTCGCGACCAGCCCAAAGGAATGTTGGCCGCGAGCCGAGCTTGCGACTATTATTTTTATTTTTTTTTCAAATTTATGGTTCGCTAGTTCAACTAGTGACCAGTCATAAATACACAAGTGTACTTTTTTTCAGCGGTACATTTATATTTAATTTTTTTATAATATAAATATAAATGGACCGTGACACTCCCTAGACACAATGTCGGAGAACTTAAATTTCACCTCATTCAAAGTTATTGGACTAAAATTAAAATATGCTAAAGTTAGTGTACTAAAATTCATCCTCATTGAAGAAAATACATCCCAGTAAGCTCGCCTCGTCAGTCGACTGCCACATTATGTATTGCGTGGCAGATTTCGCCGGACACGTAAGCAAAAATTGGCCATGTCAGCAAATTCCGGTCAATTGACCGAAAAATTGGAACAAAAACCCTCAAATAGACTTAATTGAAGCAAAATTGCAACATAATGTATAAACTGTGATAATTACCAAAGTTAGTGTACTAAAATTAAACGAGAGCCAAGTTAGTGTACCAATTTTTTTTTCCAAATAAGTATTACTTATATATACATTAAAACATTTATAAATTATTTACATCACTATTTTCTATTTACAAACCTATTTATTTTATGTATTATGTGTAAATATAAATTAAATATACACATATTTTTTTATATATGTATAAATATATTTTATGAAAGCATATATGAAATATATATATATAAATAATAAAAGGATTGGTTTCGGATCGGATTTGCATCCACATCATTAGGACTCGGAACCTACTCCACGAACCATTACGGCTTCAAAATAAGAAATTATTTATACTTACATATAATACATAAACTTAATAAAAATACAAATACTTTATAAATATTTTAATGTATATATAAGTAATACGTACATATTCTAATATTTTGAATATTTCAAACCTAAAACATTCTCATATAAGTTTATAAAATTTATTTTTTAATAATATTATCATCTAATATTTATGAAATTATAGTAGTATTATTTAAATATATATAAACATTTTAATATTTTAAAAATATTAATTGGATCCAACGACGGGCTGGGTATTTCTTAACGGGTTAGGTCCTGGGTTTAAACAAATTGCCCACAAACCCGACCCATTGTCAATTATCATCCCTTGCTGCGTCTGGCACGTGAGATATAATATCTTTTTCTAATAACACGCATTATCACCGTCGGATCAGAACAAACGCATCCCAACCGCAGAAACAGTAGAGCTCACGATCCTCAGCACTTATCACTTAGCAAATTATTTTTTTGCTTTTGTTTTTAAAATACAAAATAGGGCAAAAAGGGCATGTGACAAAACCCTCCCCTCGTAAAGCGAAGGCAGGAAGGTCCGAGAACTTACCAATCCGGCGAGCAGCGGCGGCACGATAAACCGGCGGAGTTTGCAGATCGGCGGTCTGAGAGAGAATGTCGACACCCGTTCAGGAGGAAGACAAGAAGCCCGGCGATCAATCGGGACACATCAATCTGAAAGTCAAAGGCCAGGTCTTACTCTTTTATATATCTTTCGATACGTTTCTGTCCGATTTAATGATTATGGTTGAATTTTTCTGATTAGGTTATATTTTCCCCAATTTAATTTACTAGAATATTCTTGTTTTTCTTTTCCATAGTTGCCTCAGCTTTTCTTCCCCCTCTTTTGGGTTCCTGGTCACGATTAGTTGTTGCTTCTTTGCTGTTTAAGTCTATAGCTGTTTAACCTATGATGATTTTATATAATGACATTTCTGTATGTTACTTTCTTTCCAACCGTATTAAAACTGCGATAGAGACATCGCCTATAGCTGGCAAGGTATAAATCTCTTCACCGTGATGACAAATTGATGGTTGTTCATTTGTATATTCTGTGTAGTTGCCGCCGGTAAACTGGGAGTATAGAATTCCATAGTTAAGTTAATGTTTGGATGGGGCATGCATATATTGGTATTGCAAGTGCACGATATTGGAGAATAATTTCCCAAATTCTTAGCATTTGCATGTTATACGCGATGCTAATTGTATGGAAGCTACATAACGGATTTATTTATCCTTTTAACTTTTTGATAGAGTTACTCCATGTCAAATGGTTTTGTTAGTTTTGTTGGTGATCTAACGTTGGAGCCATGACTATATGCATTGCTCTTGTGGTGCATTAATAGGCTTTATCATGTTTGGCACCTTGAATTTTTATGTAGCTGGGGATTTGCATTTTCATACATTTATCCGAAGTTCAATAGAAGGATTCCCTTATCGTAGACGTATTGGGAATTCGATTCTATGCATAAAAAAAAATGTTCTAAGGCTAGTCGTTTTTTAGCATCGCGCTTTAAGGGAATTTCATGGTTGCTTGTTTTAAGGTTGTTGGATAAACTACCAGTATTCAATTACTGGTCAACAGTCAGTACTTTTCTTTCTCGCAAGAATTGCTGGGTTATTATTGATATTGATTTGTTTGTGGCAGTGAGGAGATTTTGTTCTAAAAGCACTTAGGTGGTCGTGGGAAAGAAATTTATCAGATTCACGCATGCAAACTGAGTACCTATAGTTTATTAGTAATGAATAGGAACTTGATTCCATGTTTAATTATGATTTTGTAGATATCTCTCGTTAGAACAAAGTTGGTAGAAACAATCTGCCTTTCTGGTTATTATAGAATCATGTTTTGTTGAGTTGGAACATTTTTGCTCTTATACATTTAGTTTTGTATTTCTTGTTATCAATTTTCTTCGATAGGCATAAATTTTAACCATCGTAAATGCGTTTGTTTTCATTGTATTTTTGTTTTGTCGTGGTAGTTCTGCCTGACTTAACCTTGTGTGGCTATGAAAGTGGGGCATGCTTTTGGCTCCTGCGAACTTTTCTTTTGAATTTATACAAAACTGTAATATTTTCATTCCTAGAAGTGTCTTAGTTGGTATCTTTTCTGTAGGATGGAAATGAAGTATTTTTCAGGATTAAGAGAAGCACACAACTGAAGAAACTCATGAATGCGTACTGTGATCGACAATCTGTTGATTTCAACTCCATTGCATTTCTTTTTGATGGTCGTCGGCTCCGGGGAGAGCAGACTCCTGATGAGGTCTCTTCTCAACTCCATTCTCTCTCTATCTCTCTCTCACACACACACACACAGAGTAGCACTTATATATCTCCAAAGCCTTCTTGTACAGTAGTGAGTAGTGCAACTCTGAAATAATTGTTTTCTTCTGTCCCTTGCCACAGCTGGAAATGGAGGATGGTGACGAGATAGATGCTATGCTGCACCAGACTGGAGGCGTCAGTGCATAGTTAGAGTTGGAGATTTCGTCTGTAATATAACTTGGCCTAGAATCTCCTTGTTTAACTTGTGACTTCAAGTTTAAACTTGTTCTAGTAATTTTCTAGTTTCTTCGGATTTGTTGTCTGATATTCTAATTCACTTGCTTCATATTTCATTTCTGAAAATTCCCCATTCCTTCCATTGCAGTTTAGTTAAAAAATTCTACATGTATCACTATAAGACTTTGCTCCAGTTTTGTGTCTGTTACTCTTTTTCTTTTCTTTGGGGAATGGATCGGGACAAGAACATTATTGCCTATTGCCAAATCCCAACGCCCCTTCTTAAAACCGTACTGTCCGTGATGACAACTCTCCATGAATTTACAACGTAGAAGGTTTGTATTTAGTATTTGCAGACACTATTTCTACATTAAACGAATGGAAGTTCATATACTTTTGTACATTGATACGGAACAACATCAGGTCAATTATACTTTGGTCCTTTTATATAATTGTTATTTTGCTGTAGGTACCTAATGTTCATCTCCCTTGATTTTGGTCCCTATGCCCTCAAGACGTCTAGGGTGGGCGTGTTGGTTTACATAGCTTGGGTGTGTAACGTGGCCTACAAAACTTACTGTGCTTATAGCACGAGAATTGCACGGTGTGTTGCTAAAATAAATGAAATATAGATTGCACCCGAGCACAGACTGTGTAAATGGACAGGATCGTGTCTTGAGCCACTGTGTCTTCAGGCAAAAGCCGAGATGTTAGTTTTCACATCTGATTTATCGTCCCAAATGTACAGGATTTCATAATCTTTAGGATCAAAATCAAGGGAGATGAACATTAGGTACAAAAAATGAATAGATCCCTATATACAAGGATCAAATATACAATTAACTCGAACAATATCACATGCCTTTTCAAAATTTAGTGAATATTAGTATGGTTGTGTTTATATTCAATTATTCACCAACAACCACAAGTAAATACAAAATCCAAAAAAAAAAAAAAAGAAGTAAATACATGATGCCATTTGTACGTAAGACTCGTGTCAAGTACATAAGCATCTAAATTTGCCATTTTTCAAATACGTCGTAATAAGTTAGAAAAAGGGGCAGTTGCAAATTGTATATTCTCCAATTCATCTTATGTGGATGATCGATCATGTGTAACAAGTTGTGTCTCCCCACAAGATTAATTATGAATTAATCGATTTAAAATACACACTTGTTTGTGTAGTAAATATATGATTTTGATTGTAAAAAATAATTTAGGTTCGTTTTTCTATTTCGATGAGGACTTTAAATATAGGATCACTATTTGAATTGTTGTTACACTTGAAATAAAATATTCCATTATCACATTTTAATAGTGATCATAATAATAAAAAGGATAAATTACATTTACATCCCCTGAGGTTTGGTATAATTTGAAATATCTCCTTATTTTTTGAAAATTTACAAATACCCGCTGAGGTTTATAATTTTCAACCAAAGGCCTGAAATTGACCATTTTACCCTTGATTTTTTAGTTACATTGCAGAAAAATCATTCGAGACAAATTGTATTATTAACTTCTCTGTGTAAAAAACTTTAAGACCCTCTTCCTGCGTATTGTAGTTCTAAAAAATTCAAAGAATTTTAAAAATTAAATTATATGCATAAGGGCATTTTGGTCAGTTCACCCACAAAAATGGATGCAAATGGGTTATTTGTTAGACGGTTACAAACCTCAAAGAAATATTTATAATTTTTCAAACAATGAGGGGATATTTATAATTATGCCAAATATCGGGGAAGATAGATGTAATTTACCCTAATAGAAAGAATTGTGGGGGGTGAAATGCAAATACCGCATATTGGGGGTGCCTACTCGCTTCCCGTCCCTGCAATGACCCATAACAAACATAGCTTACAAATCACGCAGCGCATATTTCTAGGTCTAAGGTTTTGTTCTCAAAGGAGGAAAGTGAAAATTCCTCTCTGACGACATCGTATCATATCAATCCGTAAAGTAAAGGCTGGTGCACTAGTCCGTCCCGTCCATCACGCATTGGGGAGCATCTGAACCGTCAAATCAAAATCTCCAGGTCAACCTCATTGATTCCTATTTTATTTGGGTTAAAATAATCGAAAATTTCCAAATAAAAAGGGTCGGCAGTAGAGATTAGCGAACGGACGCAACAAGACTTCTCTTCTGTGTTGGACTGCTCATAGCACAGACAAGAAAAAGCGGGAGACGATTCATCGGCGACTGAGAAAATGTCGGGTCAAGAGGAAGACAAGAAGCCTGGTGATGCATCGGCCCATATCAATCTCAAAGTCAAAGGCCAGGTCTCACACCTGTTTCTTACTTCTACTCGATTTGCAGTAGTACAAGCATGTTTGTGTTTCTCGTCTTTGAATATGTGTGCAGACGATGTTTTTGTTGTATTCGTTAGTGGAAATCTGCTTCTGGAGTTTTCGGATGTTAAGTATTTGTTTGTTTTATCTACTGAGGTTTACTTTTGTTTCTCTGTTTTGCTAATTCTTTTATTTCATTTATTTGGTTGGTTGTGCCTCTATTTGTTTATGTTGAGAATTTGTAGGGCAAATTATAGCATGTTAAAGGATTTATGGAGTGGTTCTGTATGGAAGTCACATATATATGTATGTTCTTTTTCCGGTGTTGGAATGGCATCTTTGTCTGATTTGGAGTTTTTGGCTCAACGATTCGTTTGCTGTTAGGAGATACCAAGGAAATACGATTAGGGCTTCTGGATTTTTTTGTTTTCTGTTTATGTTTGAATTATCTGTTGGTTTAGTGTAAGATTGTAACTTGGCTGTTATACTTGTGTAGGGTTGTTTTTGCTACTTAGTGTTCGCCTCTTCCATTAATGGCTCAGTCAATTTTATGTGATGTACTGCTTTTTTCATGTGTTAGTAATGCAAGCAGAACTTTCCATGTAAAATTGGACTCTGTTTATTTGGTAAATTACTGTGTTCTCATGGTTTTGCTGCTGAGGATCAAATGTTGTTTCTGTCCAAAAATGAAGAATCAAACTTTATGGATGTTTTATTTTCTTATGTTGATTTATATGTTGGTGTTTGAATCATCGTCAGAATCCTTTTCTGATATAGAACCTAGAAAATTGATATTGCTATGGTAGTTTTGAAAGCACATTTTATTGCTATTTATCTGTATGAGCATGCATAGCTTAGTCTTGTTATAATTTCACACACACAAGTTGCTTCCGTAAATTGGTCTTGTCTCAATTTAGCAAAGCCTTAGCATTGTTTCTTTTGTCAGCGTGCGCTATTCAATTATAAAATAAACTTCCGGCGTTGTGAAGGGGAATGTAGAGGTCCTGTGTTTTTCTTATATGCATGAGCTTCGAAACATGAGACAAGCTTCTTGAGTAGGAATGGCAGCATATCTTTTTGGCATAAAAACTTTAGCATAACATTGCTGGAAATTATTTTTTGAACGTTCTGAGTGTGGGAAGGATTATCCCATTTCGACTTGTATTGTTCTCTCTGTGAAGGCGCTGTTACTTTTTTTTTCATTTATTATACTGAAAAAGTATTTGCTTTTTGAGCTCCTAATAAGATATGTAATATGTGACGGTTGAGTAAATTTTGGATGCTCGGAAACTGTAACAAGCAACATATGCTCTGATTGTTCTTGTAGGATGGGAATGAAGTGTTTTTTAGGATTAAGAGAAGCACACAGCTGAAGAAACTTATGAACGCCTATTGTGACCGGCAATCTGTGGACTTCAATTCTATTGCTTTTTTGTTTGATGGTCGTCGCCTTCGAGGAGAGCAAACCCCAGATGAGGTTACCCTTCTCCCTCTTGCTCTCTGTCACATTTTCAACTATAGATATATCTCAGTAAAAAAGTACAGTGTTAACATGGTCTTCCACTTTTTACAGCTGGAGATGGAGGATGGCGATGAGATAGATGCCATGCTGCACCAGACTGGAGGTGCAGCTGTGTAATTGACATCATGGAAAGGCCTTGAAATTGTAATATAGATCAGACTACTAGAGTTATTTCAGCACATGAGCTCTAGATATAACCCCTAAATTACTAGTTTTATTGGGTTCTGAGAACATATTATGAGCGACACAATGCCGTTGGAATTCAAACTTTTTTTGCACTCAGTGTTATGCCGTGATTACTGTTGTCGTATTGCATTTTCCCATCATTTCGAGTCATTCTGTTTTTGTTTAAGTTTGTTGGCTCCCTTATTGTTTCCTCTTGACAGGGTTATGACATATCTGTGTTTATGATGATCAAGATTCCAGAGCTTTCTACACTCTGCTGCGTCTTGCTGTATTGACATCTTATTCTTTGCAAGAATCTCAGGTTTTGGAGGGGTAAGAACCGGACCTTCTGTATGTTATCAATTATGATAAGTGCTCGAGATTCTTCATATCCGTACAGAATAAACCTCTGTTTCTGTGTCGGTGTGAGATGCTCTGATCGATCACTTGTGTCTTGGAGGGCTCCTAATTTTCTTAGGTCGTATGTTGTGTTGAATTGTTACAAGTTATGAAGAAGGCCACTTTAACTAACAGTTGGTCGAGCAATCTTGGCACGGCCAGGGTGTGGAGATCTTGTCTCACAATGACTCCGTATCAACCCAACCGTGTGGCTCAGAATTGGCGGTGGAGTTTGTCTCAGGCCCACGCCATTCGGAGGCACAAGATCACTCTGCCAACCAACTCAGGTAGTCTGACAAAAAAATGCAATTTTGCTACTAATTTCAGGCAGCAAAATGTCTTCTTAATCTTTCGTAGGTGGTTGTTTTCATTTCTCCATAACATGTTCTTTTTCACCATAGTATTTGGTTTTGGATGATTGTATTTTACAATTGTTCTTTGAATGAGTATGAGATCACTTACGTCCACTAGTTAACCTTTATGACTTATATTTGAATAGAGTATTTGGGGAAAAGAAATTCAAATGAATCGATGTTAAAAGAGATTTTAAAATTCATAACAATGCTATAAAATATAATTTAAGAAATTTGAAATTCAAATTTCAAAAATTTCAATCTATGTGAATTTAGGTGCTTGGTTCATTTAGTTGATAACTTGATATTCACAACTATTGCTATAAGAAATTTATTATTGGCTACAGTTTTATTAACTAGGGACTATATTCATGGTGAATAACTATTATTAATCATGGTTAAATAGAAATCAATGTAAAACTTTAAATTATTTACCATGAAAATTATTTTCGTCATGGGTATGATTCATGTCAAAAATCATGACGAACAATCTTTGCGCGGCTGTAGTTAATTTAACTATTTACTACGGTTATTTTTTTAATTATGTCAATTAATTATAATTAAATGTTAAATATCTTTAATAGACTTCATAATCCACTTACATTATGACCTCAAAATTTCTGTGAATGCAGGTGCGTGGTCCACAATTAATTGTTTGAATTCCTAAGGCAAAATATAATGATTATTGCTATATTGTTTTGTTTATCGTACTAATCGTTTAAAGATGATGTTTTGTTGATTGTACTAAAATAAAAAATTCTGAACACCTAAATGCAACAAACAATAGAGTATCCCACAACAACAAAATCTTCATTATTATTAAAACCCAAGCAAACATAGGGGGGTTAGTCTCCTAAAGCTACCCAAAACCTTATTTAATCCTTTGAAAACTACTCCAATTCTTTTGTTATCACAATCAATTAGCTAATCCACCAAGCAATTAACTAAGAATGATTATTAGAGACTGTTTTGGTACTGCACTGCCAGATTGAATTTCTATTTCAAACCTTATCATATCTTCTATTTCATTTAATTCAAGTGCACAAAGTACTTTCTTCATTAAAATATCCGCTCAATTACAATAAACTCCAATGAGGTTTGTATAATTACAAATAGTATATCGGATTGTTTGAAAAATTATCAATCCCTTTTATGAAATTTCGCTCAATCTCAACCTAACGAGTTGTGAAATGACCACATTTGAAACTGATTCGTAAAAGTTAATCAAACTCGACTATTAGTTTATCAAATATAAAAATGCGTCAAAGAAACTAAAACTTCTTTTTTTAAATGAAAGCGATAAATATTATTAATTAAATTAAATCGATTACAATCAGCTTGACGACTATCAATCTGTAATAAAAACAATTCCAACAATCATACATTTATCAACAATATTACATAAATTAAATTTAAACAACCCCTTACTATTATACAGTATACAAACAATTCTACTATATAATAGACTATCATCCCACATATTGATGGGGTTCGAACCCATGACCTTTAAGGTCACGGAATCTCAGCCTTAACAACGAGGCCAAGATATTATTGTTCAAGCAAACTAAAACTTGAAAATCTGAAGGTGTGACGCCTCAAACTCCACATCTACACTGCACGGATATTATTGGGCAAAATATTTTTTTAGTCCCGTTAAACAAAGTCAGACTCATTTTTTGTACCATTATTTATCCAAGTATAGGTTTTGAGATGAAATGACTTATTGGGACCAAATAAGCCTGAATTTGGGCTTAATGGGACCAAAACCTACACTTGGATAAATAATGGTACTAAAAACGAATCTGACCTTATTTAACGGGACTAAAAAAATATTTTGCCCGATATTATTAATGACTTCACTTTTTAGCTGAGAACTTAGAAGCAAATGGGGGGTAAAAACTAAAAAGGCATTAATTGGATCCCTATAACTCTCTTCCTTTTTGAATTTGAATATATGAAAATGATCTGGCAACTACACACTCAAATTTCCAAAAGTAACGCTACATATAGGCCATATGGTAGGAATCTGATTTTCCCTTTACTGGAGAACTCTTCAAATTCACTTTGCGCACATGAAACATATACAATACATGTAACATATAACACTCTATATGCAGGAATGACTTTGACGCTCTAAGAATCCATCCATCATACCTCTAGCCGGGTGTTCTGAATAAGTTAGAGGTTATGCGTTTAAATTTCACTGTATATCTCATTTTAAAGTTCTCTAAATATCAAGAATTTATTCACAAGAATAATAATAATAATGATAATAATTAGCATAAAAAGGTCAGAAAAATGGGGAATTAGTATTAATGATCTCTCATGCAAGAATTCCTGAGTGTCACGTGCCTCCCTCGCATGCTATATAAAGAGGGACAGGAAACCATAAGAAAAGGAGGAGAGAAAGGGAGAGGCAGCTCAACAGAACTTGTTCATAAACAATGGGGAAGAAAACCCAATGCCGATGCAACTTGCTTCCGCATTTCTTCCTTTTACTTCTTTCCCTCTTCCCCACTCTTTCTCTGTCGGGATCCTTTGATTATGGAGATGCTCTCTCCAAGAGCCTCCTCTACTTCGAGGCGCAGCGCTCCGGCCGCCTCCCGTACAATCAGAGAGTGAGGTGGCGCCACCACTCCGGCCTCACCGACGGCCTCGAACAAGGGGTCTGACTCTGTCCAACTCCACCCTGAACCAACGTTTCTTTCGTAATTAATGCATTTAAACCATTTTGTTAGTTTTCATTAAATTGAGTTAGTATGGGCAGTGTGTGACTGTGACAGATTCTATGTTGTTTGTTGGGAATAGGTGGACTTGGTGGGAGGCTATTATGACGCCGGCGATAATGTGAAGTTTGGTCTGCCGATGGCCTTCACCATCACAATGCTTTCATGGGGCGTTCTTCAATTCCGGGATGAAATCGCCGCCGCCGGCGAGCTCCGCCACGCCCTTGAAGCCATCAAATGGGGAACTGATTATTTCATCAAAGCACACACTCATCCTCATGTTCTATGGGCTCAGGTGATTGAATTCTTTCTTTTTCCAACTTTTTGTGGGGATTTCGTGTCGTTTTTTCTTTCAAAAATTTTCAAAACAAAGATTTTTCACTTGAAAAAAAAAGTGTGTGATTGGGCTTTAATCCCCCAATCACGCCGGAGAACTAAAGTGGGTTTGAATCTTGGAGAGAGCTGCAGTGATTACAGTAACACACGCCCCTGATTTCTGGGTGGGTCCGAAAATTTCAAATCTTGTTTATAGTCATGAGTCACTCACTCTAAAGTAGTAGCTAGTGTCGGTTTCGGACAACAGAGAAAATGTCGTGTTAATTAGAAAAGTACGAGCAATTATCTCGTGCTTTGTGAGATGATTAGGGGGGGCACAATGATAACGACGGGCGTTTAATTTAGACTTAGTGGTGGTTGCTCAGGTGGGTGATGGCGACACCGATCACCTGTGCTGGCAGCGGCCGGAGGACATGACGACATCCCGCCGCGCATACAAGTTGGATGAGGAGAACCCAGGTTCCGAGGTGGCGGCGGAGACGGCAGCGGCAATGGCGGCGGCCTCCATCGTGTTTAGGAGAACAAATCCACATTACTCCCACCTTCTATTGGAGCACGCACAACAGGTAAGTTAGTTAATGAGGTTGTTAGAGAGGCAGACAGGAGTAGCTCTTTTGCTCATTATTTAATATAAATAATATGGCTTAACGTAATCTTGCTTCTTGCTTTGTAATTAAAACCAGTTTCATTAAAGATATATTTAAAAATTCAGGTGGAGCAGCTAAAAACTAGCATTACGATTGAAAAATTTTAATTCAGATCAGGTCTGTTTAAATTTAAACTAATCATACGATAAATATATTATATGTGCATGCGTAATTAAAAAAAGATTACATATATAGTAAGATTTATAATATTATTAATAGTGTGTATAATAAAAAGAGTTGTTTAAGTGTGTAAATGGGAATTTCTATCCCAAATCAGATTCGATCAGATTTGAATTTATTATACGATATGTGTAATATAATTACGTGTGATTGGTGGGTGCAGTTGTTTGAATTTGGGGACAAGTATAGAGGTAAATATGACAAGAGCATAGGAGGAGCAAAGGGGTATTACACGTCGGTGAGCGGGTACATGGATGAGTTGTTGTGGGCTGCTTTGTGGCTATATAAGGCCACCGACAACTCTATTTACCTCAATTATGCTCTTCACAACGCCCTTCCCTTTGGTGGCATCACTTGGGCCATCTCTGAGTTCAGCTGGGATGTTAAGTACGCCGGTCTACAAATCATTGCCTCTACGGTACCCTTTTTTATTTTTCTTTTTCAATTATAATGTCACAAAATTGAATTGATTTTCATCTCACATATAACCCAAAACACAATCCTTTTTTATAGTCAATTACTCATCATTAGCATTCGCGTCAAGTGCGACAAAGGCTGCCCCTCCACCCTTAGTAAACTTGCTCTTGGATTTTCACCTTTTCAACTCATCAAAATCAAATCAAAACACTTTTTTAAACCCCTTTTATCTTTCCTTATTGAATTTTCTCCGCCAAATTGTATTGTATCTTCTATTTCATTTAATATACACATATCCCATGTGTAATTTTTTTTTTTAATACACATGACTTCCTACCCCCTATGCTTTCAAGAATAGAGTCCAACATTTTCCTTGATTGAAGTATAATTAGTGGAAGTTTATTCACCAAAAAGAGTAAAAAAAAGTCCTCTCCTATAGTGGCATCATCACTAACCCTTGTCCCCTAAATGCCAAAGTTTTTTTTTTTTTCTTTAATGTAGATTTATATTATTGCAGTTGCCAATGCAAGGTAAAAACAATGAGCAGCTGCAGATCCTCCAACAATACAGATCTAAGGCAGAACACTATATCTGTTCATGCTTGAACAAGAACAATTCCACTAATGTGCAACGCACCCCAGGTGGACTCCTCTACACCCGCCAATGGAACAACATGCAGTATGTTTCCACTGCTGTTTTCTTACTCACAGTCTACTCTGATCACCTCCATGCCACCAATCAAATGCTCAACTGCCCCACAGATTCAGTGGGATCCCATGAGATCCTCTCATTTGTCAAATCACAGGTGGCCTACATTTTGGGCTCCAATCCCATGGGACTGAGCTACTTGGTTGGCTATGGACCATCCTATCCCAAGAGAGTGCACCATAGGGGTGCATCCATGGAACCATACAGAGACAGCAAGGTTTTTGTAGGATGCACTCAGGGCTATGATCATTGGCACGGTCGTAACAATCCAAACCCGAATGTTCTTGTTGGAGCCCTGGTTGGTGGACCCGATAGCAACGATGAATTCGCTGACAGACGGGGAAACTTCGTGCAAACTGAGGCTTGCACTTACAACACTGCTCCACTGGTCGGCGTTTTCGCCAAACTGAATGCACTAGAAAAGGGCAGCTCCAATTCTACTGGTTTCTCACTGGTTTCTTCAATATAAAAGTAAGAAGATGTATAGAAATTGGGGGAATTCTTTAGTATAGCAAGTAAGGTAACTGTATTTTTCCATAAGATTAAAGAGAGTGATACCAAGAAAAGGAACCTGCGTCATTTTTGTTTTGTATTTCTGTTGAATCAGAAATCCAATGTCCATTTTAAGTGATGCCTGAACATGGGGACATGGACGAAGATGTCATTCATAATTTCATACAGAACAATTTCAAGTATTTCATACTGCTGTAATAATCTAGCAGTACATGTTCAATATTATCCCTATTCTAGCATTTAACATGCTAACGGCACAGCAATACAAAGCTCTAACTACCAGTCATTTATCATACTTCTTGCATCCCAATACCAAGCTCTAACTACCGGTCCTCTCACCGACAGCACAAAACTATTGGTACAAAATTCATAATGAACAAAGTATTGGACATCCACACATGGGCTGGGCATCATAGAGGGGTCAGCATTCATTGCGCATCACTTATGAGGAAAAGATACCACACGTATGTTATGCCTAATGTAGAACTAATATGAGTAGGAATAATGAGACTCACGCCAATCGAACTGATATTCAATTACTCAATGATTCTGGATCTTGCTAGCCGTCCAGACCTGAAACATTGATTCTTGACATAGTTCGACTTCCATAAGAATGCTTACCCTTGTAATTGGACCTTGATCAATTTTCACTATTACTGGGTAAAGGTCATTGATGTGGGGTCCCACACCACAATTGGGTAAATTACAAAGGCTTAAATTCATTTTTATCTCGTTCGTCTTTTAACTTTCTAAAGTAACGTTTTGATCCTTCATTTTTTTAATTTTCATGATTTTAGTCCTTTTTTTGTTGAAGTTCACCATTATCGTCGAAAAAATGCATGTGCATCTCGCATGACATTTTTAAATTGGGACTTTTGTTCCTATTAGCCCATTTCTGCCAGCATTTTTGTCCTTACTTTTTATGGTAGCATTTTATTCCTGTATCTTTTGAATTTTCACGATTTCGATCCCTTTTTTTGCCAGAGTTTACCCTTCTCGCCGGTGGAGGTGAACTCCAGCGAATAAAAGGACTTAAATCGCGAAAATTAAAAAGATGCAGGACCAAGCTACCCTAGAAAATTAATGGACAAAAACGTCAAATGACCTAAGTTACAGGACTAAAAATGCATTTAACTCAAATTACAAAATACCCTTCAGGAAATGGAAAAATGATTGAACACTCCAAGATCAGCGTAATCTTTGAATCTTTGTGTGATCAACGGCTATCTTTGAATTACATCACTTTGATGTGACTAGCCAAGTGGCCCAGCGTATAAATACCCCTTCAACCTCAATGCTAAGTAAGTGATGCCAACCACATTTGTTGAATTGAGCTTTACCTCGGATTGACCTTTACTGATTTAATTATTGAGATATTATAGTTGAGGTTTACCTAATGTATTCCTAATTGTGTTTGTCGACACAGGATCAAGGCCTAAAACTCAAAATAATGCATGAGACCTGAAGTGCGGACATGACCTTTGGAACTTGTACAAGGTTAGGTAATTTGTAGCTTAGATCAAATGTGCGTTGTGATTCTTCAAGATACTACCCCCTTGAGTCGATACAGCTTCTGAAGATAGACTGTACACGCACAAATGCTACCAACTGATATTTACCAAAGAAAACCAATGTTACGGAAACAAGAGCGTCATGCAGCCAACCAAGCAAAGAAAGTAGTTGGAAGCACATCCTCGGGAGTTAATACTAATTTTTCTCATGTTCAACGTTACACTTACCTTGACATCATAAACTAGGGTTCTTCAATATGCAGCAAATTTCAGAAGTTGAAAAGACTACAACTTTATGCAAATCCACACTGGGAAGTACTCAAATCTTGACTTTTGTGTTGCCACTATCGTCCTGTTCAGATTAAGATCTAATATGCAGACAACCTATAAGAAAGTAGAAGAGACAGAAAAGAGGCAACCTGTAAGAAAGAAGTAATATAAGACAATGGGACATTAATCATGACGGTGAAGCCTACTCTATAGCCTTCAAAAGAAAGGAAAGTAAAGAAATAAAATAATATACTTTGAGGAAGGCTGATAGTAAACACTAAGCAGTCTTCAAATATATTTGGGACTTAAACTATGGATAGTCCTACATTAATCATTACATTCCAAATATGACTTCTAAATTTAATATAAGTTTTGATTGCCAACTTTTTGAGCAGTTTTTGGCAAGAAATATACTTTGCAAAAAACCATGCTGTATCTGGGCTTCTGGCACATAAAGCCTGAAATTGGCTACACATATACTTTAAAATATATAAAAAAAGATTCAGTTTAATGATTTAAATTCACATTGGGAAAAAGAAAAAGGAAAAACTAATGGGAGAGATAGAAAGAAATGAAACCGCAAAAATTGACTACTTGAGTGTCAGAAGACTACATTCAGAGGTACATTACTAAATAAATGTCAGTAAGCGAAACACACAATGATATCAAATATGAATGTGTATTTATTTATCGACATTAATGAAAAAGGCTAACCATTCAAGGAATCCAGCAATTACGACGAAGAATTAGTAGCCGCGATACAACCAAAGCGGATTGAGAGCTCGGTCGTTGGCTTCTTTCTGCTTCCTAGCGCCGTACATTTCGCTCGTCTCAATCACAACCAACCTTTTTACCTAAATTTACAGTAATATATCACACAAAAAGGAGACGAAAACATATATATTCAGTCTAAGCTATTAAAAAACACGATAGATATGAAGAACACCAATCTGCATTTCGTAAACAACAAAAATCTTAAGAACCTGCTGAAGCATTCCGCGGACAGTCCACGGCATGACGATTCGATTGCATTAGGTTACGCGCGACGCCTCCGAGGTGCGCCGGTGGAGCCTCCTAGTCCCTGGAATCTCCCGGAATAAGTGTGATGTACAGACTGGGGCTCGAGGCAACTTCACTCATTTTTTCTACTTTCTTCTTCACTCGTTTCCTTTCTAGAAAGGAAATTGCTCAGCACAGCTGATTATCATGAAAAACTGAGAAGAAACAAATTAATTGAAGAATAGAGACTGATTCGGAGAAGATTGGAACCAAATCGGCGAAAGGTTATACTTCGGTGGCGACGGTACCCACGACGTCGTTCTTGGGCTGTGATTGTGTGCTGCCGAATTTGGGCGTCGGCCCATAAGTACGGGTTATGCGTTCGGCCCAAAGGCTTATCTTTTTATTTTGCTCCCGAAATCTACTATATCCGCAAGTTAGACAAAATGTCCATTTTTCGGAGTAGAGTTTGTCTGATAATGGGACAGCAATTGGAACGATGAAACCTAACTTTTGAAAAAAAAAATTACTGTACACTGTATACAATATATTTTAATAGGGTAAATTACACCATCTTTTATGAGATTTAATATAATTATAAATACTCATCGTTGTTTGAAAAATTACAAATATCTCTCTGAGGCTTGTGACTGTCTAACAAATAACTCATTTCCATCAATTTTTATGGGTGAACTGACCAAAATGCCCTTATGCACTAAATTATTTTTATTTAATTCTTAAAACTTTTTTGGACTACAATGTGTAGGAAAAGGTTTCTTAAATTTTTTACACAGAGGAGCAATAATGCAATTTACCTTGGCCGATTTTTCTATAATCTTAATAAAAGATTCAAGGACGAAATGATTAATTTCAGGCCTTTGGTTAAAAATTATAAATCTTAAGGGGTATTTGTAAGTTTTCAAACAACGAGAAATATTTGTAATTATGCCAAACCTTAGGAGAGATAGATGTAATTTACCCATTTTAATAATTAGTAATGGTTCAAAACTTTAAAATTACACTTATTTAGATAGGTATAATTCTTTCGTTCCTATCCTGAACAAGGTCGGCTTCATAGTCAAGAATGAGAACCCCTGTGGTGAAAAAAAGAAAAAAAACATAGCTTTGGGATAAGAAAAACAACCCCGATTTTTCTTGAATTTATTAACCGATCGAGACAAAGCATAAAAGATGAATCAAGACTGATGAAGATGCATTAAAAATGTAAAATACACGGAACCAGAAAGAAAAAGTACGAACACCCTGAACCATCATCTAAGTTACTAAAATGACTTAAGTGTTTCTACTTGTTCTGTCCCAAGAGGAAGTTCACTACAAGAAAGTGGAAAGTATGCCATCTTTTACCAGCTCCGTGTAGAGGAATATTGCCAGCATACTGCTTCACCAACCAAGAAGTAAGAGCTTCAAAACAGCCATGCGAATGTAGAGACCGTTCTTCGCTTGCCTAAAGTATGCAGCCCTAGGATCGACATCCACATCAACAGTTATCTGAAATATGTCAGGGAATACATATGTTAAAATCAGGATAACGAACAATGGATCGATCTCATCAATGTGTAAATTGGGAATTAATAACAAAACAGAAACGCGAAGCCAACCTCATCAAGCCTCGGTAGAGGGTGCATTACAACTGCATGTTTCTGCATTACGTTCAACACATCCAGATTAACAATGTATTTCCCTCGAGCTGCTTCATACAGATCAATTCTTTCACCAAATCTTTCTCGCTGAATACGAGTTTGATACACCACATCACATTTAGAGGCCACCTCCAGTAAATCAGCACTTTCTTCCCATTCTACTCCTCTAGATGTTAGATAATCTTTTATGTCATCCTGTAATTCAGATAGGAAATGTAGTTTTAATTTCTTCTAAACAATTATATTAAGAAAGTTTTGCTTCAATCTCAAATTAAATATCTTTGAAAATAAATATTTTCTCATATTAATAGTTTCAGCAACTGAGTTCCTATCAGAAATTTGTGAGCCACCTCCTCGGTTGAGAACTCCAAACCCTTTTGTTTACCTTCATCTTTACAACATCAGGCGACACAAAGTAGATCTTAACATCCTTGTACTTAGCAAGCAAATAGGCGAGTGAGCGGACTGTCCTTCCATAAGCAAGATCTCCAACAAGTCCAACTTTAATGCCATCAAGTTTTCCTATCTCTCTTTGAATAGTGTACACATCCAGGAGGGCCTAGTCAGTGCCAGAGGAAAGCATTCAGAGAAAGAAAAAAAGAAGAGCCAGAGTATAATGAACATGTCATGCCATATACACCGTATTTCACCTACACCATACAGGGATATCCATATCCTGACTCTGAGATTACATAGCTCTTAAAATCTACAAAATGCTTCATCGTTCAGTCAAAGCAGATACACAAAATTAATGGACATCATTAATTTCCAAAGCTAGATTAATGAATTTAAATTATCTTAAAATCATCTACAGTTCCAATACCTGAGTTGGATGTTGTCCAGGGCCATCTCCAGCATTGATAATTGGAATACTGGCGGTCTTTGCTGCCCTTCTGGCAGCACCACTCTCAAAATGTCTCATCACGATTATATCAGAGTATCCTTCGACCGTTCTTATGGTATCTGGAGTTCAACATAAATCATCAGTATCAAAAGTTCATCATTCAATCAAAGTAAACAAACTGAGTGACTGGGGACTACCTTCAAGTGTCTCTCCTTTTGCTGCGGAGGAGAATTCACGTGCATTTTCTGTAGTCAAAACTTCCCCACCCAAACGTTTCATAGCAGACTCAAACGAAAGCCTGGTTCGAGTTGAAGGCTCATAAAAAAGTGTGGCCATTAGATAGCCCTTAAGAATTTGGCTTCCGGCGGAGTTCTTCTCAATCTTCTCCATTTCAAGTGCCACTTCAAATATGGCGCTGAGAGTGTCTCTATCAAACTGCTGAGCCTCGATCACATCTTCAAGTTGAAACTTATTCCCCAATGAAAATGAATGTTTAGTATCAACTCCCAATGCTTTGCATTGGAGTCCACTCTTGGGAGACAACTTTCCTCGTACACCAGGGAATACGCATGCGTGGGCAGATGGAGATGTGGGCGTAAAAGGTGTTCGCTTGACACAACAATTGAGATAATTGCAAGTAAATTCGCTATTCTTTCTTGATACCTTGGGGACGAGTACGCCACCATTGAAAGCCCACGTAGAGAATGTAGAAGCGGACGCCATCAAGTCAATAGACCCACCTGAAAACAGAGAATCCCCAGTCAGGAAGAAAAGAAAAAGAACATTTCAATCTTCATATAATACCAGAAACTGAAAAACCTTCAGGGGCATTTTATCAAACACATTATTGTCTCAGCCGCTGCCGACCGCGTCATAGAATTGAATCACAAAAAGCACTCCTAATGGCAATACACGATAAAAATAAGGAATAATTGTTAGAAAAATTCAAATAGCAGAACTGACCTTTATTCGAAATGCGATCGCTGTCTGAATTTCAGCAAGGCGTAAAGCCTGCAGTTATCAACTAGCAATGAAAACGTTTACAAGAATGTTTCGGCCTCAGTCGGTTCTCGCCAACTTATATGAGCACGAAAATTCGGCTTCTAGTTCTAGCCCTCGGGCCTTGAACATAAATATGTCTATTCTTTTATCAAACTTTATTTTTCGACAAGAAAATCATTTTTCGGCCTCTCACTCTGATTTTATTATTTATCATTAAACGGATTTTGAGTTTTCTTTTACTTAAATGAAACAATTTATTATTATTATTATTACGATTATTTCAATTGCTTATGATTTCCGTCTATTTTTCATTTATTTTTTTGGTGTCCCTAGACTTTATCACAATAAATTTAATCGGTGGCAGAATATTCACAAGAGAATGTTTTGGATCCGCCATTTTCAGATAATAACGGTCAGACAATGTCCTCTATACCTTGTAAATGGTAATTATTAATACATTGAGCGTTTTGTGCACTGATTGCTTCAATAGTTATCGTATATTACTTTTTTTTTTTTTTTAGATAAAGTACTATATATATATATATATATATCGATTGTTTAATTTATCCAATAGAGAATGTAGCATCTATAAGATTGAGTTTGTTTTCTTTTCTCGAAAATACATCGATGTTATTAAACCAATCAACAGAATATTACAAAATTCAGTGTGTATTACAACAATATTTTTATACTTACCAACAACTTCAAAGTCAACTTTATAAGAAAATTTGCTGTGGTGGCACGCCGTTCCTGCGTACATATAATATAAACTTTATACGCTTTAAAATATTTTATAAATAAGAGTAAAATATAAACTAATACATCACAATTTGAAAATTTGAATAAAATAGTTATCATATCAGTTGAGGATTATTTTTTGTATTACAAAAAAATAGTGCGATGATATCATTATCCGTCATTTATAAATAAAAAATAAATTTATTTTATATAATAGTATAGATAAATTTATTATCTTTCAGTGAAGTGTTATTAGTGTCTAAAAATTATAGGCAGTATATTGTCCGAGTGTACATTATTCGATTTCTTTTAATTTGATTAATTCAATAAAAGATAAAATAGTATCAAAATTGGTTAAATTTTTATCAAATTGTACACTTTGATTGGATATTTGATACATCATTTCAATCTAAAGAAATTTTGATTTGATTTTACCAAACGAACAAAACTAATTCAACCAAAAGAAAATTTGATTAAATTTTACCGAACAAACACACCTAATTACTCCTATTAGGTGGAAAAATATCTGACAACAAACTTTGAGGACTCGTGGTTCCTAAAGACCAGTCAACTCTCAAAAAGAAACTGAAAGGCTGTCGGTTCAAGAAAATGTGGTCCTTATTTAAAAGTAAACATGGAAAAGGCAGAAAATTGAAATCTCCTCTCATATTTAACCCAAAAAACACAAAAGAGCGTCTCTCTGAATCCAGTGAAAGTGGTTTTCAAATGAAGCAGGCAGCCTTTTGGTATGTAACCCACACCCCCGACCACAACTATTTTTGTGGCTCTCTGTTTGACATTGTCAGTCTCTCTCCATTTCATGCATCTGCCATGCTAGGACAAAGCAAGGTTCCCAGAACCTTCAAAGACCACCTTGTTATTGCCAAATTGAAAAACAATCAATCTAAGACAACATGCAAAAATTCAGTCGATGTTGATCTAAGGTCTGAACCAAACATCCATTAGAAGTAGTATTTTACATAATCGACAAAGCGAGCTCCATCCCACAATCAAAGCACTAGACACACATAAATCCAACAAGGAGGCAAACATAGTTTGCCTTATTTTGGCAAATCTCTAGGGGAAACCAGGGAGACTAGGAATGATATTTTACACAATCCATAAAGCACGCTCGACCGGACGATCAAGCACTAGACAGGAGTTACATACATGATCCAACAACAAAGCAAACACAGATAGTTTGCATTATTTAGGCAAATTCAAACCGAAATCATGAAACTTCGATGGTTCGCTTCAAATTGTTTAAGATGCATAAATGCTGGAGGTCTGAGCTTGGAACCTGACAATGCTGCTACACAGGCACCATAGAACGGTGGGAGCCTTTAATGGCATCGGCATCTTCATGAGATGGAGTGGTGACAGTTGACTCCTCAGCTGGGGTCTTAGTGACAACTTTGTTCTCCTCAAGATTGCAGCAGATTGTTTCAAATATAAGCTCCTTCACCTCCTGGAGCCTGGCTTCAGAGAGGGAAACCTCAGCCAGGAGCCTCCAAGCGTTTTCCTCAGATGCTTCCTCATAATCCTCCTTTCTTTTCAGTACCATATGTCCACTAATCTCCCAAACGGCTGGATTAACTTGAGTGTCGAGGAGCTCAGAACTCACTTCCCCAAGAGCCTGCTTCTCTGCATAGCACTGTTTAGTTCACATAAAACTCATGGGTCAGAAACATTAGCCCGAGTTAGAAAACACAAATACATGAAACAGTGCATATGCAAAAGAAAGATATGAGTGCTATGAGGTGCCATGTACAGTTCTCCTAACCTGTGGGAAGAGGAAAACTCGTTTCCCAGAATCAGCAATGAGTACATTATAAGGGATGTTGTTCTCTTGCAAGCAGATGCATGAGTCCGAGACAACATTGGATAGATCTTCCAGGGTATTCCCACCCTCAAAAACTAGACCCCTGACAGGATAATTGAGAATATCAGAGATTTTCACTCCACCACTTGTAGTTATTATCTTCTTTGACGGAGCCCTTTCTATGGGGAAAGGTGTTGCTAAGTAATAGGCCTGGAAGTGAAGATGATTGATAGTTGCAAATGCGCCCAAGCTATTGTAACCCAAGCGGAAGTAGGGATTCCCTGCTTCTACAGCCATGTAGAGAGCAAGTAAGAAGCTCTCCCGGTCAATCCTCTGGGGCAAGCATTCAAAAATTCGAGGGATCAGCAGCACATGTCCATATTCAATTGGACTAACCTGTTAAATTGTCCAACAATATATGTAATCAAACTATTGCTACACCTCGCTAAACACATTTAAGGGCAACATAGACCAAAAATTTGATGTGGGAGCAAAGCAAAATAGAAACATACATTAATGGCGACAACGCTGGGCGAATTCTTGACATCAATTGGTGCATTTGGAATGAACTTGACATCATTGTCCTTGCTGGGCTCAAACTGAAAGAGCAACTCTTCTTGCCCAACTTTAGTAAAGTTGAACTTGTTCTCGTCAAAGGGCTGCAAGACCTTATCAACACGAAACTCAGTTGGCCTCTTCTTCAGGTGTCTGCCTTCATTCAGCTGGGCAATAAATCCATACTTGCCAGGAATAACCTATAAACAATTGTCATTCAAACAGTTAGAAGCAACATAGACATTTGGTTAAGAATTTCATTCATGAGACACTGCGAAAATCTGGCGCAAAGTAGATAGTAAAGAAGAAAAAAAAATAAAAAAGAAAGGACCTCGAAGTGTAGAACAGATAGTGTGAAGACAACGACAAACCTTGGTTTCGCAAGCAGTGACATCATAGCGGAAGAGTCCTCTCTGCACACGGTCCTCCCACTAGCATCAAGAATCATCAATTTTACACAAAGTCACATAATTTCAGTAGAAAAACGTGAAAAAAAACAAACCCTCTAGCAGATTTGCGGTATTTTATCTCTCTACCTCCGCAAGGAGAAGCGAGTCCAATAAGTCAACGGGAGGCTCGTCGTTCTCGGAGCTAACAGAACCCTTTTCACAGACAACCTTGCTTGCGTTGTTAAAAGCATACAATGGCAACTTTGCCCCTAATCCAATCAACAACCCAGTAAATTTCAGACCAAAAAACTAAACCAGGAGTTAAACCCACCGCAAAAAAATTACCCAGAAAGAAAAAACTGGCCGCAGAAACAATTAACAAAATTACCTGGGAGGCAGCAGCTTCTGAGGCAATTGCGGCCGCAGCCGACTGCATGGCTAGCGCCTTCCTCCGCCTCTTCCTTTTGGTAGTTGGAAACAACAGTAGGAACCCTTTTAATCCTTAGCATCATCTTTATATATCTTTCTTTCTTATAAAAATACTCCCTTTTTTTTTTCTCGGTAAAAGCAGAAAGATTCTTAATTGAATAACAGAATAGTAGTAGTATACGATATAATTAAATACTAAACTACAAATGCAGGGAGCTAATAGAAGAGTTGACCGCCGCCAGCAAGGAAGAGGAGGTCGGAAGGGCTGCCGCCTTCAGATGGCAAAGCGCCACGTCCGCCGTGCGGCGAAGGGATGCTCCCGCTCACACAACCCTTGCGTCGTACTGCCCGGACATGTAGTAGAGGGCGATTTACTCTTAATATAGCCGTGATTGTCGACAACTTTTCTCCCGGGGTCTTACCCCTCTCAAGAAAACACAAAAAAGAAAAAGAACCACGCCCAAACGTCACTTGAAATCCAGGGTTCCCCGCGATTGAGATTCCGGTGAAGCTGATTTTGATGAGATCGAGCGAACGAAAAGAGGAGAAGGGATTCTTAGAAAATTGAATACTGGTGGTGGTGTGTGTGATGTAATGGTGGTTGAAGAGATGGGTGATTATATATAGATAGAAGAGTGAAAGGTTGATTTGATAAGAGAGGAGAGTGAATGTGGTTGTGATTCAGTGATGTTGTATTTGTGGCAGACGGGCGCTCAACTCATTGGGTTTCACTGTTTCCCGTAAAGGATACGAATCGGGTCTTCATTGGATTTGGGGTTTGACGACCGGGTTTAGTTAGGTTGACAATTGAGATAAGAAAATTGACCGTTTGTCGTAATTATAAATATTTTTTGATTATTTAAAAAATTATAATTATTACTTGAATTTATGATTATTTAACAAAATTTTTATAGTTATCGTGGAATGTTATGTGTTAGATAATTATTAATTTGAAAGGTATTTATAATTTTTTAAATAATAAAATACTTATAATTATAACAAAATTTAAGGAGCCGATTGTAATTTAATTGAAGAAAGTTTTGAGAAATTACCCAAATTGTTCTTGTCAAGTTAGTACAAAATCGTTGGTTGAGATTGAAAATAAAAACCCCAGAATCTTCCAAGATTTGAGATTAAGAAAATTACACAACAGAAATTATTGTCCTAGCAACTATTAGCACGTGCCATATTCTATGCACGTTCAATAATATTTAAAGTTTATAACAGTGAAATATCTTTCACCAAAATATGCACCACACATATTTATTTGATTGACATTTTTATAAATAAAGAAAACAAATATAATATTTAAAATATAATAAGTAAATATAATAAGTAAATAAATGAAGTATGACAAGCTTTGAAGTAGAGACATTGCACTTTGCCCTTCAAATTATTATTATTACTTTTATTTTTGTTTTTGCCCTTCAAACTATTTGTGCACAACTTCCAACTTTTGTAAACATGATTTTTTCGTCTGTAGTTAAATAATCTGGCGAATATATTAATATAGTTTAGGTTATTTGCACATTGCCCCCTAAACATAATATATATATATATATATGTAACCACTTAAACAGATTTTTATTTTGATTAAAATGGTGGAATATTTTGTTATGTGCTATTTACTTAATATATGTATGTCTCGATTATGTTATAGTAATGTCACTTTTGTAGTTTATTTTCTTCTAGTTTTATACATTTTAGATAATAAAGAATTATTTTGAGAGCCACCCTCCAATAATTGTTGTGATACATAAATACATATTTATTTATCTAGTGAATAATATGAGTTACTTAGGCGTTTGATTCGATATGATTTAGATATGTAATATTATTTTGATATATATAAACAATAGCAAAAAAGGGATTTTGGTATCACCATCATCTCTTTCATTTAGGTTTATGTTGAACTATAAATAATTCAATGCATACATTTTATACGTTATCGTAACAAAGATTAAAAAAATAACTACAAAAATTAACTTTTATAATTTCATATATATACCTAAAATATTCATAAAAATAGTTTATAATTACATATAACTCCAACTGGTAGAAACATCCATATATAAATTCCGTGGATGGTTGAAGACAGTAATTTTGATGAAATGTTTTACTATATATTCAATTTAGATAATAAATTTTATAATAAAATGTTAGATTTCAACTAGTACAAGTGGTCAAACTCATATTTTTTAAATGTTAGGGTGCTAAGTGCACATAACCGGAATTATTTTTTAAAAAAAATAAAAAATTGGTGGAACATTGCACCACAAAATGGAAGAAAGGGTTTGAAAAATGTTTTACTAACGGTAAATTGGAAAAATACGTCGACTCGATCAATAAATTCAAATCACAATAAATTAATATTAAATAAAACAAAATATTCACACATTAAGTCATACAAGAAATATGATATTTAATCATAGCTAATTGCTATGGTTAATACTAAATAGTCGTAGCGAATAGTCATTGACCACGACCATGCAACGGTTGTCAATCATGATTTTTGCGAGGGTAGCTAAAATATTTGTCATGGCTAAAATCCACGACGAATATTTTCACCACAACTCTTAGTTGTGGCAAATAAGTTTTTCATGGTGAAAAAACTAGTTTTTGCATCGATTTTTATTTAACCGTAGTTAATAATTATTATTTACACAGCTTTTAGCCACAATCCTTAAAAATGTAGCGTTGATTTTTTTTTCTAGTGAGTGGGACAAAATATCCACATGTCTGATTGGATTCCAACCCATAACTTCAAACATATTCATGATATTTTCATCTTAACCACTAGACTAAAATAATTTTGAAAGAAATAATATAAGCAAAATTTGCAATTACAGATAAAAAAGGGTAAGAAATAAAAGTAAAGATAAATATTCAACTAAAGGTACTATCTTTACCTGTCCCATTGTGATCGAGATCATTCTTGGAAGTCTAACGCACACCCTCGATTTGGCAGTCTTTATATTCTCAATCACGCTAGATAAAAAATATACTAAAATTAATAACAAAATCAAATGTATTGCAATCGGCTCCAACAATAACACTCTAATGAACAAATGAGATAGATCAGAGGGAAATCGTATTTAAACAAAAGTTGTTTAAATAAAAGAGAGGAGAATATTTTTTATACATGATCTAGCATTTTAGGTATTTACAAGTTTTGGACCATAGTTAGGTATATATTCAGCTTAAAGAGATGATGCCACGTCTGACACATCAAAGGTCTTGATTTTTTATCAATCACCTTAATGAGTAGGTCAAACTAAATTAATTTTGTAAATAAGGAATTTCAATTTTTGTGATCATATATTAAAATATGTTAAAATAATTGTCGCTCTGCGTAAATTTTTGTTTTGTTATAATGTCTTGTTCCAAATGTCGAGTATGTAAATACTAAATATTAGTGTATGTATTAGTAAATCAATTTACGAGTCAACAAATCATCAAAGAATGTATAGTTCAAAATTCAAATGGCACATGAGATTATGGATTGTAATTCCAAGAATGTGAACGTATATTTATTTTCATAATATTTTACTATTTCTTTACATATAAATTTAATTTAAAATTATTATTAATTTGAATGTAGAAAATAATATAATAATTTGCCATTATTAAGAATTGAAGATTCCTTGGAAGGTGGGGAACGTGAAAATGAAAGGGTCCAAACCAAATAAATAAGAGCAGAAGGTTGAGTTTTGAGTTTAGGAAAAATGTGAGGGAAGTAAAAAGTAGGACTTTGGACAGATATTTTAAAAAAAAAAATAATGAGTGATGAAGTATTAATTTGAAAATACAATAATATTCTATAGCAATTGACTGATATTACAATATTCAGTCCACAGTACAACGACATCTCTAGATCTACCAACATCAACATTAAAGCAACTAAAGGAATAATACAAGCATCCTATAAACTAAGCAACATTCTATATTCGTAGTACTCGAATCCACAATCTTTTAATTGTGGGACCTCAATCTCACCACTCAAACAAGAAATCATCGATATTGAACGGATGATTCTTCACCAAACTTTGTATAAATTTTCTGTTGCAATAAGATGATACAGAGGAATTCAATGCATATTTGCTGCTGCGTCCACATCATTCTTCGGATGTGAATGGAATTAAAAAAACTAAAAATAAATCATACGACAGAATTAAGTAGAACCGGGCCAGCCGCCAGGGGTAACCCGGTCTAAGATTATTTTTTAATCATATAATTTATATTTTATCCACTCTCAAAAGGTTTTTAATTCTCTCAAATATTCGGATCTTTTGTTTCAACTCTGTATTTGATTTTTTATTTCCATCCATCTATAAGAGCCAAAACGTAGAAATTATTTTATTTAAATACATTTGTGATGTATATGATGTAGTTGATATTTATATGTGAAATAAAATGTATAATAAAACAAAAACGATCACTCACTTTACATAATGATGAATGGTCGACATATCTATGTCCCTTTTATATTTTACTTTATTATTATTGTTGTTAAGCTGCTATATATAAATATTTTACAATATTTATCCGGAGTTGTTTTTTGAGTTATGTATAAATCATTCGTAGTTTGATTTTCAATTCTTTTAAAAAAAATATTTCATTCAAATCCCTCCCCCCTCAACAACAAATAAAAAACACTGTAGAATCATGATTCATGCACTTCTCTAGTGAGTTTGGTCGGACTCAAACCATCCTGACCCGACTAATAGGCATGATAGTCGTTGATTCTTAGACTTTTAGAAGGAAAAATTTCAATACGTGAATCATTATAAATATGTATATCAAATCCTTATACATATTCCAGATTACAACCTGAGGTAAAAAAATCCAATTTTTTAAAGTAAGTATACTTGTTCTATCTCTTTGATTTTGCATTCAAACCAATTTACATATCGCATGGTCTTAATTGATATCTCCCAACAAGTTTAACATAAGCTCGTTTTCTAAGATTTTCAATATTCAGAATCATAATATTCCATTATCTAAGATTAATGTTTTCTTTGATTGTAGCAATAATTTATGCTGTCGTTGTTGAGTAGGCAGGTAAGGTGACTAATTTTGACCCAAACATTTGGGTAGACAAGAGAAAGCGAAATGATATATATATATATATATATATATATTTTATTTTTTTTCTCTAACTTTATAAATACAAGGAACTTATATCATATATGATAGCCACCGGAATCTTCTTCTCTCGGCAGAATCAACAATATGATACAAGGAAGGTGTGATTCGAGCTTCAACATGACCTCCTCCTCACATCATGATTGATTTTTACATTCATAAATTATTGCCATGACGAGCGAGTATGGAGCCGATTGAAATCAATATAAATTTGGTGAAGAAAACTCAATACCGCAATAAAATGATTCGACTAGATCCCAGCGACAGGAGATTTATGATTCAGTTTGGGGTGGATATAGTTAGTCAATCTACAGTGTATATACATCAACTTTACCTCATCCTCTATAATAAGATAATTAGTTCTACTCAGGCTGATCTTAATCTTAAACTTGACATTACTCAAATATATGCATCAGGATATAATATTTCACCAATTTAATTTTCATAATTTAGTGCATATGGTAATCAAATTGGAGTCTCTACAACATCGTCAAGTCTCGGGGAATATCATTTAGGGAGGAAAAAGTAGATGAAATTATGACGTCAATGTAAAACGTTGTGGGGGAGACAGCATTATAATACCTCTGTTTTCTTTTTGATGAAAGGGTTTCAACTTTTAAATATTTTTGGCTGATTTTTGCTGAAGTCTAAGTATTCATATACATACGATAGTGACGGCAGAAGGCTAAATTATCACTCGTCAATTATCAATTTATTTTAATCAGTCATCCAACTTCATTAAACAAGTAATATGATGTAGGACAGGAACCATAACCACGTTTCACATTTTAAATCACAAATGCTGGAAATTTAAGGACCATAGAGCTTGAAGTATTTATTTTTTGTTTAAATCAACTGTGTAATTTTTTTTATAGGAAATATGATTACATAATTATATTAATACCAATAAATTAATAAATATATCGATTGAAAAATTCACATTACGATAAATTGGGATTATAATAAATTCACACCAAATGAAACAAATACTTATTATAATAACAATAAACTCATATTAAGTGAAATAAATACCCACACATTTAGTGAAATTTGAATTCATGAACTCAAACCTATACATGTGCATACTTCAGACCACGTTAATATAACTACATATATACTTCAGTCCATTCAAGGGTACTGTGTGTGATGCGTCTTAACTTGTAGTTATTCTTTCTTTTTTAGTGTAAATTACATTGACATTCCCCGAGATTAGGTCCAATTACACAAACACCCTCTATCTTTCGTATAATTACAGCTACACTCTCTGAGGGCTGTTAGTGTAATATTTTTCAAATGGTATTAATATAAGGCCTTTAAATATATAGTGTAGTTGTAATGTAATTATAACTTCAGAGGGTAATAGTTATAATTTTACAAAAAAATATAAAATATTTGTATATTTTAATTTAACATCAAGGGTGTCACTGTAATGTATTTTTTTTTATTCTTGTATAAGGTAATTTTACACGGAGAAAGTGACATCAGGACCTGATGATCAGGTACTAGAATTCAGTCTTAACACGATTGATTACGTTGAATAATAATACCAAAATCCAAAAATATGAAATGACGTGTCGCATCATTTAGCCCGCATTTTTCTTCTAGAAGTTTACAATCTTGTAAGGTAATCATACTTCTGTTTAAAGATCTTTACCATGATTATCTGCTGATTAATCATTATGCCATTTTAGAAAGACCAAAATTTATTTTAATCACACAATTATAAAATAATAATATCTCGGCTCCATTATAAATTCTATGCTCTAAAAACCATTTGTCGCTTATAAGAAGTTTAACTAAAAGTAATTTATCCTTACCAATTAAGGCAACAAGTATAAAAAATATCACCATCTTACGAAAATGGTCATAGAACAAGACTTTAGTGCAGGACGATAGATAACACATATGAACGTTGTAAGACGGAGGTTGGAGAAACTTTGACCCAAATTAAGTTTGATTACATCCAACAAATCAAAATGTAAGTGTTGTTGTGCGTACAATGTATTTAATCATTTTACTTAAAATGTACGTCCATCATACAACAAAATACAATTCAATTATCATACGATTAACTTGAAAATTTGAGCAAAACTCAATTTAAATTAGCAGTTTTCGTACAAGTACAAGATATTCTTGATCATGTAGATCAATGCTCCCAAGTTTTGTTCTATAAAAGGTGCAAGACAGATTGAGAAAAGGTCATGGGGTTGAGGTATGTTCCATAATGGGAAGTGATGCAAGAGAGACGAGCACCAATTTTCTTCTTATGGAAGATGGGAAATTTCGTGGACAATTCTCCCAACCCCAAAATTACACAAGTTTCAGTCCCGTGGGACCTAAATTATTTCCACTGCAATCGTCTAAATAATGACTGCCTATTTGTTTAAATGAAAAAAATTATATTTTTAATTTTATACAGGTTTTTATGTGAACATAAGAATATATTGGATTAGTTACTGAGATCGTCTTTTATATTGGATTGTAGTGTCAAATCAATATATTTTTAATAACAATACGTATAAACAAATATATTTGCAGTATAATTATTGTTTCAAAAAATTAAAGACAAATAAACGTGTTGTTTAAATTTCAAGAACACGTGAGAGAAGTCCAAATTTCATAATGGTAGATAGTACTTGTCATTTGATAGGGGTGTACCTCATTTTCCCAAAAAAGACACAAATAGCCCTAAAAAAAGTGATCAAGATTATACATGAGTCTTAAGATCCGCGCAAAATGCAGCCGGGTTGGGTCGGGTCGTGACCTGGAGAGAGACCTGCTCCCGAAGACCCGAGATCTGAACCTTTTATCGTCTGACAGTTTAAACCTTGAGATGAAGCCATGTTAACCAGACAAGTACATACGTTTGATCCTATAAATACTACTATTGCATTTATGGTAAGACTTATTGATTACATTCGATCTACTACTTTACTTAGATCACACTTGTACCATCTCAAACTTGAGCTGACTTAAGCATCGGAGGGTCTTCGCCAGGGACCATCCTGGCTAGCCTGACGTGCTTTCTCTTCTCAGGTACCATATCACATTTAGGTGAACACAGGAGATCGCCACCTGAGATCTTTAGGGAGATCACTACCTTAAATCTCTTTAGGAGATCGTTACCTTAGACCTCCAGGGAGATCGCTATTTTCTGCCTTGATTTTCATTGAAATTTAATATATGAATATAATTATCAAGTAATTAAGAGAGAAACACATATACTAATACATAAAGTTTATCGTACATGGTACCTACCACATTACAAGTTCGATGATGTCAATTATTGGACTAAATATATGCAATTGATTACAAATCATAGCACCATGAAATAGTGATTTAAATACTAATTCTTCACTTGTGCGTGACAAGTTCAAATTCTAATCAGAATTTGGAGTTTACCCCTTTTCGTTCATGTACTATGAGTCGGTTATTATCAACTTATAATATTTGATCAACAAAAATAATGGAATTGTAGTAATTACGTCGGAATAGTTACTAGACTTGGGAAAGGTAACAATTATTATCCATGACATGAAGTCCAATTATTATTTATGGGCAGAAACTTTCACGTGAATGAAAATGTATAAAAAAAATTTTAATAATGGGACTTCGCGACAAAAAGTGAATTTTGAAAATTGAGATCAAACGACTTGAATCATACCACTTGTATTCGTACATCTCCTAATATATAGGATTAGTTATAAATAATTTTTACAGTCCATTCATTAAAAGCATGCATCTATTATTATGATGTTTAGCTTTCCAATCCCATTTATTAAGTTTAAATTGAATTAATTTAAGTATTAGAGAATTTTAATTATGAACCATGTATTGAGCCTAACAAATTCCTTTTTTTTTTCAAATTTTAGGACCCTCCAATCATTTAGATCAAGATATATTCAAAGTACACAACTCCATTAACAGAATAATTTAAACTAATAAAAATTCAAATTCACATTAATTTAATTTTTATTATATGTGGTCTTCATCAAATTTAACTTGAGAACAAGAATTTTGTGGTTTGCATGATTCTTGAGGGCACAATCACAAAATCGTACTTCCATCACATCCTATAAGTGATGGGACCCTTAGATCATTTGCGATTGAGCTACCCTGATCATAGCAAAGAGAATTTCACACCTATTGGAATTAGGGTTGGTAATTGTGTTGAATTAGCTGAGGCCCCATGATTTTAAAGGTTATGGGTTTGAATCTCGATGTGGGTTGATATTAGTTTTACTGTATGATAGGTATGATTTGTTGTTGTAATAGCTAAGTGCTAATTTATGTGATATTATTAATTTGATTGTTTGTACTTATATCTGTTCGATATCAGAACTGAATGTAATCACTTTATTTTCGATTAATAAAATCTATCGCTTCCAATTAAAAAAAAATTGTGTTGAATTGGTTCAAATGAAATTTCTATTTATTCATTATAGCACCTGCCATATAATTATCAAAAAAAAGAAAAACAAAAATAACATTATTTTCCATATGTCGTTCGCTAAGAGTTGAATAGAAATTACAAAACTATTATACATCGTCATACGAAACTCGAATTACATACGTTTGTATTAAATAAATATTTCAAAATTTCAACCTTACTACATCTTAATATGATCTTTATCGTCTTCCGAAAATAAACTTTTGCATGACCAATCAGATTTTATTTTATCCAGAAAAATGATATTTATTTTCTGCTTCATTCAATAATTTATTTAATTTGTAATATTGGAGTAGGGAGGTGGCAATATTGACCACCGAAGGCAAAACGAACCTCGCTCTAAAATTGGCTATATTCACACACCACAAAACTTTCTGCACGTGGGCCCTAAAAGTTAGGACAGGTCGTACGATTCCAAACGTTGTGGGGGAGACACCCGCCACTATCACAATTCACACCTTTTCTCAAAGGTTTTTCAAATCTTAAATGTTGTAGGAGAAGGTACATTTTAGGGATAAATATTAATTTTCGTTTAGTTTTTTTTAATATCAATAAATACAGTAAATTTGAGCTAACGAGTGACCTATTTGCTAAACAGAAGCAAACATTAAGGATACTAGATGTAATTTTTTAAACTACAAGGAATATATATATAATTACACCAAACCTCAAGGGAAGGAGTATAATTATCCCTATATTTTAATTGCACTTCGTTGTCATTAGTCATTAATTAATTTATTTCTGTAACCAAAATAATAATAAGTATTATAATAATTTTAATCATTTCAAAAATAATTTAAAATTTAATAATTTTAATAGAGGTAGAGTCACTAATCTTTGATAAAAAATAAACTACATAAAATAAATAAAAAATTTGTTGGGATGGAGCATAACCACGTTTCCATAATTTAAGTCACGTAAATGACGAGATTCAGTGAATATACTTGTCTTCAGCTCACGCCGTGGAACTAACTACCTTATCCTTTGTCTTTTTTAATAATTTATTCTTGTCTAATTACATTAATCAGCAAGTGACGTCAATACAATCTTAACACGACTGGCCATATTATCAATAACTAATACAATTCTAAAACAATTAATTAAATATTAATATTATATATTTATATCCATGCTATTATATAAGGAATACCCCTTTTTTACTCATCACAAATAATTAACCACCGCTGCACTACTTTTTTATAATGTCAAAAATAACACTCAACTAATATGATAACTACTTTATTCAACTTTTCAAATTTTATATTAATTAATAAATTAGTTTTTTTATTCTTTCCTTCTTTTTTTTTAAAAAATGATGTGTTAGTTTATATATTTTACTCTTATTTATAATATAATTTAAAATATAAAAATTATTTATTATATGCATTTAGGAACAACGTGCCACGACGATTAGTATATATAAATATATTTTGGTTACAGGGAGACAAATATTTGACAATTAGTTCATGGCCATATATCAAGGTATTATCCAAAGTGGGACCAGATGGAAGAGATATACTTTCGTTTTTAAGATGTTTTGTGAAGATAGAGAGAGAAAATAAAGATAAATAAGTGTATGTTAGAGATATGATGTATGTTTGGATTTGTTTTTGGAGTTAATTTTAAATAGTGTAAAAAATATATTGTATTTATTGTGTTGTATATTTGGAGACAAAAATCACTGTTCATTGTCAAATCATGTCTCTTTTATATATTTATATATATATATATATAGTAATATTTGATTTTTGTATGTATGGTGTTGTATATTGGGAAACAAAAAATACTGTTCATTATCAAATCATGTCTCTTTTATATATTTTTATAAATGTATATATGTATATAATAATTTGTTTATTTATAGGTAAATGTATATATACATGGGAGAACGGGCCAAAACACCTAATAAAAATATTTTGAATAATGTTATATTTGATTTTGTTTTCTCACTTCCTCATAGACAACTAGGAAATGAAACCAAATAAAGCAATAAGCATCCAACTAAAAGGCTCCAACTGTGTCGTATTGAATTTTTCATTTTTAATTATTTTTACATCTTATATTTCATGCAATATATACACGTAACAAAAGTTACATCCTTTATTTTATTTAATAAAAAATTATACACATGAAATGGGAGATATAATATGAACATTTTCACTGTTCATCAGGTAATATTTACGGTGAATTCGATCTGGTTAATTACAATGATCGATCGTGATTTTGTTTGGAATAAGTGGATCTCAGTGTCCGCCAAGTACAACCCTTTTCCTACGGGATTTCATCAAATTATTTTCACCAAATGTCCAAAAATAATGAACATGTCATTTTCTTAATTTCTTGGCATAAAAAATTCCAAGTTTTGAGAATGGCAGATAGCTGCCGGGTTCCATGCATGCACTTGTTTAATGTAGTTAATTAATTTTTATGCATATGTAACTAAGGATATAAGTACCAATTGATTTCTACCAACACAACAAATATTTTGTGGGGATAAAATATATATAGTTGATAGGAAATAAATGGGGAACTTATAATCTAAACACACTTCACACATTGCAAACTAAAAAAATCTTTCTTCTTTAAATTGCCAAAAAGTCCCCCTTTACGATGATACAAATGGGGTATTTATATTATTCTAGGTAATTAATGCTGGGGTGTAAACACGTTTTTACCTCTCACCAATCCCTAACATATGTACGTAGTTCACTAATTTGAGGTAATCTACTTCTTGCAAAATAATTAAAAATATGTCTTGATCTTTTGATACTTTCAGAAATAATATTTTGGTCCCTGATCAAATTCTTCCTCCATCAATAATATAAATTATGATTATAAAAAAATTGTGAATATTTAATTTAATTTTAATAGTAGCGTCTCGTTTACCTCTTTAATTGGAATATATTGGTTTTTTTAAAAATACTAATGTATTAAATCAGTATTTGAATTTATACGTACTAATACAACAATAAATGGTATAAAAACAACAAGACAACCGATTATCAAGTGTAGAAAGCAGGTACAAGAGGTAGAACAAGTAAAATCTGATGGCTGACAATGTTCACGTGAGTGGAGCATTGTGTTGTGTTTGGTAGGGAACCCACGAAAAGAATCCTTACAAGAATAGGACATAAATAATTAAAGGACAAGATATTTGGAAAGGATCTGCCCTCAGTCCGAGAAGGGGTTGTTGGAGATCAAAGGAAACGTTAAGGTCGAAAGAGGAAGCCTAGAAATTCCTTAATGGGTAGGAATTGAAGAGAAATAAAGCCTAAGAAGTTGTGGCCTGATCCAAAGATGATCAGAGCAAGCCTTTTTTGGGCCCATAAATAGTAGAGCGGGCTCGGGTGGCAAGAAGAGGCTTGGCAGGGCCTCTGAATTAAAGTCGAAGAAGGATGAAGCCACAATCATGCGAGAAGACAAGGATAAGACTCGTTCGTCCTTATCCTATCAAGATAAAGTCCCCAACTATCTTCGGCATTTTGGGAAATCCATCTCCTCAGGATTCTGAGTAGATCTACAACCATCCTCTTGAAGTTAAGGGAGACGAGATTCCTCCTAGATTGAAAGACTTATTCTATAAATATCAGCCCTCCTGGCTGGTACTTGGTAACAAATTTCTGTCTTCTCAAGCTCACATACTTCTCACATTCATGCAAAAAGCATATTTCGTGTTTGATCTAGTCTTCTACTTTATTTCTCATCATCGATTGTTTATCGTTTATTAAGTTTTGTTATTTCACAACTGATTACTGACTTGAGTGTCGGAGTGCTAACGTTTTTTTGCAGATCCCTTTTTTTGACTTGCTGAAATCGAGGCCCACTCCATTCAAGCTCAAAACTATTATCAAAATTGAGTTATTTTAGCTCACATCAATATTAATTTTTTTATTTATTAAAAAAATATGTTTATGCACACACAACAATTGTGACAGTTACTCCTAGTACAAATAGAAGGGAGAAAAACGAGGTGATAGATTTTTTTTTAATTTATTTTTATATCATAATTGAGGAAAAATTAGACCTATCAGAATTAGGGTTGGTGAAAAACCAAATTGACACTTACAACACTGCTCATCACGTTGCTTCTCAAATATAATATTAATGCTGACATCAAATAATCCAGATTTTTTGTTTGAATTAGAAATGTTACGCAAATTGTCCCAACTATTACGAAAAGAATGAGACATTGATTATGTCACACGCTGATGTAGAAAGAATTTGATCAGAGATAAAGATTATTTTTGAAAGTATCAAGAATTAAGATTACATATTTTTTAATTATTTTATAATTATTAGATTATCCTTGATTAGTGAACCACGCCCACATGTTAGCTGCTGGTGAGGGAGTTTCTAATTTCCAACATGTAAAGCGTGTTTAGATTACAAGCTCCCGATTTATTCTCCATCACATGCCATATTCTTTTATATCAATTATGAAAATAAAGTCATGTGGTCGTTAAAAGACTAAAACCCTTCATCTAAAAGTTATTAATACTATCACACGTTTCACATCGATTAAGTTTGAACACCTTATAAGCCCAAAACCCTTTCTCTTTAATAAATCACTCTTTCATCACAAAACCATAAGACTTATATAATATTTGTTTTCGCAATCTCAGTTTTATGGATCAGACATACACAATTATCCATTTTGACAAAGATATGTCCAAATGTAGTACTTGACAAAGAAACATAGCCTATATAGCTAATTAAGCCCAAAAGATGGCCTTCAAAGCCTACAATACTATTGAATCATGGTGGAAAGCAGACCTCCTTGTCTGGGAAATTTTTATACCCAACCTCAAAATACCAGACTATTCATACTGATTTTTCAAATTATATTAATAATTTCTGACCCTACTTCAGGTAAAATTAGTCGTACTGAATTAGATTATATTGCTGAAATTAGAGGGCCTTATGTCTCAGGTCTGATCCACTGGGCCCAAAGGCTGTACAAGAAGAAAAGGGCTGGCCCAGAAGCCCATCAGAGCCCAACCATACTGTGGTCAGCGCTAAAAGCTGGATGCAGGACACGTGGGAAAATCCCTAAGAAAGTAGCTTCGTTCGTTCATACAAAAGGTGTAGAGGTATAAATACTCCACATTTATGAAGTGAAGGTATTATTTTTTTTATCTTATCTGCATTTATTTACTGACTTGGGCATTAGAGTCGGAGTGCTCACACTGATCACACCCAACTCCCGTTCCTTGTGCAAATTTTGGTTGGACGATCGAGTCTCCTTCACGGAACTTGGGCACATCATTTTGCATGCGTTAATAACTCTCAACTCGTAGCAGTCTTCTGAGGTCTTTCAATTAGTTCTCGATTTTTGTTTACTTGTAATTTTTTTTCTTATTGGACTCATAATTACACTGTTACATTAATATATTAAAAAATTAACCTGGGGCAACGCCAAACTCCACAAAGGCACGAATTGTTTAAATTGTTTTTAGAAAATTGACCAATATATCGATATAATCTTCTATTACAATCGAGATAACAAAATAATAAATTTATATAAAATAAAATAACATAAATATCCAAACATCTTATGAGATCTCAACCCATGATCTCGTACTTTTTCACGAGACATTTAATTTTCACCAATAGATTAAAATCTCAATCATAAACATCGAATAATCAACAAATTAACTTTTTGACAGGCAAAATTAACAGGCCAACAACTAAACGCGAATAACAAATCAATTATAAGAATTTCACTTGCAGAGGAACAACAATAGGCCTCCAGACGCTGGCAAGTGGCAAGTGACTTGTCTGAAAATCTCAAAGGAATAAAGTATAGAAGAAAAGGGAAAGCAAAAGCGTGCTTTAGGTAATGGTAGTAAACTTGATATTTGCAGGAAAAAAAAAGGTAAAAAGCGGAAAGAATTGACTAGCGTTTTGTTGCTATTATCCGTTTCAAGAGATTCCATAGAGCTACTCAACAAATATCCAAAAAAGTGTAAATAAACATTGTGGATAACCTAAGCGATCTCATTTCATCTTATTACAACTTGGGAATTTGACAAGTACAAATTCGACAGCATGTTGCTTATTGTTTTATTGACTCCTTGTCCCTGGAAAGGCCGCATATATAATTAGAAATTAAATATCCTTTAAAATTATATTATTCTATGATGATTTCGACTTATTATAATACTATGAACTCAACACGCAATTTTTACTTAATATTTTTAGTACTAAATTATCAGGAGATTGTTGGGCTCTATATTCTTTATTTTGCTTTTGAATAAATTGATCGCGGGTACATTATAAATTTCAATTATCAACAATAAAATATAAATACTAATTACCAATATCGACTATATATAACTATTATAATAGATTAATTATTGCATATTAATAGAATTCAAATTCATTATTTTTTTTATCATAATATCTCAATTTCATCAATTAAATTAAGTCTTATCGACTCTGAATACTAACGAGTAATGACTTGGATAATGTCGGGTCATTAAATGGTCCGAAAAGCTGGAAAATGGACCATACCAATCACCATAGATCAAGTGAAAATTTTATTCGTACCATCACAGATTCCGGCGGAAATCTTAAGCTACTGTTGTTGGGCCCACTCACATTCACAAATTGGACTCAGGAAGATCCAACAGGCACCAAATGTGGGCCCCTCCCCCACCGACCTTATCCCTAATTGGCCAATTGAATTCAAATATCTCTTTCCCTCTTCCGATTGTTCACTAGTTTTTTAAGGCAGTCCAGTCTGTCTGTTCATCCTCCATAATCTTAATCCCACGCTCGAAAGTTGGATATTGATAGGATAATAATGGCACAATGAAAAGATAACGAAGAAAAAAAATCCCATAAGGAGGCTTAAAATTATAAATGGGGCAGACGCATGTCCTCATTCGGTCGGGTCGGGTGAGCTGATTCGGATCCGGGCAACCTGATCAAGACAACCCATCAAATAGGAGCCGTCGGATTGCCTGAGGGATTCAGAATGACAAAGATATTTGACAGAGAGTAAATAGGCGATTTTAGCCCTATAAATACTATTTTCAGACAGTATTTAATACTAATTTTAAATACTACAGATTTTTCCTCTATCTTGACCTAGTTTCTGACTTAAGCATCGAAGTGTCTTAATTGGGGACCTCCTAGCAAGCCTAACAATTGTCTTTTCTCAGGTTCCAAAATACCCGAAAACATTATAGACGACCATCAACCTAAGACCCTGGATCAAATATGGATCGATTTTATCATGTCACGCCTGCCTAATATAGTTATCGTCATAAAAAGTTGTTCAAATTTAAATGAGATTAGACTTAAGGATAATAAAGAGATGCCATCCTAGAAAAATGACTGAATAGAAATTGTATGACAGTTGAAAATGTAATATTATTAATTTGTATTCACTAGAATCTGAAATAAATTTGTAGTCATATCCAACTACTTACATTGTTGATTTCCGTCTTGAAAATTTGATATTCCCCTCTTGCGGTCGTATATATTTGATGCCACAATTAATACATACTATTTGTACAAATTGATTGTTTTTTTGTACTTGTCTGAATTCTTGATGGAATATGCATATCCACATGATATAATCATGTAATGGTCTCCAGCCTATATATCAATCACTTGTAAGCTGCAAGTTGCTATGGTTGGTATGGACCAATTTTGGCACCATTACAACTACTAGGCTACCGATTGCCGCTAGTACGTCATTTAGATATTTCAACTGGAACAATGATCTCTTAACCTAATGGTTAAGATTGAGATTTTATGACTTTCGAGATTATGTGTTCGAGCCCCATCAATACGTGGGATGATAGTCTACTGTATAGTAGGTATTGTTGTATACTGTAATAATAAAGTGTTGTTTAGAGTTAATATATGTAATTATTATTGATCAGGGTATGATGTAATCGTTTATATTCGGTAGGAGTGATTGTAATCGATTTACTTCAATTAATAATATTCATCGTTTTCACTTTAAAAAAAAATATATATCCCAATTGGATTTTTCTCCTTTTCATATGTCAGAGACCATAACAACATAAATTTAAACATGTAGCAATATTTCTGCAACAGGCACTTAGGAATCAAGTTCTTAAATGGACTGCTCCACATTTGGAATCTATGTTATAAAGTTGTGCCACATTATTAATCCTCGTAACTAATTTGAAAACAAATAATATTAGACTTATTATAAACCTACCATGTTTTGAACCCAATAATTATTAATTTTCCAGTAGAGTACAAGACTATAGAAAATTAGAATAGATAATTAATCTTGAACGACTACAGAATTATTTGATCTGTTTTTTTAAATTCTTCCATTCATTTGCAATAATTTTTTTCCACTTCAATTATAGTTAATTGAAATAATTACATTTCAACTCTTATCCATGATCTATGTCTATTGCGTAATTAGAAAAATCATCCACGACAACTAACAAGTAGAAATAATTTGCCTAATAATGTTGACGTTTATGGATGTATATGTGTAATTTTTCAAAAACTACAAATGATATGCGTAAATAGTGTTGACATTTATGGAGGTATATGTATAATTTTTCAAAAGATACAAATGATTTGTGTAAATAATATTGACGTTTATAATGAGTATATGTATAATTTTTAAAAAGATATGAGTTATTTTTATAAACATACCATAAGTCAAGACGTAAATATAATTATTTTTAGTTAATTTCATTCATATGGGCATTATAATAGGGATATATAATAAAGACAACCTGCAACCCTCCAAATCTACAAGACCAAAACCTCATGAAGTAGCTATATATATATGTGCAAATAGGCCCCTCTACAGCTCACTGCCCATCACCCCCAAGTTCCCAACCCTCTCCTGCTATCAATAAGCCAACTACCTACTTCTCCGACAGAACTTTCTCCCACCATGACTTATTACACCGAGAAATCCCAGGTTTTGAAGCTTTTCCTCATACTCCTCCTCCTCACCATAACACCTCTCTTATCTTCATCTCACAGGTCGGCATACCTCTACTTCATCGCCAACGTTCTGATCATCGTTGTCGGAGCAGAAGCCGGGCTCCTTTCTTTCTTCCTCGAACCTCCAGAAAACAACAAGAGACGACCTAACCATGCACTGAAACCTACTGTAACCAGCATTAACTCAGCGTTTCCGCCTGATAAGGCAAGAACTGCTGCTCAGTTAGACACTTATGGGACCAACAGCGTTGTCGAGAAACGTACCGAAAACAACGTTGGAGAGTCGAAAAAGGTGAAGAAATCTCCTTCAACGCCGAGCATCTTCTTCATTGGAGATCAGAGTGAAGATCAGATGGTTGAAGAGAAGAAGAATGAGGAGGTGGGAGAAGAAGTTGGGGAGGAGCTGTTTCAGAAGGCTGAGACGTTCATTGGGAACTTCTACAAACAGCTGAAGATGCAGAGAGAGGAGTCGTGGAAGAAGCTTCATGATCTTTATCAGAAAGCCTTTTGATGATGATCAGTATTAATTATTTAATTAATTTGCAGAATGTTTCTTAATTAGCCTTTTCCTTCTGTACATATTAATTAGTGCGTATGAGAATTTAATTATATGCAGAATAAAGGGAAAAATACAAACATCCCCATGTGATATTACAAATGAGCATATTACTCTTATTGGAAAAAAATAGCAATTTACACTCCTGTGTTTTTAGAATAAATTTATTTACCTCCATCTCTACATCCTTAGAGATGGATGTAAATTGTTTCATTTTGAAAAATACAGATATGTTACAAGCTATTTTTTTTTTCATAAAAAGATAACTTGCTCATTTGAAATATCACATACAGTAGAATAAATGTATGCGGAGTGTGTTTCATGTATGTGTATAGTGCTAGAAGCTAAGGAGATTATTCATTGTATGAGATGAGAACATAATTGTTTGATTTTGGTGCTTAATTATTTATTTGACATGAGTATTGATTCCTTCTCCAATTCTCGGGAGCTGGAAAATTTTATTTTATTTTATTTTTTTTTATCTAAATTAGGTTTGATCGGCCTAATAAATTACATAGCAAATGTGATATATTAAATTTGTTATATGATTGATTATTTTTTTAATTATACATCAATTACACGATAAGTATGTTATATTTGCTATATAATTGATTTAAATTTGCCAGAAATCGATTGGAGTTAAAATTTCCCCTTAGGGCTTGCAGTGGAAGTTGCTCCCATGTATGCCATCAATCAAAGATAATTAGCACAATTGTACTTTTTTTATTTGATTATTTAAAGGTGAATATATCTTCTATTCCATTTAATATACAATGCTATGCATATGAAATTTGCGCCACTTATTTTATTTGAAGAAGATTTGCAAAGATGTCATGTGTATATTAAATAAAACAAAAAATATGATAAATCTTGAAACTGAAATTCAATTCCAATTATATTGTCGGTCTGAGTTAAAAAAAAATACATATTATGTGTCTTCCCAAGAAATATTGTCCGCTTTCCTAGTAAAATTCTCGTAGAATTTATAAACGAGGGGGGTTCAAATTCTTGATTCTCGATATCGTGTTCTTATTACAGTTCATTAATTCATTAGAGGATATCATTTATATTAATGAACATGTGGAAACTTTGTGAATGTTCACTTCTAGAACATATGATGACATGACATCCATTGATAAATGAAATATGGGTAAATTATATTTTTGGTCTCATAAGTGGACTCGATTTTAATTTCAGTCCTATAATATCTATTATTCGTGAATTACGTCTTATAAGTGGTATTTTTTTTTTTTCAATTTCAGGATTCATTGGGGATTTTCGTTAATGATGTTAACGAAAGTTTGTTTCTCCGTTAAGTGGACCAATTTTGTAGGGAAATTGACCATAATTCAACTACTTTTGGAGGAAAATTGACCCACTTCTTCTTCCTTTTATAAGAACTCATTTATTTCTTATTTCCTCCATATTTACCAACAAACAAAACTTAAAATGATTGCAATTTCTTTATATATAATATACTTTTATTTTCATTTGTACAAATCAAATTTTTCGTGGAAAAAAAAAATAGGAACATAAGTACAAAAATAGAACAACAATTGCCAAAACATAAATTGCATTTATAGAACTTTGATGTTCAATTAAAATGTTTTGGTAATGCAATTTATGTTTTGATAATTGTTGTTCCATTTTTATATTTGTGTTCCTGGTTTATTTTCGATCGAAAAATTTGATTTGTATAAATATAAATAAAAATATATTATATATAAAGAAATTGCAGCCATTTTAAGTTCTGTTTGTTCGTACATATGGAGGAAATAAGAAATAAATGAGTTCTTATAAGAGGAAGAAGAAGTTGGTCAATTTCTGTTCAAAAGTAATTGAATTGTGGTCAATTTCCCTCCAAAATCGATCCACTTAACGGATAAACAAACTTCCATTAACATTATTAACGGAAATCCCCAATGAATCCTGAAATTGGACGAATGGTAGATATTATGGAACTAAATTTAGAATCAAGTTCACTTATGGGACCAAAAATATAATTTACCCAATGAAATATACCGGAAAAAGATGAAATAAGGACAAAATATTTGGACCACGTTTTGACCGCTTGCCACCACAAGTCAAGTTTGTGCATGCAAATGTACGTATCTTATACGTACATGTCATGTGGGTAGGTATTATTTGCAAAGAAATTGGTTTAATTATTTGACTAGTTTATTGTAATTTTAGACATACATCAGCTTCATTAACCTACCCCTGACAACATAATAATGCCAAATGGCGAAGTAGGCCTTTTTTTAAAAAAATAAGATATAGAGCTAAAATACACGTTATGCACATTGAAGGGTCTTTTATCGCATTTTAGAATCATGCAGTGGCGTATGCGGCCTCAATTTAAAATTACCAAGCTTTGCAGTGTGCGATCCCGCTAATATAATGAAAAAGAACCATTGTGTGAGATTAAGACAAAAAAAAATCGTAAAAAGAAACAAATATTGTGAAATGAGATAAAAGGAAATATGAGTAGAAAGAAACGTAAAATAAGATGAGAAAGAAAAAAATATTGTAAATATGAAGTTTAAAATTACTATTATAACCAAATTTCACTTGAAAAGATAGATTAAATCAAAAGGTATATTTGCATATTTAAAAATTGGTGCGACAACAAAGTTCTCTTTTATAACAGTATAAATACTCTAATTTAGTTATATTTTTAAAATTAAAAAAAAATGCAGCAACTGCTAATTAGTGTAACATCAGAATAATTCACATAAAATTATACACACCTGTCAAAACTTCTAACTTGCAACGAGAAATATCACATAATTGTGTCAACGATTTACTTTTTTTTTTCAAAAAAAAAAAGCCCGCACAAAAAATTATTAGAAACACACAATATTTAGGGTAATGTGGGCAACCTAGAGCGTCCCATCCTGGCTCGAATTGCTTAATCACTTGTACAAAATCAGAACTTCAATTCATTAAGCAAGCAGTGAGTGAGTGAGTGAGTGCGCTTTTAGAAATTATTCCAGACGTAAAGTATGGTTCGAGAATGCGATCTTCTTTATTAATAAAGAAGATCAAGGCAAAACTGAAGAACGATTTTATCCACTCCACGTCAGTATAATTATTAATTAGTAAATCGTGGTTTTATCCGAGGCCATACATAAAAGTTTTGGTGGTTGCCTTGTCGGAACAGTTTATGAAGCACATTTGACTGAGAGAGACACGTTGCAAGCAATATGAGATTCTGTCGATGTTGAGCAGTGCCCACCTGTTCCTGAAATTAGGGGTGTTTAACAAAATCGTCGGGCCGTCCCAATCGACCGGCTCAATCCAAATTGTATCGTAATTAATGAATTAAGGGTGGGTTGGATTGGTCTTGTGCTAGTATAAAAAAAATCGCAATTTAACAATCGGGTTTGGTTTTATACTTATATGGACCGCATAAACCGCGCTCGACCGTAATAATAGTGATAATTTAAAAACATATAATTCTGTATAAATATATATAAGTTTTGATACAACATAAAATAACATTCAAGACAATAATAATAATAATTACGATATTTTTTATTGGTATTGATAATATATGTATAAATTAATACATATGTAAATTGAATCTATTATTTAACTAATTCTTGGTTATGGATGATTTTCTATATTTTTTATACGAATAATAAATGCAAAAACTTAAAACAGCTTACATCATCGTATTATTGTAATATATTTTGTATTCATCTTAATATCTTATTTTATTTTAAATAATATCCTTTTAATATCTCACATCTTTATGTTTCTACTTATTGTGTTCCAACTAAACTATACAAAAAAAAAAAAAAAAAAACAACAACAACAACAAAAAAACATAACGTTATATATTCCTACAAGTAAGTTAAGCTAGTATACACATGTTTTTAGTGCTTTAAATTTAATAAATAATCAGTTAATAAAAATATGTAAGCTATCATTATTTTTTTAATTTATAGTGTTAATCTTTATTTAATTTTCCAAATTATCTTATTTCTTCCATTAAAAACTAAAAATCTTCTTTTACTATTAAACTCATAAAATATTTTCTCCGCTTCTTTTGCGGTAAATTAGTATAATGTGTATGTATGATATAATAATATATTATTATATAAATAGATACTTTTTCTAATAATCAAAACTTAAGAAATAAAAATTCGATAAAAGAGGCAAACAAAGAGTTTTCGAAGTTCAAACTCCTCAATGCCTTGTGGCTTTTATTTTGTGAAATGTTATTTGAAACTTGAGAGAGAATCGTATAATAAATGTTATTATTTTATTTTGTATGTAAAATTTTATTTGTAACTTTAAAATATGTATCTTGAAATTACAAATTTTATGTATTTAAAATAGTTGAACTTTACTTTTTTTTTTTATTGTATAGGTGATTAACTTTATACTAAAGACCGCAAAAACCGCCCCAACCCGTCCTAACCCAATCAGACAGCAAAGTGCGATTTTGATGATTGTCGAGCTAGGTTTGGGCTAAACTTTTTAAAAACCACAAATATCAGGTTAGATCAAAAGATTACCTAAATTGGCCCAATATGCACCGCATACGTTCCTACCTGAAATTACATGAAGTACAGGCTGGTGAATGTTGACGGATTTATGCCATATTCCGCCCCCAGCATTTTTCTGATTTTCTTTTATCCTTTGCATTATGCTTTCTTTCTTTTATATCACTAAAAGGTGAACCCCTTTTTCGCCTTTCCTCCCCAGTGGTGCTGCGCTTCCGAAAATAGCGACGTTTCCTTGAAAAATTCACCCTCGAGTTAAGTTTGACTAAACTAAATAAAATATAGAGTAAATGTGATATATTTGTCTGATTGATTATTTTTCTTAAATTATATATCAATCAGAAAAATATATTGCATTTATCATATAATTAATTCAAATCCAATTAAACTTAATCTGAATTATAATTTCCTTGTTTTCTTTTCTTTTTTTAAGTTGGTATGCATTGACACGAGTTAGAAATTGATACTAATATCAATATTTCACTCTTGTTTGAAGAGAAATATTGCATTTGCATGAAATGAATTAAGGTATAACTCAGTATAATCCTTGTGAGTTTTTTTTTTGGGACAAATCTGGAAGGTTATATTTCGATTAATGTATTTGAAATTATTCGTATTAATAAATTCTTTGTATTTGTTTGAATAATTTTAAATTTAAATTTTTGGGATCTAAATTTAAATTATGTTTTGTTACCATATTGGTGGATTTTAAATTCTTCTAATACGGAGTCATTTGATATTCTTTCTTCTAATCTTTCCCTGAAATTCAAATGCAACCTAATATTTGTCTAAACTTGTTTCGTTAATTTTTTAAGATAATCAAAAAGGAGATTCAGTTCTTGTCGAAGTATACAACTAACTCTTTTTTTTTAATAATATAAAAATAGACAAATATCCACATTCACCGGACTCGAACTTACAACTTTTTAGTTAACAGTAGAATTTTTTTAATTATTTATCTATTTATCAATTATATGTATTTCAAGCTATTAACACGAAATCGGAAATACTATTTAATGATCTTCTCAACAAATCATTTATTCTTAAAATAAATTCCTGATATGAAAATTAAAATTTGATAGACAAAAGATTGTAGTAGCTTTTTCTCGCAAATGAATTTCAAATATTCAGTAACAGTATGAGGTGAGAGAAAGGATCGATCACCAGATGGACTTTACATTGGTGGACTATGGGATGAATTTGGGTTTTCGGCCCATAAGTTTGGAACTACTTTGGACCATTGTTCCAAAGACAGAATTGATCCTATTATTTTAGGCCTATTACCACAGAGAAGGCTCGGCCCAGTTCGAAGGTAAAGAAAAAAATAAAAATGATGGCCCAACTTCAACACACGAAAACAAGCACAACCTGTACTTGGGCTGCCCACTCAATTATCATCATAGTATTATAAGTTCCAGGCAAAAAAGAAAATTCTTGTCCAAATCAGATTTGATCGAACCAAATCAATTATAATGCAAATGTGATACACTTGTTATATAATTAATTACTTTTCTGGACTATACAATAATTACAGAAAAAATATATTGCACTTATCATATAATTGGTTCAGATTTTGATCGAGCCCAATCCGAACTAAAATTTCCCCAGACAAATATTAGATCCATTAGGCAAAAGAACAAGGAGAACTTCTCAATCATCACATTGGATGCATAAGTTTGCAGCTACTCAATGTCCGTTTATTGTATAATCTATTACTCGAAACGGCTACTCAATCAAGAAAATTGCGATCATTGGTATTTTATTACGGTGGTTAAAGTTAAATTTCATAAATAAATTTGAGGTAATGGGTTCGAATTTCATTAGACGTGTAGGTGTTTATTTTACTTTATATGAATTCATTGTGATTTGTTTCATAGTGTTTAATTGTATTAATGTATTGATCGAATCGATATTTTGTTCATTTTATTGAAATACTGATGTAATCGTATAATTATAAAAAAGATCAACAAAATTGAGTTTTTGCTCTCTTACCTCTTTTTTACGTTGTCTCTTTACATACGGAATTATTTCCTTTTCCCAATATTATGATCCCAAAATTTTAGGAAAATTTAATAATTGCTTGGAATGCATTGACTACCGTAATAATACAATAATTGTCATTGTCAATACTTATTAGCGTAATTGACGAGTACATACTATTTTCAGTTAGATGGTTATGATTTTGATTCTCTCTATTAATGTGAGGTGTCAGTAATCTCTAATTACCCTTACAAGCAAACTATGATATTGAGAGTACACTAAAACAAATATAATTTTTTATTACAGTTATTTACTATAGTAAAAATAATAATAATGACAAATACAAATTAACCACGGTGTTTCTGCATGTGTAGCTAAAATATTAGTCATAGTCCAAAGTTTAAAGGTTGTGGCAAAAATTTAAGTTTTTGTATTGATTTTGTTTAACTATAATTAATAATATTAATTTACCATGATTTTGTACCCATAATCGTAATAGTGTAGTGAAAAATTAAATTTTTTGTAGTTGTATGTCCTAAGAGTAATCCAAATTCTTTTTATTTAAAAAAAAATAAAACATCATGGTTATTAGTACAAACTACTATGGCAAACAGAGGGAGGACAACTTGGAACTAATTAGAACATTGCCGCGGTTTCAATGGATGATTGCAGTTGTACTTTTTGGACCACTCCAACACTCTAAATACAAAAGGAGAAAAATTAGACATTCTTAATAATAATAAGATGTTGTTTAGATTTATTTATATGATATTGTTGATTATGGTATAATTATTGTAATTATCTCTATTAAATATTAATATTCGATAGGATTAATTGTAATCACTTTATTTCAACTAATAATATTCATAATTTTTTTTATAGAAAAAACAAAAAATTAGGCAACCATTTTCAAGGCAATCTCCGCTTTCATTATAGTTTTTTCATCAGTTGGTGCCAAAGTATTTTAGAGGGTTTTCGGTTAAGTTTATTAAAAGAGTATAAGTTCGAACATTTTATAACATATTTTTAGAGTTTCATAAATGTTAGATATTATTTTAAAAATAAGTTCATAAAGTGTTTGGATAAAAATAAAATTATGGATGTTAATAATGGTCATTTGTAATTAATTTTGATGAATTTGTTAAGATCTTAGAACTAAGTTAACAACTCTTTTTTTTTTTTGGTAAGGAGCTGATATTTTATAAATTATTTTTCTAAAAATCTTACCAAACACTTTGTAACATTTAAACTAATATATATATATATAAAAAAAAAGACAATTTGTACCCATGAACGGAGCGTCTAATTTTTTCAAGGCGAGCAGATTGTAATATGTGATTCGGTTGAACAAGAGTAACAACTCTTATAAAATAAGTTTACATTTTCAATTCTGTAAACAACATATCTAATTATGTTTCGTATTTGTGTTCCAAACGTTTTATTTGCAAACTGTGTTTGATCTTATGAAACTGTAAAATTAGTGTTATTCGAATCGTGATTTTTGATTCTCAAATCATTGCCTTGGCTATTATTTCCAACAATTGGTCTATATATTTGATTTTTATTTATAATATATATTAAAATGTGAAAAGTTATTTAATATATGCATGTGTCACGACTCACGTCTAGTATTAAAGTCAAAAATGAAAAACCTGTTCATTGGGTAAACCAAAGAACAAAAAAAAAGAAGGATTTGTTATTGCTTTTTCTCAATATATTGGTACTAACACAAATAATATGGCAGAATTATGCGCGTTGAGAAATGGACTGCAAATTGCTAGAAGACGTAACATTAATAAGATAATTATTGAAACTGATTCTCTATGTTTGTTATTTCTTCTTCGCAGGAAGGAACCAGCACAGAAGTCCCTCACCCCTTTACTCAGGGACTGCTTGGTGATCTTAACTGAATTCCAGTCAGTTAAGGGCACGTTTTGTTATCGAGAGGCTAATAGAACAACTGACTTTTTGGCCCAAACAGCTGCTATGACTAGAAGTGCACTACAAGTTTTTGATAAACCGCCTACTTTTGCTGAAGATGTCGTAAAATTAGATATATCTATTGCTTCAATTAGACGAACAGCCTCTCCTAATGTAATATCTTTTAATCTGATATAATATATACTACTATCTTTTTCTGTTAAAAAAAAAAAAAAAAGGAGAGAAAAAGACCTAGTGTTAAATCATCAGAAACTGGGATTAATACAAGGCATAAAACACGCTTATGAAATTCAAAACCCCATTTGAAAATTGAAGATGCGAAATTCTTTTCATATTCCTGAAGAAAGAGTCGTGTCCTCATATGTGAATGTGCTGAAGCTGAACTATTTGATTTCAGTCAAATTGGTTATAACACCGCGTTTGGATATAATAAATTAAATGATGCAAGCTTTGAGGGATCGGCACGTGAATTTAGCTACATGCATTATATGTACGGATCGGATCGTCCTAGACTTGCGGATCCACCAACCAATACCATCCATTTCCTTACAATTACATATATTTTTTCTGTGCACGTTCAACTTCAACCCCATTCCATGCACAAATTATTAGTTGCTATTTAATTTATATTTATGATCGTTGCACGCAATTTCCATAAGTATATAAAAAAATATGGTATGAAACAAAATTGTGGACAAAACAATCATGGTTAGTGGTCGTTAAACATGGTCCTCACGAATATATAGAAAAAATCGGTGGGATGAGATGAAAAGAAAAAAATATTATGAAAAAACCAATGGTGGTTTGAAGAAATGAGAAAGAAAGAATTTCGTGAGTGAAAAAAAATGTAGAGTGAGATGAGAAAAATGTGAAGTAGTGGGTTGAGAGAGACAAGAAAGGTAATTGTAAAATTATAAAAAAAAATTAAAATTACTATTTCGACTAGTTTTCTTTTGAAGGAAAAAAATTGAATTAAAGGTAAATTTGGGAATTCAAAAGTTTGTATGACATTTTTTTTTCTTTTACAATAGTATAGATGATTAGTGAGCTATATTTCATGATCTAATCTATTATTTTTCACAATACTTGTAGTAGCAATTTACCATTCTATTTAGAGTAACTCACAGCTATCTCGGTTGAGGTTTAATATAATTATAAGCACTTCATCGTTATTTGAAAAATTACAAATTCTCCCTCAAATTGAAGAAAATTATGTAGTCCCTAGATAACGATGTGAAAAATACTACTTTACCTTTTTTGGATTTTTATTTTTTCAAAAAAAATATAATGAAATTTGAGGGTGGGTGAAATAAATCATCTTTAGAGAATATTAATTCATAAAAATATTTTAAAAATATGTAAAATTATAATTTATGATTTAAAAGGATATTTTGGGTAGTTCATTACAATAAATGAATGGAAACCTAATAAAATTCACTCGTTGTTACACGGACGTTAAAGTCAAGGAAGTATTTATAATTTTTCAAACAATGATAAGGTATTTACAATTATGTTGAACCCCAGATGAAGTGATTGTAACTTACCCTATTATTTTTTGAGTTGGAAGCGATGAATTTTATTAATTGAAATAAAGCGATTACAACCAGTCCTGTCATTAGTATCAATATTGAACATAGACAAATACAACAATCATATCGACAATTACATATGGTTTACGTGACTCCTTTTCATCAATTGGCCTGAATCACGTCCAAATTATTTAGGTTTTCTTCGCTAATCTTGGCGTCAATCATATGCCACCCATCTTGATCTGTCCTTAAAATTATAGATGAAAACAAATATAGTAAGTCCTGATTGGAGGAAAATGTTGAAACTAAGATATCAATTCAATAAAGTGAACTCCGTTTCGTCTTCCAATTTTTCTTTTAAAAAATGTAAATTAGGCCATGATTTTCTGAATTTTGCCATAATTATAAATACTTGAATGTTATTTGAAAAATTATAAATACTCCCTAAAAATTAACAGATTTCAAATACTCTCTACAATGAACTCTCACGGGAAGATTTTGTTAGACGGTCGTTAATTTTAAAAGATATTTATAATTTTCCCCGTCGTACGAGTTGGGGTGTAGGAGCGTGTATAGGGACTGGAAGGAGCACCAATGTTGACTTCAAATTTTCAAATGTCAATTCCGAAACACACAAAATATTATATTTTTAGAAAGCGTTAATTATTATTACATTAAAATTTCAAAAAATAAATAATACATTAATTCAATTAATAATAAAATAAATTACAACATACTCACATAACATAATACAAATATTCATACATCTTATATATGGGATTCGAGCCAATGACGTACATATTGTATAAAAAGCAAACAGTTGCGCGAGTCTTTAAGCATCCTGGTATTTAAGAAGAAAAAGCAAATCCACACGAAAATATTTGATTTAATTAAATATCTTTATAGAGTTGAAAAATAATTAATATTTATTTGATTTGATTGAGCCAAATAAAAAAGTAATTAATTGTGCCTTTACCAAAAAAGCTAATTATGTTATATCCCACTTATTGCGGACGTACAGTTCTTAAAATAATGGTTGGAAGAATGTGAAGGACCATTTCACATAGCAAACAAAAACGTCAATATCTTAATGCAATTTGTTCACGCTTTTGTGAATATCTCAATTCAATCTTCTTCATTATTATTTAAATACGCGAAAGTAATGTGCACTAAATATATAAGTGGGTGAGGGCTGCTGGACCAGATAGATAACCCTTCTCATAAACATTAATATGTTACATATTAAATGGTTCGAGTTTTATTCGATTAATAATTTTTAATAAAATAAATAAAACAAGGTAATATGTGACAAAACCAAAAAATTATTACCATTATTGCAATTACCAATGAAAAGAGGGAGGTACAAGTGTTTGTGTATATATATATATATATATATACATATGAATTACAATGATCTTTCTTGAAATTTGACATAATTACGGATATATGCAAGTTGACATTTCATGAGTAAGTTTGAAATTATGAGGTTGGGTCTCATTTTATGTGAGTTTATTATAATTTATTTTTTATTTTTAGTTATATTGATTTATTGGTTGCATATTGATAATTATACCCCTAATAAGATAATTTTTAAAAATTAATTATAAATTATTTTTATTTTTATTTTATTTTTATGTAAGTGGTTGCATATCATTTTAAAACTAGTACACCTTTTGTTATGTCGATAATAGCTCAAGTACGTTTTTGTTTCTTTCTTTCTTTTTTTTTTTTGAAATATGATTTATTAGCTTATAAATATTATTGTTTTTATGATATAGGGTTAATTACACTTAGACCCCATCTGAAAATACAAATTATAATTTCTCCTAAAAAATTTTGAAATTACACTTACATCCCTCTAAAAATTCTCCATTACACCTGACCACATTCCATTGGAATTTTTGGACAAAAAATGCTGATGTGAGCAAAAAAATTACATAAAAGTTCAAATTTATCCCTTATTTAATATCTCATGTAATAATTTGTACTTATAAGGGAAAAATTATAATAATGTTAACCTCACTCCATATGTATATATCACATTTATCCCCTTATAAGTACAAAAATATTCACAAAAATATTAAATAAGGGGTAAAATTAAAATTCTATATAATCTTTTTTGCTTGTGTCAGCTTTTTTCGTCCAAACCTAACGTTAGGAGCTCATGTGTAAATGGATAATTTTTGAAGGAGTATAAGTGTAATTTCAAAAAAGATAAATTGTAGGAAAGTGTAATTTTATATTTTTAGAGGGAGTTTAAATGTAATGAATCCTATAATATATTTTAAAACATAAAAATTATTTATTATATACATGCATATAAAGCGTGTCAGACTAATATATGTAAAATAAAGAAAATGAAAGAAGAAGGGTATGCACATGCTAAGCTGTTGACATCAACAATGGCATCACTACCTTAACCTTTCCCCATCTTGATCCTGATATTCTAACTATTTTACATTTTTTGGAATTAATTGCTTCTTAAATTAATATATTTCCATTAAGTCTTCTTGTGAGTTTTCTCAAACAAAAATTCAGATTGCCCCTCATATCTTATGGCTTACGCTTTTAATTACTTCATTATTTTAATTAATTGATGAAAGCGAAATCGGAGGAAGTCACTACAAAGAGATGAATTGTTTCATATATTATAAATTACTATATAAGGTTTGAAAAGCATTATAAATCAAAAACTACTTACCGCAGTAAAACAAATTCGATACGAACACTAAATTTAAGCCACTATTAATTAACATTCGAAATAATTTTATCTATAGTCAAAATATTTGAAATAATTTTAGTAGTGATTAGTGTTTTGACCTCGCTTGCATAAACTAATCCACTCGTTATGATTTTTTAATTTAAACCATAGCAAAAAGTTCATATTTAAACTAATGGACAGTTATTCTTATACTTTATGTTAAAAGTGAAAAATAATTTATTAGTGAATTTTTTTTAGCCAAACGAACTTAATTCAACTCATTCAATCAATTATATAAGACACATATAACATTGTCATATAATTACTCATGTTTCTAGAATTACATATTTATCAAATAATAAATACTTGTCATGAGTTGAATCTAGTAAGGACCATAATTGTCCCCAGTCATAATTATCATTTTACTGTCAGCAAACCAATAATTAATTAGTAGAATGAATTTTCTTTTAATCAATAGAAAAACTGCACCCGTCCTCATGAAGTAGCTTTCGTTTAAAAAGGGATTTTTTTTTAAATAAAAAAAACACTCTTAATTATAGTTTAAAAAAAAAGAAAAAATAATTGAATCAAATCTAATATCTACAATAATTTTCCGATCACAAACTCCGTCTTAGATCGACGGCCATGTGCTCCAATATACCATTTTGACTTTTGAATCCTCATTACCCATATTTTTCAAGAAATACTCCTTAAGCCATTAATTAATTTCTATAAAGATCTTGAAAAATTCTTGCTCAGATTTGATCGAACCAAATTAAGTATGGAGCAAGTGTGATACACTTATGATATAATTGGTCACTTTTTCTATATTATATGATTGATCACTTTTTCTATACTGTACTCCAATCACACATCAAGCGTATCACACTTATCATATAATTAATTTAAATTTGAGTAAATCAAGTTCGAGCTAGAATTTTCCATTAAGAAGCCAAGTCGTCGAGGCATTAGCCGCTAGCTAGCTAGCCAGCCATGCACCCACCAACAATAATAATATTCCAAGCTTCAGCTACTCAACATATACTTTCCCCCGGCTCAAAGACTCTTAGCAGCCGTCGTTCCAATAAAATAAAATTGTCAATTCAAATTTCTCATAAAAAAAATGTGTAAGAGAATGACAGGCAAACTTAATCAGCTTGTAATAGTTTACACTCGAGGAATCGCCGGCTTCATCATACTTATAATTCGTCTCTTTCGTGACATGCAAATTGACTGAAAGAACAGAAGCGTAGTTGTGAAGATGGAGAAGGAGCCGAGGAAGCTGATTTTCGCTGCAACTCCTGCAGTCATCTTCTTGCTTTCCCTTTCTTTGCTTTGCGTTTGCGTTGATTTCTTCTGGGGGAATTCAGTTCCTTTTGATCGATGTAATTCTTCTTCAGACCGCCCCTTTTCTCTTTTGCTAATACTGTTTTCTTGGAGTATGATGACTTATAATTCCAGGGTTTTTGTTTGAATTCCTGGAAAATTGCAGGGGTGCAGTATTTTTCGACTTCAGAAGCTGGATTTAGAGACGGAAAGGCCGTCAACAGGACGCTGGAGGAGCAGGAGTTCATCAAGTTTCACTTGGGAAGACTTGTAAGAGGTGTGTGAGTTCATTTCTCTGCTTCGTTTTTTCATAATATATGAAGTTTGTTTTCTTGCTGGAGATCATGATGAGAAAAGTGTGAATTGGTACAGGCGAGGACAGAAGAAATCTTGATGCTACTGGCTTCGCATGCGACAGGGCTGTGCACTCTGTTGTTTGTGTATCGAATAAGCATGTGAGAATTGATACCAGGAACATGACGGTTTACATACCGTCTGATCAGGCTGTGGAGCATGAAACTGCCGTTCGGCCTTATGCTAGACAGGAAGATGAGCTCAAAGTTATCACGCCGGTCCGCATGCTACAGTACAGGAACACGACAGTTCCGCCGGATTGCCAGTACGAACACAATGTTCCGGCCGTGGTTTTCTCGTCTGGCAGTACTGGTAATGTCTTCCATGAAATGAACGAAATCATAATCCCTCTGTATATTACGACTAAGCAGTTCCAATCCCGAGTCCAGTTCGTTCTTGAGGATTATAAGCCGTCGTTCATGACCAAATACGGGAAGGTTTTGTCGCGCCTGTCAGCTTATGAGGTTATGAATCCAGCTGCAAATGGAAGTTTGCACTGTTTTCCAGGCTCGGTAGTTGGGCTGAAATACCACGACAATTTGGCCCTGAATTCCAGCGACATCCCAGGGGGGTATTCGATGTCTGATTTCAGGCATTTTCTCCGACAGGCTTATGATCTCAAGTTCTTGCACGTCTCACAGATAACTAAACCGAGGTTGATGCTTCTGTCACGTACAAACACGAGGAGGTTTCTGAACGAAGACGAGATGATTGCCCTGATGGAAGGGATAGGCTTCCAAGTAATCGTGATCAGAAGATCGAAACTGATATCGAATTTGGACAAATTCTCCCAGCTGATTAATTCCTGCACCGTGTTGGTTGGAGCTCATGGGGCTGGCCTTACGAACGAGATATTCTTGCCGTCTGGTGCTGTGATGGTGCAAGTGGAGCTAATCGGGACGGAGTGGGCCTCAAACACCTACTATGGCGACACTGCTCGTGCGATGGGCGTGCACTATTTGAGATACAAGATTGAAGCGGATGAGAGTTCGCTTGTAAAATTGTATGGACGGAACCATTCAGTTGTGACTGACCCTGGATCTGTGTACGCAAATGCTGGATATCGAGCGGCTAGAACTCTGTATCTTGATCAGCAGAATGTGAGGATTAATCTCGTACGGTTTAGGGAAACACTTGTTGAAGCGTTTAGTATTGTCACAGATTTGGACAGGTAAATAAGGATTCGCGTTGCAGAGGTTAATTGTGGTAATCGGACACAGAAGCAAATAACATCTTGCTTGTGTACATACAAGGATAATCATCTTGTCGCCTGGAAAACTAAGGCAACGTTTTGTTTCCATTGTTCAGATTCTCTTGTTTCATTAAGCGTATGCGGAATTAATTTTTTTTTGTATTCAAATGGAAAAATCGGGTTTGAGGAATTTCGATTCAGGCCTATTCTAAGATGTAACTATAGCGTGCCGTGTTCCTATTTGACTGTTGTTGATCTGCTGAAGCTCGCCACTTGAGCAATTTTCCTGTTAATCTTCACTCATTAGGTGAAGGGGTTATGAGTAAGGTTGTTGGTCAGTTGTCGAAGTTGACATCTTAAGCTGGTGATTCGCATGATAGTAAGAGGACTAAATTCAATTTCAAATGTGCAAATTACATCACAGGAATCGGCAGAACGTTGGAAATGCATCAAGATTTTACAGACTGATAGGTAATACAATCGATCATATGTCGTTAAGATGATACACGTTTATCTCCGTAAAGCAGGACATTCCATTCCATTCCATTCATTGCTTGGAGCGCGAGCAAAGCACGACTTTTCATTTTATTTACATTTCTTGGTTCTTGTAATCACAGAAGTATCAAGAAAGAAGAAATCCGTGCTTGTTTTTCGCCGTTTCTTCTCCCATAAAAGTAGCATCATCAACTTGAAACAGCACATGTGTTGATTGATACTTTGATGTAAATTCTCTCCCAATTAACTTGTTGTCAGCAAGTCAATTACTTTATATTTATCAGGATCTAGTACAATGATAATAGTAAGACTTAAGGAATTCCAAATCAAGATAGCTTTCGTGCACGTCTGGCAACTGCACCACCCCCCCCCACCCCACCCCACCCCACCCCGGAAAAATTAAAAGGGAACGCACATGAGGCATGATGCAAAGGGGGGCAAGGCATCAGCGTTGACTTGAGAGGTTGGAAAAGTCTAGACGGCTAAAGGAGAACGTCTACAAATTGATCGGAAATCAAGGAAGACGTGTAAAATACACAGATGGGATTCTTTTTTTATTGCAATTTCATCTTCTACTCTATTCAACATACACACATCACGGGCTCAGTCTTAATAGGGGGTTGGCTGTTTATATGTGTAGTTGAGAAATGCAAATGGTGGTCCTAAAAAACATTGAAGTATCAGAAAAGAGGAAAAGATTAGTAACCATTACCACTGAAGTAGTTTTCGAACAGGAAAATCAGTGTCTGTAAGAATTTGAACAAGCTTTAGTCAATTCACAACGCCACTTGTTAATTCTTCTAGCTGTCTTTCCACGGCAAGCGTCTGTTCCTGTGGTTTTCTGTACATTAACACTGGTCCATGAACGTCGAATTTGAATTTATTATAAACCATGGAATCATTCAAACGACGAAAAAAGGAAATTAATAAAGTAAAGAATCCGGTCGTATGATCACTGCTGCTTGATTAATGAATATTGAATAATAATCCTCTTTACCTACATTGGTAGATTAAAAATGAAGAAAGCTTCAGAAACCGAGGGAGTTGCCTTAATATCTATGGCTCTCGTAGCTGTCGAAGGGATTAGAAAATTTGTTAGTACTAACACTAAACGCCTAACGATGTTGGCATCAAAATCGGCACCCTTTATTCAAACTTTCGATGCCTTCCTGTCGACAGTGAAATTCTAACAAGATTCATTTCCGACTTGTAATTTTGTCTAACGGTTTTTGGATTGGCTGTTGTTTCATACGGAATAAGCGTTAGTAGGCCTCAAATAGTTGTTAAAACGAAGAGAAATGACGTTTTTGGATTATGCTTTGGATGTTACTCTACCAGCAGCCTGAGTATAGGCTTCGATTATTTTTCTCTATTAAGTCGTTGCATCATACGAAAAACTAATAACGACTAGAGCTCACGTGGACTTGTTCAAAATCTAATATCAATAAACGATTAATTAATATATAGTTCGTGAAAAAATTAATGAAGAGTTAAGCATAAATAAAAAATGTTCTTGATTCTTGAGCAGTAGTTATAAACAAAGAGACGCCTCATGTACTTAGAAAGTCTTCTGTCCACAGTTGAATAAGATGATTTTAGAGTATTCACTCAATAAAATATAAGAAGAATGACATAGAATCTGTAGAAAATGGAAAAGTTAAGGGTAGAACAGAATTGACATCTCATCAGCTGGTAATATTTTAGTCCTTTTAAGGATTCTCCATCATCATATTAATTGTTTTCTTGCATACTGTGTAAGAACTTCTTGCTAGCTTACTATTGGACAATGGAGAAGGAGCCCAGAAAGCTGGTTTTCCGTGCAACTCCATGGATCTTCTTGCTTGTTCTTCCTTTGGTCTATATCGACGTTTTATGGGGGAATAATATTCAATTCGAACAACGTAAGTTCTACCTTTATTACATCATTTGATTTCAGAAAGAACTTGAGTTTATTTTAAATTCTTGTTCAATTGGCAGGCTTCCATTATACCTCCAGTTCTCCACCAATTTCCAGCACCAGAAAGGCTGTTATCAGGGAACCTGTTGAAGAAAAACAGGAGTCCCTGGATTCTCTTCTATCAAGACTAGTAAAAGGTCTGCGTTTCGTTTTTACTTCAAATTTCTTCTGAGTATGCAAAATAGTTGTACTTAACTTGATTGATGCAAAGAAACAGGGGAAGACCAGAAAAAGCTCAAAGCCACCGGCTTCGCGTGCAACGGTGAAGTTTACTCCATACATTGTGTTTCGAATCGTCCTGCGCGGATTGACACCGGAACGATGACAGTTACGGTTCCTTCTAATCAACCGGTACGAGAAACGGTGATTCGGCCATACGCAAGGCAAGAAGACGATGTTCTTCTGAAAAGAGTAACACCTGTAAAAATATTACAGGGAAATACCACTCTGCCGGTGTGTCAATACAACCACGAAATTCCTGCTGTGATCTTCTCATCCAGTGGCTTCGTGGGAAACGTGTTCCACGAAATCAACGAAATCCTCATCCCTCTTTTCATTACCACCAGGCTGTTCAAATCCAGAGTTGTCTTCATCATGGAGGATTACAATCCTTCGTTTCTGAGGAAGTACGGCGAGGCCCTGTCGGGATTGACGTCTTATGAAATCATAAACCCGTCTGCAAATCAAAGCGTTCATTGCTTTCCGGGCGCAGTAGTCGGGCTAAAGTTTCACGGCCATCTGGCCGTGAATTCCAGCGATATCCCTGGTGGTATTTCAATGCGCGGATTCAGGCAGTTTCTTAGAGAATCAATGAATCTCAAGTACAGCCATGTCTCGCAGATTAAAACGCCGACAGTAATGTTTTTATCGCGTAGAACGACAAGACGGATTCTGAACGAAGACGAAGTAGTTGCTATGATGGAAGATTTGGGCTTCCGGGTACTTGTGGTTGCTAGAGCTAAAGTGACATCGAATCTGAACTTATTCGCCAGTCTGATAAACTCGTGCAGCGTATTCGTGGGAGCTCATGGAGCCGGCCTCACGAACGAATTGTTCTTGCCCGACGGTGCAGTCATGGTGCAAGTGGATCTAATCGGCCTGGATTGGGCCGCGGCCACTTATTATGGAAAGCCGGCCCGTGCAATGGGCGTGCACTACCTGAGGTACAAGATTGAGCCCGAGGAAAGTTCACTGTTGAAAGTGTTCGGGCGACGGGACCATACATACATCACAGACCCCAGAGCACTTCCTGTCCAGGCAGGCAAGGAAGTATACCTTAACGGGCAAAATGCAAGAATTAACGTTACGAAGTTTAGGGAGACGATGGTTGAGGCAATGAGCCTTGTTCGAGATTCACCTGATCTGTAATTTTACAGGGATAAGTCTGGATTCATTCATGTGAAAAAGTGTCAAGAATGTTGCTCTTATACATAATCAGGCAATTTTTGTGTCAACGTTTTGTTCTCATTGTACAAACTCTTCTAACATCAGATGTCTATAAAGAAGTGCAGCAGTTTTCCTAGGAAAGGGAGTCAGGTTTTGGGCATTTTCTGTAAGGAGGTTCGCCCCGTCGAGCAATTTTTTGCATTCGTTACAAGATATTTCCAGTTAATTCAGGTATTTTCGTTCCTACTAATAATGTCAAGTGTTCTCCAGTTTTTTCTAACTGTTAAAAACCGCCGGCAGGCGGGCAGTGGTTAGGCAATAGGAAGAGAAGCCCGTCATGTGGGAAAAGAAGAAGAACCTGAATACAAAATGGAAAATTTTCTGACCGAATCTAACCAATCAGGAAGTAAGTGTGATACAATTGTCATGTATACAAATTACAAGACAAGTGTATCTCACTTGTCGTATAAATTAGTTCAGGGCCGACAAAATTTGATTTGAGCTAAAATTTCTCATACAAAATTCACATGACAAGATGAAAGTAATTGCTTCAGTACTGATATATATTTGCTCAATTGATAAGGAAGGATTATTTTGCTTCATATGATGCGTTCAATTTTCTCTGTCAATGTAAAAATTGTGTTGGTTGATAATTTATAAGTAAATTTTGGAGTAATGTATGACTAGTCATGATGCATCGGGAGGAATTAGGAGAAGTGGAAAAAGAGAAAGAAAAAAAAAATATGGGGAGATTTTTTACAACAAAAAGAAATGACTTTGAACAAATAAATAAATGCAGCCGCCAGCAAGTTTGCTAAGTTGACAGGCAACCAAAACAATTTCCCAATTAGACGAATATTTAAGGAGTATTGAAATTGTAGCCAAATCAGATTGGATTTAATTTGGTTACTTCTTGTGAGGGTAAAACCCTACTAAAATATGAAATTTCAGTATGAATTTTCTTGATCTCATACATGAACGTGAGTGTGTGTCTATTTTTTGTATAAATAAAATCCATAAATGAACGTAAATATATGTCTATTTTTTATAATAATTTATTTATTTTTTTTATTTCATTTGAACGTATATTTTGGTAAGTGTTGATGTATTGAATCAGATGCATCCGGGTATCATAAAAATCCCCTTTTCTTAGGCCATGTGATGGAATTGGGATTGCATGATCTGCTGCACCTTTGCTTGAATTGGAGACTCGGAATTGATTCTATTTCGGCCGACTCACCACTTTCGAGGCTTCTTTTTATGTATCCAACCCCCCATTAATTAATTAATTAATTAATTATAGACTAAGTCAATCTAAGTGAAATTCATACATAGTGTTTGGTTTTGTTTTTAGTTTGTTTTGTTTTGATTTATGGAAATAGAGAGAGAAAAATAGAGATAAATAAGTGTGTGTTAGAGATATAGTGTATGTTTGGATTTGTTTTTGGAGTTAATTTTAAATAGTGTAAAAATATATTGTATGTATTATGTTATATATTGGGAGACAAAAAACACTGTTCATTGTCAAATCATGTCTCTTTTATATATTTTTATATATGTATATAGTAATATTTATTTTTTTATATGTATTGTGTTGTATATTAGGAGACAAAAAATATTATTCATTGTCAAATCATGTTTCTTTTATATATTTTTATAAATATATATATAATAATAATTGTTTATTTGTAGTTGGATGTATGTATATATGGGAGAACGTGTCAAAACACCCAGTAAAGATGTTTTGAGTAATATTATGTTTGATTTTGTTTTCTCGATGTCTCGGAACTAAGTTGAAAATGAAACCAAACAAAGCCATAGTTTCTGAGAAATGCATTCTCATTTAAATGCAGCAATATCTCATGAATATTTCAACTCTTCGGCGTCTACGCCTTTCCCAATTAATTTTAATATCTAAGAGGCCAAAAAATAAACCTTGGGGTATTAAACAATTTTTAAATTAATTTACTCAAAGCGATGCGGCTTGCGACTTGATCGGTGTCCCGTTGCGCAAGATATTGTTCGTTTTGGCTCTGTATGAGCATCACGGTTTTGTCCTGAAAAGGCGTCTTGCTAGGGAGAGGAGGCATTGGGCTTATAAGCCACTCAAACTCCTCATCTGCAACCGATGTGGGACACTTGCTACATCATTAGCCCCTCAAACGAGGGGTTTGAGACGGGCACATGATCTCGTTCCCACAGACGGCGCCAAATGATGCTGCTTGCCACATGATCGGTGCCCCGTTACGCAAGGTATTGTCCATTTTGGCTCTGTATGAGCCTTACGGTTTTGTCCTGAAAAAGCGCCTTACTAGGGAAAGGAGACATTGGGCTTATAAGCCACTCAAGCTCCTCATCTGCAACCGATGCGGGACGCTTGCTACATCACAAAGGAATATCGATTCGTTAATGCTAATCGAATTACTGAAATTTTATTGAATTTAACTTTTTTTTTTAAAAAAATATATTTATATGAAGGTGTCCGGGCTGGTCAAATGGAAAAGTAGAGTAGAGGAGTTGCAGTTTCTACATGATTGCTCGTAATATAGAATAATTATATCTACACCTCATCATCTATTGTTATTTTACATAAATTATCTATATTTTTTGAAAAATTACAGAATTCGTCTTTGACAATCTTTAAAACCTAAAAGTACCCCTATTGACCCTATAAAATTTTAATATTCAATAACATAAATGCCCTTAGGAGTGTTTTTGTAATTACAAAAATGTAAAAGGGGTGTCAAAATAATATTTATGGAGATGGGTAATAAGACCGATATATTTTATTATTATTTATACCAATTTTTATTTTAAATTTAAATTATTTTATTAATATTTTTTATTAAATCTCATAAAATTACACATTTTAATAATTGAAATATTATATTATTCAATTAATATATTAATAAACTTTAGTTACTAGGTTATTAATTTAAATAAAAATTATTACACTTTATAAATTATTTTAAATTTTTAAAATTAAATATTATTTATTCTCGATTTTTATTTATAATTAAATTTTTATATACATATTTATACTTTTATACATATATATTTAGATGATGGACGAAGCGGAGGAAGGCGAAGGCTAAGGCTGGGCGGCAGCCAGAGCAGGCGGAAGATGGGCTAGCTACTGGCAAAGGAGGCGAACAAGAAGGCACAAGTAGGGCGAGGGCACAGGCGACAATAGGGCAATGGGGGCGAGGGTGTAGGCAGGGCTGGATATATTAATTATTAATATAAAATAATAATTTATGTTTAACCAACCATTATTGCTGAAGTGAAGAAACAATTACTTTTTTTATAAAATTTAAATATATGATTTCATAATGATGAAATGTCAATTTCAGCCATTAAACTAAGAGTAAATTACATCTACTTTTCCTAAAATTTGGCATAATTACAAATACTCCTTGTTGTTTGAAAAATTACAAATACTCCCATGAGATTTGTAATTTTCAACCAAATGCCTGAAATCGATCATTTTGCCCTTTATTTTTTAGTTGAATTGTAGAAAAATCAATCGAGACAAATTGCATTATTAACTCTTCTGTATAAAAAACTTTAAAAACATCTCCCTGCGCATTGTAGTCCAAAAAAATTCAAAATATTTTAAAAATTAAATAAAATGTATAAGGGCATTTCGGTCAGTTGACTCATAAAAATGGAGGAAAATGGGTTATTTGTTAGATGATTACAAACTTCAGGAAAATATTTATAATTTTTCAAACAACAAAAAAATATTTATAATTATACCAAATAATTTTTCAAACAACAAAAAAATATTTATAATTATACCAAATCTCAGGAAATGTATTTGTAATTTACCGTTAAACTAAACCACCTAACACTCGAGGAAAGAAAGTTGTTGGTACTAGGAAACTAATGCCTGGCAAGATACTATGTTGAGTGGGCCCATTTGAATTGCTTTGAACTCTGGCCCATAATAGCACACGGGCTTAATAAATATTCAATTCACCCTGCGGCTGCCCCATATTCAATTCAAAATTCTTTTCTATTCCGATTTTCTACCAATAAATATTCATTGCGTGTTGCATTATTTATCTAACAGGTGGGATTATATTTGAATTAATAAATTTAAATATAAGAAAATGAATTTGAATTTTCTTTTAAAGGATTTCATATCAAAAGAATCTAACACGAATCCCGTGTTATGTATGAAAGTTTATAAACTTTACAGTATTTTCATAAATTTTAAATTATATAATGGTGTGTTACATTTTAATGACTTACTATATATAATAGTGTAAATTTATTTGTACAAAAATCAGTATTGAATTCCTTACTAAATTTATTATTGAACACATTTGAAAATAACAATAACATATTATCGTATTTTTACACATTGAGAAAAATTATTTTATAAGTTTCAAATACTATATATATTTTCTTATTCAATTATATTATTTTTCGTAAAATAAAGATAGTATTATTAAAATACATTAATTCAAAAGATATTATCCTATTACCCTGTGATATAAATTCTCCTAAAAAATATGATTCGTAATAAATGATCCTTTAATAAAGCTGTTGAAAGTAAGAATATGTATAAGTTAGTAACACTTTTTATTTTCTTCATAAAAAACTAACAATAAAAAAGTAAAGCTATATATATTTTTATATTATATACTAACAATACAAATATACAATAAGAAATTCAAACCAGTATGAACATAACAGATAATAGCAATTACACATAATAAAAAAAAATTAGTAGTTTAGTTCATGTCCATTAATTATTATAGATACTATAAGATTTTTGAGTTAATTTTTAATGAATATTTCCTTTTATCATATTAAATTCCAACATGAAGTATTCTTTTTCGCTTGATATCAAACTTATGGTCAGTTGCCTATAATTTTATTTTATCTTCTTATCATCAGTTTCATTTGCTTTTGATCAGTCAAAGATTAAAAAAAATAATTTACTCATAAATTTAATCTATATACATACTCTCACAAATAATGATTTTTGGCATGCTATCCAACATAACAAATATAAAAGTATGGCATAATTTAATGACCCCTTAATTACAATTTATTATAATGCAAACTTATTTATAAAAAACTGAATCTTGAATTATTAACTAAGTTTATTTAGAGAACATTTTGAAAATAACAATAGCATATTATCATATGTTAGACATTGCAAAAAGTTATTTTATAAATTTCAAATTCTATGTATATTTTCTTATTTAACTAATATTATTTCACTAAAAATAAAAAAATATTAATGTTTAAATACATTATGTAAAATATACTATTATATTAGCCCTATGATATAAACGGAATTCTCTTTAAAAAAAGACAATCCATAATACATTGTCCCTTTTCTAATGAAGTTTATGAAGGAAACAAAGAAAAAGAATTAGCGACTATCAACCGGTTATTTTTTTTATAAAACAAACAAATTTAACATGATATGAAACTAATACAAATCACATATATTTATATTTTTAAATTATATGCTAAGAGTACACATATACAATAAGTAATTTGAAACGATACATATGTAAGATGTAATAGCAATAATATACATAATAAAAAAAAAATAGTTGGCTGGTGCCCATTATTTATAAAAAATATTGTAAAATAATCAAATTGCTTTAATTTAAGTGAATAATTCCTTCTATTAGGTTAAATTTCCTATTCTCAATTTATAAATTAGAAAATAAGTAGACAGTGAGAACGTAATGGATATATAAGAATAAAAATTAATATAAAAATATATGTATACATCACTAAATACTAAAATATATGAAGAAAATATCACAAAAAGATTTCATCTATACATATCATTCAATAAGAATTTTAAATAAATACACATGAAATTTAATGAATCAAACTTTAAAAAAAAATGGAAAATTTCAATACAATTAAAACAAAGAAACTAATTTAAGCAAACTTTTCATGACTATATCTCCACACCTGGAAAAGAGGACAATAAATGCAAGATTTTAGTTGACTTTGATAATTGAAATTGAAAAATAAAGATGTTAATGGACTATTGTTGGATAGAATTATATGTTCATTTAGTGATCTAATACAGAAATCATGATTATTTGATTATAAGAAATTACGAAATTAAATAGAAAATAATAACAGATTATTGTAGCTAAAGATAAATATTTAAACAGAAATTTTTTTAATCAATGAAACAAATAAAAGTAATCGATGAAATATGAAGGAAAAAAAAAAGACAATTCAAAAATAAAAATTCAAATTTTTTTAAAGTAAATACTAAAAAAATAATCATATGAATAAATAAATGATAACATTATAAGATTTTAAGAAGTAAATATAAAAATACTTCATGGTACGTGGATTCCCCATAAAAAAGACAAAATTTAATAACTATTAAGATGATAAAAAAGAAGATTAACTAAAATACAAGAAAAAATACATAAGCAATGTGAAATTGAACATAAAAAAACAAAGGGATAATTACATTCCCTTCCTTGAAGTTTGGTGTAATTACATGTAGACCTCCTGTGGTTAGAAAAATTACATCTGGTATCTTTGAGGTTTGCTTCTGTCTAACAAGTAGGTCCCTCCGTTAGTCAAAATTCACCGAATTTGTTGATATTGGTAAAAGAATTGAATTAAAGGTGATATTTATAATCGATTAACTTATTACTGACTTATTGTTGGTCAACCGAATCTTTTATGACCAAACTACCCTTATATATCATCGCACGTTAATGCATTAGATGAGGTATATCTTCACCGTTATAAGGATAATTTAGTCATAAAAGATTTGTTTGACCTGCATTAAGTTATTAATAAGTCAATCGCGGGTAAATATTGATTTTCATTCAATTTTTTTTGTTATATCAACAAATTCGATGAATTTTAACTAACAGGAGGACCTAATGTTAGACAGAAGCAAACCCCAGGGGTATTAAATGTAATTTTCAAATCACATGGGGCTCTACATATAATTACCCTAAATCTGAGGAGAGGGGAGTGTACTTATCCCAAAAACAAAAGAATAAACAAGTTTGTTTGGTAATGCATCACTTAAAGAAGCTAGCACTCCTCCATCAAGTTGACATTTACGTTAATGAAAAAATTAAAATTAAAAATTCATACATTTATCAATTATTACCGTCTTTTTATATTGCAATAAATGCACACTTATGAAGCTTAATTACAATATATTCAATGTTAAAATTTGATAAAGCAACGACATTCACAAAATTATTTTACTAAGGAAGAAAAAAATTCATATGGGAGAAATGTCAAATGCATTTTGTAACATAATATTTTAACAGAGCAACAATCTATGATTTCTCAAACATGAATAATAATAAAATTAAGATTAAAAATCAATTCAATAAAGAAAGACTAAGAAAAAAAAATAAACTTGAATGAAATTTAAAAACTTACGTTATCAGTATTGATGAACCAATAAAATTATCAAAAACAAAATATGTTAATAAAAATCTAAATTGTAAAAAATAATGATTTTACCTGACTAAAAATTAAAATTTATTGCATGAGATATATCAAGAGATTGATATAAGTTTAGTTATTGAAATATATATGATTAAATTGAAAATAGATGATTAGTGATGAGATAAATATTTTCTTATAAAAAACTAATCATAAAAATTGGATTTGTTTAAAATAAATACAAATTGGATTATAGAATCTAGTATAGATAAAAGTTAATCTCGAAGACATGATTTTTTAGATAAATACAACTTAATTCTTAATTTAAAATATATGAAATTTCTAACCAATAAGATTTTTTATCGACAATTTAAAATTTTAAAATTATCAGAAATTAGCATTTGGTCAAAATTGACCTAATTATGATGAACCATCATTTTACAATAAAATATAATTTAAAATTCTTTGACTTCAAAATTATTCAAATAAATTTTACAAAAATATTATTAATAATTTCCAATACATCAATCCAAATATTCCATAAACGAATTCTTGTCTTTGTTGCAAATATTTTCGTGCTATTTTACGAGAGTGTGATTAAAATGTCTCGAGTGTCACTAATACCAATAAAAAGATTAAGACGAGCGCGCTCGAGTCAAGTCTGAATCCAAAGAAGTAGCACTAAAACCCAGTACCCGGTCCAACACCGAGCCGGGTTACCATGGCCATCAGCATAGATAATTGGCCTTCAATTCTTTACCCTCTTTCACCGGAAAATTTGAAATTTGATGTACCACATTTTTTGTTTCGAAATTGATTTATTTGTCACTTGTCATTAAATATAAATAATTCTGACGTTGCACCCACAAATGTACATGCCCAAAAATGCGTGCAACCATTGCTAGTTTAGTATAAAGTAATGGTTGTACGACTGCCCGCCTCCTCCTTATTACCTATTTCTCCCCCATGTTTAGCCTAATTTTGGACCTTCCATTCTACGTAAAACAATGAAGATGAAAGAAAAAGCCTTTTCAGTCAGATCTGTAGAGGAGTTGCTCTCATTTCTCATCTTCTACCATTTCCACCAAATTCTATAATACAATTCCCACAAGCTTATGTAGATCCATCCACAGGCCATGTGAATACACTGTCAGATTTTTGTACTTTAGCAATACTTAAAAGCAATAACAATTCTCAGGTCATTAGCTGCCCAAGATTTGCGCATAGCAGCCCTCACGCCCTGCAGGAGCCTCAATAAATTAAGTTTAGTACTAATAAAAGAGTGCAATTAAAAATTCAGAGACAAAAGGGAACCGAGAAGAAAACGAAAACCGAGGATCCTCCATGAGTTGACTGATTAAATAAGCATTAGTGTTCATCACCTCCACTCAATGCAACAACAGCTTGAGGATGGAGAAGAACAAGAGATGGCCAGTTTTCGGCCCAGCTCCGGTGACCTTCGTGCTTATTTTTGTTATGATCTTTGCTGATTTCTTTGGGGGAGATATCGTTCCGTTTGATCAATGTAACTCTTAATCTAACACATGGTCTTTTTTTCATAAACTCACCTGTTTATAAGATTTGGTTGTGATTCCAATTTGTTTGGCAATGACAGGGATGCAACAGTTCTCCAGCTCACAGGTTGAAGAGGAGACGCCACCGCAATCCCCTTTAGCGAGACTTGTCAGAGGTAAGCCACCTTCTCTTTCTTTTCCTTTTGATGGGCAGTAACAGATCAGTTGAATGTCTGCTACTATTTTCTTGTAGACCACATTGTTATAAATTTCACCGGAGCTAATATATCTGAGCAGGGAAAGATCGGAGAAAGCTAGAAACCACTGGATTTGCTTGCGATGTTGCTGAACACTCAATCGTTTGTTTAGCAGATCTTCCTGTAAGAATTAACACCAAGAACAACATTACAGTTTATGATTCCTCTAGTCATAAGGTGCAAGAAGAAACTAGTGTTAAGCCATATGCTCTGCAAAAGGATAAGTACCTTCTCCAGTATATCACACCAGTCAGGATAGTGCACGGAGACAATCAGCCACCGGTTTGCCAATACAACCATGAAGTGCCTGCTGTAATTTTCTCATCTGGCATATCGGGGAACATATTCCATGAATTCAATGACATTTTGATTCCCCTTTTCATCACGACTAAGCATTTCCAATCCCGTGTGTTCATCATCCTGGAGGATTACGATCCTTCATTTGTGGCCAAATATAGAAAGATATTCTCTCGAATGTCGAGTTATGAAGTCATGAATCCGGCTGCAAACAGAAGCGTCCATTGCTTTCCAGGGATGATTCTTGGGCTTAAATACCATGATAATTTGGCTTTGAATCCCAGTGACATCCCTGGAGGATACTCTATCCATGATTTCAGGCTGTTTCTTGGAGAAACATACGGCCTAAAGTTCACGCATGTTTCCCAAATTAGAAGGCCAACTCTGATGTTTATATCCCGTGAGAAAACACGGAAGATTCTAAATGAAGATGAGATGATTACCATGATGAAAGAGTTGGGATTCCGGGTCATTGTTGCCACAGCGGAGGAGGCAAGAAATGTGAACAAGTTCGCCAACACAGTTAACTCTTGCAGTGTGCTTGTGGGCGCTCATGGGGCTGGGCTTACAAATGAGTTGTTCTTGTCTGCTGGTGCAGTCATGGTGCAAGTTGAACCACTGGGACTGGAATGGGCAGCGGCCAAATATTACGGCAACCCAGCCCCTGGAATGCACGTTCATTACCTGCGGTACTTGATCGAACCAGAGGAGAGCTCACTTACAGAATTGTATGGACGCCATCATTCTGTCATCACAGATCCAGAGTCAGTCTATGCAAAGGGCTATCGAGAAGTTCGGGCCGTGTACCTTGACCAGCAAGATGTAAGAGTCAATATAGTGAGGTTTAGGAAAACAATACTTCAAGCCCTTAAACTTGTTAAAAACGCGTCTTTAACTAGGTAACTTTATTATCAAATAATCAACAGTCATACATGTAGTGAGCACTGAACATTGAACAAGAGACAGGTAACTTGGTCCAAGAAATCATTTCCGGGGTTAGATTATATATTTTAACATGTTTACAATTACAATCCAACAGAAGCATTTGTTATCTCAGAACTCCGAATCTGATACCACTCTCTATGTTCTGGAGAAAATCATATGTACTTAGAGTCTCTTAGACCATGAAGCATTACAGAAGCTGCCGAGTTCTCCGCCTCTTTCACTCGCGACTTCTCATTCCCCGTCACAAAAAGTACAACTTCAGTGATTTCAATCTCAACAGAACATACATATCTCTTCTCATGAGCACGACCAACCTCTTTCTGGATTCTGCATACATTGACAGGAAAAAAATAACTAATGGGTTACACAAAAAGGAGGATAAATGATTTCCTCCCCTCTTTCACTATTACAGTTTCACCAAATTGAAATGAGAAAATGAGAAGTAAGACAAAAGCACTCTACCATTCAGGATATGCAATTTGATACAATTATAAAAGCTAAGATGACATTTAGAGAAGTATCACCAAAAAAAAACCACCGTTTTGAATTTGATTGTGGTTAAGGTTGACATGGAGTTTCAACATTCATGAGATCTGCTCCACCTAAGAGAGTATGTCCTCGTGAATCATGATCTGGTTTGATACCTTAAATTTAGTTACTACATGAGTCTCTGCAAAAGTAGGGCAGCATGATTGATAAACCTGAATTCGTGTGATGGCAAACAAAATAAGTCATCTTTGGCTTATCTAGATTTCTCAAGTCTAAATAAAGTGGAATTTACTGTTCTTTCATATTCTATTTCAGAACTAGCAAACGGACAGGTACCTTCCATGCATGACCATATATGAGCAGTCAGTTTTACTTCTCCCTCCAAATCCACACATTCCAACCCCATTAAGCACTCAACAGGCAACAAAAACTACAACTATACCCATCCACCCCAAGCCAGACAATATAATTAGACATTATACATCATAAAGTTGCTCATATTTTCTCTAGTATCATAATTAGACAATTGATGTATGTATCCTAATGAAGCATAAAATTAAATAAGCAAGTTGATGCTTTTTAATATCCATTGCTATCAACTGCATTAAGAGAGAAAATGCAACAGTTGTCACACACAGGATAAAGCTCCTCCCTTTCATGGCACAAAGGCAGAAATAAAATTCTTTTTAGCTAGTATCATATAGAGTTCCCGTGCAGCATCTTATAACAGTTTCAAGACAATGAATTGATACTCTATGGTACTTTGAAACATGCCAAATACCATCGAAATTTCATCATGTGAAAATGGATCACATAAAGCAACAAATAGGTTAGTAAAGGCCTATGGAACATTTCATACACATAATAAACTGCCACGTAAAGATCTCAGCAATTCGGAAAGCTTACTTGTAATTTGGTATCGGCCATTTCTTCTTGCTACACAGCTCACGCAGTTTTTGTTTCGCATTCTCGATCTCATTGTCCCCATTTAGTTGGCTAAATATGTCAGCATTCATTATCTCACCAGAGTTGTAAGACAACTTACGGAGAGCAGCCTTTGCAGCATGAAGCTTTGCATTCTCTTTTTGCTCTGAAGAAGCTGATGCTACAAAATGCCCATCAACATAGACACTTGCAATATCTTTCTCTTCTTTTCTCCAATGTTTTATATCGACTTGCTTTCCATCCTTTTGGCACAGTTCGAAGAGCATTGTGACTGGTTGTGGTTGTTGTTCCAGCGCGTCAAGCATAACAATCGGCTCTAGTAGGTCTCTAATAATCTAAAGTAAAGCAAAACAGAACTAATAAGCAACTTAAGCGGGGAATTCCAGGTATATGCTGGTTTATCCCATGAACAAATAGCACTGAAATGGACAACATGCCTGTTACATCAGAGAATATCATGAACTTCCAGAAGAGAGATATACAGCTGATAAATGAGAAATACTTTTGTTTAGAAATGATGATAAGCTAGAATTCAGACACTTCTAATATTTCCCCTTGCAAACAAATAATGAAATCTTTTAAGCTTAAAATTCCCTGTCACGCAAACTTTAGCCAAATACCGTATACACATACAATCTAGTAAACATATCTAATAAATTAGACAATAAAGAAATATTTTAAGGAAAAGCAAGTCGAAACTAACCAACCACATAGCCTTTAAATCAAAGTTGCAATCAACATATACCGCAGCTGCCACTGACTCTACAATGTCGGCAAGAACTTTTGGTGCTTTCACCAAACCCCCGTAAACCTCTGCTTCATCCTCTTCTTCTACTGCCATTACAAATTCTCTTACCTGAAACAAAAACCATGAAAGGGACACGATTTTGGTAGAATTCAAAGTGGAAAAGTTGGCTTAGCTTCCCAACGAGCACTTGCTGATGCATCTCTTCACAGGGCAACAATTAAACAATTGCTTGGTGCATCCAATGCACAATGCACCTCCGAAAGATGCATGCCCACCTGTGACAAACACGCATAGTACCCCCCACGATATGCTCCGTCATGGAGCATTCATCAATCCCGTACTCAAGTGCTCGTTGGACAGCGGAACCAACTTCACCATTTTCAACTCTAGCAAAGCCATGCCCCCATGGGGGACACAAATTGCAATATGGGTCAATTATAAGATCCACACAGGTATATAGATAACTATAAAAATGTTGGACTCTATACCACATCAGCACACAAAGTCATACCTGTGATACACACATTAAAAAAACAACAAGGGCAGCATTTAAGCCCAATCAAAAACTAAAAATAAAAACAGGGAAAAAGGAGAAAAGAACGCTAAAGGAGAAACACAGGATTTTGCAAAACGGAAAAGGTAACCAGAAGTGCAATGTGAATGTGGGTTCTGTGGTCCAACCATGAAGATTCTTCAAAGAAAAAGCAGATACCTTTTCTTCGAGGGCAGTGGCGTTGTGACGAACATACTTATAAAGGCGATGGCGGACGGCGACGCGGGCTAGCTTCTCGGTGCTAATGTTAGCGGCGCGTACGAGCGAGAGCTTGCCAGGTTCGAGATCGGGGTACTGGAGGAAAACGTAATTGGCGAGTGCCAAGCCAAGAGCGGCGTCGCCGACGAACTCGAGGCGCTGATAGGAGGCGGAGGCGGTGCAGGAGGAATGAGTTAGGGCCTCCTCCAGCAGCTTCTTGTTCTTGAAACTGTAGTTGAGAATCTTCTCCACCGCCATCACCGATACCTCCATGTCGGATATTTCTTCATCCTCCAACGGAAGCGTGTACGTATACTTTGCGGTCGGACTGCTCGCCGGCGACTGCATATCGATAATTCCAGGCTTTCAATGCGTCTCCTCGGGGGAGCGAGTTGAGCAACAGTTTCACGACTGTCAACTTTGTACAGTTGTACTAGCAGCAGCCCAGCAGGTGTGCCTTACTGCCTTTTTTGTGTCGGGACAGCACATCACAGACTACTACAAGCCCTTATTCTGAAAAGGAAAATTATATTTAATAACCTAATTAATCACGAATTCGGATGTCGTATAAAAGATAATTCACTAATTTGATCATAAATGCGGATATCTGCAAAATCAGATTGTCAACCTCATTAGTAATTAATGCGCAAATGACATTTGAAAAAAGATTTGGTAGTCATAAATACGACACACACACAACGATTATTGACAACAACAATTCGATGTGCTACTAGCCTAGGTTAATTTCTCTGAGGTGTGACTCAGATTTCGGGGGTTAGGGTTTATCATCCTCGGGGGGCTTAGCATATCACACAAACACCGCCACAGATGGAACTGTATCAACAGCTAAGGATTCGATTGATTTTGTTTACATTTTCATTTTCAAAATTTAGCACTTTTCATGTGACAAAAATATTTATTGATTTTCATGTGCGTAAAATAAAAATATGTTAGAATTTTATGTTTCTTATGTTCCTAAATCTAAATTTATAAGCGTGAGAAATGCAAATACGTTTGAATCTAATTTATAAATATTATATTCTGAATATATAGTATAATATTATGTTTATTTTTTGAAAGTATGTCATATCATATATTCTTTCGTGCAATAATGAGATTTAAAAAGGTGATTTGAAAGTGTATTTCAATAAATTAAACTGCAAATTTCTATTGAAAATAGACCTTTTCAATACAATCGGATTTATCAAACAATTTTCCAAAATTTAAAATAATGTAGAACTTAAAATTGACTTTGAAAATTAAAGCTGACACCCCATAAAATAAGGTCTTTTGGCGACTGAAGTCGTCCAATGTTCCCCGACTACAATTGTGGACGTAGAATTAAAATATTAAATCGAAATTCAAATCAGGCGGGAATGAAATATTAAGTTGAAATTTGTATCAACCACCTCCCCCGACTCTAAGAGGGATGTAAGGTTCGAGTTCATCATCTATCCAAGAAATGCCATGGTTTGAGTTTATGAGGACGGAAAATAGGGCAGAGTCTCCTACTATATTGAGCAGTGGAAAAACAGCAGTGTTTCGCATCACACAGGGAGCTTACGTGGGCTTGTCGGCTACAGAAAAACTCTTCATTAGCAACAGTAATTTACAGTCTCAACTATACCAGAAGGCCTTGCAACTTGAGCAAGCGGTCCGAAGACGCGTCTTTTAGCTTTCAGCTAATTAAAGCACAATTAGAAAGTCCAGTTTTCAGGGTTTATCGTGGCACAAATCAGCCACAAAATTTCAAATGTGACTCTTGGACATACTAAGCAAACAATCAGCCTATATATCAGATATAAACATAGAACTCGGGACTTCAGTTTAATTGACCATCATATGATCGAATCCACCTCCTGCTTGCAACGCTACACGAGGCCCTTGCACATTATGAAGCAGCTGCTGTAACCACCTTCTTGTAGTTGGATCCTCCTGAAAGCAAAACATTAAGAACATTCAACCTTATCAACAAAAAGATATACATCTCATAATCTCGAGATATGATGGTGTATTAATTACACCTACCCGAAGGCAGCTACTAAAGGTTGCATCTCTAAGCATGTCGGGCAGACAACTTCTAAGGGCGTCACAAGCTCTGCATAAAATAAGATGATTGATTTCACCACTTAGATGCACAAACGTAAATGAAAAAATACAGTTAAGCAACAAATATGCGGACGCCTTTGACCAACCTTGGGTTGTCAGACAATCGGAGGTAGCACCTGATAATGTGCTTTAACAGCCGAGAAGAAGGCTGTTCAGCAAGTGCAGCAACCATGTTTCCCAGCACCCTACCTACAGCAAAGAAGCGCTCTGCTGTTGTGCATATGTACTCTAAACCCACATCATCAAGCAAAATCTTCTGCACAATAAATGTTGCTACCTGCCAACATCACCTTCACATTCAAACACAGGCCACCAATCATAATAAAAAGCTTAAAACCGATCGCAGCAGATTTAAATATTAATTGTGGAAATTATGAGGCAGTATATGAACATGAGATGCCCATGTAAGCAAAGCCCAGTTCAAGTGCTGCAGCTTGAGAGCATCATGTCATTTATAGCTCATGAATTTCGTGGAAGACGTGCCAGATTGGCTACATAAAGCTCACAAATAGCTTGAACCCATTCAATCAGTTCACTAAGAGAATCGATTCTGACCACCACGAGAGAATCCATCTTCTGCTCATGAAACAGAAACCATACTGCTCAGAATTTGGCGAGCTCCAATCCCACTCAAACTTATAAATATGCACTAACTAGTTAAATTGCGTAGGATGCACGTAATATCAGCACGCATTTTCTCCAGACACATTCAATATTTTGACATATTGATGAGAATTTTAAGTTTGCATGAACGGATACAGACTCTAGTCTACTTTATTGGCAACTTTTGGTTTAGCATTAAAGAAAACAGCATAATCAACATGCCTGTCAAAAGCATCATTATTGAAAAGCAATACAACATCAACCAAAACAAACCAGCAAATGTCAATAAGTGATACTACTGGCAAAATGCTTACTGTTTTGGACAATTCACTTCCCATCTCCATTGTGCGCAAGCACAAGGGAATGATCTCAGTAGAGAGAAGGAAACTGATAACTTCAGTGTCATCAACCTATGAACCAAAAGACAAGCCACAGTGATCTTTGTTATGTAAAGATATAATGAAAAAAGGAAATACAAAAATTAATAATGAAAAAAAAGAAAAGACGAATAAAAAGGAAAACGACATAGGAAAGCATTTATAGCACTACTGCATAAGCTAAACATTATTTACATTTCATTAGCAAGATACCAATTTGGATACTGGGTATGGTACATATATTATAAGGAAAATATTGACATGAAACTGATCCTTCACTGAATTTGATAAACTAAAATACCAAACGAAGGCGGAATGCTAGAAACTAGAATTTAGAAAGTTTCCATTGTATCCAGTGGGCAAACTTAGCACCAACAAATACTAAACCTATCTGCTTGTACACATGGTTATTAGATTAGGCATGGAACAGAATAAACCAACAAGCAGGCATACAGTGCATTCCTTTATAAAGACCATGAGAGGCAAAGCTTCTTATCAGTGCATAATAAGAGAACTTTAAATTCGCGCAATGGGAATACCTTCACCAATGCACCAATGACTCCTAGACTTGTAAGCCTCAAGTACTCAAAGGGCCTCGATTTGCTGGTTGTATTAAGAAAAGGATAAAGGTACAGAGGGATGTGTGCTGCAGAAAGAAAACACAAGATGGAAAACTCTCATTTAGAGGTTCCTGGCCCACAATTTCATCAAGAGAAGGTAACAGTTTCATTGAACTCAGTTATACAAGTATAAAAGAAGGATTACAGGAAGCATCCTCCAAGCTGAATTAATAGATAAAATCTCATTAATACCAATCCAATAATGGACATGTTCAGCAAAACAAATGGCAGAATCATCACCATGCCATATAATCAGAATAGAGCACAAGAGCCACTGAACACAAACAACCTCATCCCTAACCACTTGACCACAATATAGAAGTAGATCCCCCGGCCTTCTAGTCCCCACTAGTCATACTCTTTCATTTTTGGGGGCCACCAAAAAAAGGAGTAAAAGGTGGAGACACCAAGATTACTCGATTACCCAAAACCCTTATTTTGAAGTTCTAATATCCTATATGGATACAGAAACAAAAAACTCAGATGTCCATAAGGATTACCATTCAGGAACAACATTCTAGTATCTGGATGTGAGGCCACACACTGCAACAAATCGAAAATCATCGTGTTAGCTCCACAAAGAGGAAAAGATATTTGCCTTCTCTAATTATCAGGTAATGAATTATTTGTTTCCCCATGTTATTATCTTTTCCCCAGTGGGGTGAAAATTTTATCTACTACTTACTAACTTTGTGGGGGCTAACATTTTTCTCTATTGGTCATAGGTAGTTCAGAGAAAAAGGTAGCCACTAAAATATACCCACATGCAACAGAAGCACCAGCGAAACATCAAGACTACATATCTCTGACTCCGTAATTATACTATGAGAGACGTGCATTTAGCTACAAAACCACATTTAGAGCAGTACCTGAAGAAGAGCAAGTGCATTGCAAACTCTGTTTGACTGTGCAGGAGTTAGGTTCGGCGGTGATAAAACTGGGTAGATGGAAACTATTTCCTGCATGTGGCCAAAAATAAATTAATCCAAAAGAGAGGTCAGACCAGAATGTCCAATACAATATCATGAGGATTAAAAAGAAACCAGATCTCAAAGAAGCAGCAAATCCCAAAAATGAATGCAGCTAATATTACCCAAAAAACCCATTACTACATACAATAAAGTAAATTATACCTCAAGAACAAATACTAGGAAAATATCCTCATCGGAATATGAGGCAAAATGTTGGCATAAAATTTCCCAACTCAAACATCAAATCAGTTGGAACATTTTTCCAATTTCAGTAAAATGGAGAAGGATCAAATACAAGTTAGTAATCAGACCACAAACAAATAGATCTCATTAGTAATAACAGTTTCCAGGAACTTAGTGATTCAGCAAGGACCTTCCCCTTTATGAGATTCATAGATTTCTTACACGGAACTCCCACTTAATTTCTTATTTCCACTTCTAGCTAATTAAGTAGAAATATGTGAGATGTACACGGTTACTAAAATAAGCCAACAGAGTATTTATTAAAAGGTATTCTGATTGCAAAATGTTAAATACAGAACTTATCTCAATTAAACATCAAATGACAAACTAAAGTCATCAGGGATCTGAGGATCTGCCCAATAGTTACTGGCCTACCATTCAAAGCAGAAGAGACAGACGAACATGCCTAGGAATACAAACCTGCAGAAGAGCAGCAATTGTACCAAAGGAGTTCCATAGCAGTGGAGCCAAGTCTTGAAAAAGTTCTCTCTTCTACTAGGACAGATAGAAAACACTGTATAAGACATATGAAATTGCAATTGCAAAAATGATTAACTAGCAAGAACCAATCGTGCGACATGAAAGAAATGAGTTGAATTAGACTTGAGGCCCAATGACCATAACTTCATTGCTAATGGATCATAATAGAGGAAGACACGGGCAACTCTGCCCAGCAGGACGGAAGTTGCACATTTTAAAGCAAGCACACTGCCCAAAATTGAGACAAAACATAAGATCCTCAATTCAAACTTTACATGAGCGGCATGCTTGTATCACCTCTCGGTGTCAAAATCAGCACGCTAAAATTCCATAAAACAACCAGCACCATCAGTTCCACCACTCAATATGCGCTCATGAAAGAAATGCAAAAGCGTTTGTGCAGTTATTTTCAGTTCATGGAAAGAAAGATGAAAAGGCTACGGAGATCACCAAACATCCAATCAGCACAAAAAGAATACACAACACCGAACAAATACGCAATACTTGAAAAACACGAAGAAACCTAATAAAGACAGGGATAAGGAGGAATAAGGAAATCAAATAATTGAAAACCTTGGAGAGTTCGAGAAGGGCGTTTTCCCGGAGATCGGGGTTACAAAGATCGAGAACAAGCTGCTCCGCCGATTGCATTTTCCGTTCTTTACCCGCGGCGAAAGAAGAGGTGGTAGGCGCCTCAAAGGGGGCGGCTTTCAGGTTCAGAGGCGGAGGTAAGTTCGCCATATTTCTCTCACTAAAAGTCGCACTGCCCTTAGATTAACGTTTCAAGTTCAAAGTTTATCCGAGAGAGCAGGGGCCGCACTGAAAGTTGTGGTTGGCTAACACGTGCCGCTGAGCCCGGCTGAGCGATGACGCCTGTATACTTGCCGCCTAGCGTGTAACTTCATCCCCTGATGTTTTTCCACGCGCTGCTGCTGCGAGTAGTTGTTTTTCTAAAGTAACTAACACGTATTATTATTTTAGAAGCCCAAACCAATCCCATTTAGGCCCAGTGGGCCCAAAACTGGCCCAAGCTCGCTTGTACATATCTTGAGATCCTTTCAAGACTTGGTACTAAAACATACCCCTAGCTGAAGGGCGTGCACGTTCGCACAGGTCTTCCCAAAATATACAATTTTTTTAGGGTTAATTATACTTAAATCCTATTTAAAAATATAAAATTATATTTTCTTCAAAAAAAAATTAACATTGCATTTATATTCCTTCAAAAATTTATCATTCGGACCTGACATTTTTCGTTAGAATTCGGAGAAAAAATATTGCAGTTAGTGATATTCTCATGTAATTTTATACTTAAAAAGGGTGAAAATATACTAATGTTAACCTCATTCCAATTATATATATTACATTTATTCTCTTATAAGTACATAATGAATGATGCGTACCCCGATTTAAAGGTACTTACGATCATCGAAGGATTTTCAAGAAGATCCTAAAATTGAGAGGGACTAACCTCCAAAAGGGATTAACATTTTGATAATTAAGTCAGTAATGTTCTAGAAGCAAATAAAAACTTGAAAACGATTACGAATAATGGTGATATACGAGTGTGGAATATCATAATTCGTGCAAAGTATGAAAAATGGGCTAAAAAAATCGCCTTCAAAATGAGAATAAATGGAGTAGAGGTGTGCAAGTGATAAAAATGAATAGATGTTACCAAATGGTTGCACAAAATCTCAATTTATAGACCTGTACAGAGCAGAATTCGAGAGTTTTTCGTAGAGTCCTATACCATTTGAAAACCCTTTGAATCAACTAACTTCTCAAAAAAAAAAAAAATTGTGTGTAATTTGGACTTAATTTAACTGAGATATGCCTGGTTAACTAATTCTTGCCAGGTCTGCCAAGAAATCTGGCATTTGTGAATTGCCAACTTGTTTATCACTGATCTACGGGGAGCCAGCTAGAGATACTTTAGTATGGTGTGTCCCGATGAGTCGAGAAACTGTATGACGTGTCCGCTTATGGTGTTTGCTTATGGTAATGTGTCTGATCAAAATGATCTCGTTTCTTGAATCTGTCAGTTCAATAAAGATATAAGAGTATTCTTATGGGCCTTTATCTTCCTGTTAGTGGGCTAGTTAGGCTGCCACCAATTGGTCCGGTGGAAATGTGCTTTGTACAAAATGAAAATAGTAAGGAAACATCGATGAAAATGTTAAATGGAAGAAAATTGAAAATTTACATTTTGCTTTTTCTCTTTTTGGCTGACGTAAATATTTTTCTTCTAAACTCTAACAACAAAGAGTCGAGTGCAAATGATTTTTTTTCGAATTAAGTGTAATTTCAAACCTTTTTTAGGGATATTATAGTTTTGAATTTTCAGATAAGGTTTGATTGTAATTAAACTTTTTTTTCAAAATGCATCGATATTTCGAAATCAATCATCACACTATTGCAACATTCAATACACAATACGTCAATATATCTACACCAATCAACAATTTCAAAACAAACAAATACACCATTGAAAGTAGACTAAACGGTTATATCGTAAAACTCAAACTCACGACTTCTTAATTATAAAATCTCAACCCACCAATTGTACAAGGGATCATTGGTATGAATTCCGAAGACACGAGTTAGCCGCAACAGTAGACTCCCGTGTGGGTTAAACAGAAGTCATAAATATGTAATGCAGATGAAGACTGCACGGTTTCATTCAAACTAATAAGAATTTCAAGATTCGTTGATGTATAAGATGTTCGGGTTTACAACAAGACAAGCTCTTATTGTTTCAAAATTTCAAGCGACTTGAGAGCATTATAGACTCCAAATTGAAGATATTATGTACTACAACGCATTCCAAACATTCTTGTGATTTCCTGTAACATTAATGTTGTCTCAAGCATAGGCATACCAAACTTGTGAGCTCTTAAACTCAGGTTGCAATTGTAAAATATCGCGATACAACACAATACCCCACTCTCAAATCTTCATCCAGATGAATTTTCAGATTGTCCCTGGTTCTCTCATGTTGTTCAATAACATTCAAAAGTCGTCGTAGAATTACATCACCTTTTCATAATTAATCCAATCATGGTAAAAGTAGAAACACTGGTGTTTGTATGAGAAGTTACTTCCAAAGCCTAGGTGAGCATGGAATTCTAGGCATCACACTGATGTTTCTGTTTCCAGTTCCTTAATCTATTCTATGTTGGACTGTTTCTTTCTCCAGCTGATAAACATCAGATGTTACAAGCCCCACGGTTTTCTGACCATCTTACAATCACTAGAACATTAGAAACCAAAAATGCCGTATTTACAGCCTAAATAGCATCAAGACAGACTTTTCTCAAAAGTTGTCGACACCAAGAGAGCATACAGAGATGACAATATCAACTAATCACAATCTTCTACGGAGAACAGGATGTAATCAATCAAAGTCTATCCAGTGTCATCTGCCAGCAGAATAACATCACTTGCGATCTGGCAGCGCCATAATGTCACTTGCTATGCTCTCCTGAAAGAGGATGAATCATTGTTCCTTTTATATATATCTGTGAAGAATAATTTGGACATGGGGAGGAGAATGAGAATGAGGGAAAAGGCGCAAATGCCAAAAGATAATATAACATCAAGTACGTAAAGTCTAAACGGTAACTTAACCTTGACCAGCTAAACTATTATAGCATGCGGAAGTTTCAACATTTTAAAAGCGCATAAAGGGACTACTTGCTTTATTTACGGCAACCCCCTAAAGATCTCCAAAAATGCCAAAGCAAAAGAAGCTCGTGGTTCATCACCAGAATACAAGAATAGAGAACATATAAAAGGGAAACTAGGTCCTCTATTGAGCTCTATAAATTAAAAATTTAAGTAGAGTGGAGTTAGGACCCTAATCAAGTCAATCGATGAATCTTGAAATAAGATATGCCCCACAATAATCAAAGGAAACTAGATGGTAACCTGTTGCTGATTTAGTTAGAAAATCTCTCTTCCACCTGAACACAGAAAATGTTCTAGGATTTCTATAAAGTGCTCGGAAACAAACAGCTTTTCTGAAATCATTAGTCACTTACGCCACCAGTAGTCATATCCACGATAATTAGTTTTGCTAGGCTTCCTTCATTAGCCAATTGCTTTAGGAAATCCAATACTCTTTAGCATATGCTTCATATCATCTAATATACTTCCATCATTAGTTACAGGTAAAGAGAAGGATGGTCAAAGGAAATGATCTCCTCATGTTATTTCCCAGTCGAAATTGAGTTTAAACCACACCCACTCCTGAACAAGGAATGCAAATACTTAATATCTATAGCAGTATAAGCCAGAACAACAGATGATGATCAACAAGTTTATCCATGAGCATAATGCATTTGTCTCTTTTCATCCCCTCATTAGGAAAGCACTACGCAACCAACAATTTTATTGTATCCTCGGTCATTGAGAAATGCTGCAGTTGCCCATTAATGATGGAGTTCATCATAAAACACATAACAGTTTAACATCGACAGCATGGGCTGTCCTGTCATTTGCTTTCAGAAAACTACTTAAAGAGTTCCAATGTCTTCTTAATTAGTATAACAAAGGCTTTAACATTGAAACTAAGGAAATATGTTATATTCTTCTGTGCCAACTGCCTTTATACTCCTTTATGCATTTATTTTCTGAAACATAACGAACTAAATCATTCATAATTGCTCTTAGAATGGTAGTCAACTCATTGCAGCTATCTATCTTTTGGGGACAGAAGTAGTATACAATAACAGATGCAATTCAACATCAAGATCTACCTTCCATTTTTCCTTCTAGCATGGTGAGGGTGCATTGCTTTTCATGTAAACATTTGCCAGCCAAAAACTCTCTCTTATTTCTTGTAATTTTGAGTTGCCAAACTGCAATAAAGGTCAAGGAAAGTAAAAAGTGTTACCGAAAGAGAAAATTTATATACAGAAATTTCATAAGGATGTTAATGTATATTAAAGTGAATTGAGCTATCTGGAATGACTCTCAGCTCTATACATGTATATATATATATATATATATATATTTTATCGAAACTAAACAAAATAAAATCGTGCGAGATGGATCATAAGAACATCCTGTTTGGTTACGGTGATGGAGTTCCACAACGATGCAAGTCTAGGCCATCTGGCAAGCAAGAGAAAACAGTAACATCCAGCTATTTTGTCAAATATTACATATAAAAGATTACATTCGTAATTCAGTAATTATACCAAAAGAAGAATGATACCTGAGGTGGCAGTGAAATTGGGAAAGCATTACAACAAAATCTGGATCTGTTCTAAAGTATGGCCTGAGCAAAATACCAACAAGTCACAAAGACATAGTAATGACAAATTTCGTTTCTTTAAGAAATTTAGATCTCATGAGAGGCCAATGACTAAACAAACGAATAAAGGCACATAGATTAGGATCATAGTGTATAGGAGGAATGGGGGCACATTGACTAGAATCATAGTGTATAGGGGCCACATTGTCAGAATCACACGCCAATGCACACCCACAACAGAATCAACCATACCAACAATATAGATATTAATTGAATACAATCAAACAGAAATGGGGCTTAGATATTAATTAATTAAATACAACCAAACGTAAATGAGGCTTACTGTTTCCATGCATAACAAAGCCATGCATTACAAAATAAAGAATCAACAGATAAACAAGCCATATAAAGGCTCCCAGGAACATCAATTGAAAGAGATCTTCATAAATGTAAAAAAAGTCTGGTCAAGAAATGATTTTAATGACAACCAGTGACCTAATCGAACCAATTTCTTTGATTCTAGACTTGGTTCTTTCTTTGTATCAAGCATTGGCTATGGCATATATGGCAGATGCCAGATGTACAAGCAACAAGGCTTTTTCGGGCCAGTATTAGGATTCTTGGGACACAAGGGCACAACTCCTCAGAAAGAATGCATAAATTGAAGTCCTCGCAGAAATTGCATCAGGTGTACAGATCTCTAAGGCAAGGGAACAAGTGATAACTGGCGATAGATTATATCCCAGACCCAGAACCGCGATTATTTGACCAATCCTCAAGCATACATCAAATAAATACAGAAATAAACTACAAATCAAAATATGCTATAACAGTATATAATATAGATATATATATATATCCCAACTCATTCTCAGAACATGCAAAAATTATTATATAGGTGGGAGATTATCTCCATGTATCACAATCTATAATTGACCACATTTGGGAAGTTAGCAGGTGGAACATAGTACCCCCCACAATTATTATCACTTTAGGGGGGCAAATTAGTGCCAATTGATTTAAAGGAAAGGCACCAAAGAAAATAACACACGTAAGCTTAAACAAAAGGCATAGTTAATTAAATAAATGAATGAGATACTTTAGATACTAAAATGCCGCTATATTGCAGTGGAGATGCAGTGTCTTCTTATAAAAAAGATGACATAGGAATGGGAAGCATCCACGTCAACAAATTGATTACAGTACCTGGAACCGAACAGAATTAACTGCGGCTTGAGAAAAATAATTATATACATGGTGAAGACTATCTTGCAGAATCACCGAGACAATCTGCAATATTATTTTCAAGGTAAGTGGAAATCAGTTCCATCGCAAATTCATTAAAAAGCATGTCAAGCAGGACGCAAGAGGACACCATGCACCAATGACAAATCAAACATAGCTCTTTTAGACTAAAGGCTGCACATTATAAGCAAAATTATGCAAGGGAGCACAAATATAATTTTTTTACTCTCCACAAGATCCTGAACGCAAAGATACAACAATCAAATTTCAAATCTATTTTGCACCGTTGCCTCTACACCACGGATATAAATTCAACGTAGATCGTATACCATGGTATGTTCGTACAAACAGAAACCACATGGATGGTAAACAAAGTTCAGTCTTGGCAGCCAACAAATACTAAAAATATGCTTGAATTTGGTAGCAATAGAATAAAGCAGGTAAATAAACATTCATAAAAAATAATAACGTCTTGTACTCGTGATATTTTCATGTCGGAAAAAGACAAATAGACTTGGAATATTTGAGAAGCTAGCAGACTGAAGGAGTAGCGGCAGCAACGAATAGAGACACAAAGAGCTTGCACCTACAATAGGTAACAAATCATAGATTTCATGATCTATTTAAATCCTGGCAGAAAATTTTTGCATTAATAAGGACTTTCCTGTTATGAATCCAATGCGATTTATGGCTTATGAATGTATAACTTCGATAGTGTTCCAACATAAATATATTTCCAAGTTTCAATAAGCTCATCTAAGGTAGAACTTCGATGTAATTGAATCTTCCTCAGTAGCAATCAAATCCACCTTGTTCTTGAAATCAGACGAAAGACCTGACTAGGACCAGATTACGAGTCAACTATATCCAAAACTTGACGCGAGGAAGTAATGTGGTGGACTTCTATGCACATAAAACCAGTTTTACATAAGTTGAATTTTCCTTGCCTACAGCTACTAAATTATCAAAAGAAAATCGGATCCAGGTAACAAATTGTGATCAGAACTCGGTCCTGATAGAAAGTTCTTAAAAGAACTGATGAACTGCAAATCTTTTTGCTTTTAGCTTCCTTTCTCTTCGGATTAAGAATAGGAGAAAACAGCACACTTGATTACATTTAAAACAAAGACGCCAAGGCAATGTACAATTTCCTTAGGAAACAAGCTACAACTTTACAGAAAAATTCATTTAATGTATTAAAAAGCCACATGCATATATATACCCGCACTTCATTATTTCTGTTTAAAGAGAGGACTAGTTTTCACATTATTAGAGACAACAGGATTTAGCGAATTGTCAACTAAGAGAAGTATGTTTTTAAATAGATACATCAAGGGAAGCAACCCTAAATTAACTTCAGGTACCGGTCAAGTCTATAGAAATATTCATGTATTCTTATATGGATTTAAAGAGTAAAACCACTTAATTCATGTAAAGAAACTGAAAAGGTGATGCTAGACAATCGCTTGTCAAGCATATAGAGGTAACAACAGCGTCCTGATGCACTGTATTATCATATGATCAGATGCCCCCACCTTCTTCGGTAACTGGACGTCCTAGAAGATTGCCCAGCAACTGTTGCAGCCACATTCTAGCTGTTTGATCTTCCTAGAAACATTACCATCAGAAGAAACAATCAGGTCACCAACTAATAGTAAAAACACCTATTATCCTCGTCAAAGAACCCACAACAAAGATAAAGTAGAAAATGAGGACATTTCGAAATGACTTGTAAGCTAAAAGATACTTACACGAAGACAATGATCAAACGTGCCATCAGTAAGCCTTTTTGGGAGGAAATTTCTTAGTACCCAGATACTTCTGCAGGGAAATCGTGACTGGTCTCTTTAAATACATGAATAAATGATAGTAGAGAGGAAGGCAGTGCAGAAAGGAACTGATTCTATTAGAATAAGGCAGACCTTGCATCGTCCAAAAGGCGAAGATAACACCTAATGACATGCTTTAAGAGCCGAGTCGACGTCTGTTCAGCAAGTGAAGCGATAACGTTCCCTAGTGCGTGATTTACAGCAAATACCCGCTCTGGCAAATAACATACATATTGTAAACCCACATCATCCAGCAGAAGTCTTTGCACAATGAATGTTGCAACCTGCCACCAGTAACTAGTTAATCAGAAGGACAAGAGCAGCAAGCAATAGGTATGATGATGTTTCTGTGCTTGTATTTAAATGTTATCACTTGTATAACATAATGCATGTCCACACACACATGACAATTTAGAATTCACACCATCAAACAGTTAAAACCATTTTGTTAGAAGGCATTTCTTAACAATCACATTCCCACAATACAGAGAAATCGATATTACATTTATCTCTGGAAGCTGAAGAGCTGGATACTATATATACCCCAACAGAGACAGGTAAGCCAGTAAGCAATATTGTGTCACAGCAACATATTGCTGAAATCCTGTAGTTTAGCTACCAATGTAGAAGTTCAGTGAATTTCTTCACTGATGAGACACATTTAGCAGTTGCTTTAAAACATTTATATATGACACTGTAAAACTTGGAATGCAGTCTAACATTGCACCACTAAGCAAGTGCACACAGAAAAATGAGAAACGGAGAATTAGAGTATGACTTGACATATCTTTTTATTCAGTAGCCCTAGTTGAACAACAAAGTATAATTTGCAGTAATCTTTAGGTACTGGGATCAAAGAACAGATATCAACCAGTGGAAAAAAATTGATTCTAATATATCGATTACCAGTTAATCACAGGGGAAATGCACAACCAGGAAAAACTAGACATGATTCAGGATTTAACTGCTTCAAACACTCAACTGTTCTCGACAATGCACTTCCAGTCTCCATAGCACGAAGGCATAGTGGCATTATTTCTGATGAGAGAAGGAAAATGGTCACTCTGGTCTCTGGAACCTGGAAACAGAGGAGAGTGGCATCAAAAGAGCAATAAATGCAAAATTTGTTTCACCGAAATCATACATTTAGAGATTTGGGTAACCCATAATTAAGCTTGCTATATTACTTCTGTTCCATCTAAATATGGCATGGGAGATTCATGTAGCACCTATCAGATGCACCTACATGAAGTCTCCTTTATCCAATCCAATTCTCCTCCTTCCCCACCAACCGCCCCCAGGTGAGGAGGGGGAGGAACCTAAAATGCTTAGTAACATGTTGAAAATCCAGAAACAACAACTTGAATAAGAAATACCTTCACAAGAGCACCTATGACCCCCAAAGTAGCAAGCCTCAGATACTCAAAAGGCCTGGATTCACCAATTGTGCCGAGAAATACATACAAATAAAATGGGATGCGTGCTGCAACAGCATTCAGACAAAAATTTTAAAGCTGTCCTCTCTTCAAAGAACCTAAACGAATAGCTTGTGAAGAGAGCAAATTCTCCTGCAGCAAGACTACAAACGGAATAGAAAAGAGTCCGAGAAAAGAACACTGGAAGCGATAAAAGTACCTTGGGCAAACAAAATTTTTGTGTCTGGGTGAGCAGCAACACACTGCACCAACCACATAAAAGAGAAATGAAAAATGAAATGAGTATTAAGTTTAGAACCCTAAGCAACTTCCATTTCTCATATAATTGATTATTTCAACCTTCTATAGCAGACAGAATTCTCTTATTCGTATTTATTGCTTTGAAGTACAAGAAATTGGGAATAGGTTAACAAAATATATCAAAACACTTGGAAGTAAGAATATATATGGAAAACCACAGTCATCAATCACAATGTTAAAACATTCGCTAATTCAATCCACATACAGCAAAAAACATGTAGTTGCAGCAGATTTACTAAGAGAAATGCAGCTTTATTAATGAGCAGAAGAGAATTAGACCAGAACACAGAAGCAATCTACCGCTTAAAGGTAATCAGTACTCGCCTTCAGCAGTGGAGATTAAAGTAATTTATTCAAATCCACATAAAACCTATGCATCGGAAGACATCTTCTGCTCACATAATTTTGATCAAGATATACAAGGAATAAGCTACAGCTAGTACTCATCACCCTACATGAGCGACTCTGCAGTCACTATCTCAAGTCCTAGGACTACAACTATGAAAATATATTATGGGCTAAATCAGATTTAAGGGTGGGATGCTACTAATTCTTCAGAGAATCAATTGCGACAACATCATCCTAAAATAATACTTGAATATAAATATTAAATATGAAGTTACATAAACTCAGGACTGGTGTCAGGCGCCATTTCAGGTGCATCTTAATGTGCTGAAGTCACAGCTCCAGCAAATCAGAACATCATTAATATGCACGAAGTCAGAGAGGGGACTCTATGTTGCAAGGAACAGTTCAATGGAAAAATTAAAGAAAGCAAAAAAAAGGCAAGATGGTACAACAATAACTAGCAGTACAATATGAATAATTACCAAAGCACTAGAATATTAGAAAAAGTTAGGAGCTTTGTAATACATGCAGAAGTAAAGTGACTCAGAAAAAGATTAGATTCATGAAACAGAAATACATAAATCGCTCTCTTTTCCAGAACATAACAGACACAGGGGACTGTTTCATTTTATTTGCTAAATTTGTTCCTTGCCCTTTTTCTCCATCTTTCCACCTCCTATCCTGAGTTATCAAGGCAACTCAAGGTGTGTCCCATTTACAACATACAACAACCATCTGCAGCTTGATGGGTCAACACAAAAATCAATGGCTTAGTAGGAATCTACAGAATAGAGACACATGTTATATGATTTATCCGATTAGGAAAGGAAAAGCATCAAACCTGAAGTAGTGCAAGAGCATTGCACACCCTGTTCGATTGCTCTGGAGTTAGGGAAGGGGGTGACAGCAACGGATAGACCGACAGCACTTCCTTATGAATATAGAACATAAATAGCATCAGCCATAAGCAACACATAGTCAATATACGCAAAGCAAGAAAAGAAAAGGAATAAATTAGAGGAACTTTTAATGGGAAAAGCAACTGGCACCATCTAAGAGTCTTGCACTACAAAACACAAAAATGGCACCATAGAAAATTCATAAAGTCTATCATCCAGATCTTAATATATTTTAAATTAAGAGAACAAATGGTTTTCTCAAGGGCACAAAATAAGCGAGGAAAAAAATACTAACTCCCAACTTTTTGCTAGATATATAAAAAGTTGATACTTCTCATGGGGACAAGAAAATACTAAGCATATCAAACTTGCCACCACACATTTAGAGAATAGAAAATAAAACTAGCATGTTTCAGAAGATAAACGTACATAACGTATGTTCTTTCTTAGAAATTCTGGAGAATGATAAGTTGACAAATATTATCACAGAAACCTCATTACCTGGAGAAGTATAGCTACAGTACCAAAGGAAAACCATAGGAGCGGGGCCAGACCTTGGAATGCTACTCTCTTCTATTAGGAAGAGGATGAGAAAGTTTATTAGTCACAGGCCTACAATGGATTGAACCATCTAATGGAAATAGTGAGTTTCTTAATAAGAGTATCCACACACAAAAATAAAAGGGAAGAGAGAGAGAGAGAAGAAGAAGAAAGACTCAGTAAAACCCATAAACACAAACACAGGTAATTTTAAAATAACATAAAGCGAAGCCACTTCCAGAATGGTATTTCTGCACTTGATGATGAAAGCAATCTGAGTAACTTGGGAAAATGAAAAATGGGTTATCCAGGAACTCACTTTAAAAACTGATACTATGATACAATATACCGTTTCTACTTTCTAGTCAATCTAGAAAGTACTAAATAATTCACTCAATTGAGACATCCAGGCTCATTATAGCTCTCATTTTGACTAACCTAAATTGATACCTGTAATTTATATTCAAAATCAAATTATTATCTCAGTCACCAAATAATGTCATATCAAGTGGCTTCTAAAGCTTATATGATATGTTAGCTAAACTATATCTAGTTGACAAGAAAGATAAACACAAACCTTTAACTTTTCAAGGAGTAATTTGTCTGTCCAATTGCATCCAAATTAAAATGCATCAAAGAAACCAAAAGAATGAGATGGTGAATATATGATACAGGGATAACACCAAGAAAATAAATTTTGCATATATGCAGTATATTATCTTAGAGCAGCAAATGGGAATTAATTGGGTCCAGTAACAAATTACATGCATAAGGTAGCTTTTGCACTACAGGAAGAAGTTTTTACTTCAGCAATAGCCCATCAGTGAAGATCCAACATTCGCCATAATTATGAGAGAGTGGGAGACATTCACCTCTTAGTACATATAATTCAACCACATAAATTTCATGAATGTGAATTTAGTATGATTTGATCTGTAGTATGGCAGGAGCATAAGGTTGAAAATCAGTTAAGAGTAGTATCTTTACTTTTTCCCCGAGAAATGAAAGAAAAAAATTATAGACAATACAAATGGCCACAGCCAAAGGCCTTAACCTTCCAGGAGCCACTCTATAGAAAAAGCTGTAACGGTATTCTAATGTCAAACATTATAATCTTAACCAACAATTTTGTCGTAGGAAATGTGCATTGTATAGTTAACAGACAAAGTTGCACTATGATATTTTAAACTCTTAATCTATTCCACGAAGTACTAATACTAAAACTAAATGCAAGCCTAAAGATTGGCCGTGAAACTAAACATTAGAAGTAATTTAACACCAAATAACGTAAAACAACACCCGTTTTAAAGAAACAATAAAAGAACAGAAAAATCCGGACCATGCCAAGAATCACAAATTCATACATTTCGACGTAAAATATGACCTTAAGCAGGCCAATTAGGGAGGAAATATAGATAAAATCATCGGAATACCCCGAAAATATATTAAAATAGCAACAAAAGTGAGTCCAAATTTAGGGGGAGAAATTGCAAACCATGGAGAGTTCTGCAAGCGCATTTTCTCGGCGATCACAGTCCAGGAGATCGAGGATTTGCTTTTCAACCCAACTCATTCTGCCATCTCCACCGGCAGCTCGAGATCCTGCCGGTGGAACTTGCAAAGCCGGCGAGGCGGAGGCGGGGACGGGGACGGGGGCGGGGGCGCTCGGGCTGGGCGAAGAGCTAGAGGCTCCAACTGAAGCACTGGGGAGAGCAGAGGCTGGCGAAGCGGTGGCGGCCGGAAGGGGGGAAAGGGAAGTAGAAGCGGAAGAGCTGCTGGCGCCATGTAATAGAGGAGATGATGCAGAAGCCTGAGAAGAGGTGGAATTGCCACGACTGGTGCCGGCGGCCTTGGATGCAGCGGCTTTGCCCTTATTCGCCTTGGACGATTTCTTCCCCATTTTTCAGTTCTTTGTATTCTCTCTAAGAATTTCGTAACAGACGTTTTTCTTCAGTCTGGAGTTTTGTCGATGAAAAAGAGGGAAAAAAGCTACTGTGCTTCCGTTACAAATTCGCATTCGGTTGACACTTGTACTGCTGCATGTCAAGCCCCCAGAAACGTATATGATACCGCTCTCGGGCCTGGGCTTGGGCTTTTCAAATTAAATAGCATGGGCCTCCTCAATATATTTTGTATTTTGCAAATAAATTCCACATCCCATTAAGAAATAAGAAATACTTCAGTATTACTTAATTAAAAAGAAATTTTTATAAGAGAGTGTTTGTGCGCGCTTTGAAAAAACACTTTTTAACTTCTGGATGCCGAAAAATACTTTTGAGGTGTTTGCGATGCCAACTTCTGTTTCTGGAACTGCTACGGAAAGCACTTTTAAGCCAAAAGTTGGAAGCAACTTACGGGGTGCTTCCAGCTGCTTTGGCTTTTTTGTAAATAAATTTAACTTCTTTTTACACTACTTTACCCTCATTATAATAGTTTTTATTCAATTTTATCCTTTGTAACATATTTTCAAAATTGCTCATCTAAAGTTGATGTTAGAAATTTTAAATAATTTGAATAATTTATCACTAATAAAATTTATAATTTCACATGTTTAATATTTTAAAATTTTACTATTTTATTTTCTATATTATATGATCTTATTCCATAATCATAGAAAAATGCAAATTAAATTGCTAGAATTAATTAAAAATAATAATTATTTTTTCAATATTGTGAGTTTATTTATTGTGTATGAATGAACAATTATATTACATAATAGGAACATTACTGAACTAAACATCCAATTTTTCTATTAATATTGAATACTTTAATAATATAAGTTATAATCATTTTATAAAAAATTAAATATGAGATATACTAATTGAAATAAAAATATTTATTTTTGAGGAAAAATAATTATTATAATAAAGAGATGAATGCAAATATTAAGGCAAAATAAAATTTGTTTAATACATGGAGAAAAATGGATTTTAATCAATTAAACGTGTTTTAGAAGTACTTCTCCCAAACAACAAAATCAATTATTCTGCTTTTCATTTTTTTTTACAAATACTACCCACTTTTGATTCTGCTACAATTTCCAACTTTTTTTTATGAAAATTACTTTTTTAAAAGCAGAAGCTCTCGCAAACACTCAAAAAGAAAAAAAAAAAAACCAAGACAAGTATAAATTTCCATTATCAAACTCGAATGTCTGAACATCCAGTTCATCAGTTCGAGTCTTAAATTCATTTCATTGATTATAACTTGTTTTGGCTTTCAAACTTTTATTTTAAAATCAATAAAGAATACCATAAACGAATTCCCAAACAGTTTTCAGAAAATTGTATTTGAAAATGCCCCAAATAACCTACAAATCTGTAGTCTTTTTAAACACTTTTACAGATATCACAACTGTTCTGATTAGGAACTTCACAAACCACTACTGTTTGTTAGCGTTCTTGACAAGAACTCCCACAATGTGTTATAGAAGAGTAAGAGCTATTTATCAACAGTTAATTGTTCACCTTTCTTTCACCCCCACTTCTTAGAAATGTATTGACTAAATCCATTTTATTCTTTGCAAGAAATGCCACGCATATTGAACAGCAAAATATACTTAAGCAACCACAAAAATGTAGCAACTGTAAATATACAACACATTCTACACAATTAGCATTTAAAGTATAAAAATAAACCAATATAAGTTTCTTGTTCTACACCATCGGAGATTTGTACAAACATACAACTGAACTCATTTCTTCTTTGAATAGTCCCTTGGTCCAAATATGGTTGATCCAATTCTCACATTGGTACTGCCCATTTCAATCTGCAGGCACGAAGGAATAGTCAAGTAGTAGCGGCTCTACCAGATAATCTATCACATATTTGTCCCTAAATAACCAAGGCCCCACAATTGTGTCTAAATCTCACCAAGCAAGATGATGAAACTAGGCGATTCTGGGAAGTATTAACACATTGCCATGTTTAAGATTTAGAGGGTGACTTGCTGATTTTAAAAACTTCCCGAAGCATGACCTAGCTTCTGATGACTTGCAAGTTGATAGTGATAACTGCCTTATCTATTATCCAAAATCTTAAGAACATCTCACATTGAATAGAAACATGGAATAGCATTAGACATCTCATTTGCAACTAGTTCGATCAATTTTCCACATGCAATGTGCGATACAAAGATATTAACTTGATCTATAAACGAAATCTACTTCTGTAAAATCAACAAAATGATTCTTAGGAATTAAGAGAGGAATATCATTTCAATTTATGCATATTATGCATCTAATGGTTCTGTCTATACCATAAATTTAACACTAACTGAAACTTATAAAATATGACAAGTCAAGAGATATGATAAGCTGAATTCCAGGCTTACCGCCTGTTCGAAGTCACCGGACATGCCCATTGACAGCTCACACTGAGATTCTGCCATTCCAAGTGCCTTGCATAGCTCAGCTCTACAGTTCAATAGAGTCTATGGCATGGCAAAGAAATTCACCCATCAGTATTCTGAACATTTGTCAAACAAAGTGCATTAACAACAAAATGAGAAACTCTTTAGGTACAACACCAGCACAATTGTTTATCACTAAACAGGTCTGGGCCACACAGCATAAGAGTGAGAGAACAGAGGCCTGACTATAGAAGCCATGCACATGTCAGCTGCCTCATCTCAACTTAGAAACAGCAAAGTAACATGATGACACACAGTTGTAAAATATGAAAGTGCTCGGAGAGCAAAAATCAACATCCAGTCACTTCCTAGAGCCGGGAATGTTCAAAATCACCTTGAAGTTTTCTGGGGTTGATGTGTAGTCGGGCATCCCAATGGTCATTAATCCAGCAAACTCAAGATTTGGGCAACCTAGCTTGACATGCTTCACAAGATCTACACATTGTGATGGATTTATTCCAGATTTCGCTGCATAATTCATTTCACATCTGAATTAGTGTCTATATGAGATCAGTACAATAAACAACTTTACATGCTAATCCAGAAAAGAAAAGGAACTGCATGACAGCTCAACTGATATTTCCACGAAATTTATCATGTTGCAAATATAAGAGTTCACTAAGTTATTCAAATTTAGAGAGACTTCTCTAATTGTTCAAGTATATCATGTACGTCCAATTCATCATGTTACCCTCTAGTTGACGAGTGAGATGCCATACTTTCACAGCAAATATTAATTTCTGGAATCAAATGATGATTAAGCTGCTTCATTATCAACTATTAAATTTTTAGATGGAGCATCAGCTTGAACTACTCAAAGGTTTCTGCTGTGACTGCGAGGTCAACCTAAACTTTTACACGGATTATTGCAATTGGAAGAGACAAGATTAGTAACTCACATACTTCTCCGCTAGTGTTAACCTGAACCAGAACCTTCAAAGGCTGCCTTCCAATATTTGAAACTACACGATCAAGATTATTGGCGACCTGTTTACCAGATACAACATAGTAATACTGTCATTTTAACTAATTTAACATAGAACTCTGTCAAACATTTGTTTTAGTTAAGAGCACCAATCTTACGGGACGTTCATTTTTGCAGGGATAACAACCACAAAAACAACCAGAGCTGACAAGCATATAAGTCAGATATTCAGAGTTAGGCGTCACATGGAACTTCTTCCTCCTTTTCCACAGCTCATCCCAACAGAATTTTTTAAGGCTTACAAAGAAGCAAATTGAATCATCAAATGGCCTTTGAAAACAGCAGGAGAAATATTTTAATTGGTTAGCCAATAGTAACGTTTTTGTATTATATCTTTCAGTGAAGTGAAGAATTTTATATGCTGCTTTCCTCCTTGACTACATGTTCTTCAACAGTTTCCATACATTCGTAAAAGAATTTTAAAAAGCATAATACTTTATTCTTTTTTTTTTTGTTTTTTTTATAAGTGCATAATACTTTTATTCATTCACTTAATCTTCTACAGAAACACACATATATGATGAGAAAGTATAATCAAGCACTACCACTAAAAAACTTTAAGCTATAACAGATGAAACTATTTAACTTGGGATATTATGAAATATCAAGAAGCTGGAAAAGCTTGTACATATTTGACTGAAAGCATCTATGTACCTTTACCTTCTCATTATCAACACCCTCAACCATTGCTAGATTGGGAACAGCAGCTGCACGCAAACGAGACAAATATTTAAAGCCTTTTCGTGAAAACAGTTGTTTATAACCCGAAATAATTTCTCCTATTCAATAGCTTAAATTGGAAAACGGATTCCATGCTCATCATACTTAGCAGCGGTTTAACTTTATTGCTCTGCAAATGCCCGATAAAATGCCACTCAATGTCCTCCGGAAGCTGAAAACAATAAATACACACCAAAATTCAGCACAAATATAACAACCATTCAATCCCAATCGAAATTCCAGACACACTAATGAACCTGAGGTGCTTTATCTATAATTTCCTGAACGTAGTTTTCGCCAAAACATCGGTGCCCCGCGTCGTAAACTTGGTCGATTAGGGACACTGGCTTGGTCTTGCTCACGGCGACCACCCTTACATCATCGGCCCGGCGTCCAGACCTCTCTGCGGCGAGGCGAACACGGTGAAGCACCGCCCGTAGCGCCATGACGGCTGCGCCTTCCACTGCCGGAGCTGCCATTATTGGATCAGGGTGAACTTTCCTACCACTACCAGATGAATTTTCTAACTGATGATAAAAACAGAAAATATATGGGGTGGTTTTTCAAGTGCCACATAATTCGGGTCCTCCATCAGCAATTTAAAGTCGCACATCATTAGATGAATATATGTGAATTGTATTTTAGCCCCTTTTTAAGAGGTAAAGTACAATCCACGTCCTCATAAGTCATGAAATTACTAATGAGCCCTTGGGAAAATCAGCCTCGTGTGATTTTTACAAGGTGGAGGTGGACTGTCTTTTTTTCTTAAGTACAACTCATTCGCTAAAAATAGAGGCCTGATATTACAATTACGAGGATATTTGGGTAAATTTATTTAAAATATTTTATAAATTTCTATATATGTGCTATTTATTAAAGTACGATAGCATTAGAGTAACAAGTTTAGTTAACGAAATGTGTATTAATCCAAATATCTTTATTTTTGTGAAAAAATGACAATCTCTTTAAAATTTCAGTAAAGATACTTCATTCATGCATATTTAAAATTAATAAAAAAATATTTAAGATAATATTAAATGATAAATTAATTCTTTTATTTTTCTTCACTTCCATGTAATTATATAAAAATAAAAAATAAATAAATTATACAAACATATTAAGTGTCCTCCGGTAGCAAATCTTATTAATGTATTCTCAAAACTTTTAAGATGTTACGTCTTATTTTCAAAGTAAACTATTGGAATGTTTAAATAAAACAATATTGTGGAACTTAGTAATGCCAAAAAGGTTACCTAAATTATGTCTAATTCTTGAATTTTCTCATTCTTCCATTAAACCTAGCAGGTAACATGGCGAAAGTAGCTAAAGTTGATGAGGTGGGAGCGCCAATTTGTAGTTTTTACCTTAGTTCTCATTCTTGTATTAAATCGAATGTGTAATCTCGACAAAGCCGAGTTGATCAGTCGGAGCACTAATATGTAGATTCTTGAATTTTCTTATTTTTGTATTTCTTGAATATTAGTTCTTATTATTGTGCTTCTCGTGTTAAATAGGACTGCTATCATTGGCAAAGCCATTGGAGTTGATCAGACGGAGCACTGAGGTATAGTTTGTTGAATCTTGGTTCTCATTCTTCTGTTAAATTGAATATGTTAACATCCGCGATTCCACTACAGTTGATCAGGCGGGAGCACCAATGTGTAGTTTTTTGAATCTTAGTTCTCATTCTTGTGTTAAATCAAACGTATAATATGGGGAAAATCGCAGGAGTTGATCAGGTGAAAACGTCTAAGATGTAGTTTATTGAGCCTTAATTCTCATTCTTGTGTTAAACTGGACACATAACATTGACGAGACCGTTAGAAATGATTTACTATGTTATATATATATATATATATATTGTTCCTTTTTTTTGTTTAGTTGCTTGCATATAATCATAAAATTGTTTAGCTGCATGCGATAACCCATCAAGAATTTTGCAATAAGGGGAATTGGATTATGATTTTTTTTATCTTTATTTTTTATGAAGAATATGTTAATGTTGCGTGTCAGCAGTTGAGTCTTTCGAGTTACAGAAACTCAAATATGAAACTAATCATTCTTGGCGTACAAATGATCGCGTAACATTTTCAAGGTTATTATTAATCTAAATCCTTTCCGTATACCGTTTTTAAAACTTATGCTTAGATTCTCTTCTTTGTCGCACATTGTTTAATTTGACATCAATGATCGATCAAGAATAAAAAACAATACTTTCTTACTAAAGAAATTTGTATAGTGACCCCGTAAAATTTCAAATCATTTTGTTTTTCTCACTAAATTTTGTCAAACCCTTGAAGGATTAGCAAAGATGCAACTTCCATGGAGTTAGATTTCTCTAGAGTTTTTCCATGAAGAATCTAAAAAGGATGTAATCCTAGCACGCACGGGATTAATATTAGATATTTCGGGAAGTAATATTGAAAAAAGAAAAATTTTCTTTTGTAAGAAATGTACACCAAATTCTAGTATGTCGATTTATTGGATATTTCGGGATCAATGCACCCATGTTGAATATAGGCAACTTAGGCAGGAAGTGAATTTGTAAAACTTCTAAACCATATATTATACTTTCTTGTTATACAACTTCAAAGCGGATGTCTTTTTTTGGTGCCCAAGAGACCTGCCATAACTGGTTGAGCAAATTTGGCTTATGTTCTTAAGCTGTTTCATCACATGCGAAGTCCCTGCTTCTTCATCATGTCAATATTTCGGTGGATTGGTTTGAAAGTCAACATTTATTCTTCAAGTAGCTAAAATTGATTTAGAATTTTTACAAACGATGATTTTTTTTTAATTTAATAAAAATAAAATCCTTAAAATAATTTTGAGAATAATGTTAAAAACTTATTTTTTAATTTAATTAACTAAATGATATTAAAAAGGACAAAATTCAGAGATTAAGTTTTATTAAAATTGTACTACAAATAAATATTGGGCGGTTCGCCACCATCAGATGGTCCAATGAGCCCAATTACGGGCAGCTCTCGAAATTGGGTCTAGGCCTTATTGAGCACCGCCACGGAATTGGATCCGCGTACTTATTAGGCGACTTGCAACGGTCATAAACTTTTGGGTGTATGTAACGGTCATATTGGGCCTTATTGGACATGGCCGCCGCGTTACATGCAACGTTCCTAAATTTCTGTACGAATCCAGCAATCAGTCCGTACCTACAACTACAACTGCAAGCTCCGTTGGCACCGTCCTGGAAGTGAAACAAAGTAAACGCTCGTTCTTGAACTAAAGTCGTCGAGAAGAATTAGCGACTCTGGGTCCGGGCAAAATCGGTCGGGGCAATGGCCAAAGCTGGTAAATTGGCGAAGTCGCTAGAGTTGATCAGGTTGAGCGACAAGTTGTGTAGTTATTGAATCTTAGTTCTGGTTCTTGTGTTAAACATTGGAAGTTCAGTCCATGGGAGTTGAATTCAGACGGCGAGACTACGGAGCCGAAGAGCGGGCCTGTTCGCTCCCCAGAAGGCGTGCCGATACTCACCCTCTCTCCGCTCATTCTCCGTCGGCTCTCAAGGTACACGCGCCTCTTTGATCATTTGAGAATGATATTCGTGAAGTGTATTTTCGCAAGTTATTGCCGATCCTCTTGCTCTTGTTTAATTGCCTATGACATTGTGAGAATTTATTTCGATGGCTGTGAAGTGGGAGGGAGCGCCTAAGGCCGTATAAACTCGTTTGCGTTTATATGTCTAATGTGGCATTCAAGTACTGCTCCTTGCAGTTAGGATCATAACAGACTATTGACAGAATTTCTCTGGCTGTCAATGTGCTTTGTGTATTTAAGTTAACCCTATATGGTGATGGACTTTCTGTTGAAGGTGAAAGAATCGGATTGCAGAAAGGATGATTTTGTCGACCCACTTAGGGCTACTGATGGGATAATGGAAGAAGCAGCCGATAATATGCTGCATGAAGATATTGATTCTGAGGCCACAACCCCCAGTGACATTTCTGCTCAACTGAGAATAAGGAAGGAATGGAGTTCTTTTAAGAAAATTTTGATGCAGCGGTTTCCTGTTTCTAAAACAACTCCAGTATCTGTGGTATGTTTTTTCCCTAGTGCAGAGCTACTAAAACTTTGATTTTTCTGTTTTGGGGACGTTTGAAAAATTTTGATCTACCGTAAACGTAGATGGTGACTGGCCTCTTTGTTGAGGCATCTTTTTTGCTGTAAAATCTAAGCTTAGTGGTTCGGATCGAGTTGCTCATGTTGACTAGCTGCTTAATGGTTGCTCTTAATAGGTGTCTGGTGTGCTTGTGAAGGGTAACAAAGGTATTGGTTTTTTTAATTTTGTTTCCTTTGCTTTATTCTGTTGTGTATAGTCATTGAGATATTCGTAGAAATTAGTAAATCATCAAAAGATCTGCATTCAGGGGAATTGGATGATTCCAAAATTTTTGATGAAGAAGATGTTAAGGTTGTCAGTCAGCAGGAGTATCTTTCAAAGTTGCAGGAACTCAAAGATGAAATTAATCAGTCTTGGCTTAGGGATGATCGTGTAACATCTTTAAGGTTGTCGATCAAGGTAAATCCTTTATGTACATATTCATTTTTATAGAAAAGCTTATGCTTGTGCCAAGTGACTTAAGGGTTGGGGTGGCAGTGCTCATGTGTTGTCTTCTCCGTCTGCTAATTGTTTGATTAAGATAAAAATTACTCTCTAGCTGAAGAATTCTGTATGGTGAATCCATAGATATCAAACAATTTTGTTTTCTCTCTGGATTTTGAGAAACCCTTGGATGACCATTGAAGTAACGAAGTATGCAACTTCCATGAAGTTATATTTCTCTGAGGTTTTCGTTGGACAAAGTAGAAAAAGTTTTGACCTGTTAAATTTACCCAATATAACAACTTCTGTAAAATATTTTTGATGTATCTACATGGAGTTTTATGTGCAAATAAAGTATTTCCTTTTTGTCCTCTTTGTCTGATTTTTTCCTCTAAATTCCAATTTGCATGAAGTTGGTGAAGGTCACAGCCTCTTGAAGTGTTGGAATGAAGAAGTTCTGAAGATGATTTCATTTTGTGCTCTTACACTGTGGTATTTGATCACTAATTGAGTGTTGAAAAATTAAAGGATTGGTAGAGGGCAGGGGGTTGGTGAAGAATTTGTTTCCTTTTCATCCATAAAGTTTGTGCTTCTGGAAATGATAATATTCTTTTGCAGGTAGCTAGGCTTCTAATGGATGCATCTGTAATCCAGTTTTATCCAACACTTTTTGTTCTGGCAACTGACATAATGGATATGCTCGGTGATCGCGTATGGGCCCGCATCAAGCAAAAAGCCGAGATCACTGAAGAGGGGGGGTTTATTTACGCTTTACCAGGTCTGTCACAAGGTTATTGAACTTCTCTGTTGTTTTTGGTCTTATAATGCGTTCACTTTCTTTTGTTGCCCATCTCTCTGGGTCTCTCTGCTACAAATACACGGTTTATGATTTGGTTATGAACCTGTACCTGAGAAGTTAGTTAGTTAATCAGCCTTTCAGGAAAGAATGGAGTTCTGTTCCAATTACCAGCTCAGTGATAAATTTTGAGTTTATCACAATTTCAAGTTGCAGTGTGAATGCATCGGTTACAGAAACTTCTGCAGTTGAGTGCATAAGCATTTCGTTTCTTCTATTTTTGTTTCCTTTTTTTTTTTTTTTGAGGTGTGTGTGTGTTCAACTAGTAATAATCGAAATTTAAAATTGGTGTTAAATACCTAATGATGGTGGCATATGATGTGTGGAATGAGTGATATGTCATATTATTATTACTCAAAGAAATTTTTATCAAGAAGTGATACCGAATTTTGTTTTCTGTAAGGAAGAGTACGGCAGCTTGTGGTCTGTGGATTGATTGGATATTTTGAGACCAATGCACTTGTCTGCTTGATTATCTGCCTCCGTGTTTTCCGCTTCAAGTGTTTATTAACTTAATATTTGCAACTTTGGCAGCCTCTCAATTTGTAAAACTTCTAATCCATGTTTTCCTTCTTATATGCAGATAACTTCAAAGCAGGTGATGTATGCTTTGATGCCAAAGAAACCTGCAATAACTGGTTGAGCAAAGTTGGCTCTGTTCGTGAGCTACTTCCTCGCATGTGAAGTCCCTGCTTATTCATTATTTCTTTGTTCACAACCAAGATTTCAGTGTAGTTATAATCTTTAGCATGTGAAAGTTTCCTGTCAACATCATTTTGCAGCATGAATTGCAAATTCTCTTGATAGACAGACAATGAGAAGAAGATTTGTAGCACAGCTTGGAAGTTTTATCTCCTGGACTTTCTCACATCAATGCATCAAACTTTGACATTATTGAACTTATTCTTTTAGCGAATCAATAGTAGAATCTGTGCATGAAAACATTAGAGGAGCATTCTGCAAAGGTGCTACACTTTCCTTCTCATTTTAAGGTTTACACCACTTCATTAAGTTTTTCAGCAAATTTTTGGTCATTTTTATCTCTAGATTCTTCTTGCTCGATCATTTATGTGAAGTGCTTTGCACGGTTACATGAGAAGTATTTGAAATGAATAAATTATGATTGCGCTGTTTTAGAGGATTTTCCCCTTATGTCATTCTTCTCCAGGGTTGTAGAGATGAAACAATATGTTAAAGCTTTGATGGACTATCTTGAGAGCTGCATTGCAAATTTTATAGTTAATTATTTTCTAAGTTTGGTTTTATGTTATCATTTTTTGTAATTACTTTGATTATTATTATCCGCCAGCTATTTGGAGCTTGCAATATTGCCTTGCTGGCGCTTCCTTCACAACCATCCTGAGAATAACCTTCAACGCTTGGTTATGATGGTGAGGGGCATTGCTGATCCGGTGGCATCAGCCTACTGCCGCTTGTACTTGGTTCAATGTGCTCAACGATTACCACAATATGACACTGGTACTAATTCTTGGTCTCTATTTCTTATGTATGTAACTGAATGTTTTTATGAGCTCTTGTTGAGTCTTGTAGGGTTATGTGATTATTGTGTGGGTCATGCACGTCACTTTATGTTAACATATCACTTTATGTTAACATATCACTGTTTGATGGTGAGTTGGCAATCTGAGTTTAGACAAAATCTTGGACTGTTCAGTTGTATATCCTTGTGCTTTGAATACATGCTACTTTGCTAGTCCTTATCTTTCTCTAACATTTCCTCTTTTAACACACAACATAGTTTTCACTTCTCACTGTTGATTTGAGAATCTTCGTGCCTCTTATAAGAAACAGCTACCTGATCTTGCAGGTTTTTTGATCACCTGCATTAATGATCTAAAAGTACTATTAATGCGCCTCACACAAGCGAGAGACGCTATGGATGGGAATCTTTCTGGAAATAGTAAATTACTTCTTACATTGATTGAACCGACTATTGAATATATCATGAGATGCTTATTCAAGGATCGGAAACAGGTTAGGCTGGACTAATGTTCAGACTCTGCTCCTTTGCTTGTCCATTGAGATTGTTGGGTTGCATGTGGTGTTACGAGTTTGTATTCTTCTAGACAGCCACTTGCTTCTTTCATATAGTTTGGGATGGAGTTGTGAGAACATGGGGAGGTGGGGGGTTTAGAGATGAGTATGGGAATGAGGATTGTGCTATAAGTTCACTTGTCTTGTTAGTTTAAACGAATGATGCATCTTGTATTTATCCTTAATCAACCTCATGGTGGGGGCTGGGGGATTTAGAGATGAGTATGGGAATGAGGACTGTGCCAGAAGCTCAATCTCTCGTCTTGTTAGTTTAAACAAATGATGCATCTTGTATTTGTCCTTAATCAACCTCATGTTGCATGTTTTAAACATAGGCTTTCTTGGGGGATTTTCTGAAGTTGTATCTAGATATGAATTGTCTGCTGATATATAGTAGCTTTGTGTTGTTTAGGTTATAGGTCATTCTCTTCCTTTAAGAAAATCTAGTTCATCGTATAGCTTTTTTATTCTGAAACTGAAATTCAGTTTAGCCCCAGATAGTAGTTAGCCTGACCCAAAGTTTTGTATAAATTATTTTGGAAAGACGAGAAGATTCGTCTAGTTGTAGGATAAGACTTGGGCATTGAGTTTTTCTTGATTTTTATGTTTGGAGTCTGGCTTAATATTGTTGAAAAAAATTTCCTAGACTAAAGCTTTGGGCCTTACTCTAATCTGCAGCATCTTGGTTAAATGCACTGGTAATCTTCCATCTACCTGTTAAATTGCCTTTGCTTTGTAATTTGAAACTTGCGGGAAATGGTTCTTTTTGTAGCAAAATGCATTTATTGACTATGTATACTTCACAACAGATGGAAATTAGCAATATTCTTGTGGCACTTGGAATGGGCAGGGACCCGTCAACCTTGTTTCAAAATTGTTCCTGCATCTCGATTTTCCTTCATTATATACTGAAGGAACTTCCAATTGCGTTTACTTGTTTTAATGCCATGGAGATACTACATCTCATAGAATGCACTGACGATAGCTCTTTTGATCAGGTACGTGTCCTAAGATTTGGAGGAAGTGGTATTGTGGTTTTTGGACTAGTTTATTTGCTATTTGAAACTTGTGATCCGGCAGATTTAACTCTTAATATGCAGTGTTTGAATTTCAAATTACTTGGACATAGGCTATGTGAGAGGGTACCTGAAGTGAGCAGTGTTCATTTGCTAGTGGATAAAATTACCCAGGTATTATAGTTTTTCTGCATTTCTGTGTAGATTCTTCTATTTTGCTACTGGATTAATATCATTCATCTTATGTACATGTCATGATGCACGGACATGGAAACTGTGGCACACAGACGACACAATTTGTAAATACAACTATTCTATAAATGTTATATATGAAATCTATACATATACATATGCATATAGTAAAACATATACATATATGCATATATGTAATTAGTAAATAATTATAACATTATAGGAAAAACTAAAGTGAGAATATATTTTGTAAAACATTATAGGAAAAACTATAGTGAGAATATATTTTGTTTACAATGTTGGACGAAAGTAAATAGGATCTGTAGATTACAATATTTTTGAAAAAAGAGCATAATACTAAAACAAGAAAATTAAAAAGAAAGTGAGGTACAATAAAATTTAATGGCATAAATTTATTTCTTTTAATAATTTTAAAATGCTTTTTGAATTTTATAATCCTTAAAATTTATAAAATATAAGAAAAAGGAAAGTTGCCATGTCCAAAACGTGTCGGACACGCTATCACCTGTGTCCATGCCTTGTCCTTCATTTAAATGGGGTGTCAGATACAGTTTCTGTGTCTGGCACGCGTTAGACAGTACCTGGGGTGAGTTTCAGAGTGTCAGTGCATTATATAATACGTGCTTTGGCTAATTCTGTATGATGATATATGTAATCTGGGACTTTTGGTTTCTGTTTTTCTGAAATTTATTGGGACATAGATCTATTAATGTGTTGCCAAATCTTCTCTCCCGTTTCCTTTTTAGTTGTATGGTATCACTTATTCTCCGCTGTCATATTAGTATTACGCCCTGAGCCTTATATATTTTATACAGTATCTCACTCCAGTCCAAACTATATGATGCATGTATCTTATTTCTAGCAGATAATGAATCTAGAAGATCCTTCAAGTTGTCTTTATATGACTTTGTCTGTCATGCTTGTTGTTTTCTATTTTTCACTTGTTGAGTGTCTAAAGGATTCATTTCATCATTAATAATTGGAACTGTTTGTCTTGTGTATTATAAGATTTCCGTTATTCATAAGTTAGTTGCATCTGTAATTTCAGGTTCTCTCTTGTTATGACAAACTTGATGCATACTTGATGGTTGCAGATGGTTATTTGGAAATTATCTTGGAGAATCAGTTGGTAACTTTTAGCTTTATCAATACAGGTTTTATCCATGCTTTCATGTTATCAAGCTGATTTACGCATTTATATTCTTTTAATAAATTATGATGCTGATTGTGACCTGATCCTAACAGTTCGGAAGAGAAAATAAGGAAAATCTTCTGGAAGAAGTATCTTACTTTTCCCAACTATGGCTAACATAGTTGGTAATGAATGAAGGTCTAAGATAGTATTTTTTTTACCATGGCAACATTTTCGGAAGTGTACACATGAACATATTACTTGCATATGCAATTTGTGATCTCTGCTCATCGTCTGCCAAAAGCTGGGTGCCGTTTCTCGACCTTATGTTTTCCTATCTGCAATACTATTATAGCCAAATTAAGTTAAAGTTTGTTATTTTGTTAAAAGGTGATTAAGAACCACAGATTGAAATAAATTCTCCCCTTCTCATTTAGGGGATTTGGTAATGCTTTTTCTCTGCCATTTAACTAGATTTGGGGGTCGCATGCACCATTAATTTCTGGTTTTGATGGTAATACAAATACAATTGGTTCGTGTAGATTTTACAAGAGTCATAAACTTCAACTTGGAATCATCTAATGGTTGAACTTGAACATAAAATCATTGTTCTTAGATAACACCTTGGCATTTGTCCTCCCTTTATTTTCTATGTGAGAACTGGATTTCTGAGAGAAACACACATCTACCTAACTCTGATCTATTGTGCAGGCTACTTGCGTAAATGTCATACTGGGTGGAATATTTGAACGTTTGATGGAAGAAAAGATTGGTGAAAATGAGTTGATGATCCTACAGTCAATTTTTCTGAAGTTGCTTGCTCATTTTGCCAACATAGAGGACATTTTAGCGCTGGTATGCATCTGGGAGATTTTCTTCTATATGAAACTGGCGCTATGTCTAGTGTTAACACATTTTTAATCCCATGTTTCCATTTATTTCTAAATTATTAATAATAAACCCTATCTCATCAATACATTATGGTCTTGTGGCTTGAGATTCGTGCAAAATTCACTGATTGGCATTAAATTTATGCTTTTGTAGAACCATTTTCTAGACATCTTAGATATGTTGCATGGGAGCTCAAGAAACTCTGTCAATATGCATCTTCTTAGTATGGCAATAAGGTATTATCTTTTCTCAGGGCATTACATTTGGCTTCAGTTATTTTTTTTTCTTTTACTAAATCCTAACTAATTGATGCCATGTTTTTCGGATGCAAGGAGTATCGACCGGCTTATAATTGATTTTTCATTAACTATTTGTTGTCAATAATTTCGCTAATGGCAATTTTATCAATCTTATATTACATGGTAAAGAAAGTTGGGTTGAGTGTCACATGCATGACACTGCATCAAAAAGATGAATTTGCTAAATGAAGGTGAAGTGTAATCTTCACAAGGGACTGAGGGTTGGAAGTTATTCTTTGCATCGGCTCTCTCTTTATGAATTACTTGAAAAGTTACCTACATCTTTCTTTCCCCTACTCTCTGTACTTTCGGTAGACAACATTGATGAGCCACAATTTTTTCATGGGTTGTCAAAATTTTTATTCTCTGTAACAGTTGCCAGGAAAGGGGCAAACACCAAAGCCTTTTTTGTCGGGATGTGGGCCCAATGCTCAAAAGAAGCACCTAAAATGAAACTTTTTCCTCTTTGATGTCCTACTAATTATGTTAATTTCCATAATTGGCTTATGGTTAGATTTGTTTCTGGGAGTAGATAAGCTGTTTCAACCTTCTTATTTGCATCAACAACCTGTACAAGCATTTCACATCTTTAGAAGAGTCCTGCTTGCTCAGTTGTAGAGTGGTGGAAAGACCTTTCCTGGGTCACCATCTTGGTCTTCTCTTTGTAGCAAAGAATCATTCAGAAAGGAGATAGGACTGGCCGTAGGAATGTTACACGTCCCATCCGGAACAGGGTCAAATTTTCCATGTGTGTGCTTAAAACTGGTGCATCAGTAAGGTAAGGTAGGGGGGAAAAGTTGACCAGTTGATTTTATTATTTTCCTATAGTAAGGCAGGGGGGCAAAGTTGACCAGTTGATTTTATTATTTTACTATTGTTGTTTTTTCATTTTATTTGTTTATTATTATTATTTTCTTTTGGGCTGGTATGAGGTTGTTGGAAGTGCCCAATGGTGGTGTTCATCATGTCGTTTGTATTTATCAGGACAGAGTGGAAATCCATTTTTGTAAACCCTCTGGTAAAAACAATTATTAGATAATTTGCACAGGCACATTGTAAAAATAATTACCCTATTTTGAGCCGATGCCAATAAATAGGGGATGCAAATAACTCATAAATGTTCCTCAAGAGGGAACTGCTGGCTTTTGAGATTCACTGCTAGTTCATAGACATAAGCTTTTGGGCTTAACTTGTTCCTTATTTTGTCCATGTTCTTCTTTTTGTATTAGTTGTTGAAGGACGTGGTGTTTTTATCATTAGTTATTTTTTCTTCTTCAGTTTTTCTCGATAGTTTTTGTAAAGAATCACTTTATTTCCAAATTTTGTGCATCACTTTTTCTTGTATATATTGGGAGATAAGCATCGCAGTTTCTAGTATAGTTTCTTCTGGAAGCTTAAGGAACTAATATATTTTTTTCAGGGAGGGTCACATTCAAGATCCTACAGTCATTGAGGTTCTATTGGAAGTTGCTCAGGTCTTATATGATGGTTTAGACTTCTCAAATATGAGAAAGGATGATTATCAACATCCAGCTCGTGTGATTTCCCATTTTGTATTTATGGTAACCTACTTTTAGTTGCAAGAAGGTTTTGTTTCTCGATAACTGAGGAGAACTCAATAAAGTTGGCTATGACATTTGGAACAATTCGTGATCAGCAATGTGCTTGTAACTGTTAGGTTGACTATGGGATGGAGGTCGAAAGCCATTTAAGGTTCCTTGCTCAATGTCGTGGAGCTTTTGCTAGCATTAGCGAACTCCAGGTTTCTCTCCCTGTGTCTATTCGTTTATGTTTAAAATTAATTTGGGGAGTATGTTTTCTTATTATGATACTCATTAACTAGTTATTCAATGCAAGTGATTTTAATATTTGTTTCCCACATGTTACATGAGGAGAACTAATATTTAGTTGTTGTTACACGGTGTTACACTGTAAGGTTTTTGACTAGAAATTCTATTATCACAGCGAATTCACATTATAAATACATATCTCATGCCCAATTAAGGAACTGCAAATGTACTCTGTAAGAGTACATTTGTTACTTTCCTTTACAAACGTAGCCTTTTTTCTTTTCAGTCCTGCTTTCACAAAGTAATAGTGTCTTACATATTTAGTAAATTAGTATAATAATTTAACTCCACCCTTCACCCCAAGTTTCAGGATAAACTCATTTGAAACTAATGAAGAATTTCTTGATTTTAGTTGTCCGTTTCTATATAAACAAACTGGAAAAGACTGACCCATTCTCCTATCTATATAAACTCCTGAGGGTACTGAGTCCTGAAGATGCTTTTTGAATGAATTGCTTCTACAGTTACACGAAGGGATTATAAGAACTACCTCGAGTTGTTATAAATATTTCGTCTTGGTGTTGATTGTTACTGGTCAGGCTGAACTCCCTTTCACCTTTTTTCTTGTTTTCCCTCCCCAGGAGGGGTGCAAATTGGTGGTTTTGTTGTTGATGTTAGTCTAATCCGTGTACCTTTTTGTGGGTTTCACCCCATTTTCATCAAAGGTTGATTGTATTAATTTGTCATACTGTGCTGGCAATTAACATCAAAAACCATATGTGATTGCAGGAGATGCTTGTTCATTCCAGCAACAAGTTAGCTGTTAGAGCACTGAGAGATGGAAGCAATAGTATCAGCTTTGTCAAATCATGTCTGGCCTTTAATGAAGTTACAGTACCTGCTATTCCTAGTGTCATAAGACAGTTCAAACTATATCTTGAAACTGCAGAGGTGTTATTTCTTCTTCATATTCAGTTATACTATCATATTCTCCGAGTCATATGCTCAGCTCCTTATCTTTTCTTGTATCAGGTTGCAATACTTGGTGGCTTTATTTCTCATTTGGATGGGCTTATAAATGCAGCAATAAATTGTTTGCAAAGTGTAGACTCTGTCGATGGTTAGATAAATACTCCTTTCACCAAAAAATCTGCAGTGATTACTGGGTACATCAGTTTTCTTCACAGAATTTCACCAAAAAATGCTTAGTGTAACATTATGAGAAAACTCTATCTTAAAGCTTTTGTCTAGTTGATACTTCAATGATAGAGAAAAGCCTATCGTTGCATGAATGTAAAAAACGGGTGTAGTTTGTCATGATAAAGAATTGCTGCAACTTCATCATAATGAAGTACATGGTCTTGCTGCAAGTGCTGATATTCTCTTCAGTAAAATGAAAGGGATGGCCCTGACAAGTTTTTTCTATTTATGTCTCGTTTCGTTTTATGGGAGTCTGGGACCCCACCAAGTCGTACGGTGACGAATGACATGGAAAACTGACCATTTGAACGACAAACAAAAGAAAATGTACCCATAGTTCTTATAACAACCAGCTGTAACTTCACTTTGTCGACTCCTGTAATGAGAAAAAAGGAGTTCAATTGTTCTATTCTTATGAGCCTGATGATCTCTGATTTTGTTTATTCCTACTATGAATATCTCTCACTATCTTAGGTACATGATGAGTCTTTATGTTGTAGCTCCTTGTTTTGCCAGTCCATATTTAGTAACTAGACTAATTTGCGCTACCTCAACTCTCCTGCATATCCTGTTGCATGTCCTATTAGTGGTTTACTACAATTTGAAGCCGCTGAATCAGTATGCTTTCCTGTAGGTGTGCAGACAACCGAAGATGTTGAAGGGATTATTTCATTAATATGCAAGTTATGCGGCATGTTGGTGATGGTTCCAGGTCTTATTTATTCCCCATGGTGTTATTTTTAAGCTTCACAGAGATTACGTCACCTTTTACCTACTATGTAGAATGACAATGATAGTCCCAGCTGAGCTGGAAGTATTGCTGGATTTTGTTACCTCCTCTTAACCTCCCTGATGTTGTAGTTTCTCACTGAAGGTAGCCTTGAGCAAGGAGCAGCCTGCATTCCCAAGCGTGTTTTGTCTTTCCTAGACTCCCGGTCATGGTGATGCTTCCTTTATTTCACTTATTTACTAGACTTGCTTAGCTTGCATTTTCTCTTTGGCGGTGACTGTTTCCCAATTGCAGGGTATTTCCTAGATTGAAGACCAAGGTTTTATGTATGGTTGTTTTCTTGTCAGCAGCATTATCTCAGAATCAATTCCTGTACCATGCAATCAGTGGAAAGGTGAGTCTGTTAGGTTACTAATACTCTGTGATCATGGATCAAGCTTTCTGTGAATTACCTCCTTAATTCCTGCCCGGGTTTTTAAATATGATCCTGACAGCTAAATATTTGGTAACAAGTCCAGTGAAAACTATTATCATCTCGTGGAGAGGTAAAATGTGTGAAGTACTTGAAGCGGTTGCTTCCTGTTTGGCTTGTTAGGATAACATGGTCTGTACTTTTGATTTGACCAAACTTGCTCTGGCCTTAATTGTAACTGGGCTACAGGTTGCGAGTATATTTACATATATGACTTGATTTCAAGTGCTCCTCTCCATGTCTGATGCCCAGACCTAGGATATTATTGAATCTGCCTAGTTTTTAGGTAAACATCCACTATGCCTCAGATACACCAAATCACATTCATATATGAATGTGCGCACTATTTTTTGGGTGAAGGGATGGAACCTGTAAAATGAGGGAGACAATAAAGTGCTTGTTTGATTGGGCAAAAGTGAAGGTATAAGACAAGTGGAATAATATAAACTACTGCACACCAATTATTTCAAATAATTGAAGGGGAAGTTAAAGAAAAGGTTGAAATAATTGAAACCCCTTCTACAGCGAATTTTCTTCCTTCTCAAGTTGGACAAAAAAGTGAAATTGTAAGACTGAAATAATGTAGTCCTCGATTGCATTTTTGTTTACAGTATTATCCATGGCACAATTTTATTCTACTATATTTTGTCGTATTTATCTTATGTTTTTTAACCTTTCCTTGTTCTACGGGCATAATCCCTAGTAAAGTTGAAAAAATGTGATTCTACCTCAAGTGCACTACTACCACTAATCCACTAGCTCTAGCACATTGCAAATTTGGCATCCAAATTTTTTTGTATTTGGTGTTGACTTTTGCTTACTCGTTGGATTATTTATGAAGTAAGTTTTCAAGTTTAATTATCTATTTGTATTAAGTTTATTCTTATCTGTATGTAGCATAAGAATAAAGAAAATTGTTATAAGGTAAAACAATAAAATAAAGGGTGAATTACAATGACCTCCCTGAGGTTTAACATAATTACGGATACCCCCTCGTTGTTTCAAAAATTACAAATACCCCCCTGAGTTTTTCATCCATTTTTATGGGTGAACCGACCAAAATGCCTTATGCAAATTGAATTATTTTTAAAATTTTCTAAATTTTTTTGAACAAAAATGTGCAGGGATAGGTTTCTTACGTTCTATACACAGAGGAGCAATAATGTAATTTGTCTCGGCTGATTTTTTTACAATTTAAAAAAAATCAAGGGCAAAATGGACTATTTCAAGCCCTTGGTTAAAAATTACAAACCTTAGGGGAGTATTTGTAATTTTTGAAACAACGAGGGGGTATCCGTAATTATGTCAAACCTCAAGGGAGGTCATTGTAATTCACCATAAAATAAAATCTTCCCTTCGCACATTATTTTCATTTTACTTCTCCTTGGGTCATATCGGATAACTTCAAGTACCATGTAAAAGTAAGTTTCACTTCCCTAACTCTTTATTTCCTTCCCCCTTTTTGTACCAGATGCGGCCTAACTGGAGCTACCGAACAATTTTATCATTCCTAGAATTACTGAGACTTACTAGGTATACACAGCAAGATTGAAAATCAGATACCCGCTAGAAGCAAAGACAAAAGGGAAAACAACTTATATTGGAATCTGAGATTGTAAAATGGAAGTTTATGATACATTGTCAATTGTTTTTAGTATATCATGGAAGGGAAAGGAAAAGCCAATCCATCTCTCTTCTTAGGTATCATGAAAGAGGCCAATAGAAAAGTGAGGGGTAGATTGAAAATTGAACTCGCGGGATAGCCTCACCCCTCTAGTTTCCATTCCCCTGAAAATCTTGTCTTACAAAATACAAAGAAGGTGCAGTTTCCCCCCTTCTCCAGTTCCTCGACTACTCCAACTCCACCGACAACCACGCCTCAGACATTGCATTAGCCGAATGGTGTCCAAAACTCATTTTATTCTCCTTCATGGTACCTTGTGCTCTCTTCATATAATTGTATACTGCATGATTTGCTTGTTGATGTTCACAATGACCTGGAACATATCTCATATCTCCTGTTGGTTGTATTGTTCATTTGCTCTCCGTAACATTTACATTTTATCTATTCAGGTCATTGGTAATTACCAATTATTTTATGGTGTTCGGTCCTATCATCAAGAACTGTTGTCATTTTCTGGTGGTGTTCTTCAGGAAATTGTAAATATTGTTATGCAAGAGCCTTCTATGGTAAAATGGTTTCTATTAACATATTTATATATATTTTCTTCGTCTTATTCTTTCTCCATTTTGTCACTTCTCCTCCATGCAGCATTCCTTTTCTGTTCTTTTTCAGTTTTCTTAAGTTTTGACGCAGCATCACTGCATATCATAGAATTTTTATCATTACACTTGGGGACTTAAATCTGCATTGTGAACTTGTGGCTCAGGCTGTCCGTGGAAAGATGGCTCTGGAAGCTTGTAATTGTGTAGCTTCATCCTTCAAGGTAAGTAAATTGAAATATCATTGATGGTATTCTAACTTGATCATGCAAGAAACTGCAGATTCTCCTACTTCCTCCAACGCTTGTTTCTCTTGGAACATATTTTGCTTTCCCACATTTTCCTCTGCTGTGGAATCTCTGCCACGTCAACCCCCCCCCCCCTGCGTTACCCACCCCCATTGTCTTCCTAATTCTCACCCTCTTTTGTATGGCGTCCATGGTGCGAGACATGAGTATTTGGCAGATGACCAAATCCTTGTGTCTTTGTGCTGGTGGATGCCCCAGGCTTTGGCTTTCTTTCTTGGTTTCGTCCTGCTTTTTATGATACAGATTAATGCCAGATTTGTTCTATCTTACTACTATTAAACATGCCAAACCACTCATTTGTGTTATGCACATACACATGTGCGTGTAATCGTATATGATGTGCAATATCACGGTTTTCATTTTTTCTAAAGAATTTCTTATTTGCCCGTATTTAGTTTGTACCTTGAATTCTCCTAGATGTCTGATGAACCGCTAGAAGCATGCTCTAAACTGGTGGAAATTGCCAAGTCGTGCTCGCCTGCTGGAGACAAGTTTCTGCAATCTACTTTGAAGTTTTTAAATGCCCGCCAATTCCTTGTGTAGGATGGTCGATCAGCTGGATTCGAGTATTGTATAATTCTTATACGATTATTCCTTTTCTGTCAAAAAAATTATAGGTTCGTATGGGGCGACACAAATTGTAGGACAAGTATAGCTACTAGCATTTTTCTTACCAAGAATACCATATTTCTGCCATTTTTTGAGATATAAAAAGCTATAAATTTTACTCACTCTCACAAAGAATTTGTTATAACTCTCTCCATAGTCTATATACAGGTCTGTTTCGTTTCTTAGAGTTCAGTAAACGATGGGAACCTGATGACCTACTTTGCTGGGTGTGGGTTCAAGATCTCTAGCAGTGAGGACTGTAGAATTATCAAGGGTGACCGGCAGATCGACAATTTGGGTGGTGATGATGATGTGGAAATTCAACATATCTTGATCACTCCAAGTGAGGTAAAAGATGGTGAGAACCTTTTGATGCCTGTTTCTCTTTTTGATATATACGGATTTATCACCCAAATTAATTGCCCTTGTAAATATTTTTTATCTATATTTAAAGCACAAATATTGTTTAAAGTTGTAATATTGAATTCAACATCATTATTCCTTAATTAAACAAATATATTTTAGCTTTAATAAGAAAATACTTTGCAGCTGAAGTAGTTAGAACTTGGGAAAACGACACTTTTGGTCTTACTAGATAGGGTTGTTCTCATTTTTGTTCTATAAACTTAATAGGATGAAGCTTTTAGTCTCAAAGCCCTAGAAATTTAACACTATTGATCCTCGCTTGTTAAATTTAACGGTAGCTGCATGTGTGCCCTCATGTATCGTTACTCAACGGGCCTTGCAGTCAAAAGAAATGTCGCAAGCCGTTAGTTGATGATTTGTGGAGGAAAACTTGGCGCCAAAACCTCATTCTCACTCTCTTTCGCCACTTTAGGCTCTTTATACATGGAAAAAATGGGCAAAATACCTTATCCCTCTTGACAGAGAAAAAATACATAACTTATACATCATATTTCCTCACTTTAACTTGAAAATCAAGAGTTGAAAAGATGTCAAAATCATCTCAAAATTCCACAATTGTTGATGCTATTCTCACAAAGCTGTTCATTTGGAGACTTCATAGACAAATGATAATTCAAATAGAAAGTTTTATACTTGTTCTTGAAATAGAGATAGAGGTGGATGTGGATTTTTTGTGGCTAGATCCGCTGATGTGTGCAAGATCGATTGTAATAATTCTTGGTTTGTTGTTCCGATTGAATTTGCAACAAGAAGAAATTTGAAACTTGCACAGAAGAAATCAAATTTTGGTTTCTGTAACGATTGATTTTTTTTTTACTGTTATTTATGTTGGTACTTTGAGCAATTTGAATTTTTTTTGGTGCTATATATGTTGGTTGTTTGAGCAAGTTTGGTCTTTTAATAATGGTCAATTATGTGTAAAAAGCACACTATAATGCCTTTTTGTAATTGGACGGAATTAATGTAGTTCTCTTTAGTTTAACATCATTAATGTAAAAATCTGCTCAAAGAGAAGCTCATAAAATAACAATGAAATGCATCATCTATTAAATTTAGTTTGTGCAATAAATGTAGCACTCTACATCCCCAAAATGTACACTTTACATCCTAAAAATGTGATAAAAAATACAACATACCAAGTATGAATTTCTGTCCTAAGATCATGCCAAAAAACTGATGCCAAGCAACCATAATTACATAACAGGAAAGAGTAAAAGAATTATCTTTGTGACAACCATACTTATAGCATAATTATGGGAGTGATGGTTGTCGATTTTAGGTTTTGATTCGGGTGATTTTTTATTTTTTATTTGGGAGCGGGGGGGGGGGGGGGGGGGGGGGGAAGGGGCTGCAACTTGCAAGTGATTTGGTCAAGCCCAACACGCCACGGTTTGACTCTAAGGACCTTTGAGACTAACGACATGTGAGGGCACAAGTGCAGTTGCAATTAAATTTAATGGGTGAGGACCAAACATATTAAATTTCTAAAATTGTGGGATTAAAAATATAATTTCATAAAGTTTGGGATAAAAAAATAAGAATGCCCCTATCTAGTACGATCGACAATGTCTTTTTGCCTTAAAACTTCAAAGACGGAAGATTAAGTAATATATGAGAAAAATAAATACACAAAAATCTTGAATATAAACAAATATTAATTTTTATAGCTTAAATATCAACTACTCAATCTAAATATTTTTAGATAAAAATGAATAATTATATCTCCATTTTTCAATATATATCTTTTTCAAAAATTCGAACAAAAGTGTAGTTATATTTTTTTTTTTTTGAAAATGGGCAATATTTCTTCAATTTTTATTTTTTCTGTTATAGCTATATTAATCAAATATATTGATCCATTTGTCAAGAAAAGCCAAGTCTCATATGATTGATTAGTTAATAACTTCTTTTTAGTTCAAATGAATCAAATAAATTATTCATGATTAGTATTTGTTTTGTATATATCATACTAATTTATTACTTTAATTTGATCTATAATGATCAAGTTATTCATTACTCTTTCTATTTCCAATATATAATACTTTTTCTCCTAGATAAATTATAGTTTGATATCAAATTAATTTTCGAAAATAGTTAGGGAACATATAAATATATATGGCATGCATAACATAAGGGGTATTTTTGTCCCAATAATTAAATTAAAGGGGTAAATGTTATATATATATATATATAAATCCAGTTTAGGCTGAAATTAAATTGTCCCATTAATACTTTATTTTTTTGTATTAATAAAATTTGGGATAAGAATAAATTTGGGAGATAAGTGAGAGAAGGAAATCAGATAATTTTGCGGATTATTCGGAAGATTAAGGTCATTTTGAATTAAATATTTTTATATCTAAAAATAAATGTATAAAATCACGTGAAATTCTTCTCAAGTGGAATTGATAGAATAATAAATCCCACTAAATTTAATAGAATTTAATTTTTTTTATCATGATTAATCATAGATCAAGTAATATTACTCGAATCAATCTAAATGCAAGTAATCGAGAGACAAGTAATATTCTTTATTGGAAATAGAATTCTTATTCCATCCAAGTTTTATAATTTATTAATGTTAGTGAGTACCGTGTTCTTAATTATAGCCCAATAAAGCTCCAAAATACAGCGGGCCCAAGTTTCGCAGAACATTGGTACGGTGCTTGCGTACTGCTTTATTACCGCCTCCGAAATTCCCTCTTTTCTAGGGTTCTTCATTTTCAATTCAATACAATTAGTCTCAGGGATTTTGCTCAACCTGTAAGCCAACAACAATTTGGCGATCGACAAAGCAGCAAAAGGATATGGATCTAGAGGTGGTGGGGCGCCACGCCTTGCTCTTTGACGACGACGCCATGGCGGCGTTCGTGAACTCCGGCGACGCCCTTGTCGAGTGGCACTCCCTCAATATTGACCGTTACGACGTGCGCCACCTTCTGTCCGGACCTCCTCCTCCGCGCCGCCGCAATCGTAACTCCGAGCCTATCCTCGCGGAGGACTTATCCCTTGAAGCTGAACTCGATCATGAGAGATATCTTGACCTCCCTTCGCAGTCCGATCAACCAGGTATACATCACTTTTCTCTACCTTTCCACTTGTCAAGTCTAGTGATTTTGGATATTCGGCTTAACCGTTTTTGACTTAATATTGTTTGTTAGTATTCTTAGCTAAAAGGAGACGAATATTATTGTTTACGTCTTCTCTTGTGGGGGTGGAAGGGAATCCGGAAAATTGTTTTCTTATTGGGGGGTGTGAATCTGGCAATTAACGATAAGGAACAAACAACCCGGAATCAAACTGCTCCGCAGATGTGAATATAAAATTTGGCACATTGTATAAGAGAAAAATAGCTTTTGCATTTCCAATCCTTTCTGTTGGCAGCCCTAACTAAGATAACATTGTTTGTACACTGAACTGCTAGGCTTCCGTAAGTGAAGGAAAAGCAAGTGCAGGTTTTTTGTTGGCTTCTCTTCCTTGAAAAAGCACGAAAGTTCCTATTTGACTTCTACTGTAGGCAATGCAAAACAGACGAGGCTATTTACTGAGATGCTTCAGCAAAATTTTTGAATTGCTAGAGATTTTCTTTGTGGAGATTGGTGTTATGGTTGTTGTCAGGAAATATTTATGCTGAAATCTCTTTAAAAAACAGGGTAGGATGAACAAGGGGTGTAATAGCTATCTAGTTTGTGCTGGTAGCATACTTCTGTACTGTATCTTCCATGCAGGAAGGATGTAAAATGACTTCCTTCTTCGAGTTACAAGTAAGGTTTCTATAATCCTTTTAGACATGGCTTCCTTTATGTCTTTTATGGGGATAACTAATGTTTCCGTAAATCTTAGGTTTCTTTCTCAGTTGTTGGTGGACCATCTAAGTATTATCTAAAATTTTCTTATATCTAGATGTGGAAGATGATGAACACCGACCGGACAGTTTACGCTATCGTGCTGTTGCCTTCTCTTATGGAAACAATGATTCTGCTGACCAAAAGGATGCTGATGCTGGAGCGGAATCTTCTGGTTTTCTCCCGCCGTTCCCCATTCCTGGAGACCTTCTTCACTGCTTGGTAAGCCTGTGCTCTTGAATCTAAAGATTTTGTGCGTTTCTGCATGAACTTGATATCTTGTACTTTGCTAACCCAAATTCCCTAGTATGGCCTGTAACAATTGTGAAAGGTGCATATGTATTTTAAGGTTCGCCATGTCAAGTTTTCAGATGCTTGGAGCAGAGATGGACTACTTGTGATTGGTTGCCGTACACTGGCACCTTGTTTCCTTTTGATGTCATGACAAGGGCGTTGCAGGTGGGATTAGGAAAGTAGAAATTTTCTTTTTGAGGACTATCAGTTTAAGGGGGCAAAATTATGCAATACATTTAATAGTGCTCTTTTTTTGGTTGTTGCATCATGATTACTCAGTAATCAGTTTCACTCAATGCCTCTTGCCGCATTAGTTCTCTGTACTCATTGTGCTTCGGATTTGCTGTTTAGAATGTTGGAATCTCTCATTTCTAAAAGAGTTTCTTTCTTTGGCCTTGTACGTTTCCATTTTCTTTTTTCAGCCTCCTACTGAGAAGGCGCATCAGATAATTGCAAGGACTGCCATGTTTGTCAGCAAAAATGGTGGGCAGTCAGAGATTATTCTGCGGGTGAAACAGGGAGACAATCCAACATTTGGGTTCTTGATGCCTGGCCATCATCTTCATGCATACTTCAGATTTCTTGTTGAGCACCCAGAGGTTTTGCATTCTGAATCTGATGGAAACTCACTAGATGAGAGGATAAAGGCAGGTAGCGAGCACAATAATTCCAATGGTGTTGGTGGAGCTTTGTCTCTGCTTGGGTCAGTCTATGGGTCTGGAGAGGAAGAGGAGGGCGATGATACTGCAAAAACTGAGAAAGATGCCTCCCAGGATAGCTCTGTCACTCATAGTATTTCTCACAGTTCAAAAAATATTGAATCCCAGGCACATGTGGTGAAGGATGAGTCAGTGTCTAGGAATCCAATTCTTTCCAATAAAGAGAAGGTTCTCACTGTGAAGAAGAACTCTTTGATCAATGCATCCAAATCTGGAACTGTGAAAGGCATGGATGAAAAATCTCGTTCAGGTTCTGCTGCTGCAGAGAAAGCAAAGAGTTCGACTATGGGAGTGACTTCAAAGATTGAGCCATTAATTGTAGAGCCACCGCCTGAATTAAAGAGATTGATTGACAAGATTGTTGAATTTATTTTGAGAAATGGGAAGCAGTTTGAGGCAACTCTTATTGAGCAAGATAGCAAGCATGGGAGATTTCCTTTTCTCCTCCCATCCAACCAGTACCATTCGTACTACTTAAAAGTCCTTCAAACTGCTCAAGAGGTATGTTTTCCTTATATTATACCATGACGAGTATACCATATCAAATGTGTCTATCCTTTACATTTTCTCTTGTTTTTGCCTCTGCAAATAGTTTTTTTTTTCTTTTGCCGCAATTACTAGGCATGCAGAGGAAGGCAGAATATGCATGATCTTGTTTTAAAATATTTTCAATCTCCACTTGTTTGTTGGTTGGGCCAATCTTGAATGAACTTGTTCCTATCCTGAATGGCCATTAATGAACTTATGGAACTTCCATAGATTGTTGGAAATTGCGTATCTAGTTTGTTTATCTATGTGGTGATTCTCCCTAGTTTCCTGTTAACAAGTATTACTTGACGTTCCTTTCCATTCCGCTCTATGAATGTCTTTTATCTCTCTTGCAGTCTAGAGTAAATGGCAAGAGTTTGTATTCTGGAAAGGATGACCTAGTAGGACGTAGGACAGACAAGAAAGCTTCTGTACTCAAGGAAAATGATTTTTCATCCTTGGCTTCTGCTGTTTGTGACATGCCATTGGAATCTGACAGGAAAGAGAAGTTCAAAATGGTAATAGGCAAATCAAGGAAGGAAACACAGGAGACTGAATCCAAAGGGACCCAGCAAGAATGTGGAATCACTGTAGATGCTGCAGCTGTGGCTGCTATTCTTCAGGCTGCTACAAGAGGCGTAAAAACTTCTAATTCGCACATCATTTCAAACACTTCTCCGGGTGTTCATGTCCATGTGAATAGCAGTGAAGCTATACAGCCAGGAAATTTAGGCAGTCTTCCTTCTTCCCGACCAGATAATGCTGTTGAAAAGTCTGGTCAGAGTGGAAGTCATAATTTTTCTGCAGTTTCCACCAAGACAATTGCAAGAACAGTTTCTGGTGAAGCTGCTGGCGAAGCTGATTCTGCTGAGGCACACTTGACCAAAGAGCAGAAGCTCAAGGCTGAAAGGCTGAAAAGGGCTAAACTGTTTGTGGCCATGTTGAAAAGTGGGGAAGTGCCTTTTAAAGCTGGAACATCGCGTGGTTCATCACTAGAACCTCTAGAATCTGGAGTCTCAAGGTCAGCTAGTGAGGTTAATCTTGATGGCAAAGCCAGAGAAGGCAGCTTAGCCCCTGGAGATGTTGATATGCCTGCTACAGGTGAAAAGCGTGAGAAAAATTATTTTGGTGAGGAGCATGCTGAGCGACTCTCAAAAAGGAAGTATCGGTCAAGAGCTGGAGGATGTGAGGATGCTGATGAAGCTGACGATGGAGATGGAGATACAAAAGAGCATGACAGTCGCTCAAGAAGGAATTATGGATCAAGATCTAGGAGACATGATGAAGAAGATGAAGATGAAAGTGCAGAAGAAATGAAACTTAAGCACCATAGGAAAAGGCATCGGCATCATTCTTCTTCCGAGGAAAATGAGGATAAAGGAGAAAGTAGTGAAGAAGACAGGGATCATAAACGCTATAAATCGAAGCACCGGTCTCATCATTCACAACGGGAGGAAGAATGTGAAGATAAATATAAAGAGGACAAAAACCATAAACGGTCTAGGAAGAAACATCGTTCTCACTCTTCTTCTCATGAGCACTCAAGGAAAAGGCGTTCATCCAAGCAATATTTGCAGGAAGAAGATGAGCATGAAGATGATGGAATAGATAAAAAATCTAGAAAAAAGCATCATTCCCATCGTTCCTCACATCGTAGCAGGGACAAACACAGGCACAAGAGTGGGCGTTCTTCTAGAGACAAGGAATCTCGACGCAGCCGCAAGCATGATACATTTTCAGATGATGATCGTGAAAATAGTAGTTCCATAGATAAACATAAAAAAGGATCATCTGATGAAAGAAATGAGTTGGAAGAGGGCGAGATCAGCGGCAGAGTCTCAGATGAGTCTAGAGGAATTGCAAGTGGTCATATCAGCAGAGAAACTTCTATTGATGTAGCGAGTTCCCTCCAGAGGGCTCCATCCCAACCTTCTGAAACTACTACAGACGTCCCTGATGATCTGAGGGCCAAAATTCGTGCAATGCTGATGGCGACTCGTGTCTAAGTGTGGAACTTTAACATCCACCAAAAAACGGGATAAGTGAGAGGATGAGTGTGTCAAGACTGACTGCAGGAGGCGGAAGGATAGAATAATTGTTAGTGCATCAGAGTTCCAAATACACTTGAAAAGTGCTTGAACTATGTATGGTGCTGAGAAAATCAAGATCACTACCTTCGCTTACGGCGCCGGTTCTTGACCAATGGAAGATCTTGATTTACCTGTATATGACAACATCACTTTGTTGTGCTAATATTCGATGAATTTTTTTCATCCTTCATCTTCTTCTAGAGGTTTTTAATTTGCGTGATTTATGAAATTGTTATTCTGATGCTCTTATGAGATTTAATATCAATGCATATACAGAAAATTTGCAGAAACTGAAGATCTTACTTCCCACCTGGATCTTGATTCGAAAGTAAAGTGTCTATTCATCTCGTCTTCATTCATGCGGAGAGCGGGGTGTAATCCAGGTTGTCTCCCTGCTTTTTCTTTGTGTCTAAATTTCAGTCTGGAATAAGAAAAAAATGTGCCTTCCTGATATGTTTATTTTTTCATGTCATCCAGCTTCAAGGTAATCTGTAATGTTGACGATGAAATATCGTTTTCTTTGATTTTTCATCTATAGTTCTGATTTTCTTCAAAAAAGAGTTTCTAGAAAAATAAGAAAAAAGTCCCTGAAACGCCTAAGAACTTTCTCAGACGTTGATGGAAGCGACAAAGTAGTAAGTATCCACTTCAATGAAGTGAGCTGGCGACCGGGTGGATGTCTAATGTCGACATAATCTGTCAAATTTCAACCCTCTTTAATCTATAGTATACATATAATCATAAAAGACAGTAGGTATGAATTTGAGCAGTTTAACTGCTGCGTTTACAGAAAGTTGGGTACATGTAAAAAGCCGCGTTTTATGACCTATGCAATGCATTTAGGATGGACGGATTTCAACTCTATTGTAAGTTTACATTTGGATTTGAGGAGGTGCCTTCTTCTTTTATCAGTAAGAAAGTCGTTCTTCAAGGTTGGTCTTTTGTTAATTAGACTTAGACCCTAGAAGGTTGCCTATGTTTCAAGCACGAAGGACGATGAAATCCCAACAGATTACATTTAGGTTATGCGCTCCAATTTTTTTATTTTTTATTTTTACAATTGATCCCCTTTCATTAGGGTTATTTTCAATATTATTGTTGCATCTATTTTCTGACAATATGTTGTTCAAGTATTCATTTAGTACTTCAAGCAATAGACACAATATGTTGTTCAAGTATTCATTTAGTACTTCAAGTAATAGACACAATATGTTGTTCAAGTATTCATTTAGTACTTCAAGCAATAGACACAGTAACGCGTCCATATATAGCTTGTAGAAAAGTACAAAAAAAATTATTAATTTTTTCATTTATAAACGAACTGATACTTTTTATATATTGGCTATAATTCGAAAATAATATTTATTATAGTTACACTTACTTTCATATACACTATATTTATCCCTTTACAAGTATAAACATATTATTGGGGAACGTTAAATGAAGGGTCACTCATAAATAGAGTATTCTCCTAAGGGATAAGTATAAATTTAAATTTTTTTCGAAAAGAAAAGTATAATTTGGTATGATTAGAGAATCAAAGTGTAATTAACTCTTTACTAAAATCTAACTAGGTTAAACCATGCGACTATTGAAGGGTTGAAAGTGGGTGGATGCATCCGTCACTTTGAGCTGACCTTTTGCTTGCAAAATTTGAACAAGCAGAAGAAATATATCTCCCCACCCAGTTTTCGTGCCGCAAAACGACTCTCTATTAATTAATTCAAAACAAAAACACTTCATCCCTCTAACAATAAATATAATATAAAATATAGCTTATTTCTCAATAAATTAATACTTATAGTGTGGAAACTCTACCCTCTAAACTATATATATAACTTCATGGTAGTTAGCATCTGAAAATAATATTTAAAGATATAATTGAGAGGCAGTCTTATTCAATGAGTTTATGGTTTCAGAACTCATATGGGATTAATACAAATGATTTTTTTATAATAAAATATGATTTATTACTACATTATTTATTACATTTAAAATTTAAATACTAATTAAATATGTCGATATTTCTAAATCAATAAGTTTATTCAAAGTAAACAATGAAGCAAAACAATGTTAGGAGAAATAAACTATATATTCAGATCTGTAGGACTCGAACGCACAACCTCTTGATTATGAGGCATCCACCTCATCAGTCAGGCTTCATTTGGCAAATTAACATAAATGATAGGCATTGGAAAATTTGACTAAATGTGCCTTATGGTGTCCCTATTACTAAATTATTCTTGTAGAATTGCTTTGCAATAATTACTTAGAGGTAAAAAAAAAAAAAAAAAAAAAAAAAACTAACCACGTGTCAGAAGTTCATGAATAAATTTAATATAAAATTACGTTAAGAATCATATATACTTATATATAACATAGAAAAAAATAGATTCAAACTCGTACTTTTAGTAGAACTTGAATTTAATAATTCATATATTTAGATTTCAACTTATTCCAAGTCGACTTCATTCATTGAAAATTATAAAAAATCGTTTCTTAATTTAGTTAAGAATTGACTATAAAAAAGAGAATCTTTTTAGCTATATTCTTATGACTTTAAACGGCAATAAAATGTTTCTTTACTTGTTAAAAAAAATGACTTCAAAATTTGAAAACATTTGGCAGTTGCCATTATTAAGTAGTCGCAATTAATTATTTCAATATTGAAAGAAACGTCTTTTAGACTTTTAGTCTCGTCTCACCTTCATGCCTTATTATGGACAAATTAAGGTACGTTTTTCAGCCATTCGCTCTTGCTACCAACTTTACTGTTGCAGACCATGGATCGTTATGGCATAATGTTTAAGGTCGAATGTTGTTGCATCCACGATGTGTTGTGTGTTTTTAATCATTATTAACAGATTTGATGAGACTAAACATACGTCTTGACCCGTCTGTTGATTCTCACGTAGTTAGACCTTAATTTTCAATGATAGTAATCCAATTATAGGGATCTTGACTAGTACACGTTGCAACTAGTAACCATGACTTCTCATTTTTGTAACAAAAGAAGAAGAAGAAGAAGAAAAAAAAAAAAAAAAAGAGTTTCCAGTTATGGCCCGTCCAGGAGAAAAGTTGGACGAAATATTCAACTTCAAGCCTACACTTTTCTCCTCGTTCCAGAAATCTGATTCTTTCAATTTTGTGACTTTATTTGGCTTACACCTCTAGAAAGTTATTCTAAAAATTTTATTTTTAGAATTTTGATTTATGTTGAATGTTATAATGTGAAGAAGTTTTGAAAAATCATTATATATAGTGTTGAATACGTGTTAGATGTGAATAAAACAACAACATAATATTGACATAATTTAAAAATGTGTCGAATATGTCATTTGACGTGTCTAGAAATTTAATGAAAAAAGAAGCACGGGTTGGCATGAGGACATGGCAATGTCACAGTTGATAATGTGTTCGACACGTGACAGACAAATGTTATAAATTTATAAGTTATAAAACTAACAGAATTCAAAAGTTAATTTGCAAAACACTATTACCTCATGTTTTTTTTTTTTTTTTAAAGTTACTCTTTTTCTTTCAACAGTATCACAATTTACAAATGCAATAAACATAACTTCAATACTGTAATAGACATAAATCCCTTTATTCGGCTAAATTCCATTTATTGACCCTATATGTTAGGGAGTAGCATTTTAAGGACTCTAGCTAGCCACATTGGTGGCGAATAGAGATGGCAACCAGGGAGGGGGGGGGGGGGGTCTAGTACGGGTTTGCCAAAGCCCGAGACTCGCTCCACCAAGAAAATCCCGGACCCGGACCCGAATTTGAGACCCGTCGAGTTGGATCCGGTAGACCCAGTTAGTATTTTTAAAATATTAAAAAAAATTAAAATAATACTACCATAACTTTATAAATATGAGATAGTAATATTATTAAAAAGTTAATGTAAATTTATATGTGCATGTTTTAGTATTGAAATATTAAAAATATTAAAATATGTGCTACTTATAAAAACATTAAAGTATTTATAAACTATTTATATCATATTTAATTTATAAAACTATTAAGTTTATGTCTTATATATAATTATAAATAAATTATACATATTTTTATATATATACACATATATTTTATATAAGTATATACAAATAATACTAATATAAAAAATAATAGTAATCGGAGTAGGTTCGGAGCGGATTCAGGTCCAAATCACTAAGGTCCGAAATCCATTTAAGGCATCAAAACTCGCTCAGATCGGGGGCGGGTGCGGGTCTGAGTTCGGGCCCAACCCGGACCCATTGCCATCCTTAGTGGCACTTATAATCTATAATTTAATAATTTTGAGCAATTAGGGATTTGGTTACTGGAGTTCTATAACTCACCGAAAGTTGTTGAGGTTCGACAAAATTATGATTTTTTAAATTAGGATTTTGTTGACCAACCATACAATCAGCTCTTCCTAGCTATGTAAATGATGACTAGAGTGTATTTTATGCCATATATGTATTAAGGAGCGGAATAACAAAATGTTGGTATTAAATACGCATAATTCATTAATTTTATACAATTTCAGAACTATTTTTTTATCCATGTTATCAATGTTGGCCCTTTGTAGTTGCCGTCCTTAAAATACTACCCCTAACATACATGACATAAAATATAATTTAGTCATCTCTTGCGTGGCTAGGGGGTTGATTGAATGTTTCATTAGCAAAAATCCTAATTTAAAAAATCTTAATATTGTCCATGTCAACAATTTCTGACGAATTATAAAACTCGGGTAATCGAAATTCTCAAATTACTTAAAAATATTAAATTATGAGTTATAATTTACCACCCATGTAATTAGAGTTCTTAAATTAAAGGGTAAATTACAGCTACCCTCCCTGAGATTTGGCATACTTATAAATACCCTTTCGTTGTCTGTAAAATTACAATACTCCCCTCAAATTGAAAATAACTATGTAGTCCCTAGATGGAAGGTGTGAAAAGTACTATTTTACTAGTACTAGATTTTATATTTTTAAAAAAAAAACATTTAAAAAAATGCAAAAAGAATATGAGGGTGGGTAAAATAAGTAATCCATAGAGAATATTAATCCATAAAAGTATTTTAAAATTTTTTAAAAATATATAAAATTATAACTTATAATTCAAAAGGGGATTTTAAGGAGTTCATTGTAAAAAGTTGGATGGAGAATTAACGGAATTGATTTGTTGTTAGACGAATGTTAAAGTTAGGGAGGTATTTGTAATTTCTCAAATAAACGAGAAGGTATTTGTAATTATGTCAAATCTCAGTGGAGGTGTATAATTTATCCTAAATTAAAACCGCTAACATACAAAACAATAAATACAATTTAGCACCCTTTATTCTTGCCCCCTTTATTCCGTTGTACTCATCTTTATATTATTATTATTATTATTAATTATATATCAACATATGGTATAAAGTAAAACCTCTATAAATTAGTAATCCTGGAACCATAAAATTTTATTAATTTAGAGAGATATTAATATATCGATAAATTAATATTTTATTAATTAAAATAGAGACTTTTTAAATCCAACAAATTTAGTACATATGTATTGAAAATAAATGAATTCATATATGTTTCATTGATTATATTCATGCATCAACCAATTCTTCATAATTAACTAACTATATTCATGTATAATATCAATTCATTGTATACAATTAACTATTATATTCATGGAGGCATGTAACATTCATTGGAATTACTTAAATATACATGTTTACATTAAATTGTTGCATTTAAATAACTATTATAACCAATTAAATATATTCATGCATGATGAATGAAACATATACTATATAAATCTCAATATGGAAATAAAATAATTCATAACACCCAACTATATCATCTCATCTAAAAGACATCGTAAAATCATCCATGACTGATCAAATGCGTAAAGTATTATGTGAGTATAAGAGAGACCATCCCACATGCACTCAAAAAGATTTACAAGAGTGGGTTGATGAAAAATATCGTTTGAAAGTTAGTCAAGGTACAATATCAAACACTCTCAAGAGATCATCGGAGTACCTTTCAGCCAACTTTGAGAAGGATGGGGATATTAAGCAACACAAATCGGCGAAATATCCAGATACTGTATTTATAATTGTAATATTTATGAATTATTAATTTAGAGTTTTAATGTGACCTAATATTTATAAAGAATTGTTTGAAAAATTATTATCTTATTATCTTCTCGAATTTGATGATTTTTTACAAAGGCCCATGTCAGGACCGGAAGATTTTATTATTTTATAGAGTATTAATTTATAAAGATTTTACTATATAACAAAATTTTTATTTTTATTTATAAAATTTATAAAATAATCGAGCTCGAATCATGTTATGTTCTTAAAAAAAAATTATTATACATCGCAAAAGTCTGAATTGGTATAATTCCTGTAAAATTATAGTGATCACTGGCTTTATTCCGATTTAAGACTCTACATCCAAATTCATTAATTGCTCGTCCAACCATCTCATAAGTTTCACGGGAACGACGTGATATATGATCAGCAATTCAGAATCGCAACTGGACTTGGCCTACCTCCCATCCTTAGCATATAATTTTCATGTCAATAGTCTTATCTTATTCACGTGAAAAATAGGTCAGGAATTCAAATTCCAAATAAAAGTTGGGGAACTAAATTAGAATTTACATCCTTCTTAGGAAGAAAAAAAAGAAAAAGAAAGCATATAATTTTCAACTTTTATACATAACCTAAACATAATCAAATTCAAAAATTTTGAATTCTTTTAAATTGCTATTTCTCATAAATATTCTAGAGCGTGTTTAAGATTAATGGTTAAGACTGAAGTTTTATAAATCCCTGATAATTTATAATTTATCAATTCAATATAATTTGAATATTACTGAATCATGTATTATAATAATTTACAAATATAAAAAATAATAATGTAGTTATATGACTTTTATTAAAAAAATTATATATATATTACTTTTCCCTTAGCCACTACAATTTTTGGTTATTCACATTCTCTTTTTTTTCTATAATAAAGTCGTCTGTGTCGGTGCCAAAACCACTAAAAGAATAATGCAGAATAAAATCATGTCTTATAAATGAAAAAAGAAAATAGAAATAAAAGCAAAAATATGTCTAGAATGAGGGCATGATGTTTTGTAGGTCGTGGGAGCTTATAAGTTAGAACAAGCGGTCAAAGTGGCATGTGGAGAATCCCTGGCCGTCAATTCCGTTGACTCTTCCTCTCCTCCTTTCCTCCTCACGTGGAACTCGCCACCCCCTCGCCGGAACCAGTCAAACTCACTTGAAATTATTTTAGATTAGATCGATTATAAATATAATTAATCAATCACATAACAAGTTAAATTCAGTCGTTCTTCCATTTTATATATAATTTTATTTAAAATTAATCAAAATTCGATACGAAACGAGATTTCGTCAGAGTCGTTGCTCCGGGGTTGTCGCCGCCTGGACACTTGACGCACCATCTGACCTCACTGCAATGCTATAACTCTCTCTACCCATTAATTCTTCAAACTCTCTTTGCTATTTTTCTTTCATTACAATTTCCTAAGCTTTTTCATTCACACCTTTGAAATTGAAATCCTTTTCCCATTTGGTCTCAAGTCTTATAACTTCTTACCCTTTTTTTTTAAGACTTAAAAGACCACACAAAAACACACACACACACACACAGAGTTATCAAGACTCATTTACACTCTGGATTGATCGATTCATATATATCCATTAGAGATCATTCTTTTTTGGGTTTTTCTCTTTGGAAATATATATAGATCTAATTGTAAGAATAGTGGGCGTGCATGTAATCATAATAAGGGTTGTTGCAGATGGAAAATTACAGTTTTAATCAGGAGACGATGATTCTCAACTCCTTTGATCATCATCATGATCAAGGTTTGTCAGTGGTAGATGATAATGGGGAGAAAAGGGTTCTGAGCGAAATGGATTTCTTCGCTGCCGAGGAGAGGAATTCGTCATCAACTCTTGAAATCAAGACAGAAACTCATGAACCTGCTGGCAAAGAACTTCACCTTCATATAAACGTATCTCTCTCTCTCTCTTTCTCTCTCTCTCTCTCTCTTGGGATGAATGTTTTTGAATGGATCATACATCTTTTTTCTTCTTTTTCTAATTTCTGTTTTTATTTGGCAAAAAATAAAATAAAATTGTAGACTGGTTTAGATCTTTTGACAAGCAACACAAACACAAATCTGAGTGAGAGGCGGAGTATGGATAGTAATAGATCAGCGGAGGGTGGCAGGCGAGCTTCAGATACAGAAGTAAGATTAAAATCCACGACAAGAAATTACTGTTTCTTGATTAATATTAATGTTTAACAATTATTAATATACGGGACTTGTAATAGATATATATATGTATGTATTGCTGATCATGGTGCAGTTCGTAGTTCTGAAGGCGGAGCTTGACCGGATGAACACAGAAAATGAACGGTTGAGAGCCATCCTAAATCAAATCAACGACAAGTATTATTCCTTGAAGATGCACATCATGTCACTTTTAAATCATCAACAGAATCCTGGATCAGCTGAAATCAAATCAGACGATCGCAAGGTTCGCGCGCAGCAGATGATTATGTCATGATCATCAGATTAACGAAAGAAAACATTAAGAAACTATTTTTCAGTAGTTATCTGATTTTTAAATATTAATTTGCATGGTTAATATATGGTTCAGATGATAAATGAAGTGGCAGATGATGAAGAAAAGCAAGGGTTCAAGATTAATCTGAAGCATTGCGGTCAACGCGAATTAATTATGGAGGATAAAGATGGCAAAACTCAGCTGGATCATCAGTGCTCAAGCTCACCACTGTGCACGGAGGAAATGTCAATGTCCAATGGACTACTGCACAAGATTAACTCTGCAGAGATCAATACTTCAAAGGATCTTGATCACCAGGCTGCCGCCGAGGCCACCATGAAGAAAGCCCGTGTCTCAGTTCGGGCCCGCTCAGAGGCAACTATGGTAACTCAAAACGGGCTTTCCATTTTCTTTATTATTCAACTGATTTTAATTACTGCAAATTAATCCATAAAGTATTTATAATTTTAAATTATAGCACATACCAAACATTAAAATTAGTAGATTGATTGATCATACGGTACTGTAATGTTTCATGCATTTGGATATTAGGTCTGGGTTACGAAAAATCTAGGTTAGATTTGGTGTTTGAAATATTCTTAGTTAATTTGCTTGTCACTAATTATATATGTTCACAATTACATTTGATCTCCTTATCGGTTCCTAGTATATTATATAGCTACTGATGGATATTTACGAATAATTAAGTGAAAATGTGTGGTATGGGTACAGATTTCAGATGGATGCCAGTGGAGAAAATACGGCCAAAAATTGGCCAAGGGGAACCCATGCCCTCGAGCTTATTACCGCTGTACCATGGCTGTTGCTTGTCCCGTTCGTAAACAAGTATGTCTTTCTTCATCCTTAATTCTATACACGGAAAAATGCAATTTTGGTCCTATAGTTTAGAAAGGGTGGCATTTTTGGTCTTTATGAATTGATTTTCGAAATTTAGTTATGTATTTCTAAAATTTTGGCAATTTTAAACATTTTTCTACTAATTTGGCTAGAGATTACATGTGACTTGCACATGATCAATTAATTTGTAATTTTAGTCTTCTAAATCAATTTGTCTATGACTAAAAATGCACCACACTCTTAAATTACAGGCTAAAATTTCAATTTAATTGGGTCAAGTGCAAGCCACCTGCAATTTTTCATTCAAATTGGCAGAAAATTACTAAAATTTGTGCAGGACAAAAAATGTCATCTCCTAAGCTAATGACTAGACTGACTTAAAAGGCATTTTTTGTCCTGTAACTATACACCATTCTCGTTTTAGTCCTTTATCATTCTAGGATTTCAAAAAGGTCTTGTAGCTTTTTAAAACCCTAGATTTTGGTTCTCCTTTTTCCGGAATTTCTCCAAAATTTTCAAAAATGTTTGACGTGGCGGCCCAAATTTTAGATATTTTCGATGATGTTGAAAAAATTCTAGCGAAAGGAGAACCAAAATCGTAACAATTAAAAAATTACAGGACTTTTTTGAAATCCTAAAAAAATAAAGAACTAAAATGAGAATAGAGTATAATTATAGGACAAAAATAACTTTAATCCAACTAGACTTGCATTTTTTTCCTTCTATATATCACACCTTTAAATTATGTACAAATAATCCTCTAGGGCTAATTTAGAATTAGGGTTTATAATTCCATAGGATGGTTGGAATAATTTGTGATTACACTAAACTTCAACGGAAGCTCATTGTAAATAATGACATTAATTTCCTACTGATTAATTTTTACAAGGAGGGTAATTTCGCTTGTAATTACATCAACTCTTAGATAATATATATCATTGTAAATAACAGGTGCAAAGGTGTGCAGAAGACCGTTCAGTTCTTATAACCACCTACGAAGGGCGGCACAACCACCCGCTCCCCCCGGCCGCCATGGCGATGGCGTCAACCACCTCCGCCGCCGCAACAATGCTGCTTTCGGGACCAATGCCGAGCGCAGACGGATTACAGAACTCAAACGTGCTGGCAAGAAACGTGCAGCTGCCCTATTCACAGAACCTGGCCACAATATCCGCCTCAGCGCCATTTCCGACTGTTACGTTGGATCTTACAAATAACAACGCTAACATTCCCACAAATTCACTCCTCCACAGCCCACAAGCTCCGGCGTTTCATGCCCCGTTTTCGAGCCATCAGCAGCATTTAAGCCCCGGCGCGGGGATTCAGGTTCTTGATAGTTCACAGGATATTGTGAATGCAGCGACGGCGGCCATTGCGGCGGACCCTAATTTCACAGCGGCGGTGGCTGCGGCCATAAGCTCTATTATAGGGAATTCTCAGCGAAATGATGGGGTTGTAGATCGTAACAACAGCGTCGGAGATGTTGGGAAATAAAGTGATCATGTGATTTTTGGGGTGGATTTATAGGTAGAGAAAGAAAAACAGATAGAAGAGGGCGGGTTAAAGAATAGAATTGTATTGATCGCGATCGGTTTGTTCTGTGAGGAAGTTTTTGTCCCAATAAACTGAAAGCTACCATGCATGCACATGTGTTCTTGTGCATGTCTTTTTACGTGTTATGATGTTTTTTTATGCTCTTGTGCAGATTTCTTGATTTTGAACTGTTGGATGGAAGGTCTTGATTTAATTCTAGATGGATTAAGTTTGATGCTATTTATTTTTCTCCATGAAATTGATTACTGAGAGATTGGAAATTAACTTTGGTTTTCTTTTTTAAACGATGATTATATGATTATACGTTATTGTCTCAATAAATGAGTTGTAGATTAATATTCAATGAAACCATCACTATATCGAAGAACAATGAAATAAATTACAATAAACTCATATGAAGTGAAACAAATGTTTACATTTGGTGGGACTCGAACTGGTTCATGAAATCTCAACCTACTTTGGTTGTGTCCTACTTTTATCACTTAATAAAAAAAATAATTTTATATTTTATTTTGTGATATTTTTCCTTCGCGGAACCCTGAGTCAAAACATACCGTAACTCTTTTTGGTTTAAAATTTTATATTATTTGCGGGTTTACGGGCACTTTTAAAATGAAAGTTCGTCTAAAATATTCACTTTTCATTAAACGGTTTTTGAGAAATCCTCTGGGAATAATACATAAAAAATATTTGACAAAGGAAAATGAAAAAAACGATTCCTCTTAAACGAGGATTAAAGTTGGTTCATTCTCTATTGAACTGAAACCAATAACTTATTTTTTTATCGGATAAGGTGTCTTAATTGAATTTCTGTTGCAAATTGTATTTTTCTTTATACTCCATATAATATACACACAAAAATGACAACATATATTTTATTTTGGGTATATACACATAAAGTGTGTATATTGAACAAAACAGAAGATTGAACAAACTTTACAATAAAAAAATCGATCCTCCAAGACACCACCCAGATAGAATTTAGTTGCTTAAAACATTACCCACATAAATTTGAGCTTTTTTTTTTTTTTTTTTTGAAAGTGTAAAATTGAGATTTTCGATCGTTTGGAGTGCGTTGAAAGAGCCCAATTTGTGTTCGGACAGCCCAGCTGGCCCGACACTAGATGAGGCCCGACAGACGAAATTGTAATTCACCATACTTATGATGATGTCCAAAATGGGAGTTGTACTCTTTCGTATTTTATTCTCTTTTTCTGTTTAACCGTGCGGAAATGTTTATATTTCTGATGAGATGAAAGTGTCTTCACCTTCATAACTCAAGAACTATAGTGAAAAAATATTTTCTGATTTAATTTGTAGAATCAGCAAAAAATATTTCCTCATTTAAATAAAACAAAACGAATTCATTACTATAAACTACAAAATCATTTTGAACCTGGCATGTACAATTTCTATGGAAAAAATGCAAGCAACCTCCTATGATATTGCAAATGAGCAAATTACCTCCTATGAAAAATAAAATATCAATTTACCTCCCCGTATTTTTTAAAATGGAGCAATCTACCTCCCTATCTAGAGGGTAAATTGATCAATTTTAAAGAACACGAAGAGATAAATTGTTATATTTTATTCATAAAAGGGTAATTTGCTCATTTGCAATATTATAAGAAGGTAAATTACATTAAACCATAATTTTTATAGCTAACTTTATAGGGAAATTCATGAACTCATCCTCAAAAAAAATTCTATTCTTTTAGGGCCCTCTTTTAATTTATAAGTAATTAATCGATTTTATTTTCTTATATCACACAAAATCCACGTGTCAGCTCAACTAATAGATTCTCGTTAAATATAAAAAAAGAAAAGCTCTACACTCACTAATGACGGTTATTACACCGCCCCGGAAATTTTAAAATATGACAATTGTACTCCTAATTACATAATCTATATCTCAACTAATATAAAAAAGAAATATTCTCTACACTCACAAACAACGATCAGTGACGTCGCTGCACTATTTTTCTACGTATGACAATTATACCCCTACATGGATAATTTTAAAAATAATTATAATTACTTTTTTTTGTTTTTTACAAAAATTACTCCATGTTATTTTAAACAATTACTATATCAATTATTTCGTTGTGTCAATCATACCTTAAGTTGATTTCTTTAACTTCTTTCTTTATTTTTGAAAAATTATTTTATTGATTTATATATTTTATTCTTATTTATATATGACATAACAACTAGTACTTATAAATGCCGCCGTTTGTATTTTCACAAAAGCAATTGAAAATTCTTCACATTTTTTTAAAGTTTATTTTATAAAATAATTTCCTAAAATTGAAATCAAAGAGGCATCATTGCGAATTGAATTTTTAATTTCAAGTCTTATTGCATCAAGTCGAGTATACAAAAATTACATCATCAATTTCTTAAAAAAAGTAATTATACAAAAAAAAATATGAATATATATTAAATAAAAATAAATAATCCGGCACAGCCTTTCCTCTCTCTCAAAAAATATATAGTATTTTATCCTAGGGATTAGGTCCGCTTGCTAATATTCTCATCCCCAAACATTTATTTGTCGCAGTGTAATTGGTCGGTGTGGATGCGATGGAGAAATTATGCAAGTTGGCGTGGGCGGTTATGGGCTGTTGATCAGAAACCTGACCGTTACAATTTGCTTAGGTAAAGGATGGATTAGGAGAAGAGCAAAGATATAAATATAAAGCTGAATTGGCATTGGGGAGAGGAATGTGAATCCTCCTCACTTGTCCTTTTCTTCATGTGTGCAACCCTCACACTCACACATCACTCCCATACAAAAACCAAAAGCAAAGAAAGGTAGGGGAAGATTCCACTTTGGGAAAAGCCCATCAACCCTAATCACCTCCAAAAAGCTTCATCCATCCTCCAATCATATCAACATTTTTGGTTTCTTCAATCTTACACTTCTACCTAGATTCATGCTATTTAATCCTGGTTTATAATTAGAATAGTAGGAAATTCGGTTAATATAACAACCCTTTTTCCTATTACGTCGTCATCGAACAATATCGGTTAGAAATTTCTATTTTCAATTCTCGTGCAAATCACGTTTACAAAATCCCTCTTGCTCATGTTTAAAATAAATCAAGAATTCAAAGATTTCATCTCAAGTACTCTATCAATATATCCGTCAAATAGAAACTATTTTATCATTATTACATATGAGATCCAGCCAGTTGGACTTGGATCCCAGCTATAGACGCCCCTTTAATTTGAGGGGTCTTTCTAGCATGTTCCCACCCCCCACCCCATCTTTTTATCCCAAGGCCAGAAGGGATATAATATAGATAGCATCAAAGAGATGTGTGGTGTGTGTGTGTGAGGAATGCAGTTTTGATGATTGGGTTTGCTTGAGGGCTACACCTTGAAAACATCACCGCCTACCATTACTTTAATCACAAGAACAATGATTTAACTGTTAACCCCCACTAACCTTTTCAGCTTAAAATAGTTGGGCGGTTCAACTTTTCTACTACCCAAGAATCTCACTTTATCAATTTGGTTGTTGCAACTTCCCTTGCTCCTCTCGGATTTGATGTTGTCGTTCACGTGAGTTTGTACTTATTTAATTTATTAATTATTAAATCACATATGTCATCATCAGTATATATTAATTAAATAATTTACAATTCATATAAGCACAAATTGACACAGACAATACCAAATTCTGAACCCGATTTTTACTTTCTTCCTTCCTCCCCCACTTGAATTTCTTCACATTTGGTGCTGCCCAAAACTTTTATTGTTGCATTAAAAGCTGATGATTTTAGGGGATTGTTTGGACGTAACTCTACAACTTTGGAATAACTTGTCAATCTCACCTCACCTGCTTTTATATTAATTAATTAAACCTTTTGGCAACAACTTCTCAGTCGCTATTTAATAATCTTAATTGGGCCTTATTTCAATTTACCGAACATGAAACATGTGAGAAGATCGCACGGTAACGTGGCTCCTTAACCAGCCTCATATACCCACTCAGCTGTCCCCCCTTTTTTTATTATTATATTTCGTCTACTATTTATTCATTGCAGCCAATAGTACGTGGTCCAAATTACAAAAAAGAATATTTTATACATTTTCCTCCAATTACAATGTTGAATAATGCAAAAAATATTAATTTATGAGAAATTATAAACACGACGAATTATCACGACAAGAAAATAAGATATCAGTGACAAAATATTAAGTGAAAGTAATTTTTATCTTTATATAATTATTAGTAACAAAAGCTGTTATAAGTTATCACTATAAATAATTAGTGACACATTTAAAATAGTAATTTAGTGACAACACAATACAATGTTACTAATTCTTGCTAATAACAACTTTTACAAATTAATAAAATTATGAAGTTAATTATTGTGACAAAATAAAATTTTTTATTACTAAATATATATAGCTAGTAACAATGTTAAAAATTTCATTAAATTGTTTATATTAAAAAAACATTTTATATATTTGTAGGCGATATTTACATACAAAACTATAGTATATAAATATATAATACCAATTTACTATAAAAAATAAAATAGGAGTGATAAATTTAGGTGAGTGGGTCATAAAAGTGATAGTTTCCATATTAAATAGAGAAAAGGAGGAGAGTAGCATAAATAAGTGCATAATAAGTAGGAAACTAATTGCCTACTTCCCCAAGCGTCAAAATAATAATAAAAGGGCCCAACCCCAATCTGTTGCTGCCAACCCAAGAGTTAATATATAGTAGCATTAAAGTGGGGTAGCCCTACCCGGTGAACCTACCCAAGTGCCAAACTTTCATGTGTGGGGTAAAATTGCAAAACTAATCTCACAGTTTTAGATCATTTTAAATTTATAATTTATGTTTTACGAGATTTTAAAAATAACTTCATGTTCGTTAAAAATTTCAGAAAGAGTCCAGAAACATTACATAGTTTTTTTTTTTTTTTGCAATGTTTTTTTCATAAATTTTAATTGAATATGAGATTAATTTTAAAATTTTATAAATGTGACGTCGAGTATATCTTAAACTGCGGTACTGATTTTGCAATTTTATTGCATTTTCTTCAACTCACATTAACACACTCTGCCTTCTGCTTCAATTTGACCTTACACTTATCACTACCATACACTTACTTCCACTTATTATGAATGTACTAAAATCTCTAACAAAAATAAATACGCCTTCAGTGTAAGTATTTAATTTTTCCCTCCCTCCCAATTTCTTTTTTAGTAAGAGATATTTTGCTCTTCAAACTATGATCTTTTTGCATTTCATACAAACTATACAATTTTTGTGTCTTATCATCCAAGACCACTTTCCGGTGACATGCACTGCGTACGATAGTTTTAGGGACAAAATCATCATTTTTTGATGTGCGTCTCGAGTGTGTTGTCCTTAATTAAAAATATTACATGTTGTGCACATGATCACTTTTCAATAAAAAAAAATAGGTGGCAAAATGAAAAAACAACCGAAATTCTAATGGAAAGGTATTTTCACCCTATATTAAAGTTTTAGAACTTTCTCTAGTAAAATACAGTACGTATATCATTCTTTCTTATTTTTCCTCCGGCTCGAGCTCTGTTGTACAACACTCAAATGACATCACATAATTTCACAATTAAAAGAAAAGGAAAAAGAAAAAGAAAAAAGTTGATTTTCTTGATCAATTAAAAAAAAAAAAGAAGAGAAAAATAATTTTGTTGTTGGCGTAATTAATTATTATTAATTAAGAGTACATAAGCTGAGGTGAAAAGGGTGTCCTTGGTAGTTGTACCTAGCCAAATCCGAAACCTTGAAATTTAGAATTGCTTGGCCAAACAGTAAAAGCCGCGCCGCAATGTGTTTAAAGCGCATCGATTGGCTGGCTTGGTTGTTGATTGCGATGATAGCGGCGTTCAGAGGCACGTGCTCACGTGCCTTCATGTGGACGCCTCTTTATTTATAGCCTAAGCCTAAGCAAAGAAAAGAAAAGAAAACGCGCCGCCCAGCGTCGGCCGATGCCCCTCCACCTCTCCCCTCCCGCCACGTGGTACCCCTCATCCTGAAAAAGGAAACCAAACCGTATAAATTTTTAATTATATATGGAAAGCGTATGGCCGTCACTCTGTAAGTATACTATACATACGGGAGGAATACCCGAAGAAGATTCTCTGCGTAAGGACCTCACAAACACCCCCACCCCCTCCAATCCAATAAAGACAACTCTTTCTCAAATCATCATCTTTCCGCGTATAAATAGACTTCAAATCCAAGAACAATTTGAACTTTGATCGATATATCTCATTTTCTTCTCTCTTTGATGGAGTGGAGAAGGGGTCCCACGATCGGCCGTGGCTCCTCGGCCGTGGTGTCGCTAGCCACCAACGCCGCCGGCGATGTGTTTGCTGTTAAGTCTGCTGGTGTTTCTTCTTCTTCTTCTTGCTTGTTAGAGAATGAGGAGTGTTTGATTTCTCAGCTTTGCTCTCCTTTTATAGTCAAGTGCTTGGGGTCTGATGTTACTTGGGAGGATAATAAACGGGTTTACAATCTGTTCTTGGAGTATGTCGCCGGTGGCACGCTTTCTGATCTGATCAGGAGTAAGGGGGGTTGCTTGGATGAAAATTTGATACGGTTCTATACGCATCAAATGCTCCAGGGATTGAATTATCTTCATCTGAAGGGGGTTGTGCACTGTGACATCAAAGGCCAGAACTTATTGATCGGCAAGGATGGATTGAAGATCGCGGATTTTGGGTGCGCGAAATGGAGCGGTTCTGCTGTTCCGGCATTCGCCGGAACGCCGGCGTACATGGCGCCGGAAGTCGCGCGCGGCGAGGAGCAAAGCTGTCCTGCTGATGTATGGGCTTTGGGTTGTACAGTTATTGAAATGGCCACGGGATCCAATCCATGGCCGGAGATGAAGGACCCTGCGTCAGCTCTTTACAGAGTAGCTTATTCCGGCGACGTGCCGGAGCTCCCCATCTGGTTCTCCGACTGTGCTAAGGATTTCCTGAGTAAGTGTTTGATGCGAGACCCCAAAGAGCGGTGGACGGCGGCTGAACTCTTGCAGCACCCGTTTCTCAACTCTGTGGAGGTGAATTGTGGTGATATTAGAGAGTTCACCAGGAAATCTCCGACTAGTGTAATGGATCAAGGCTTCTGGGATGCTCTGGAGGTACCGGATTCTTCTCCAAACCCGACGGACATTGCTTCATCCTCGGATTCTCCGACAGGCAGGATTCGTGGTTTGGTCGGAGATGCTTTCTTGCCGAACTTGAATTTACCAGTCTGGATAGAGGAGGAAGATTGGATGACTGTCAGGGCCAATGAAGCTGAAGAATTTTCAAAAATTCACCACCACAGCGAAAACATGAACCAAGATTCTGGTATATTTTCGAGTATCGACGAAGAGGAGATTCAAACTTCAGTTGCAGTTGAAGACTCATTCTTTAATTATTTTCCTGATGTAATTAGCATTGTTGATGTTAGTAATTTTCCAGTTGGGAGTAGTGATAGTGGTAACGATGATTCTGTATCAAGAATTGTTATTCTTAAGAACACAGTAATGGAATTTTTTACTCATCCACATCAATTTTTCCTACAATCTTTCAAAGTTGGCGTAATTTACAAATTTACATTAGTCTGTGTGAATGTGATTTACACTCCAAAATTTTACTCGAGTTTCATAATCAAAGTGTGAACGGATAACATTTAGTAAAGGTAAAAAGAAATATTAAAGTATGCAAAGTATTATCATACAATAGGTAACTTTTTAAATTAATTCTACCAAAAAAATATTATTTCATAATACCAGTCCGAAATGTGTGCATTGGTGGAATTCGAACTTGTGATATTTTGATTATTTAACCTCAAATTTGACTATTATGTAAGGAATTCTGACAAAGATATATGTCTAATTTTTCACTTGATATAATTGAAATTTGTTTTTAAAAAAATTATTTATTGAAATTTACAAGTATTGAGGATTTGGACGGAGAATTTGGTCACAATGGGCGGTGGCGAAGGGATTAGAGTTGACTGTATGTGGGGAGTGTGAACAATGATGCAATTTCTAGGACACGTTGATGGAGTCAGGTGAAAAATTACAAAGTCCACCGCCTATTTGCCAAGTGTTCAGACCTAAAGTGTGAACACGGAAGACTTCAAGAATCATACTAGAAATTGGATTAAGTGTGAAAATTCTTGGTGGGTTGGGAAGTCAACCATTCTTTTATTAAAAAATTAATTTAGTCAACTAAGAAATAAAACCGTCACAAGAAAAAAGCCCACCTTTGAATTTGATTATTTGAATGGAGAGATGTGGGTTATTCAAAAGGGGTTTTGTTGGGTTCTAGAAAAGTTGGGTTGGCCAATAGTTTGCTCAAAGGGCAAGAAAACATCAAGGCAAATGCACTTCCAACTACTAAAATTCTATCATTGTGGTTTGATGTATGTGTAAGGTGGATACTTATCCATAAAACAAGAAACACAAAACATGTGTAAGGTGGAGATGTTATGACCCCAAGAACCGACCCTCTTTTTTCTTTTGGCTATAATTTTTTTCGAAAAAATTCCTATTCAATTTACTACTGTATGCGAACACATCATATAATAAATGAATTCAAACCAATCAAATGACAATATTTATCGTATGCATGTCCAGACTTGATCTGCAACAACCAGAATAATCCAAAACATGTAAAATCAACGAGCAAGATTATAATAGAGGAAAAGTAGTACATAAATTGGTGGACAACAGAAGTAGTGATAGAACCTCCTTTTCTATTTTACGGACAAAAGTGTTTAGGCTATCCTAATCCAAAAAAACAAAGCCAGCGAAGCTTATTCTTTCTTGTCGAGGTAGAGAGTAGTTGTAGTAGATAGTCTAAGCCAAAGTGCTCACACTAAAACAAGAAAGGATGCTTATCCTTGGGCACTGGTCGAGACTTGAGAGTCGGTGTGCCATTGTTCTCTCATCCCACTACTTTAATTTTTAGTGTAAACATTGTAGTGGAGTGGAGCCTGAATTTCAACGTTTTTTGTTTAGAATATGTCTTACTGCGAATCCTATGTGCTTTTCTTTTCAAAGCCTAAATCACACAGGAATCCATATCCTGTGCATGACTTCACCGATGACTTCGCCTCACGTCACTTGTTGACCCATATACCACCATACTTGGTGCGCGGATATACCAATCGTAAGTGTTATCATATGCTGTTAGAAGTACATTTTCATACACATTTATCAGGTATGAATTCTGACCTGCACCCTTTGCCCTTTGGTAACTCCAGCGACCACCGGCAGAATTTTAGTTGCGGACTGGTAGAAAACTCGCTAGATTCGGATGTTTGCCCGTGGTCGACTTACCTCCAAGTTACCATGATTTTAGTCGTAGCCAATAAATTTGTAGCTAGTTTTTCGAGCCGAGAAGAGAATAAATCACTGCAATTGGTGAGGCAATACCCAGGCCAAGAACAGTTAACAGTGATATTCAGGCTGCAGGCAGAAACACAAAGTGAATTGTGAAAATGTCTAGTTAATTGAGGCACTGAATCCTTGTGGCGCGTGGTTATTAACGTTTGACGTTGAAGCTTGAAATTCTGGATGTTTTAACTTATATTTCTGGAAATTTGCTGTGTCAATCTCGCGATCCTTGTAGTATCCTGCATCTGCTATAAGTTAAATGATATAAACTCTTCATAGTCATTTCTATGATATGACAATTACAAAAGTGAAAAACATATTGTTTGAACCGAATATTACCCAGCATCTGTAACAAGTCAAATGAACTATAAGCTCCTGACAACTATTTAAGGACAGGAATCTGTCCTGCAAGTATATAAAGGTAAAGGAAAGAGAACCAACTCGAAACCAGAAAGACAACTTGAGACAATGATTTGGTCTCTACATCCATTCGACAAAGAGGAGGGATAATTTTATGCTATCCACATCAGTAGTATCCCATATAGGGTGCACAACGTTAGATATAAGATGAAGATGTGATAAAGTGAAATATTGAGATCAACATATATGCTCTAATGGTTTAGTAAAACCGGTTGCTACCACATTGATAGCGTCTATCTCCTAACAGAATGTCTAAATCTACTCTTGAATTCCAATCAGATCTTAGCTATCTCAACTGCCCAGGCGACGGGCCTGGTGCCCAAAATTCCATTTCTTCATCTGACTCCATCATTCTTTTTCATGCTATTCTAATTCTCACTACTTATCCCCCAATATTAAGTCTTGGTGAAGTAAGAGGGCATGTAAATCCCATTTCATTGCATCTTAGGGGACAAAAGGATGGATGATTAAACAACTCATGCCAGCATCAATCATACTTGTATAACCAGCAAACTAGGACCATGAAAGCAACCAAAGGATCTATGGATAAACATAAACATTAGCAAATTTTCATTGATGTAAAATTTAAAACAAAACACGAATCTTATCGAATTCCCTGCATTAGTTGTCCTAGCACCAAATATTCCTAATCACTAGAATAGATTGTGGGCTTATTAACCTCAGTCGTGCCTTTCTTATGCTTAATGTTAGCTTCAAGTGCCCGCTCACTTCTAGTCATCTTCCTCCACAGCTTTACTCTTGCCCTTCTCCTTGCTCCTCACATCCTCCGACTTCTGATCCATCCTCTTCACAGCCTCCAAATGCTTCCTCAACATGCGAACCTCTTTAATGTAATAATGGATTCTGTCGATCATCAACCACAGGAATAGAGCAAAACCTGCATCCATCAATTGCAATTATTCTTCCAACTGTGAGGATCTCAGCAACTAGAAGCATGAATATGTACTATACAATAATAAGAACTCATCACATAATATAACATTATGACATTATGTTGACGGTTCACGAATAGGATAAATATAATCAACAATTCAATGATCACATAGATTCTAATGAACCAATTCAATATTAATATACCATTACACGAATTCTAATAAGAAATTATACCAACACTACCCTACACATAATTTCCTTTTTCATTTTACCAAAATCAGTGATGGTATATTACAACTTATTGAAGAAGAAATGATTGGAGAAATTAGGGATCAAAGGAAAGGTTACCCAAGAGTGATGCTTCGAGAAGCTGATTGGCCATGAGCACCTGATCCGTAGGATTAACGGCGGCACTTTCCACAGTTCGCTTCTGAATGCCCATAATGTTGAACAACATGGACAGCATGATCACAAACAAGGTCCCTGCGGCGGTGGACGACACTATCGGGCCCCTGCCCTGCTTCATTCTATCCAGTAAAAGCAGAAGCGGCTTTCTCAGCGGCGTCCGGAAAAGAAGAAGCAAAATCAGAAAAACTTCCCCGAAAACCAGAGCATATAGAGGCTGAATCATCTTTCACAAACAATGAATTTCACGAATTTCCCTTCCAACTCCGATGAAATTTAGGGAATAATAGAGATCGGAAAAGGGATGAGCAGATGCGATGTTGGTAATATATTGAGGAGTAGGAGTGAGGAGGACGGACGTGTGTCAAATGGAAATTAATTGGATGAAGAAACGAATCAAAGCGGAGGAGACGTGGCCCAAACCAAAAACGAATAAAAGCAAGTCATTATTCTTATCAAAATTCATTCACAAGGATGCGGCTTGTGGGCCTAGTTTGTGCAGGCCCAAACAGAATTTTTAGGCTTCAATAACTTTTTAGTGTAGGCCCAATATATGAGAACCCAACGACCGAAGTTGAGACACAACTGCGGCGAATGGAACGGCGGCGAGGGAAGAGACACTTGTGCATATGCACGACACTATGTTTTTAAGCTCCAAAATCATGAAATCAAATCTGAATATTAAAATTTGACCGTACTGTAGGATTAAATTTTGGGTTTGGATGAATAAATTTATCTGACCGGATTAGTTATCCAGCATTATCAAGGGGTTGAATCGAGCCACTTGGATTTAATGCCCGGTTGGAAACATTGACTAATCACATAGGCCTCGTTTATTTTGTGTGATGGGATTATAGTGATATAGATTAATGAATAATAAAATTTTGAATATGTAGTGATAGGATTATGTAATATTTTGTTTATTTTATTGGATGAAGTATTGAATTGATGTGAGATAAATTTATTTTAAAATTACAAATATGTCATTAATTTGGAAAAATATCATAAAATATTAAAATTATCCCATAATAAGACACAATAATGGCCATTGTAAAAAAAATGCTTTTATATTTTTCTTTTTCAATTGTTAGTTTTAGATTTTAATTATTATTATCATTTTGCTAAGTTTTTTTAACACCCAAAAAAAATAAAAATAAGATTTGAGGATAAATTAGGCATTCAAAAATTTATCTTGGGCTAGTGGGCTTTGTAGGATAAGTAATCCCACCTCATTTGGTGGTATTATTATCACCCATTTATCCTTATCAAAATCGGACTTGACCTCATTATTCCAGGCTAACTTTTTAAAAAGTAAACAAGTAACTAAGTAAACATGGCTATAGTGACAAGGATGTATCCCATTTCCCTAGAGAAGACAAAAATAGCCCAAAAAAGGGCCAAAATTGCATACTGGGCTTAGAATTCGCGCGTAGTCGGGTCAGGTCGACCTGGACCCGCTTCATGGACCCCAAATCTAAACCATGAATTTTGGGACAGCTCATGCATTGAGATAATGCGACATGGACCAGGCAAGTAGGCAGATTTGACAAATAAATACACCCTACATGCCCCATTTATGGTAACACTCATTTATTACTTTCTACCTCATTTACTACTTGAGATCACATATTATCATTTCGGTATTGGGCTGACTTAAGCATCAAAGGGTCTTCGTCGGGGACCATCTCGACTAACCTAACGTGCTTCTCTCTTCTCAGAGATCATATAACATTTGGGTGAACACAAGAAATCGCTACCTTGGACCTCCAGGAGATCGCTACCTTGAACCTTTAGGAAGATCGCTACCTGAGACCTCTGTGGGGTTGTTATTTTCTACCCGAATCACATAACAAGTATGATACACTTGTTTTATGATTAATTTGATTCGATTAAGCCTAATTCAAACGAAAAAATTCCAACATTGACTAAGGGTCCTTATTCAATTTTAAAATGTGCCATATAACTAAGCATATGTGGAAATTTAGATTGAGTGGAGGATGAAAAGGTTAGTTAGTAGTTAATAATAGTACCACAAACGCTGACACTGACAATGATACTTCATAAGACATGCAACATAGTTATAGAGCGCGACACTTCGTAAAACATTCTCAACCCCCACGACAGACTACCAGGTTTTGTCGTCTAGATAGTAGCTACCTAGCCTAACACACCCACAGTACTAGTCTAATAATACATAACAATATTGCCTGCTAATTATTAAACCCAAACCGCTCTACACTGGAACTCGATTCTTGCATAACATACGTCAAGGGGATGATCCTCCACGAACGCCACCACCCAAGCCGGCACTTCCGCTACCATCACCGCCAAGCCCTCCACCAAGTCCGCCGCCTCCAGCTCCAAAACCACCGCCTGGTCCACCACCAAATCCCACACTTCCACCCACTCCACCTCCGAATCCCCCACCTATGCCCGATCCACGCCCAATCCCCACGTCGATTCCACCACCAAAACCACCCCCTACTTCTGCGCCGAGTCCTGGCCTTCTGCCGCGAGTTTCACCGCCTCCATTATCGTCCTCTGATGGCCCACCTTCATCGCCGAGATCAGCAGGAACATCCGCTGGTTTCTTCTCAAAGACACCGCCGTCGCTTGACATTAATGTTCTGGCATGAACAGCACAAAGGGCACATAAAAACAGAATAACGAGAAGCTTAGGAGACATTTTTATCGTCACACTTCACTTATCCTTACACAGGCTAACAATATGATGACTTATGGGTGTGGTGGGTGGGGGGGTTTATATAGATGATTGCGCAACACTCCTGAAGGTTGTTAGTACGTGTCCGGGCTTTATATTGATAAGAATATCTCATAAAAGCTTCTGAAATCCGTGCATGTGACCGTAATCATAACAGAGAACTTCCCTCCGCAATAACTCGACTTCAGATAGGCATTTTCGCAAACACTTCAGGCATGGATTCAAAAAACTGTGAGCTGTTTCTTGGCTTTAGCTAATTATTAAATCATCTGAATTTGACAGTACGTCTTAATTTCGCAACAATTTCGAACCGCGAGTTTTTGCAGTATACAGTTAATTACTCTGTATTAAGAGTACAGACATTCAGTTCACTGTCGAAAGTGGTTGTAAAAACTGGGAATCCGCGACCACCTGAACAATTGTTTTCTACGATTGAAAGCGTACCAAGATTTGAAGTTGTTACGAGTAGTATTATACACTCAGAGTGGAGAACCGGAGAGACTCACGCTTCTCTAGATATTTAGTAAAAGCGTGTTACATCTCGTCCCGCCTAGCACAGAAAATTCCAGAGTTTTATTGTTTAAAATTATTTATTTCCAGCCCTACGGGTGCAGGTCCATGGGCTGCTGTCCAACAACTTGAATGGGTGATAGATTCTCAGGCCCAATCATTCATTAAAAGGAAAAGGAATATTTTACTTGTATTTGAGGTTGTATTTGGATCAAAAGATTTAAAATTACGAATTTTAAATTTTTAATAAAAAATATTTTGAATTTTTTAAATAATTGTAAATTTAAAAATTAAAATTTTCAATTCTAATTTTAAATTAATTTTGCTAAATAATGATGGGCTTCAATTTTTTTTCAATTGAAGTCGTTTGAATTTTTTTTTTAATTCTCCCATATCCAAAAATCATCTATCTAAATGCACTCTAAGAGAAGTGCATGGTTTCTTTTTATTTGATTATTTTCTTTCTTTTATTTCAGTCACTAAGTAAGTTTGTAATTATGATTTAAATATGGGCTGCAGATCATAACAAATTTAATAAGTACATAATTTTTTCTTTTGGTTCATTTATTTATGTCGAGTAAAATTCATGATTAATTAACTATATAGTAGCGATTCATCACAATTTGAAATTAAAATAGTCCTAGATTTGTTACATTAGTTTACTTATCCATATGTATTTAGAGGGTGTTTGGTTAAGCTTAAAAGTTTTTTAAAACATCTTATAAGATGTTTGAAAGCTTTTAAAATGTTACAAATCGTTTGGCAAATTTTTTTTAAAAGAGCTTATAAACTCTATGTAATTAATAATTGATAAGACAAAAATGACCTTATTAATTTGCTATTTTTCAATATGGTACTGATATTATATGTTATAATATGGTTAAAAGTAGTCATTGAAATTAACAAAAAAATATATCAATTATATATCTATGTTAATATTCGATTAACATGAATGTTAATATTATTTCGATGCAAAAGTTTAAAGATAATAATTTATCAATTTTTTATTTTTGAAAAAAAACTATTAATATTTATTTAGATTTAAACTAATGTATATTATTTACAAAAGTATTTTAAATTTTTTAAATACAAATTATGTGAAAAATAGTAATTTATTTGATTCTAAAAGTAATATGTCCTTTTGATCATTTTGCAATAAAAAGACCTTATTATGCCAAACACCCTAACATCTTATAAGTTATATGATGTAGGAGCTTATAAGATGTTTTAAAAAAACTTAGCCAAACACCCTCTTAAGTACTTCTTTTTTTTCTTCACTAATTTTGGAGATAATATGATTAAAGAAGTAACCGACTCTATTTTTTAGTGATATTCGAACATTAACTTTATAGATAGAAATGTTAATTAATGATATTAAATATGAAATGATTTTTCTGTGAAATATGTTAAATATTTAGATGAAGTGGTTATTTAACGTGGTTTCAAAATAAGTCAAATGAAAGCTCAATAATTCGAATTTTACACAAAGAAGAAATTACTCTAATTAAGATCGTGTTTGACTATTGATGATATGAGATTGCGAGTTCAGGAATTATATAATAGACAAATCATATTTTTGATCTTGTAATTATAGGTCGTTGGCACTTTTTATTCTGTAACTTACTTTATTTACACATTTAGTCATTTCTTGACGAATTTAGTGCTGAACATCTTACATTTGGTCATTTTTGGTAAATTTAATTTTGTAGTGACAATTTGGGTCCTTTTCACATCAGAGTATATCTCGTCTTTAGTAATGTAAGTATATATATTGTCAAAATCAAATTTGTCAACACACGACTAAATTTGTCGAAAAGACACTAAATTTAAGATGTGTTGGACTAAATTCATAAAAAAAAAAAGAATAAATATATAAACGAAGTAAGTTACATGATCAAAAGTGGTAACGATCTAAAATTACAAAATTAAAAATACAATTTTACCTATATATTATTACAATGCTAAATCTATTGAAGCGGCCGGGGGCGTTGGGGTGATGTTAATAAATGGAGCTATCTTCTCATCCATAAACCGCGTTTGATGAGAAAGTTAATGAATGAATGCAGCAACCACTTGTATGATCTTCCTCTTTCTGAAGAGAAGACTGCCTGCATGGAAGATTCATCATATCAACCAATGGTCCACTGGACCACTCTGTAGTTTAAACTGTCAACGAGTGTACTCCATTTAAAATATACACGTCACATATATAAAGATAATATTATGTATTTTATTTTAAAAAAATTATATACACGTTACGTGAATAGTGAGCTTGAATAGCCCGTTACACACTATCACCAGTTCCCCAGGATATAATAAAATACTCAAGCGTGTGTTATTATGAAATATAAATAAATCAAGATTTAGAGGGTGTTTTGGCTATGCTTTTTTTGATATTGAACAAATAATAATTTATGTAACAACCAACTGAATAAAAATAAAATTGATCACAAGGTGGGTACAATCATCAACACGTTACAATTGATCTGTAACAGTTCGATCTCCTTTTTGCAACTTAAGAATAGTCTTTTTTCCAATCTCTCCCAAAATGAGGAAATGAGCTCCTATTTATACAGTTAATTTAAATACAGCAAGTATCAGTTTTTGATTATCTTGTCCTTCGTTTCTTTGACAATGGGTATATATGGAAACCTTTTGAGATGATTAAATGATCTTTTACTTGAGTTTTCATCAATGCTTAAGCTCCATGAATGGAGCTCTAATTGCCAAAATCTCTCCTCCATCCCAAGAATCCCTCCTTGGGTTGCCAAAATAATGGGATATGTATTGAAGCTTCCAATAAATATTGGTTGACCATTAATACTTTTCATATCATTTTTAAACCACCTTATAAGCTCCTACATCTTATAAGATGTTTTAAAAGCTTATAAGTTGTTGGATCTTATTTTAAAAATAAGTTACTAAAGTGTTTGGATAAAAGAAGATGTTAAAGTTTATAGTATGTTTTCACGTCTTATAAAATGTTAGAGTATTTGGCATAGTAAAATCTTTTTATTGGTAAATGACCACAAAGGACACACTAGAAGAAAATTCACTATTGGTTACAAATTTATTGGCTACGGACTAAAATTATAGTAAATAATTATTATTAACTATAGTTAAACAAAAACCGTTGCAAAAACCTAGATTATCCACCATGAAAACCCTTTTTGCCATGGTTATGAGCCGGAAAAATTGCATTTTACGTCCCATAACTTACACCATTTGCTATTTTGGTCCCATTTATTTTTGACGTAGCAATTTTAGTCCCATAAGTCTACACACATTGCAATTTTAACCCATTGACAAAATCCGTTAAATTTTTAACGGAAGGAGCACGTGCATGGCACGTGCTCCGTTAAGTTCATAAGTCACATGTAATGAAACGTTGCAATTTTAGTCCCATAAGTCCACAAACGTTGCCGTTTTAGTCCCATGCACGTGCTCCTTCCGTTAAAATTTTAACGAATTTCATCAATGGGACTAAAATTGCAACGTTTGTGGACTTATGGGACTAAAATTACTACGTTAAAAATTAATGGGACCAAAATCTCAAACAGTGTAAGTTATTGGACGTAAACTGCAATTTTCTCATTATGAGCCATAGCAAATGTTCTTGTCATGGCTATCAGCCATGACAAATATTTTAGCCACACTCGCAAATACCACGGGCAATAACCGTTGTATGATCGTGGTGCATAACTATTCACTATAGTTATTTGTTTTTAACCATGACAATTAGCCATTGTTAAATGTTCAATTTTTTCTAGTGACATGATACTATTAGAATTAAATAAGTTGTTATTTCTTGATATATTTTGTATTTAAATATTTTTAAAATAATTTTATAAATAGTACACATCAGTTTAACTCTAAATAAATATATAATAGATAATTATTTTTACAAAAATAAAAAAATGATGGATTATGACTTAAAATTTTAAATAAAAATAATATATATGTACATTTATACTAATCGGATATTAATATGGATATATAATTGATGTTTTTCTTGTTGATGCAATCACTAGTTCTAGTGGTGCAATTTATAATTGACGTCTTGAAGTTATATTTTTTTTAGTAAATATAATATCAATAGCAACTCTAATTTTATTTAATTATAATAATTTATTATTTAATAAGGCGCATTTTCTCCTTTTTGAATGTAAGAAAAAATAAATAGTAATTAAATTCTTTAAAATCCTAGTGTGTGTGTGTGTGAGAGAGAGAGAATGTGTGTGTGGAAAGAGGATGTGTGAATGAGGATGTTTTGTATTTTAACATATTAATTTTATAGAACTTATAAGATGTTTTGAAAAAAGTTGGATGATGTTATAATTTTTTATGTACTATTATAAGATTCAAAATATCTTATTTTGAGATCTTATAAGATTTTTATGAAAAATTTGACAAATAAATTTTTAGAGCTTATAAGCTATCGAACATCGATCTTATGATGTTTTATGTCCCAAAAAAAAACATCTTATAAAATATTTTGAGGAGTTTATAAGCTTAGCCAAACACCCTCTTAGTTTGGTCCAACTATATTAATTGTTATATTATAGGTGTTCATTAAGTAGGTTGAGATGAGAAAAATATATTGACTTCTTCATTAGGACCATTTTGTACTATTATTAATTTAATTTCATCGTCTGCATTTATTATCTAAAATTTTCATTCGTTTCATGTTTTCTAAAGGTTTGGTTAGTTGGGATGAAAAGTGAGTATATAAAAAAGTGAAAATAAAAAGAGATATATAAGAATAAGTTTAGTATTTGGCAAGAATGAATAGATGGAGAAAAATTAAAGCTGAATGTATATGAAACGTCTTAGTAGTTCAATTATATATCCGTTCAGAATTAAATGAAAAAGTGAAAGTATAAGCCCAAAAAGATAAAAAGTACATATTATATTTTTATTACTATATTATCCATATATATATAATTTTTCTTCCATTTTTTTTCTCTTTCCCGCTAATAATTCCGATGCATAATTTTTAAAAAGAGATAACCAAATGACTAGAAAAACTCTACTTAAATGTCAACTATTCATGTGCTTTATTTTTGTGTTTTTCAAAAAAATTTATTATTAATTTGTCTTAATTTTGATTGCATAATCTTTTTCCCTTGATCTTGTTTCTTCCTCCCGTCGTTGGTAAAATTTGTCAAGCTTTCATTAAACAAAAGATTAAAAAAAGTGAATCGAGGTTGTTGATAAATTAAAGTTTCAGCGGGTGTTACTAGTTCAAGACCAATAATAGATTTGTTTATATAAATTACCTTATATTTTGAAATTGAATGCTACTGATACATAAAGTTTTTAAAAATTTTATGTACTAAAATTATTTTAATATAATATTAACTCATTTAGATTCTATTCAAAAATAAATGAAAATTATCCATCAGAAAAATTATAAAAATTAGTCTTTTCTTTTCAATTTATTTTTATTGTACTAAACAAGATTAAGAATTTGATATTTATTTCCCTTCCAATCATATCAAACAATTTAACAATTTAAAGTAAAAACTATTATTCTTTCATTATCCATTGCCTTTTCACTTTCCCTCCCCCGTCATCTCACTTGAAGCAAACGAACCCTAAAAATTTTCTATGAACTCGTTTAGCATATATATAAGTATATAATTATCAACTCTTGAGTTTCTATATCAGGGATTGAATTTCAGATATTGCATATTTTCTATTTCACTAGTATATGCATGACATGTTTGTAAAAAAAAAAAATCCCTTTTTTTCCCTATCATATCAAATTTAACGAAATTAGGCTGAGACTCTATCCGTGTATATGGTAGTATTAATTTCTCAAGAATACAAGGTACTTATACCTTAAAGCTTGTATATATAGTCATAATCTATCTCTTAGAGTTATTCAATATTAAATTATTCTTTCTAAGAGTTTAAATTTTTAGATGAGATTAATATATCATAATCGAACCAAACATCTCGACAAAAATAAATATTGCTTGCATGTGAGGAACGTGTTAGAAAAATTAAATATTAAACAATTATTTTCTTTAACAATTTAAGTTCTTAAACTAGGTAATCGTATATATATGAACTCCCAAACCCAAAGAGAGAAGTAACATAAGTACGGTAAGAAATTGGAAAATTCAGACAACAATGTAGGAAACACGCACATCCAAATAAAACTTTGGTAATAATAGAAATTTTGTGGAAATATGGTTTCAGTTCAACCATTACAGTACGTACGTAGCCATACTTAGAAAAAAAAAAAGAAAAAGACGACATATGCAAACATTTGTTGTTACTTGTTACAAAAGATAGAGCTCGTCTGGTCGTGCATGGTTTAGAGCCTGCCTTATTCACTTGACCTTTAATCAAATTCCACGCATAATATATATAGTCCAGTGGAGAGAGCAATTTGGCTCAGGGCAATCCCCCACCACCTCCTGCTCCTCCACCAAATCCACCTCCAGCGCCGCCACCAGCTCCACCACCCAAACCACCTCCGCCACCGCCTCCAAACCCTCCACCACCTCCTCCTCCGAGTCCTCCACCAGTTCCTGCTCCTCCTCCAAATCCCGCTCCTCCACCAAAACCAGAGCCGCCCCCTACTCCTCCACCCCCACCTCCTCCAAATCCTCCGCCACCTCCAAGTCCCCCACCAGCACCACCACCACCTCCAGCACCTCCACCGAACCCAGCACCACCACCAGAACCTCCACCTAAGCCCCCTCCGCCTCCACCACCAAAGCCTCCACCTCCACCTCCGCCAAGCCCAGGGCGGTGAAACAGGTTCTTTTCATCGTCAAATGAACCCTTTCTTGCACCAATACTAGTGCAGAAAAGAGCGCCAAGAAGCACGACAAGGAGAATTTTACAAGTCATCTTAATCAGTTGAAAACTAGCTAATTACTTAAGATGACTTCTGATGAATGGAGTGAAAATAAGGAGTATATATAGGGAGAAAGATGGCCAATTTTTTCAAAGAGATGGTTGAGAAGATCTAATTAAATACTGTCACCATTTTGTTTTCTCATCCTTCTTGGGATAAATCAATTAATGCACCCAACTGTAGGTTAAGTTCGTCCTCCTTTTGAACCCCACATTCACAGTACAGACTACAGATACAAAACGTCACGTAGTTGATTGCTATTTTCATTCTATGCCAAGACATTTTCAACCCTCACAATTTCCGGTTGACCTTTTGATCTGGAAAGGGAAAAGCATGAATTCTTCCATGCAAACTAAATTCGGGTGCAGCTGACTCTTGTGATGCGCCATTTCTGCCCCTCACTTTAGTATTTACTCTTTTAGAAATTCTAACTCAAATTGAGTTCTGTCCTACTTTAATCAATTATCTGTAAGTGTAATACACTTATCGTATAATTGATGTACAGTTCAAGACAAACAACCAATCATATGACAAGTGTATTACACTTAGTTTGGCTCAATCAAACAAAAATTTCTTGTCTGAATCAGGTTTGGCCGAACCAAACCAATTATAGAGCAAGGGTGGTATACTTGTTATGCGATTGATTACTTTTTTTTAACTGTATACCAATCACACGAAACGTGTATTGCACTTGCCATATGATTAGTTCAAATTTAATCGAATCAGGTTTGAACCAGACTTTCTCCGATCAAACCTAGTTTGAGTAAGAATTTTCTGTTACTCTTCCTCATTGCATAACATATATAGTATGTACCACTACTTTAGCTTCTTTGGTGCATTATATTGTAGACATGACAGACAGTTGGAACCCCCTTTTTGTCCTTTTTTTTTTGTTAACTTTGCTGAGGTAAATACACAAACCCTAATTTATTTGGAGATTTTGACTTACATACATGCATGTAATATACCGAATATAAAGATAAGACGACAAACTAAAATACAATATTCGAACTGCTGTTAGTTGGGACATTCATTCATGGAGGTCTATTTTGTAAATCAAAATAGACCATAACATGAACCTAAGCGCGTCTTGCTATAAATACACATATATTATTATAATTTATTATTTATAATTTTATATATATGATCAAGTAGTGTCGGTGAAATAGATTGGATAATTGTATTCTAGATGATTGCTAAATAGGACAGGATACATGGGTAGCTTTAGTGCCACAGGTGGGAGATATGTCGATCCCATAGAGGTGTTCATACGAGATTTTATAAAGTCCTTCTAACTTTAAGATTATGAAAGGAAAATATATTTAATGAAAGAATTACATAAATATATGGATACTAGCACATTAAGAAAAAACTCTATTCAATTATGAGCAGACACGCTTTCAATTTTTGTAATATTTCGTGAAAGTTGATTTCATCATACTAATTGTTGTTGTAATGGCTATTCGAGGGGAAATATCACTTTTCATCTCGCGATTTAAAGCATTTTCGTTTTTGGTCGTATTAGTTATGAAATTATGATTTTAATTAGTCCTATAACTTCTGGAAAATAGTATTTTTGATCTTATAACATCTTTCCGTCAGGTATTTTAACAAAAAATATCACACGCTTAGTATGTGACCATTAGGCCTTTATTTCTTTTGTCTTATTAGTTATAAAATTCTTATTTTTGGTTTCATAACTTTAAAAAATTAAGGAGTATTGTTAGGGAGTGTTTGAGAGAGCTTCTGCTTTTAAACAAGTCATTTTCGTAGAAAAAGTTGAAAGTTGTAGCAGAATCAAAAGTTAATAATGTTTGTAAAAAGGTGAAAAATAGATAAAAAGTTAAATTAGGTAGTGTTTGGGGGAAAAAAACACTTCTAAAATAAGTTTAATTAATTAAAGACCATTTTATCCCATATACTAAAAAGATGCTATTTTAGCTTAACATTTGCACTAATATCTTGATTATAATAATTATTTTTCCTCAAAAATAATGAATTTTATTTCAATTAGTATATTTCATATTTACAAAATGATTGTCATTTACATTATTAAAATATGGTTTAAATACACTTACCACCCCTAAAGTATTCACCCTACATCAATTATCCCCCTAAAGTATTAAAATCTTAAGAAAAAAACCCCCCTATCCTTCTAACACTTTTTATTTTTAAGTTCAAAAAACCCATTTTACCCTTATTGAAAATTGATTTTTCGAAAAAAAAAAATTAAAGAGATTTTTAAAATACAAAAATCACTCTTTTGATAAGCTTTTGCCTAATTCTAGTTTCACTTATTCATCGAGTTCCTTTTATTTTCATAATTCTAAAATATTTGGAGTTTATTTTATTTTAATTTCCTTTATTTGTCAAACCAAATTAAAAATAAATTCATACATATGTATATTTATATATTTACTTAAACAAACATACAATTAATAAAATCAAAAGAGTTGATCATGAGCTAATAAGAAAATATACAATTAATATATATTTATATGAACATGATAATTATATAAATATGGTAATTATATAAAAACTTTATTTTTAACTTGGTTTGACAAATAATGAAACTAAAATAAAATGAGTTCCAAACAATTTAGAATTATAAAAATAAAAAGAGCTCGATGAAAAAGTGAAAATAGAATTAGATAAAACTTCAAAAAAGAGTTGTTTTGATATTTTAAAAATACCTTTAATTTTTTTCATAAATCAATTTTTAGCAAGGGTAAAATGGACTTTTTGAACTTCAAAATTAAAAGTGGTAGAAGGTCATGGGGCTTTTTGAAGGTTTTAATACTTTGGGGGGTAATTGATGCAGGGTGGATACTTTAGGGATGGTAAATGCATTTAACCCTTAAAATATTCAATACTAATAGAAAAATCGGTTGTTTAGTTCAATAATATTTGCATTATATAATATAATTGTTCATTCATACACAATAAATAAACATGCACGACTGAAAAAAAATATTTTTTAATTAATTAGAGCAATTTAATTATACTTTTCTATGATTAGGAATAATATCAAATAATATAAAAAATAAAATATTAAATATGTGAAATTATAAATTTTGTTAGTGATAAATTATTTAAATTATTTGAAAATTCTAACATCAAATTTAGATGAGTAATTTTGAAAATAAATTAAAAAGGATAAATTCGAATTGAAATTGTTATAATGAGGGTAAAATAGTCTAAAAGCAAGTTGAATTTATTTAAAAAAAAAAAAAATCAAAGCAGCTAGAAGCAACCCCAAGGTGCTTACAACTTTTTGGCTTAAAAATAATTTTCATAGCAGTGTTAGAAATAGAAGTTAGCATTCCAAACATCTCAAAAATATTTTTCAGCATCCAGTACCAGAAGCTTAAAAGCATTTTTTCGAAGTTCGCACAAACACTCTCTTAGTCCCATGTACTTAATGTCCACTTGGCCTATTTCGTTAAATTATTCGATAAGAATGTGCCATATGATCAACAGTACTATTTTTTAAAATTTACAAAATCAAAATTAAGAATTTCAAATATATGAAACCAAACATTAAAAAAAAAAACTAAATTATAAGACGAAAAATTTTATTTTTCCATCCGAGATCTCTTCCTTATGTTTGGTTTCATTTTTGGAATGTTTTGTTTTGTTTTGTGGAGATAAAGACAAAAATATAAAGATAAATATGTGTGTGTTAGAGATATGGTGTATATTTGGATTTGTTTTTAGAGTTAATTTTTAAATAGTGTAAAAATATATTGCATGTATTGTGTTGTATATTTGGAGACAAAAGACACTGTTTATTATCAAATCATGTCTCTTTATATATTTTTATATATGTATATATAATATATAGTAATATTTGATTTTTTTTATGTATTGTATTATATATTGAGAGACAAAAAATACTGTTCAATGTCAAATCATGTTTCTTTTATATATTTTTATAAATGTATATAATAATATTTGTTTATTTGTAAATAAATATATATATATATATGTATGGAAGAACGGATTAAAATACCCAATAAAAATATTTGAATAATATTATGTTTGATTTTATTTTCTTATTATTTCACGTATAATTAGGAAATGAAACCAAACATCGGGCTTGTTGTCAATATTTGTCCGATGACGCCCAAGAATTCCCTGGTAGGACCAAGTCGAAGTCCATTCAATCTGAAAAATCCAACGACGGAGGACAGAAATCTCAACTCTCGCTTGCATCTCCAGCATTCGATCAGGTCATTGGGTCCAGCCTCCACAGGTCACACCACGGCTCTCACTCACTCAAAAACATATTATCATATCAAAAACATTATCCACGGACTACCAAACTCAGAAACTGAATCGCGAAATGAAGTGCATCAATTCTCGGTCTCTGCTCTCTCCACTACTCTCCGATCACAAATACAAACACCAATTGTCGGCGAACCGTAAACCTTCTTCAGCGCAATGGAATCGAAATGGCTTCTCCTCCGTGTCCCTTAGAACCAGAGCTCTGCCGTCTCCCATATTCCTAGCCGCTAGTTCTCCAGCCGCCGCCGGAAAGCTATCAGTGCTACTCCAAACAAGGTTTGTCTTCGTCTTATCAGTTAGAAGTAATTATCGCAACAGATAAATCTAGTTCGAAAATGATTCACGATTCTGATGTTCGTATACTTGTTGATGGCTGCAGTGCTGTATGTTTATTCGCATACTTTGTGGCGAATTTTGTTGTGCCGGAACTTATTCTCAAGGATCTCAAATCCAAAGAGACAAATAAGGATGGGGAAAATCCGGCTGAAGATGAAAGATGAAAGTAAAGCAATGGGGAAAAGTGGAGGCTCAGGCAAGGATATGATAAGGAGAACTTTGCATTTGAATAGCGAAATTTTCCTTAGTTTTTGATGAGTTTATAATGAGCTGAGAGAATTCATCCTGTTCTTGGTTCTATGAATTTTTGGTTGGTTGCAATAGAACCATGAAAGCAGGAATTGATTCAGTATCATACTCTGTAAGCAATCAGTAGCTGTTGCTCCCTTCACAGATCAACTTTTCTATTTCTGACTGCCCAACTCTGAGCCGAGAAGCTGAAGCTACTTCCCCCTCTATCCGACGGGTGAAGAGCGCCCTTTTGATGAACATGAAAATGGCCTGAATTCCTCAACAACTTGGAAGGGCTAATGTGATTCTCAAGCATGCTAATATAGTATAATTGTGTCCCGTGCCACGCACATGTATGATTAAAATTATATCTTATAAAATTTAGGGTTAATTACACTAATTTCCCTTATTACTATAGGAATATACAAATTCCCTCCTCTTATTATCAAAATTATATAAACTTCCCTTTCAAATATATCTACCCTACAAATTGCTCCTTTCGTTAGTTAACTTAATGGATCTTGCTGATGTCATAAAAAAATTGGGCTAAACTTCTTATAATACCCTCAACCTGAATAAATTTATTTTTTATGACTTAAATACCCCTTAGAAGTAATTTGTTATTTATAAATTTAAAAAGGTGTATATTTGTAACTTCTAGTATATTATTTTAGAAATATTTTCTTAATCACATATTGTGTATGTGTAGGTTGTGACATTAATTTCTATTCCTAACAATCATTAAAGTTTGTAAATTTTGTTGAAATTATATTATTTTATAGAAAATAAAGCTTATATTTTGGAAATAAGAAGTACTTGAAGATATTTTGGTCCACTTCTATTTTCAAGTTTATTGAATTATTTTTAATTTTATAAATGAGGACAAAATGGTCATTTAAACATATACCGTTAAATTTGAGTAATACATGTTAGTGAGAGGGGGCAATTTATAATTTTCATAGTAAAATAAAAGAATTTGTATATTTTTATAATAGCAGGGGAGATCCGTGTAATTAACCCTAAAATTTATAAATTATGTGAAAATTTAGAAGGATGTTAAATATTCCGATTCTAAAAACATAAAATGTAATTGATTTGTATCCTAACTCCAAACTTTATCATTTACATTACAAAAAGAAGTGCAGAGGAAATTTTGTAATTATATAAAAAGAGAGATGTGATCAGTAATTGCACTAATTAATTTCTTGATAATTTATAATAATGTAATATTGTCTCATCCCTAAAACTCATGATTTTAATCCTTTCTATAGATTGAAGCAAAACTTAGTAATATCGTTATAAAAATTTCATATACATAGCTTTTTTGTGTAATTAGAAAAAACAAAAGACATCCTACTTACGGTTTATTCAACTGTCCGCAAATATGTTTTTCCTTAATTTTTGTATCATTTTCATACTTTAAAAGCTATAATTTCATTGCCAAAAAGGGGGGGTGTTTGGAAGAAATCTTAATTAGATCTTTAAATTAAAAATTTTAAACATGCTGATGTTAATTTCTATTAAAAAAAATAAAATAATGAGAAGGGTTATTAACCCTCTGTTTGGTTTTGTATTCTATCCGTCTCCGAGATGGTTAGAAAACAAAATCAAACTTAACATTACCCAAAACACCTTTACTAGGTGTTTTGGATAATTTTCACATTCTCCTATATAATAATATATTATATAATTTAATTCACCTACAAACAAATAAATATTATTATATACATATATATATATATATTTATAAAAATATACAAAAGGGACATGATTTGACAATAAACAGTATTTTTTGTCTCCCAATATACAACACAATACATACAATAAACAAATATTACTATATACATTTATAAAAATATATACAAGTGACATGATTTGACAATGAATAGTATTTTTTGTCTCCCAATATACAACACAATACATTTTTTACATTATTTAAAATTAACTCCAAAAACAAATCCAAACATACACCTATCTCTAACACACACTTATTTATCTTTATTTTTCTCTCTCTATCTCCACAAAACAAAACAAAACATTCCAAAAATAAAACCAAACACAATGTAATACTTCCCCAATTTCCCCGACGGGTGGTGACGCTGAAATTTTAACCGTTACATTGTATTTTGATACCACCGACTAATCTAATTTCTGAATAGAGGCTAATAAGGAAAGCTGTCAGAGTGGCAGTTATATGACACCATCCGCTCCAAAAACCCGCGTGATTTTGTTTTAACGGATTTCAAAATTTCCTTCACTGCTCTTCTCTCTCGCTCTCGCTCTCTCTCAATCTCTATCTCTGCGTGAAGACTCAGGCCGCAAAATTATGGAAGAAGTCGACGAAACAGATGTGGAGTCTCAGGTTTACTTCTATTCTCTATTTTCCGCATATTATTATCCTCGCTATGTATCTGAATTTGTGTATGGGGATGTACTAGAATTTAAACGTATAACTGTTATCAACACCGACTCGGTTTCAACTTTCGATTATCTAATTCGGCCGATTTTGTGTATTTAACTTATTTTTTTGGTTAGTTTTTATTCTGCAGTTTCTGCGTTTGGTTGAGCAAGAGAGACCAGCGTTACCACAAATTGTTTTTCCTAATTTGGAGAATCGAAAATTTTATCGTTAAGCAATATCTGTAATTCTCATTATGATTGAGTGAGGTTTTCTTTTATTCCGGAAAAAAAATTATCACATGCCTAAATTAATTACTAAGTTGGCGTTGAGTTTCCACTTTCCCGTTGAAGTATTTCTGGAACTTTATTTGCGTTCTCTTTTGGTGATGGATAGAGAGTAATGAATCCTTGGAAAACTGATATTCGCTTGTTTAGGGAGATCCTTTTATGTTACTTGACACTTCCCTGTCAAATCCAAATTCTGTCAACCTTTTGAAGGCTTGCTGACAAGTAGACTGTGAGATCGAGATGCAGGGCAGAGAAAGAGTGATTGATGCACATTATTAGAATAAAAAGGATAATGTGTAAATGTTTTCCATCAGAGTTTCAAACCTGGAGTTCTGATAGATATTGTTCATAGGCTAGCTCACTGTACTCTATAAATTTTTTAATGATTTCCAGAACAAATTAACGAAGCGGATGTCTGAGGTGCGAATACAAAACGGCCAGAAAGAGGGATCACTAGAATTTGAATGGAGGATATAGAAGGCAGAGTTAGAGAACAGATATTTAAAAGAAAAATTGCAAATATGAAGTTGTGACAGAAAACATCCACAGAATTTAGTTCTTTTTTTTTCTTCGAGTTCTTAATTTAACATTTCGAAACTAACAGTCCTTCATGTGCCAATACCTGGATGTGGCCATTAGAAATTTCAATGCATTTGGAAAGTCAGTTAGACTTATACTGCAAAGCAAAGTGCCTCATCCTTGCCTCATGCTTTATCTTACTTTATTAAGCATTGCTATATTTATTTTCAAGCATAACATCTTTCTTTTTCCTCACTTCCATGTAACAGGTGTATATGGCATGCATCATGCATGGCCAAAGGTAAACCTCTTTTCTGCATAAATATTTGAATAAGAGGTCAAATAGGTCAAATTTAAGAAGATTAAATTACTGATGTGAAAATGTCTTTTCAACAGGGTTGGAATCTCTTATTATGATTCAAGTATATGTCAACTCCATGTTCTGGAATTCTGGGAAGATGGCAATGGGAATTTTCCTTTAGTTGAGATGGGTACTTGAAAGAAAATGTTCAAGTAGTGTGGTTAGCTCTTTTCATGCATTTTTTCATAATTTCCTCTGATTGCTAGTGAAATATCAAGCCCAACCATGCATAATCTATACCAGCACCAAGTGCGAACAATCCTTCTTGGCTGCTCTACAAAACAATGGTACACCACTTAGAACTTGATATCGCAGTCAACTTTCCGCTGGCACATTTTCCCCTCTAATGTCAAGAATTGTGCAGATGGGAATGCTGAAGCTCCAACAGTAAAGCTTGTAAAAAGTTCATTATTCAGCTACGAGCAAGCATGGCACAGGTAAGAAAATAATTAGCAGAACTTTGTACCTGAATCTTCATCCAAATTTTGACATGTCTTGCTAAGCTGATGAGGTCACATGGTCTCTAGCAACTCTTAGCTGCTGCATCATATGCCCTTAAATGGCCTCTGGTAATAGCTCTGGCAAATTTTGGCATTCATTTTTCATGTTTTCATCAAACACAAAATATCTGTACCCTGTAAGTTTATGCCACACCTATAAAAGAGAAGATCCAATGAACTTTGTTTGGTAGATTCCTTCAGTTTCTAGTTGATCAACCAAGTACTCCTCCAAAGCCGGAGTCAGTTTGCAAGCTGATCATTTGAAAGTGCATTATGTGGATTCATATGTTTCTTGTTAAAAGCTTTTATAAGCATTCCAATTTGCATCTTGGTGATCTAGCCATCAGAATAAAGAATAGTTTAAATTCTCATAACTCAAGTTTTTTGGAATCTGGTCGGTTGTTGGCACTATCGGATGCCAAAAGGCCAGGACATTAAGGATTATACTTTGTAGTTTTTGTTAAAATGTCATCAGATGGATTTATAGCCTCTGATTTCAACTTTGGAGTCGGCTGTTTTGTTTGTACCAAGTCTTTCTAGTAATATCTCTTTTTTATTTTGTATTGCATCAAACAGATTAATGTACCTGCGTGTAACTGGGATGGATGAAGGGTTGAATATCAAAGAAAGGGTCTCTTATGTGAGTTGAATAGTTCAGCTTGACCTATATGTTGTTGTCCTTTTCCTTCTTCAACTCTTTGATTATGACTTTCTGTTGACTGGAGATTTACTTTTTTAGTTGTCAGTAGTCTTGATTTACCTGCTAGATTGTAATACACTTTTATGATTGACTCATGCCTTGAGTTCTTTTCCAAATTATGGATGACATGCTTTAGCTATATTTGGGAAAATGATCGTATATGAGGAAATAATGAATTCTTTTAGGACTCAAGAAATTAGACAATTGGATCACTTTTTGGTTTAAAATTCTGAGATGCAAGTGGTTATCTTCTTTTGTTCCACTGTAGCTTAGTTCCATGATGGATGTGCGGAGTGATGTTCAAGTTCGTGCCAGTGGGGGACTTCTTGCCATATTAGAGAATGAGAGGATACTAGACACCCTTGAAGCGAAGGAAAGCGGGAATGCATCTATTGCAATAAATTCAGTTTCTGAGATTTCACTGTATCTTTGCCTCTGTTACTCATTTAAAGCAAAATTTCAGGGTTAAGTTCTGCCTTCTGCTATATCTATGTATTTTGTTGCAGAAAGCTAGATTCTCATCCAAGATGTATATCTTAACAAACAAGATAAGAATCAACTTCCTCAAAGTTGATTCTGCTGCTCACGAGGCATTGCAGATATTCCAAACTGATAAGCATCCAAGTCACATGGGCATTGGCAGAGCAAAGGAAGGGTAAATGCCGAAACATGCTTTTGATCTTCTCTCAAATGAATGTCCAAGACATATGAGCTTAGTTAGAGCAAATGAAAGGGGAAAATCAGAATGATCTCTTGAGCCCATGTTGAAAAGAAATGTTCACTGATAATTGTGATTGCAGGTTCTCTGTATATGGGATGATGAATAAGGTCTCCTGAAACTTCTTCTTTTATATCTACCAGATGATAATTTCTCAAATTATTGACCCTGAAAGAAATTATTGAGACTAACATTTTCGCATCCTTTTAGTGTGTAACACCTATGGGCAGACGCCTATTAAGGTACAATTACTTCCAGAGATATAATACTGCTGGACACTTGCCCTTTTGTTGAGATTCAGCTAATAGTACTATTTGACTAGGAACTGGTTCTTGAGGCCTGTACTGGATCTTGAAAAGTTGAATATTCGCCTTGATACTGTATCCTTGTCCTAGCCACATATATCCACTGTCGTCATTTGTGCTTAGCATAAACTGTTGATATTTATTTTTTAGTGCTGAGCATGTGCATGACCAAAGTACTACAAGCTCCATAAGAATGAAAATAAGAGGAGTCAGATGAAATGAGGTTTTAAGTGAGTGAAGGTATTATGTACTTTTGAGATGATAACTGTCACGGCTGATGACATTGAATCATTTTGTAGGCATGAATTGTATCCTTATCAGCATTGAGTCAAAGTGTTTCCCTTAAGAAATCAGATATCTTTCTTTCTTTGTGCTGAAGAATTGCTGGTTTCTTTACGTCAAACTCTGAAGTCTGTGAAAGATATTCCTCACGTACTCAAGGTGCAGAATCTCCTCTTAGCTCTCCTGATAAATGTATTTTGACAGTATTATGCCCATAGTATCATTTGATATTTAGTTAAAAACCAGATTATGTGCTATTTCATTGACGGAAAACTTGTAATAATCTTTTTTTTTTCCCCCAAGTTAACATGATAGTATTTCACCCTTGATTCCATTTTAGATAAAATCTTCCACTGGAGTTCTTTCAATACTTAGAGTTGTGTGCTTTTTTACCTCGTCAGCTTAAACAAATGTAAGTTTAACTACCTAAACTAGTTAAAAATCTTTTGGGTTAAATGTAGTGGAGTTTTTCCTGCAAAGTATTGTCGTAAGCTTTTTATTTGCATAATATGTTGGATATTTTAACCAACTCAAGTAATTTTTTGTGTATGCGATAATCAAAAGATAATTTTGTAGTTATTCCTCAAATCATTGTTATGGTATATGTAGATAAGGTATATAAATTTAGGAATACATAAAACTATAACAGAAATCTACCAAAATCCTTTTTATTGCCCATATATACCTAAACAACACCAGCTCTCTTATTCATATCCAGTTCAAATTCCAAATGACCATTTTATTCCATAGATAAGGAGGACATTTTCCAAAGATGGGTATGTTGTCTGCATAAATTGATTGTTTGGGGGTAAAGTGTAATACCCTCTGTATGTTGAGGGGTGTCTGCAATTATCCCCCAGCCTCCATTGGGTGGGGTTGAAGGATGCATTGTTTTCTCTATATTCTATATGCCTACTTATCTTTTCAGTTCTAATTCGAATATTTTGAAATTTTTAAAGAAAATCAACTCTCCAAGCTCTGTATGTACAAGTAGTGACTGGACTTCGTTTCTTAAGGTATGGATTTATTCTCTCTCAGTTCACAGAGTAAAAAGTTAATCCTCTGACAAGTTGATGGCAAACTCTGCTTCTTTTATGGGATTGATAATTTCTTCATCTAGAAAATGCTTATATAGATGGTTCTTTGAAGCAATGATTCAATTCATCTTCTCTTTCTTGATCTCTCTTTGCTTTTGCTTCATTTCTCTGCATTAAAGGATGCGGTTCATGGTTCAGCTTGCATTTTATCATGATTGCAAATGGTTTAGATATCATATTATGTGCTGACCGACTTCCTTATGCGATAGGCAGTTTTTTTTCCCACTCTTAGCATTTGAAGGAAACTTTTCATTGTGATTTTCTTGCCAAGAGTTTGAGGGAGGTCAAGCCAGAACACAGAAAGAAACGAAATGCAACTCTAAGAATTGTGGCATATGAGATGAGTCCAAAAGTTTTGAAGTACATAAAATGGCACAATGTAGAGCACATTCTCAATCAAGTTTATGTTTGAGTCTGATTACTGGTGCACTTGACAAGTTGAGTAATTTGAAGTTGAAACTGTGTTATAAGAGATCTAGATCAAATGGATACATAATGCAACAACACATATACATGGATAAGTTTTGATGTGGCAACATCACTCAACAGTCACATTCGGATTGCCGATAGGGTGACCTAGATGTGTTATTTTTTTTTACATGTCATATCACACTTGTTACCTTCTTTATAAATGTGAAACAATGAGTTTGTTTTATAGAGCATATGTTCACTGCTGCACATAAACAAGATATTTGAAGTCGGGATTTCAGAAACACTTCGAGAGCAACTGAAGCATTTAAACTTGGATATCATTGAGAAGGTATAACTGCTACTCATTAATCTCTTCACTATTCAAACAATAGTTTATCTCATCATCTTCTTTTTGCCATGTTATTTGACTTCTTCATTTAGTTTATCAATAATTGTATTCATTTGTCTTGAATATATTACATTGCAGGCTGGTCTTTACATGTCTACTGATCTGGCCTATGTATATGAGCTGGTGTGTTTTGATTTCATCTATTTATGTTTTCTTTCTCCGTTAATGTTAAGCTTTTTCTGTTGACATAGTTGGTTATTGACCTTCTGTAATGCTTCCAATTTCAACCCTTAAGGACTGCATATGAATAACCGTCGTGCTGTAATTGGGAGTTGAGTGATTGAGTATTTCGTGTAACTTTTAATTTTTACTGCAGACATACTGACACGATCCTCTGTGTGGCATATCAGGTATTTAAAAATGAAATTTTAGTTTTAGCCGATAGGACCTCATGCTTGGACAGCCTTAGGAAAGGAATAAGACGTCCTGGACAACCTATCAGTTCCCTGACTAATCAATAAGCCCATATGATACGGGGACATGATTTTGCATTCATAGTTATTCCTGAGTTTGCAAACTATGTACTCCAATGATTTCTGAACTTTCTAGTTCTTTCCTCATATATTGTTCATCTGATGTTAGTATACTATTGTTCATTTGTTGATTTTTTGTGTTTGGTTGCGCCTTTTGTAGGTCATGGGAGTTATAGATGTAAATCGAAGTAAAGATAAGGGTTATGACACGATAGTGAAGGATGGTTTTTGTGGCGAGGTGAGACATCTTCATAGTTATTAGACGGATTTTGAGGAAGTATCGCTATCTTTAAGTGATTGCAGTTCTCCAAGTGTCTTGCTATCCTTTGTGGTTTTAGTTCCTTGTTCCATGCAGTTGGATGAGCTGAGGCAAATATATGAGGAATTGCCAGAATTTCTGGAAGAGGTGCTATATTTCTGCAGTTATCGTGTTTGATGAAGATGTGGAACACGTACTCAATGTGAAGAAATACCTACACTTACAGGTTTCATCATTGGAACTCGCGAGATTACCTCATATGTCTGGGGAGAAATTCATTCCATGTATCGTTTATATACACCAGATAGGTTGGTTTGAGCTTATATGGTGGCTTTATATTTTGTCGTGGTGGCTTGAACTTTATCACCTGCGGTCCTTAAGATGCTTGTGGCAGTCAATGCTAATTTTGTATGGTTTCAGAGTAGGATAAGTTTTGGGCTTTGAGGTTATTATTCCATTGATTTCATTTACAATTTGATTTTCCCTAATAAGCTTGGTTGTCATTTGTTATTTCCCCCCGGAAATGCACCAAACTTCCATAGTTTTTCCCCTCTTTATATTGAAGAATAGTTTCAATATGTGGTCATGCACTCCAGAAACTAAAAGCCAACTGACTATACAGGGCACCACTTATTTTTACTTGCAATATGAGAGACATCTTGTCCTATCAATCGGCAAAATATTTTGTTTCCTTCTGAAACTTAGGTTGCAACACATAAATTTATGCAATCATCATGATTCAGCTGAGTATTTGGTTTCTATTTTAGGACCCTTCTGACTTGGAATAGGTCGGAGGAATCACAGATCTATGAAACTGGCTAGAATATCACTCATTTTAGATGAAGGGACTGACTCCAACTATTTATCACTTTGCATATTATGTAATCTTTCGAGTTTCAGAAGACAACTTTTGCCAGATTTTGTTCAGGCCCGAGCATTTACACAAAGTTGTCTTGATATATGATGCAGGCTACTTAATGTGCATTTTTGAAGAAAAACTCAATGATAACATTCTAGAAAAACTTCAGGATTTTGAATTTGCTGTAAGTCATCGACTTATATATATACCTTGCAGTTTATCATTTGTGGAACAAAGAGCTTATTGATATTTGCAATGCTTATGTTTGGTAAAACTCTAGTTCTCTGATGAAGATGGAGACTCCAAGAAGTTTTTCTATCGTACTGCAAAGACACGGGAACTGGATGACCTTCTAGGAGATATATATCACAAAAGTTTGGGTAAGTTTCAGGAAGGGTTTATATGCATCCGACCTTAAACTGATCGGAGCTATTGCTGATTCTCAAAGAACATTACGTGTTATAGCAGCATAAGTACTGTATTGATATTGACCATGAACTGCAGGCAAATTACTCATAGTAGGTTTCTTGTTGAGAGTATTCTGCTTTTATGGCATACACCTGCCGCTTGTTTTATGCTATTGTTCATTGTGTATGATGCTTTCTTTCTCTTTTCATACTGATTCATTTTTCCAAGACATGGAGAGAGCTATTATCAGAGATCTCATCACTCATGTTCTTGAATTCGCTGATCCTTTACTCAAAGCTGTTACTTTTGCAGCTGAGCTTGATTGGTGAGAAACCTTCAGTTTCTGCTCACTCCATTTTACTGCTCCGGTTTCTGATCTTCCCTGTACTTTTCGTTCTATGCTGCTCCTTGTTTCTAATCAATATGTGACTATCACGTAGCTCTTTATCATTAGCATTGGTTGCTCGCCAGAACAACTATGTGAGGCCGATTTTGACTTCAGAAAGCGTGCTAGATATAAGAAATGGAAGGTTTGAGCAGCTATGCACTATAAGCTACACCTTCATTGTATTTATGTCCATTAAGAAGATGTTACGAAGCTTTGTCATTGCTATCTGTCAGGCATGTTTTGCAGGAAATGACAGTTGATACATTTATTCCCAATGATACGAAGATTCTGGATGAAGGTACTTGCAGCAAACTTTTCCTTTGAATTAATTGGATCTGGATTTGTCACTCATGTTGGCTACTAAGGAGAAGTCATGCACTTGTGCCCACCAGGAAGAATCAATATCATCACTGGCCCTAATTATTCGGGGAAAAGTATCTACATAAAGCAGGTCTGTAAGAATGGACTTCCTTTCTTCCGGTGAAAATTAATTTCCATAGATTTCCTCATCTAGGATTTTAACTTTGCTTTGGAGTTTTGGTTTTCTAGCTTTTTGAAGCTAAATACATCATCATCGCTACTTTCAATTACATAACACTGATGGTCAATAATCATCCTCTGGGCATAATCCGTCTTTTTGTTTTCTTTTCATGTCCTTTAACTGTTCCCAGTCTGAAGATATTTTTTGGTCTATTTAACACAGTTATATATACAGACTTGAGTGTTACCTTCTTTGTGCAGCTCCAACGCAGCCTTCATTCTTTATTTCTTCTTTTTGTTATAGTTTTTCTGTTCTTTTAGTCAGGGCACCGCAAGGGATCGACCATCTGAAATTGATCTGGTCCACGCATAGAAAAATATTCTAACTTCATGGGATAAATTCAACAAAATCAAAAGCTTTATAGACGGTAAATCGGGTACAAGAAGACGTGTATTAGTAAGTTTGGTGACACTTAGTACTATAGCAGATAAACAGACAAGGATGGTTTACTGTTTCTTTTGTCAAAGTTGTAAAAAGCATTGTGTTCATCTCTGTAATTTGTATATGCAGCAACTTGGTACCAGGCATTGTCTTTGAAAGTATGAAAATCTATATGGCTAAATAGCATATTCTCGTTACTCTCATATAGTTCAATTACTTATCCACTTCTTATGTGTACGCTTGTGTTCCAGGTTGCATTGATTGTTTTCCTCTCTCACATTGGAAGTTTTGTACCAGCAGATGCAGCTACAGTGGGTTTAACTGATAGGTTTCATCTTTTCTTCTCCAATCTTGTCTCTTGATCACCCTTCTCATGAGGAAGTTTATTTTATTGCAATTTGCAATAATGCTGTGGCCCATTAACTTAGGATATTCTGTGCAATGGGAAGCAAGTTTATGACTGCTGAACAATCAACATTTATGATTGACCTCCAACAAGTGGGAATGATGTTGAGGTATGCTAGAGAATCACAGATCATTGGATTTTTCACAGGTCTTTTTTGTCTTGTATTGTAGTGTATCAAGACAGCACTAATGACCGGGTCTGAAACCTGTAGTGTGGATGATCTTGTGGAGTAGATTTATTCATATTTTTGTATACTTTCATCCATCTTCAGGCATGCAAGTTATCAGTCTTTATGTCTGGTGGATGAATTCGGAAAGGGAACTCTATCTGAAGGTAAGCTACTTTGAAAATGCATGATTGCTTAGCGGCTGTATGGTTGCTGCTACTGGTGTCTAACATTTCCTACGTATCAATTACAGACGGCATTGGTCTCCTTGGTGGAACCATAAATTATTTCGCTTCATGTGATAATCCTCCAAAGGTTGATATTTACATCCTAGCTTCAACAAAGTAATTCATTGAATTTTTGCTCCTATCTTTTTTTTGGATGTCTCAGAATAAGACTCCTTCGTGAAATGAAATGAAATGAGTGCCATCACTGTTCCTCAGCTACTACTTTGAAGCAATAGTTCAAAGATACACAAATCTCCTTTTTCAACTCTTGCGTAAACAATGTCATGCCTCAGAATGATTTACTTCTTTTGGGACAGAGGCACTACTTGGCAAAGGGATGCATTTACCTTACATCATTCTTTGTGTATCAGGTTGTTAGTGCTAGTGCTATTACCGACTTTAGATGAATTTAATGAGATATTCTAACGAGATAAAGCACATGGGGGGCTTGAGTAGCTGCCTTCTTGGCTAGGAGATATGAATAGATTTCAAATGCCTAACCCATTAAAGAGTGTTTTTCTGCGTTTCGATTCTATCCTGACCCATTTTCCTAGAGATTTAATTACACTACATCAAAGCTTTGTGCATGGCTTATTCTCACTAATGTGAAAGTATGTGCACTAGTTGTTTAGATGTAATTTTTAGGAGTAACTTCATATATAATGATAAACGATTGCCAATATCATCAAGTTCTAACCCTGTTAATTTTTAGAAACCACTATCGATTTTGGTGCACTGTCCTGAAGGAGGCCTTTTACTATTTAATTTTGTTGGAGAGTCCAAGTATATTTAAGTGACAACTTGCCTGACATAAGGATTCTCCTCTTTTCCGCAGGTTATGCTGTCTACTCACTTGAGTGAGATATTTGAAAATGGCTATTTACTGGAGGTAGCATAATTTGTGCTTATGCTTCATATTTCACATAAATTGAGCTTTAACAACTGTCTAGATCTGGTATGCTACAAACATCATCAATTAATACCTGCAGTCAAGCAAGATCAAGTATTACACCATGAGTGTGCTAAGCCCAGATGACAATTGCACAGATGTTGAAGACATTGTATTTCTGTATAGGTATTTGTGTTGTTTTTAATATAATGTAGAATCTAATTTCATTTTCAAGAAACGAGACAAATTAATTATCTCGATCCATGGTTCCTCATGTACAGAACACATTGGATTCCAAGGCTATAATGAAGTTCCGCTGCCTGAAATCTCTCTTTATAAATGGGAACTGATATCAGTCATCTGGACTTGTGATTATAAAACAATTTTCTTCCCCTACAATGGATGTATTGTTATAGGATACGATTATGAGTGGGGTATCGGGATTGTTGCGCTGAATATTGATGTCAAATATTTGCTTTCTTACTATAAAGTTCCTAGTACGGGTCCGGCCATGTGTTGTTTGTGAGGTTGGTAAATCATCTTTATTGACTTACTTATCTTGTGCCTGGCAGGTTGGTTCCTGGACGTGCACATCTTAGCTATGGTAAGTGCTGAACCATCTCTTGAAGCCAATGCAGATTCACAGTTTCTTTTTCCCAAAAGTCAATTACCTGTAACGTCTTGCAGGATTACACTGTGCATTACTTGCAGGTATATCTCTAGCCGAGAATTTAACTTGTCATGAAAATTATTTCATTCAGGATCATGGTATAAATTCTTACCCTATAATTTTCACATTTATCAAAGTTAAAGCTAATAATGATATTTCCGTATATCATGTTCATACCTAAATTTTGGGATTTCTTTAAGAGATACTACTGTCCAACCACTTAAAACTGCGATGATCACTATATTTACAGCTGAGCCACTTTTTAAGCGGCAGGAACCTTACTAGCTAAGGCTGTACTTTTTGGTGGATGGATATGGGTGAACATGATATGATAGTCACTCCATGCATAATCCCAAATAAACTGTCAATCCATTCTTACTTCACAATTAAAGAATGTGGAAGATCGTAGCACATTGTCTGAAGCTGGCAGGAAAGTAGTTTTGGTATTGAATATGGTTAAGCATGAACATACAAGCTACAATTTTCCAATTGCGTCTACTTCTCATCAGTAAAAGGGTGATTGAAATTTTCTGGTTTTGAGAGACTAAAAAGCTCTTCACTTTCAGCTGGGTGAAGATTCTGTCTGGGAAATGCTTTACCTCTTTCAGACCTTTGGGCTTTAAGCGGAAGTATGATTGTTTCCAGCACAGACAAGCTTTCTAAGCTTGTGAAACCACGAAAAAGATTTGCATGAACTATGGTAGCTTTATTCACAAGTGAGCGTGACATCAAAGCAATCACATGTTCATCCTATTACATTCAACATTAAGCAATATACGTTCACAATAGTTTGAATTAGCTTGAATTAGCTATTGTGTCAGCATTCCGGAGTGACTGGGGTTTGAGGAATCCTGTAGGACAGTTTTTCTGCTGTAGTTTATATCCTGTATAAGGCCCATAAAGGCTTGGTTTGGTGAGTAAGAGCAGGGACTACTCAATGAAAATATTTTCTCTTCAGTTGAAGTTTTCTGATGTTCTCAATTCGTAGGAGTTTCTGAGGAAGTCGTAAAAAGGGCAGCATCTATACTGCTTACTACTGGAGATAACAAGAATGTCGAGAGACTTCTCCATGTGAATATATCGGCACAGGATCAGCAGTATAAGGTGCAATTTGCATGCTCTCTAATTGAGTCCAGTCAGTTTTAAATTTTTCAACACCTAATGAAGTATGCAGACTAAATTCAGGAGGCTGTGGAAAAGATGCTAGCTTTTGATACTTCAAACGGTGATCTGCGTCTTTTCTTTGAAGATATCTTTCCTTCTCGGCATTGAAAGCATAACAACTCCGGATTATGCCACATCCAACAGGACTATATAGGCTGGTGAGTATTAATGAAGTCTGAGATCCTTTTTTTTTTTTTTGGGGGGCCGCATCTTAATGTAGCTAGATATTAACAATCATTTTCTTGAAATGCACAGTTGTCTTCAGTATAAAGGGAATCAAACTCCTAAACAAAACTTGATGACCTCTTATCCATTTGAATTTTCACTTATTAAATGACTTAACTGCTGATCACATCTTTATCTACATTCTTGACTGTCTCTTTATGTCCTCTACCATTACTGTATAAGAGAATCATTCTTTTGCATCTCACCCTTCATTTTCTTCCCTGCTAAAATTGTGTTTTCTTTAATAAAGATTCAGCATAACAGGAACGTTAGACGCAAGAAGATTATTCTGCACCAATCATCAAAGTGATGCTTTCAGATTTTATTGGGTATAGAATAGATAAAACAGAACACTGGACGCAATTCATTTCTTCTCATATATATATCGACACTTTAAATGTCGAAAATTCCCAATTGTTTCTATTTCAGCAGCACCTATTGAGTACATATTCTCACTTAAACAATGTGTTACCTAGTTCTATTATTATATAGCAATCAGCTCCTCAACGGTCATGGGGAACGTATAATTTCCTGAACCTCTCCAAAGCATATCAATGAAAATGCGAGCAGCTGTCTCCGTGGGATGGTACACGTCCCAGAAAAGGTGAGCACTTCTCTCTGAACAAAACAGCGCAAGCGGCGTGCAAGGAAACTTGGCCCTCAATTTTCCCAGTCCACAGCAAGCGGATTTTGTGTCATTGAAACCTAAAGCCAAATTCAATGTAAAGTACGTTTTATCAAAGAAGTTAGACCATTTTCAATAGAGTGATCATTGTAGTAGTTTGAGTGAGTACCGTAAGTTGCTGGAGTCTGAATGAAATCAGTGAAGACACTGTATGTATCAAAATAAGAGTACTGGAAGTCTTTGAGCTCCGTCTTCAATTCATGCAGCATCGGTGTGAGCTCATCGTTGTATTTTTTGGCCCAGTAATTTACGTCTTTGTTGCATTCACTGGTGGGGCTCGGATATCTTTGCTTGGGCGCGCATCCGATCAGTGCTATCCCAGTGACTACAAATTTGCGTGCTCCTAGACCATACATTCCCTGAGTTTGAATAAGCGTCACTCAAGTTGTTATTAGTCTTATGACGGAACTAACACGAATTTGGTAATGGAATACGTTGAAGTTGAGCAATTTGTGATATGCATGTAAGAGATATGAATCATAGTTTTGGAGTAAATGTGTATTTTACCTTGAGCAGTTGTTTGAAGTTGGAAACCATAAGAGTGACGTACTGCTGAGGGGAGTATTTCTGAGAAGCGTCAGACCCTGTCCTGAAATAGTTGATAATGTCATTACTCCCAATTACGACGGGGAAGAGTGACTTTGATAAATGCTCCTGTACGTTGGATCCCAATTCTTTTGCTAGTCTCTGACGAACGGTGTAGAAATGTCCCAGCTGATGAGCCAATGGAATCGTATGCTTCTGGATAATAAGAATTAATATTGTAAGAAAATAAGCAGCGGGGATAGCTCAGTTGGGAGAGCGTCAGACTGAAGATCTGAAGGTCGCGTGTTCGATCCACGCTCACCGCATTACATATCTTTTCGTAATTTTTCTCTTCACAGACAGTATTTGGCCTGCTCATTGTTGGGCCTACCGTTGTGAAAGTCCAATAATGTTCCCTAGCCCAGCGCTCCAATTAAAAATATAGTCTTCTGTACCTAAAACTAAAGTCGTCCAGTTTCCTTTATCTTTCTTGATCTTTTCCTTTAATCATAACTACTTTCCCGTCTGAACCTATTATATATTCAGTATAAAATATTTTTTATGTAATTGGTATAAAATCAATGAAAATGACTCAATCACATAAAAAAATATATTATACTTATTATATAATTAATTTGATTGGGTCAAACTTGAAAAAGATATTACTTTCTCTGCACTTCCGTATTTAAGAATTTTTGTACGTTAATAATACTCACACAACACAACAACAAAATCCAAACACTTTGTTTTTCTTTAAGTTATTATAATAAAGAATTAAGAAATGTAAAGTCTATAGTTTTGAGTTGACTTACAATGAGGGTTTCATCAGTGGTGTTAAAGATTCCGGCTCCTCCCGAAGCAAAGTTGACACCTTTAACAAACACACCCTCAGGCTGCCCCAGATACGGCGGCGCTCTTGCTAATCCCACTTTCTCCGCTGTCCAATTTAACAACACAAATTAATATTGCACCACATAAACTTTCTCTATTTTAATAATAGTGATATATATATATATATATTACATGCATGCATGATACCTAAGAAATCTGCAGCATTTTTGCCATTGGAGAACCTGCCCGTAGCTTGGCCACCCGGATAGTCAATGCCGTTGTATGGAAAATCCGCTTTAATAAGAGAAAGTTGCAAGTAGTTATTGTTGCCAACGTCCACCAGCGAATCCCCAAACACGTACATAGCCGGTACCATTTCAGCCCAGCTCGACACACCGCAAAAACACAGCAGAACGAAACACAGAAAAATAGAGCAAGAAAACGTCGGCGCAGATGTAATCATAATTAGTCCATGCCTCAAAAAAGAAGCCATTATTGTGATGAAATGCTGCTCGATGGAATAAGAGAAGTTCAATTGGTATGTTTTATATATAGATATGTGGAGAAATGTGAACGAGCAGCAGAAGTTGATGAAGGCTGGCTGACTGTGTGTGCTGTGATGGAGAAACTTAATTTGTCCCTGTCGGGGCTCTATATTTGACCTTCTTATATATGTGTGTGTGATGGGATTTTTGCAGTGAAATTAATTGTATTGGATGAAGGTTTCTGTTATTTAGTTTGATGGGAAAATTTCGTAAATGTGTAGAGATTTAATTTGCTGTTTCTTGTATTTGGGAAATGATGGACAAGTCTTACTGTCAACTTTCAAATGTGGTTAATAGCATTTTACTCTCATGTGTAATTAATTTTAAGTAGCAAAAATCTACCTTCATCGAATAAAAGAAGGCAACCGCCCCTGAATTTTTATAAAGGAAGCTAGCTCACCGCTTTCCTGCTCCCCAATATAAGTTTGTTATGTATGGTCAATCACAATTATTCATGTACGGTGATTTCAATATAAATTATATTAAATTAAGAGTTGTAATTATTTGAAAACGCCAAATTTTAAAACCTCTTAAAATGATTTACAATTATCGATCAGTTGAATATATATATATATATATATATATATATGATCAAAATATTGGTTCTAGATGTCTCATCAGATTTGACATATTAATTGATAATATGTGGTGTTGGCTACAAGTGGAAGGGGTAAGTGTTGTAATCGTGTTACAACCATACATCCCTATCATTTTCCAAATTATATTTTTATTGCAATTCATATTGATTCTTATTTTTTATTTGGGTTAAATGCAATTTATCCTTCTGTATTATTCAAAAAGAGCAATTATTCCCCTGTGAAAAAATAATTAGTAATTTATCCCCCTGTATTATTCAAATTAAAATGCAGCAAACAATCTCCTCACAGGGGGTTTTTTGCTCCATTTTTAAGGGATTTTTTTTGCACTATTTTTAAAGTACATGGGATAAATTGCTATTTATTTTTTCATAGGAAATTTTTTGCACATTTTGCATATCACAAAGAGAATAATTGTATTTTTTCTTTTTTTATTAATGTTGTTGTGTTTACAAATTTTTTTAAAAGATAGAATTGAGGATGTAATCTCCGTAAACACAGTGTGTACATGTGAAATAAAAAATTCAATTCGATCATATTCGGCCCCAAGTGCGTCCTTGTCGACCCCGAATTTTGTATTATAAGAGACAAATGGATACACATCAATAATGGGAAAACCCAAATTCTGAATTTTCGAAGATGTTTCACATCCACGGATTTTTATGTGAGTTTCGATTGGAAAGTCGTGTTTTTCTACTTGTGTAAGAGTTCGTGAATTATGGCATGTCTCAATCTCACAACTCATGATGGGGGAATTTAATTTCCTTCTTCATTTAAGCTTTTCTTTTTCATTTGTATTCTTCATTAATATGTAGACCTGTGTGAAAATAAAATCTCTATTATTGTTCCGTGGTCATAAAATGATCATGCTGAAAAGATACTTTGTTTTTTTTTTTTTTTTTTCAAATCAATAAAAGTATAATATAGGTTAAGAAATAAATGAAATTATTCTGAATTAATAACTTGAAAATTCTTGTGTCTAATAATCAAGTCCTCATTCAAATTCATATATTTGATAAGTGTAAGCATCTAACACTCATACTTGATGTCGGATCCACATGCTCATATTTTGAACAGGCTATAGCGTTCTCAAGTATTTACTGTAATGACTTTATAAATCTGTGTCTTTTTCTTCTAAGTTGATCCAACCTAACTCGATTCATTCCGATACAATGATGTGATTTCATATTTTAGGTGGCTGATGCACCCTCCGTCTACGGCCGACAACCTTTCACACCATCTTGATGTGATTAGTCCAAACAAATCAAAACTATATATACACCAATTTTCAGTTACCAAATAAATGATTTTACTAATTTAAGTATCAGACAACTATAATTAAAAGTAGCATAGTGGTACCCTGACGATGGGGCTTGCGACTTGATCGGTATCCCGTTGCGCGAGGTATTGTCTGCTTTGGCTCTGTATGAGCCTCACGATTTTGTCCTGAAAAAGCACCTCGCTAGGGAGAGGAGGCATTGGGGCTTATAAGCCACTCAAGCTCCTTGTCTGTAACCGATGTGGGACACTTGCTACATCATTAGCCCCCTAGACGAGGGGCTTGGGACGGGCACATGGCCTCGTTCCCACAGACGGCGCCAAATGATAGGGCTTGCGACTTGATTGGTGCCCCGTTGTATGAGGTATTGTCCGCTTTGGCTCTGTATGAGCCTCACGATTTTGTCCTGAAAAGGCATCTCGCTAGAGAGAGGAGGCATTGGAGCTTATAAGCCACTCAAGCTCCTTATCTGCAATCGATGTGAAACACTTGCTACATCACTTGATCTTGAGCTTTGATTGAAAATTTTTAATGGGAGATGAGATTAATGGAAGGAAGGTCGATGTCGACTTCAAATAAGTGCTTGTAGAGTCAACCAATAGCTTATTTGGAATAAACTATACTATCAAGGTAAAGTGGAAGCTACTAGAAAGTTTACGCGTCATTGATAAAGGCAGAAGATAGTGGATATGAGAAACAAGATCGCACTACTACGTTAAGTCCATTTTTTGTATGAGGAGAGAAGCTCATATCATCCCACCAACAACATGTACACCACTTCAAACTTCATACTTGGCACCGTCCCACGCTCAACCCACTCACACATTCCTTTTTCAGAAATTTTAAGAGTTTTGATCGAATCTAAATTAATTATATGATAAATATAATATATTTATTATGAGATTGATGTATAATTTATAAAGAAGTGACCAATCACATAATAAGTGTATCACACTTGATGTCCCTTAGGGGACACTTCAATGATTTGGAGTTCAAATCCTCATTGTAGAGATCTCGGTTCTGAACTCATTGGAAGCGTGTGTCAGTGGGTGTGTGTATGGGTAAAAAAGAAGTGTATCATACTTGATCTATGATTAATTTGGTTCAACTAAACCTAATTCAAGTAAAAAATTTCCTTCCGTCGTCCCTATGTCAACCCCTTTATTTGGTAGCCTCTCTCTCTCTCTCTCTCTCTCTCTCTCTCTCTCTCTCTCTCTCTCTCTCTCTCTGTGTGTGTGTTTTCTTCCTTAATTAATTTAAGTATTTCACTATGGGAAAGATCTGGGAAAAATTCATGAGATGAGATTTTTTTTTTTCCCAAAAGGATGTGTATTGTATGAGTAAGTGTCCACGGGATCAATATATCCCCATCTCATTAATCATTAACTTGAAACATTCGAGTTGGTCCTGTTGATATAAGAAGCGTTAGTTGGAGATATTTTAAAATAACGTGGCTTGTGACTTGAAGAGTCTGTATCTGAACCAAAACTAGAGGGAGCTATAGTTGTCCACAATGCGTGCCTTGAATTTTCTATAACTAATGGCTTTATTAAGTGGCATATACATCTCATAAATTTTCATTTATTCACAAAAATGAAAGGACTTTGACATCTATAATATATCGATAGCAGTTGAGAAGAGTGCCCAAAACATTAATCCAAGTCAGCATAATTTTGTATTCATTATATTATTAAGACGTATTATTGGTATACGACCACTTCATATAAAAATTTAAATTATTTAAAAGAATTATTAACAACCGTAAGATTAGGTCGCACAAGTTTTTATGGAATTGCATTTGCATGACTCAGTAGGTTTGAAGCAACTCTTGATGAACATTTACACAAAAGGGCTGAAACCATAATTTCCAAAGGCTAAAGATACTCTATTGGGCTTGACGTATTGGGCCGAGCCCACTTCATACCTCAATATAAGAAATAGTAACTACAACTTCCTTATTTGGACTATATAAATTAAAATTAAAAAAAAAAAGAGTATATAGAATTATGTGTAATATATATACAAAATTACAACTTGGTTAAAGTGGAATGTGTAGACAGAGGGTAGGAGACTGGTAGCTATTTATAGTGATGGGTCATTTTTTATAAAACCATAAGTATCCAAATTTTATTAGACTAATAAAAGTATTGACTTAATATTACTAACAATTAGAATGCGATTATATCAACTAAATCAAATGTGTGTTTATTTTTTGTATCCCCTCCTTTGCCGTCGTGTCTTCTCCCCTCGTCGTCGCCTCGTATCGCCTCGCCTCACCCCTCATCGTCTGTTCGTGTTTTTTATTTTTTTTTAAATAAAAAAGAAGTGAATTGGGGTCTATGAACCAGACCTGCTCCGACGAATTTTATAGCAGGCGGGGTCTCAAGCCCGTCTTAGAGTTGACGGGGCGAGTCTCGGGTCTACCGAAGCCCGGCCCGTTGTCAACCCTATGCAGATCGATCATCATCTGATCATGTATAAAAAAAAAAGGTTAAACACATTTTACACTTTTCAAGTATGTCGTCCTTATAAATTATCCCCATAAACTAAAGAAATTTTCACTTACCCTTTATCTTTGTGATAAATCTTTAAATTAAATAAAAATAGATAGAAATATCCTTGACTATTAATAATATAATATATTCACTTTAATACCATCGATAGTAAAATATATACATCAATTTTATCAAATTTTTATCACTTACAATGTTAATAAATTAATATTTGATTAGTCACATATTAATAAGATCAATATTAGTACTTTTGGATTCAGATAAATTTATAAGCTTGTGCTTGTATACACGAGACGCAATATTTAATTATAAAAATAAAAATATTGCAAGTCGCTGTCGAACCGACTATTTTGACATCCAAATATTAAATGAGGTAATTTGGTGTTAAAGAGGTAATTATTTTTTTTTCTTTTCTAAATAGCAACTATATTTCATCCCTTAACCTAACTATATGTCAAATATATAAATCTACCAATTGGTGGGTAATACACAGACAACCCATTTCGATAGTTATCATATGAACCATACCTAATATTTTTACTTTAGATCCAGACTTGGGCACATACTTATTGTAAATTTTTTTTTTTTTTTAATGAATAGAGCCTACACCCTAAAATATCCATGAATAAATTTTTAATACCCTAAAATATATTTGTATTTGTTAATTTAAAATTATTGAATTTATAAATTCAATAATTGGTCAATACATCTATTTGTAGATTACAATTTTAAATAATTATTTTGTGCTTAATTAACGTATGGTAATTCAATATTAATTTATATACATCGTAGTTAAATAAAATTTTTAAATAAATTGACATAAATTATAGAGAACATTTAAGTAAATATACAATATTATTAATAATTAAGAATATTTTTATTTAATTTAAAAAATTATAATTAAGAGAGGTGTAAGTGAAAGTTTATTTAATTAAGGAGGTGACGAGGATGACATATTTTTCGGAGAAAAATGTATTTTACCCTATAAAAAACAAAAAGACAAATGTTAGAAAAATAAATCTGATGGTCCCTGATAAAGGGTACGGATGGAAGGCGCGTAGCAGTGCAAACACGCGCTGCGAGTTTGCAGAGAAAAATATCCGCGGAGCGATTGGAAAAGTCTGAGCAGGAGATGAAAGGCGGCAGGCAAACCAAACGCCGTCAATTCTGAGCCACTAACGGCGTTTCGTTAATGTCCTCCGAGCCTCAGCTTCGGACCACGAAGCAAAGCCAGCGGCCCAAGGTAAAATCCATACCAGTCAAGAGGAGAGAGAAAGACACAAGAAAACACAAAACAGCAATAGAGAGAGAAAGTGGGGGCTTTGCTTTTTCTTCTACTTGTACAGAGGGAAGTGTGTGGAGAGAGAAGAAATATCCCGACAAGTATGGACCAGATCGTGAGGAAGAAGAAAGGGAGGCCATCGAAGGTGGATCCCGTCGCCAACGAGGCGTCGGCGGCGGAGCCTGACCTTCGGCGTAGTCACCGCCGGCGGAATGTGAAGTACGTCTTCGGCCTCGACGACTACTTTGATGAAGACGAGCTCTTCGAAAACGAGGACCAGCGCCGCAGAGAGAAGAAGCTCAAGCACCTCCTTAAACTCCAGAGCGGCGGCGAACTCGAGTCAACAGCCCCTCAGCAGAGCCGGACACGGCGCGTGGACCACGCGCCATCGAGGTCAGCCAATTCATCTGATGATGGTGGAAAGCCATTGAAGAAGCGGAAAATCGATGAAGAAATCGACGAGGTTATGGATGAAGATTATGATGACGTCAATGACGAAGATAATTATAATAACGAAAACGCTGAGGAGGTGATTATCAGTTTATGTTGTCTCGGTCTGCAAATGGAAAACGACGAAAATGGGAATTCAAGAATGCCTGGAAATGAAGTGAAGTTGTGTTGGATTGGACTTCATTAATTTAGTTGGGCAATAAGAGGGAGCAAAAATAAGTCTTGGTTTATGTACGGGTGGTGTGTGTATAGGTCAGTGCGTGTGGTTTGTGTGGGCTGGATTGTCGGGAGAAGTGTGTTAATGTTGTTGTATATATATGTAAATGGTCGGTTAACTGTCAAAAAAACTAACCCCTACAGAATCTGATCAGCCTCCCACCCCTCTCTCCCTCTCTCTCTCTCTCTACAACACACTACAGTCCTAGTGCCACAGACAGAAATGTATTATATTGTACGCACGCTCATGTTCCCACTCACTCGCGCATGTTGTTTGTCTGCCTTCAGTTTCTGTCACTGTCTTACAGCCACGCCGACTTCTGTTCTCCTAAGCTACAGAGGGGGGGGGGGGGGGGGTGGGGGTAGGGGGGTAGCATTTATTTACTAATTTATTACTTATGGTTTTATCATCTGTTTCTTTCTTGGCGGCTTTTTGGGAAGTTTAATGATGCTTCTGATTTGGCAGGTTAGAGAGAAAGAGACGGAACCCATAGCTGAACATTCTCCTCCAGGTTGGCTTCTCTTCTATTATGGGTTTTAACAAGTGTATGTGCTCAGGTTTTGTGAAACTTATGATGGGATTTGTTTGGACACCGACAGAGTCTCCATCTGGGATACCATTGCCTGATAAGAAAGCTTTGGAGTTAATTTTGGACAAACTTCAGAAGTATGTGACTAATTCTAAACATTTATGAGATTGCATGAGAGGGACTCTTTTTAATGTCAATTGCTTTAATGTCTTTTTTGAGCAGGAAAGATATTTATGGTGTTTATGCAGAACCCGTTGATCCTGAAGAGGTAAGTGGGCAGTTATTACGAATGTTTGGTTTGTATTAGGCGTCTGTGATGTGGAATTTCAAACTGGTTAATTTCTATTGTTGGTGTAGCTTCCGGATTACCATGATGTAGTAAAGCACCCAATGGACTTTGCCACTGTAAGAAACAAGCTTAGAAATGGATCATATGCAACTTTGGAACAGCTTGAGGTATTCCTGTTTTGTGTCTTTTCTTTATTATTTCAATATGCTGTAGATTTTATGTTTGCTTTTGAGTTTGTATCGAAGTTAGAATTATGCATATTTGATTTCCTATTTTGCATGTAATTCTGTTTGCTATTATGCAGAGTGATGTTTTTCTCATTTGCTCAAATGCAATGCAATACAATGCGCCGGATACCATATACCACAAGCAGGTAAAGGGGCTGCACTTTTTCAACTTGTTATTTTAACTCTTTTGGCACAAGTGTTGATTCACCTTTATCGGCGAAAAGGCGCGCAGCATCAAAGAGTTGGCTATAAAAAAATTTCATAAGATAAGGTTGAATGCCGAATGCTCAGAAAAAGATGTCAAGCCTGACCAGAAGATGAGATCTAGCTCTACTTTGAAAAGGCAAATAAAAAGGTGTGAGAGCCGGACAGTGCAAGAATCTCTTAGCTCTGATTTCTCATCAGGAGCCACTCACGCAACAACAGTTGATATCCGTAATTCTTCAGATGCCCTCCACGCTGTTGGATGTGAGAGGCCTGGTAATAACGATGTGCTTGCTGAAGGAAATCATGTATTGAATGACAACAATTTATACAAGGGAGAAGAATCACAGCCCGGTAACTCATGAACCTTATTATTTGACCATGTCTGACTGGTCTATCTGCTGCATAATTAATTCAAAACTCTTTGTTGCCTCCGGACAATGTCTGGTACACTTTCAGTTATTCTTTTGGATCCAAGAACTGATTCTTACTAGTTGATTGTGCATGCTTTTTATTTATTGCGGTTCGTATGTCTGCATCTTGAAAGGACAACATTTGTCATTCTTGCATTCTACTTGTTGGACATGCCTAAGAAACAAAGCTGGTGGTTTCAGCATACAGAATCTTGTTTAGTTCATGTATCCTGGTATACGATGCTGTCTTCTGACTACTCAACCTTCTCCTTGCAGGAAAGGGTCCGCTTTCTAGGTTTGGTAGGAAATCATTTGTGCACGATGAAAACCGTCGTGCGACATATAGCACCCCGCTTTCTTGCCCTGCCACCACCTCGGAATCTATGTTCTCAACTTTTGAGGGAGAAAGCAAGCAATTGATTCCTGTATGCCTCTTATAGATTTGTATCTTATGCTTCTTCTTTGGAATTATTATTTGTACATACTTAGTTCCACTTTTGCTCAACCAGGTAGGGCTTTATTCGGATGATTCGTATGCTAGGAGCCTGGCTTATTTTGCTGCAACACTTGGATCTGTTGCCTGGAAAGCTACTTCCAAGAGAATTGAACAGGCGCTCCCTCAAGGATTCAAGTTTGGTCGGGGGTGGGTGGGAGAATATGAGCCACTTCCAACTCCTGTTTTAATGCTACAAAATTGCACTGTGAAGGAACCACCTTTTTTGGCGAAGGTACAGCCTGATGCTGATCCTCGGAAGTTTGAGGATGTCCCTATGGTCACCGTGAGTGGATCAGAAATGAAACCATCTTTGTTTTTATCACCCGGGATCAACCCTAGTTATTCTGCTAACCCCAGTAACCAGCATCAAAATTCACAATCCAGGACTTCTGTTGAGACTGATAAGAAGGTTTTGAAGCAGTTTGAATCAACAGGTCCACCCTCATTCAATAAAAATGCAGCTGAACTCATTGGCCACCGACAAGTTTCGAAGTGTTCAGGAATGGAAGCTTCCATGTCAATGGAATTCACTTCAAGGAACATTAACTTTTTGCCATCGGAAACTTCGACAAGGCCTAATAATAATGGACCCGGTATTGGAGGACTGCCTAATGGGAGGGTTGTCGGTAATGGATGGGATAGTAATACGTTAGACAGTTCATCATTTGGTCCGGCGAAATCAGCCCATCAGCAGGGGCAGGGTCTGAGTGATCCTGTCCAGTTGATGAGGATGTTGGCTGAAAAAGCTCAAAATCAACGAATATCCTCAAATCAGTCATCCACTGAGGCTCCTTCTCAAGTTTCATCTTCAGCTCCATCCTCAAGCGGCAATGACTCCAGCGTTGCTGCTGTGGCTGCTGCCCGTGCATGGATGTCTGTAGGAGCTGGAGGATTTAGACCAGCTGACCTAAATGCAAATCTAGACAAGGACCAGATATATGCTGATTCCTTGTGCAATTCAACTCGTGATATCCAGCCACAAGTAGCACAATTTCATGGAGAGTTTCCTGCTTCTCGAGGAATGCATGTTCAACCAGACAGGAAAAGTTCGCCTCGTCGTGCTTTTGCACCACAAGGCCCAGCACCCATACGAGTAGGCGACGGGACACAGTTTCATTACCAACCAATGGTTTGTCCACAGCTAGTCGGTGCTGATTTATCCAGGTTCCAGCTGCAGTCTACTTGGCGAAATCTCAGCCCACAAATGCATTCTAGGCAGAAGCTGGAAACCGTTCCTCCCGACTTAAATATTGGTTTCCAATCATCAGGGTCTCCTCGAAAGCCTCCATCAGGTGTCCTGGTTGATCCTCAGCAGCCTGATTTAGCTCTGCAACTCTGAGACAGTTTATTTAGAGAAAAAGAAGATTGTTGTAATTGGCTTGGCAGTCAGACAGAAGCAGTTTGGTTATCTGAGAATCATGTCTTGAGTACACTAGATCAAGTTTCTCTGTCCAATTATTTGGCAGGGGATACAAAGCATTGTGAGTACATTTCTGGTTTGTTGACTGACCAAATGAGAAGGAGAACATTTATACTGATATGTGGCCCTAGACTTGTGTAAGGGTTATCTTGTTACTTGATTAGATATAAAGTAGGCATCAGACAGAAACGATGGTGGACAAAAATCATTAGTTGTAAGAAACAATTCCTGTTTGTTGTTTTTACTCGACAGAGAATTACCGACCCATACAGCACATACACATGTTTCTGGTCGAAAGCTAAAGCCTCAATATCATCTTATGAAAATAATCTAGTCCTTCTGACAATTTGCTTATAACATTCGGTCCGTTTTATATACTTGTCTCTTGATTTTCCTTTCAGAACCTTTCTGATTCTTACAAGAAACAGACAATGTGTCGACCTAACTGTTGCAATATCCAACACGAGCCCGTGAGGACAATTCTGCACAACCCCGGGGCCATGCTGGTATGGACCATCATCAAGTGGAATTTTATAGATGGCATTAATTTCAACTTTCCAGCCTTTCACATCAAAAGTTGTTGGTTCTTTAATTCAGACACAAGTGTCGCTGAGAACTAAAGAAAGGTCGGCAAAACGCAAACAACTTTTACACAGACGCGCTATACATAGAGAAGTTCATATCACCACCAGATTTGTTAATTCTGGTCAACTGCACTTTCACGTGAACCAAGTTTTGTCGGATCAAATTTTTTATTACAAAGTCTATTACATATTCTACTCCATTCAACGTACACACGCCACGTCACGTGTATAAAATCTTTTTCAGAATAAAATACATAATATCATTATTATATACATGGCGAGTGTTTGTTGAAGGGAGTAAAAGATGGAATATGGTTTGCAACGAAAAGCCAATCGGAAGTTTTGTGGGGGCAAAAGACACAGAGAGGCAGAAACTTTTCGATGTTAAATCGTGTTTATGCCGCTTTCAATATCCTCAATTCTACGTTTGAATGGACTTACTTCATAAGCCCGTGATGCCAAAACAGAAGATATGAAAAGAGAAAGAAGAATTTCGACGAGAAACAGAAACTTTTATACCATCTTAAAGGGGTCCAAACAGAAAATTTACAGTCCCTACAACATAAAAAACCTTAAAACTTACAGAACATCTATATAGGTTTGCAGCTCAAACAAACAATATTGTCTAAGCAAGATATCCCATCACGTGCATGTAACTGGATATCATCAAGCACTAAACTACGCAAAGAATTCGAGTTCTTTTCTAATTCCTCCCCAGATCTTTAATCTATTGATATCATATACACTAACTAGACAAAGATTATTGCCCCTGAATAAGCTATAAGCGTGCAAAGGGGCTGATCACAAAACAGCTCCACATGAGCAATATACAATAATTGATCAAGAGCATCAAATTAATTAGCCTTACTCCAAAGCTATAACCCCACATCGATCAGGGGATTCAACTTGAAGACTTTCTGCTTGAAATCCGAATAAACGGGATCCGAATACTATTTTTATGGCCACTCTTCTTCAAATTGGAGCTCTGCGATTCCTTATGATCACGTAGATAACATACATCGCCTTCACAGACGTACCGGCTCCTGTCCGATTGCTCCGAAAAGCAGCCCCAGATATTGAACAAAGCCATAGCTATGTTCTTGATCTCTGGGTCTCGTTACTACGATTGTTTTCTCTCTTGATCTTCTTCTTTGCGAATTTCTGTGTTTTGTTTTGTTTTGTTGTGTCGGGCAGGAATGATTTATATATATGCGCTTGCAACGGCCAACTGCCCTATTTGCAATGGCATTGAATTATTCAATGTGAGAAACTTGGTAGGGTTGTAATAAGGTCAATATAGGGAGGCCATGACTACGTGCATGTAGATTTCTTTCTTTTATTACTATATGATATGATATTTTTGCATTATGGATTTAGGTTTGTGAAGCAGCGTCACTATGTGTGGTGGAAAAAGACACGCTTTTGATTGGAGCACCAATGGTTGTACTAACACGTGTTTGATGCACTTACTATTATGTTTTGACCAACAGTTTATGCGACTTCTGCTTACTTTTATTTCTTTTTACAACGGTGAGGGTGAGCGAAAATATTGCGAAACATATGGTTTCAGTTCAATCAATTCATTGTTGGTCTGTAAATTATATTTTGAATATTATCCGTTTTTATTATTAGTATTATTATTTTTGTTTAGGAACATGTTTCATGAGTTATATACTTTTTCGAGCGGATTGCATTTTTTATTTTAAAATATATTGTATTTTTTACGCCATTTAATATATATATGTATATTACTCGTGTATAATATTTTTTTAAATAAAATACATGGTATTATATTTATGGTGAAATATAAGATACAATATGATTTGGAATAGAAAATTCAATCCATTTTTTGAGGTAACTTCCGCGTATATGTTACAAGAAATCCTACTTTTCGGGGTAAGAATATGAGATTGAGAAGAATTTTTGTGATCGGACTCCGTAATTTATGAAAGAAGAATGTTGGGCCTAAACTCACGTCGTGTATTGTGTATACATTCTCAACCACACAATCCATTGATGTTGGGATCAAAGCTTATGATCTCGTGCACGTCTCCTTTAAACTTCAAAGACTAGAAAAACGTTAAAAATGAATATATTACGGGTAGGAGCACAAGGTCAATCAAGGACAAAAACCAATTTTTGGTCAATCCTTTTGACAATATTTAGGCGGCGTGTCCGATTATAGCACCAAGTTGATTAGCAGAAAATTAATTAAAAACATAGTTGGTAGTTATGACCCGTGAAAGTTCGGAAATTGACTGTAATTTTGAGAAGTTGTCTGGTTGACCATTGCTTGTGAGGGCCACCAAAAGGCAATTGCTATTTGTCCGTCCAAAAAGTTGCTACAGGTAAATGCTTGACCCCTGCTTAGCATAAAGGTTTGTTTGGTAAAAGCTCAACATTTGTTGTTGTTTGGTCAAAATCCTGAAATGGAACTTCAATTGGCTGGTTCATGCCGTCATGGGCCTTTTGTAGATGGATTTCTTCCGAATCTACAGCCCAAGCACTGCAATCACTCTACTGATCAGGAAATAATGGCGGCCTAACAGCTTTAAAGGGTTTTTCGTCCAATTGGCCTGGAGAGGAACTACTGAAAGAACAAATTTGATGGATGATATAGCCTGTCTAAAACATCGAACTCTCCGTACCTGACATTCGACAGTAATTATGAATGAATAAGATATGCGTATTCAGTAACAGGATAAGAAGAGCCTCATACATAACCTCCGCTAGTAGAGGTTTATAGAAGCAGCAAAGAAACTAAATTCCTCCAAGAACCCGCGAAACGAAACTTGAAAATATAATAAAAGTTACAATAGGATTAACATAAAACCATTGTACTTGACATCGTTTGTAACAGCAATCTCTTGATAAGGATATGACGAGATAGATAATCAAAGAGAATTTACATGTTTTCTAGGACTATATACATGGCTCAGCCGAAGTCCCATTTCAGAATGACCCAAATGTGTTCTCACCGCTGTAAGTCATGTATAGGAAGCCATCCTCGTCTTTATTTTCCTCATAAATTGCAGACATCATTGCAGCTGCAGTTAAACAGAACGTAGACAATTATTAAACAAGAACAGGCAGAAGCTCTGTACGAAAGTAAACTTGTGTAGTTATCAGCACTCTTAAAGATCCAACTCACCAGTGGGAGGGAGAATGTTCTTCACAAAGATAAATATGGCTTTTTCAGCACTCAGCTTAATTCTTTTTCGTACAACGTAAACAAATTGTCCAACAGTCAGGTCAGCAGGAACTAGATATCTGCATTTTTTCCAATATGAGACATCAGTATAAGACTACAACCAATTAGCAAGAAAGAGCTGGTTGTCTGCATTTTCTAATCACCCAAAGAAAAAAATGTTGCTTTCTCTTCCAACGTAAATGAAAATGAAGGTGCCCAAAAATGTTCACAGTTGGTAAACATTCACTCAAACCATCTCCAGTTGCTAGCATAACTTCAGGGATTTCTTAAGGTAAGTTTCAAATTTTGTAAATCAATGTTTAGGCATATATATAAACATATTGCTGAAATGTACAAACTAATAAAAGAGTGCAGTGCAGTGCAGAGGAACTTTCTCGAAGAAACCTAGAACATATTGCTAAAATGTACAAACTAATAGAAAAGCGCAGTGCATGGAAACTTTCTCAAAGAAACCTAAAACATAACAACGCATGTCATTCCCACTAAACCTTATAAGGACCAAGTGCTAGAAGATGAATAAGGTAACTGACTTTTTCTTGTCGATGTCCGGTATGTCACTCCTCTCGGCCTTCTCCACAATAACCTACATCACAGAGAAAGAGATATTGCACGTTGGCGAGACAGGCAAAATATCAAAGTACTAAAAAATAAGCACTCATACATCAAATTTGACTTGTTTTTCATACCGGAATTCTGTCAGGGTATTTCTCCCTGATTCGAGCAGCTTCAGCCTGTCGCCTCTCTGAAACATGTTGAAACAGTCTAATCAAACCCCAAAAAGCAAAAAAAGATTACATTGTACAAAAGTACAGCAATGCGAATCAAAACTAAAATAGTAATTGTGGCAAAAGCATTTATTCCATGAAGAATGTACATGAAATACAACTTCACCTCTTACAGAGAATTAAATTTAGTTAAGACTCAGAAATAAAGCCAGAGGGGAAAATTACAATCACATTATGTTTTGCACCGCTTCACTCCCACCCATCTTTCGTATGATAGTAAAACATCTATTCACTATAAACAAACCAACTCCAACGTAACAAAAAGTAAATTGCCCATAGGTACTTTCAATTCCGGTTCATCACAATAAAAACCTAATAGGGAGCCAATTCTCACAAATTGAGACACGATCGGGTTATCATATACCAGGTCTCACCCAACAACAATAAGGTAAGACAAAAAGCAATCGCTCACTCTCTCTACCTCTCTTTCCCTCTCTGTCTCTCACACAAACACAAACACAAAGCATCAACAATCTAGATCATAAAAGTCCTAATAAACGTTAATTTTAACAGTAGCAATTATAGCAAAATCTCAAAGCCACAAGTAGAACCGATCAATTCAACGCAATAAAACCACAATCAGACAAAAATTAGGGTTAGGCCATCACGATCGGCCTATAGAGATAGTACCAAGGGGGTGTTCCAACTTGAAGGTGCTCTTGGCCATGGCGCTGTCGAGAGAAATCAACGATTCGCTGCGAGAAACGAAAGAGAACAAAATTTAGGGCTCCAAAATTGGAGCAAAATAAAATGAAAAGCCGTTTCCGTAAAAGGAAAAGAGAGAGAGAGAGAGAGAGAGAGAGAGAGAGAGAGAGAGATTACCGAAGGAGAGAAGGAGTGAGAGGGAGGGTGTAGTGTAAAATGGAGCAATAATTCGTTCGTCCGTCTCCCTTTTGTGTTTTTATCCCCTCATCGGTGGGGAAATAAGCCACCCAACTCAAAAATAAATAAATAAATAATTACACCACTTTCTCATAAAATTTGGTATAATTACACATAAATATCCTGAAACCTTAGATATTGTATTTATTATTGCTGATGCATAATTTTGTCCATTAAATGAATATATTCGTTAGTCAAAATTTATCAAATTTATTGCTATTGGTAAAAACATTGAATGAAAACTCATATTTATTTCGATCAACTTATTACTGATTTATTGCAAGTCAAACAATTAATCTTTCTGGTCAAACTATCTTCATACACTTTCACACACGTTAATGCATGTGAGTAGGTATATCTTTAATTTTATAAGTTAGTTTAAAGATAAAATATTTGTTTGGGCTGCAATAAGTCAGTTGTAAGTCAATTGGGATTAAATATAAAATTTTATTTATTAATTTTTTGTTATAATAAAATAAATTTTGTGAATTTTAACTAACAAATTAATTTATTTATTGAATTAAAACAAATATTAAAATTATTAGATGTAATTTTCCAACAAAAGAACCTTATAATATATACAAGACTCTAAGGAGGATGGTTTAATTATCTTTATAAAAAACAAAACAAAATCAAACAAAAATGTCATAATATCAAGTTGCGTGAAGCCTATGCCTACGGCCTACTTCAATTGATTATTGTTTCGAATAATAATTTATATTATCTATACTATTTTACTTAAAATTTAAATTTAATTAATAAAATGAATACTCCTAAAGTTTTTTTTTCCTTTAAAATAATAGACGGATCAAATTAAATTGTTAAAATGTAATAAAGCATTTCTCTCACCATTGCATGATGATGGCATTGGCAGCAATTACATTAGACGTTCTACAATTCATAGTTACAATTATTATTGGAATTACAAACCGTAGAGGCCTAACATTTGTATTTAGGGAAAAATGCAATTATCTCCCCTGTATTAATCAAAAAGAGTAAAAAATCCCCTGTGTTAAATAAAAGAGTAATTTATCTTCTTGTGTTTCTAAAAAAGGAGCAAAAAATCCCCTCACGCATTTGCGTGTATTACACGCACTATTTGTTTTATTTTTTATTTTTTTTTTTTTTTATTTCTAAAAATATATTTATATCCTTATTTAATGACCGTTGGATCTTATTAGAACTTATGGTCCAAATTGGATTAATAGATCAATAGTTTAGAGTTTACTAGATTCAAATCAACGGTATTGATTTAAATTTATATAATATATATAATATATAAATTATAATTAAACTTATATATTAAAAAATATATAATTAAAATTATGTATATTTAATATATATATATATATATATATAGAGAGAGAGAGAGAAGAAGGGGGGGGGGGGTGTTTGGCAGCCACCGGCGACTAGGGGCTGAAGGGGGAGGAGGGGGGAGGGGGAGGGAGGGGGCGAGTCTAAGGGGGTGGGGCGCTGACAGGGGAAAATGGGGGGGGGGGGGGGGGGGGGGAGACGACGGGGGAAAATTGGGTGGGGAGGGGGGCATCGGGAAAGGGAGAACGTGGGGCGGCGGCGATGGGACAAGCTGGCGAAGGAGACGAGGCGGTGGCGTGACCGTATGTAGGTGGAGGCGTTGGCGTTGGTGCGGTGAGGCGGTGCGACTCGCAGCGGGAGGCGCCGGCGGCAGCGGACTAGCAGGGAGAGGCGGGCTGGTGGCGCGACGACTGAAGGGGAGGAGGAAGTAGCTGGCGGTGGCGACTGGGGATGGCGGCTTGGGGAGGGGGGGGGGCATTGGTGGTGGGGGTGGGGTGGCTGGTGGGGTGGGTTAATTATAAAATTATATAATTATATATTATTGTTTAATATTAAATATAAATATTAAATATACTTTTCTATAATTTATATATAAAAAATATATTTTATTTTTAAAAATCATAAAAATTCGCAAAAGTCGCACGTGTATTCCACCTCCTTTTATAGGAGGTTTTTTGCTCCTTTTTCAAAAACACAAGGGGGTAAATTGTTCTTTTATTTAATATAGGGGGGTTTTTGCTCTTTTCGATTAACACAGGAGAGGTAATTGCATTTTTCCCTTTGTATTTACATAAATCATATCTTGTTATTAATATATAATAGAATTTATATAAACATTGTGGTTAAATACAATTACCACCCCTTAAATATTCACTCCACATTACTTACCCCTAAAATATTAAAAAAATTTAAAAAAAAGAAAAAAAAATCCCTGACCTTCAAACTCCTTTAATTTTTAAATTTAAAAAAATCATTTTACCCTTACTAAAAATTACTTTATGAAATTAAATGGATTTCTAAAATACTAAAACCACCCTTTGTCGAAGCTCTATCTAATTCTAGTTTTACTTGTTCATCGAACACTTTTTATTTTCATAATCTTAAAATACTTGGAGCTCATTTTATTTTAGTTTCACTTGTTTGTCAAACTAAATTAAAAATAAATTTATACATTCATATATATTTATATATTTATTTAAACAAACATACAATTAATAAAATCAAAATGGCTAATGAGCTAATAAGAAAATATACTATTAATATGGTAATTATATAAATGTGGTAATTATATGCATGTATAAATTTATTTTTAACTTGGTTTGACAAATAAGTAAAAGTAAAATAAAATGAATTTCAAATACTTTAGGATTATAAAAATAAAAGAGCTCGATGAACAAGTGAAATTATAATTAGATAAAGCTTCAAAAAGAATAATTTTGGTATTTTAAAAAACCTTTGTTTTTTTTTTTCAAAAATTAATTTTTAGTAAGAGTATAATGAACTTTTCCAATTTCAAAGTTAAATGAATTAGAAGGTCAATTTTATTTTTTTTTAAAGATTTTAATACTTTAAAGGATAATTAATAGAGTAAATACTTCAGGGATGGTAAATATATTTAACCCTAAACATTATATTGATGTAGTATCTTTTAATGTTCATTTCCTGTTATTTTTATTATGTGCATATTCACTTGTATTTGTCCTTTTTCCTTAATTACGCAAATTATATTATTTTTATATAGGTAGTTTGTATCTATAAAATATAATATTAGTCTGAAGTAGAATATTCAAATTGATCATGTTTACTCTTAACACCAACCCTGTTTGGTGTAAGAGTAACGCCAACACGGTTATTCAAATTCTTACACCAAACGCTTCTCAAATCAAAAAACAACGAAAAACAACTCAAAATAACCATGACTTCAGAGTAAAATCCAGACGCTAAAACGTCCATTCGCATATCGATTGGAAGCATTCTTACACCTCCTTATACAGCGTGGTATCATCATCCTTAGTACATGCCTACGACCAGTGACATAAACTTCCCACAAAATTTCGAAACTTATTGAGTTTCAATGGCCCGAAAGATCCAGCAACACAACATGTTGTTCCTAAACTTCTATGTATAGTTGCTACGATGATCTATCTCCTCAGCTAAAACGGAGCAGATTTTTACTGCGACCTTTCTCCCTCCTTCCTCGTGCATATATTACAGGTATATTTACGTAGAAATACCAGCAAATGATGTCAAACAAGCAAAAGTTCTAGCGGCCCTCATAGCATTGTCCTGAGGTAGGACAAGATCGCAGCAGTATAAGAAAGGGGCACGGTTGGAGCATTCTCACCTTCGTCTGCTGTAGCTCCAGTGATTATAAGAACTGTTAGTTCAGTCAGAAAGCAGAATTCCATAGAACATTTTCTCCTTCTCCACATCTGCGGTGCACCTCTTTAATCCTGTCGGCAGAATTGCAAATTCCACTGCAGCTCCAGTCGAATGAAGCAACACAGATGTTGCCAGCCTGGGCCTTCCACTCACAATCTGCAAATGCAATTTCATCGGCATAATTATGAAGCGTGTATGTTACTTCTTGACATTGTTCAAGCACCTGTTTTACAGCTTATACATTTACTTCGACTACAGTAGTTACTGCGATGCTGTTTTTTCACATCTTATAATCTCTTAGATCTAAATTTCAGTGGCTTAAGCAGCAAAAGAATGGAGGTTTGAAATTCCAATCACCTAAAAAGTGATAACTTTTGGCATAAATTTGGAATACCTACCGAACCTCAAAGGTAGCTCTTTTTTTTCGTATTTATCTGTTTTTTAAAAATATATTTTCTAGTGAAAGAGGTTATTGGTTTGCAGAGCTTAGCAAAAAGATGTTACCAGGTGGTGTTCCACAACATAGTCGTCGGTCATCTATATGCTCCACATCCAATCCAATGAACCAAGATCCGAGGGAGACATCCTCGTTTGCATATTTGTGAAGAACATGCCTACCACAATGAAAATTGCATTTAAACTGATGGTGATTTAGGTTTTAGGTAAATACAGAGAGAAAAACAAGCCAGGGGTAACACTCACTGGTTAATTGATATGTAGGTAGCCAAGTCTTTCGAAATAGCATATAATTGCCCGGTAGCATGACGAAAGTACTTGTTTCCGTGCTCACCAAACTTCCAATACTCAGGTTCATGATATCTTACTCCCCTGTCAGTAGAATGGCAAAACGAGTTCATTTAAGGCAAGGAAACAAGAAATTTGGGGATAGAACTAAAGCTGAAAGAATCATTGCAAGAAACTTGCTTACTTTTGAGCCAGGACAGGACCAGATTTCATGCATCCTATGTACACCCTTGGTTTTGAACGATGCCTAGCCAGAGTTGCTCCCAGTGTTGCTGCTCCAACATCATAAGACGACAATATTGAGGAGAATGTCTTACAATAAACTACTTTAAAAGAATTTCAAACACCTTGTTGCGCGTCATCTAAACCTCATTATTTTTACAAGACAAAACTTGTTTACTGTAACACATGCACAACAAAGCAGGTTCGTCCTTCTGATTTAGAAGTAAGCTCATTCAAGCACATTGTTCGCTTATAATATTTGCTTCTTACCTATGTTTACATGCACATCGTCATCAACTTTGACATAGAAATCCGCATCCCAAAGTTGAACAGCAGTGGTAAAATAGGTCTTCGTCTTTGCTGATAGTTCAAGGTACCCTTCAACATGTTCCTGAATAAAAATGTGTTACTAAGAAAGGATAATGAATTGCACAATACCTCAATCATAGTTATAGTAGTAGATTGCATTGAAGAAACATGCAGAAGCTACATATATCAACTGATGGATATTGCAATGTAAGTATATTCTATTAAGCAATTTCAGGAAAGGAAAATAGCAAGTTAACAGAGTGAAATTACCAGTCTCATAAAATCTCCGTGTTTCCTGTCTTCTGCTTCAATAGCTCTATCAAGAATGCCACCTGATGTTGCACTGGAGAGTAGAATTCAAATGAATAAAGGTGAAAATTAGCAATCATTCATTGCCAAATTGAATGTGTATGAAATATATGAGTTAGAATGCTCCGAGGAAGTTTCCCGTTATAAGGTTGTAAAACTGAAATTTATGTGTGTTCCGAGGCTCTTCCACCATAACATAACTATGTATTAACAAATTCAGTGCATCAAATTATGTAAAGTAGAACCCAGAGGAAAATAGTACAAAAAAAGAAGATTTGAACAACGGAAAGACCAAGTCTAAGTGAATATTATTTGAAGGATAAATTTGCAATGATCCACTGATATATAACTGACATTTACCAATAATAACTTCACGCATAGTCCACAACTGACAGAAATTCCACATGAGAAAGATCAGTTGCTAAATTATGTTTAACGTCACAATAAATATTTGTTCATTTTACCTATGACCAATTACAAATCGAATTATAATGCCCTTTTCTTCCTCGAGCTTTTTGCGTTTATCACCTGCATTGCCCAATTGAATATGAATAATGAATTAGGAATAACTACACCAATCCAATATGATAAACAGAAACTTTGAGAGATGGGAAAGATATATATACTAAGTATGAAGCACCTTGTGGCATCCAAGTCGCACGTACTGAGTCTCTTCTCTTTCGACTGCTAAAAGCAGTGTTTATCCCCACTACCATTAAATATTTTCTTTTTTTGGTCAATTCCGGTAACTTCAGGTCTTCAGATATTGGGGAGCCGCTAAGTAAGGAATCCTGTACAGCCCTTGCTGCGGCTAGCTCCATTTCCAAATTCGAAATGGTTTTATCCAGAGTCCTGCACTTTGAAGGTGGGCAATGAGTTATGCAATTAAAGCTATTGCATGTAATGAAATAAATATCATTGGACATGAACGGCTTACTGTATAGCATCATGTGTCTTTGAAACTTCACCTAATATCTCCTTGGATTCACCTTTTACACCTTTCTGACAAATTGAAAAATGATGTCATAAAATGCATTATTCTCTAAATAAATAATGAAAACTTGGAATTTAGAGTGGGGGTAAAGGTCAAATAGTGATAGCAAAGTACTTACAAGTTTTGGACCACAGCCATCTGAAACTAACTGAAGTTTTCCGTCTTCAATTCCGGTGGACCGTGATATATCTTTAGCTTCTGGCACTGCCCACATCCTGTCACCAATAAATCAAAACAGTCAGAGACGGATATATAAGAAGCTTTCCAATCTCGTTAACCAAATGTCGACTTGCGTGAGAAAATTTTGCCATGTTTAGTTAGCGGAAATGCTTTGTAAGTATGACGAAACAATACTAGTACTTCCAAAAGTGAGGTGCAAGAAAATTAAATGCAAGTATCCTATTAATTTCCTTATATACTTGATCCATATCTAGCATAGATAGACTCTAAATCATTCTACGCTTGCAAGTAAGACTACGTAAAACCCCATCCATTAGACGATGACTTCACGCTAAACTTGAATTTACAATGGCAACTTCTGATCTCTGAACAAGAATAAAATCAAAATGCAGCTGAACAAGCTCCCAAATATTAATCAAGTTCTTCAGTCCCAATTGAACAGCTCTCCTGAAAGGGGTCCGACGTTCAACTCCTAAGAGTAATTACCCCAATAGCATCGACGCGGGCTCTTGAATTTTCAGCAATCTCGGATAGTGAGTCATTCCCCCCTGTGACTGTATCTCTCCTATCTCTGTATCAAAAGATTCACCACTATAACTTGACCGAGTTAATTTCCAAGATTTCTGAACAGCCTAAAGATTCAATCTAACTTAATCAAATATATTAAATCAAATTCCTGATATAATATATATATATATATAAGATAACTTTTAGCTCAGTTCATCATTAGCAGCAGTGCAGCACTATGTGATACTTTAAAGGGTAATTTATACTTAATGATTGGATCAAAAAGCAATTCAAAGTGGCTTGATAACAGACTATGGGGATGATTCATAATTTGGCCATCATAGCCATTCATATACGTCAATTACCAGCAAAAACCCCCCACAGACCTAAAACTCTATAACCCAAATACGCAACAACAAAAATCGATCAAAATTGAGATAGAAATCCACAAAGAACAAACCTGTCGGTGAAGAGCATCCCAGCACAGAAGCAACCAATACAAAGAAGAAAAGAGAGTTTTCTCGAAACGACATTCTTCGAAGTTGACTCCAATCCTCTGCTCTTCCAAGACATCCTGCCCTTTGTCGAGTTAATTCCCTCAACTGCTCAATCTTAAGCAAAACCCATCTCAAATCTCAAGGAAACTGAGCTAATCAACTCAAGAAACGGATCCAAAAGCTCAAAATTTCACTTGACACAACCACAAATTTCAAAACCACGGATAACCCAAAATACAGGAACACAAAGATCACAACAAAACTCTGAATACCGCAACAATTATATCCTCTGCACACACATCACAATATCACTCTCTTATTATCTCAAGAAAGAACAATGGGAGAGATCATAACAGAGTATTCAGGAGCTCTGCTTTCTGGGAAGTATGTGGAAATATATGAAGTACTAGTATCCGTATATTTAAACAGAAAAACAGGGGTCGCCGGCGAAGTTCTGTTATGGTGGAATCTGAGATGGAAGAAGAAGAATTGAGGAAGAAGATGAAGTAGGAGTCGAGGGGTGTGGAATTTGAGAAGAATGGAATAGACCCACCACCGCCCACCCAACTGCACTCTGTTCCATGTCTTTTTTATTTATTTATTTTTTATTTTTTATTTTGGGTAATTTCAAGGTATAAAAAGTTAAACATAACATGTACTATGCCTTCACAAAACCTCCCTCCCCGTGCCTCTGCTAAATTGTCGGTGAACTCTCTGACTACCCTTTGTCCCTTTGTTTTTTTTTTTTTTAAATTTTATTTTCCTCATCTTGTATAAATTATTTTCTCTAATTTCAAAAGAAACTTGCTTTTTATTACTTTTGTGTCAGAGAAAAGTAAAATTATTTAATTAGTTTTTATATTATTTTTTATTATAAATGGTTGTGATATGGGATCCGACAAACCATTTTGTAAAGAACCCTAAAGATCGTAAAGTTAATATGATAAGCAAAATCTGCATGTTTTTAATTGAGTCGTGTTAATTTATGTATATGACATGAAAGATATGTATGAATCGTCTCAAAATGATGGATATCGATTTATCTCTTGTATTTATGTAATTGAGCTGAATAAAACAGGAACATAACACGAATTTGAAACTAATCAAACGTTTTCAGCTTGAACGTAATTATATTAACTTGAGTGTTGAAAAACTATTCAGCTCGAAGTCATTCATCATATTTGGAATCGAAACGACTAGATTTTCCGATTATCCTAAAAAACTTTATATTTTTTATGAAACATCAAATTAGCTAGTACTACAATTATGTTATATTCCCAATGTAATGATATATTTAGTTAATTACCCTCTAAAAGAAAAAAACTCTTTCTTTCCAGTTATTTATTTGACAAACTGAGAGTGTTGGGTTTGTTAGAATGGGATATATATCTACATACATATATAGTGAGTTCAACTTCATAGTAGCAAGCCATATTTGTGTCGGGCATATAGGATTAATAATCATTGAATATTAATGTTGTAATAATTCCAATAATAATTGGAATAATATCTGAGATGGATATGGGGTTTCCTTTCCTTGCCTGTCTGTGAAAAACATAGATAGATGCTGATCAACATGCAGAGTGTCTGGAAATCAATCAACGATGGAAATGCACACATGGTGCACATGCGCCCTCTCTTCTCAATCATCAAATTTTACAGCTCATCATACATAGCTGCACTGGGATTATTGACCCTATCTGCATTTCTTCACTTAAAATTAATATATATAAAAATTAATAATACCCACCTTCTTCTCCCCGCCCCAATAAATCAATGACTTTTTTTTTTTAAATTCTAGAATATCATTATAATTTCACTGCCATTTTGTCATAAGAATTGATTTTATGAAATCTGATATGGTGTTCGACATAATCAATCCTGTTGCATGAGTTATTGTTCGTTCTGATTTTATATAAATTTTAAATTTTTTTCTTCGTAAGAAGATACCTCAACGATGCATTTTGGGGCTTAGTCTTCCATTAATATAGAAAGTGTGCATGTATTAAAATAAAATAAGAAAATACATTAAATTCGATATATATAAATGAAATTCAAACAAACTAATAATCAATTAATTAATGAGAGTGATGGATTGGAAAGGTAGGAGAGCTGAGAGTGGAACATGCTACATATGGTGGTGCCGCCATACACGACAAATACCCGTACCCTTTATTAACCAACCAAATACCTGCCCATTTTGACAATCTCTTCAATTTCTCATTTATTTTTAAGGTTAATTACACTTATACCTCTCTAAAAATATAAAATTACACTCTCCTCCAAATTTTTTTTGAAATTATACTTACACCCCCTCCAAAAAATCTTTATTTGCACATGATCCATTTTTGTTAGAGTTTAGATAGAAAATGTTTATATCAGCCAAAAAAATTACATAAATTTTAAATTTTGCCCCTCATTTAACATTCTCATGTGTTATTTATACTTATATAGGGATAAATATAATGTATATATATGGAGTGACGTTAACATTATTACATGTGTTCTCTTATAAGTATAAAATTGTTACATGAGAATATTAAATGAAGGATAAAATTAAAAATTTATGTAATTTTTGCTAACACTAGCATTTTTTGTCCAGATCATGAAGAAAGAGGGTTAGGCATAAATTGTGAATTCTCGAAAGGGGTGTAAGTGGAATTTTATAATTTCTTTACAGAAAAGTGTAATTTTATATTTTCAAAGAAAATCTAAGTGTGAATAACCTTTATTTTTATTTTATTTTTATCTAAAATTTAAAACTAAAAAGTACCTCTCTCTATATATCCCCTTTTGAAGGCTACGCAAATGCAACTTCATTATTATTGTTGGCAGACTAATAGTAGGTGGGAAGTACTTCTTCTTCAACAGCTGCATTTGATGCCTTGCTCTTCCAGTTGGTGCCCTCTGCCCTACGCCTCACCAAACTCCTAATCTATCCTCATAAACAAATCAAATATATTTTTCATTCAGTTAATTTAACAAATCAAATTTGAATTTTATTTTCCTTTTGATAAACAATCAAGCATGATTTGAGCTCGATTCGATTATTAAATATAAAGAATATATTTGAGAACATCAAATTATTCGAGCTCGGCTTATGTCCAATTTAACTAAAGCTCGATCTCAATTTGTTTGTTAATCAAATCAATCTCCAACGTAAATTTCCAAACTCAACAGTAAATCAAATAAAATTTGAACAATAATATATTCGATTTGATTCTGATTTATTTACGGTTTTACAGAGAAATTAGATTTGGGTTCTATAAAATTAAGGGCAAGGCCGAAAATAGTCAAGAGTAGGGTAAAGCGCGACTTTTTTGGCGTCAAAAAGTATTGATAGACGCATTAAACTTGCGGAGAAGAAGTGGTTGGTATTGGTTTGCTTTGTATACTAGCCAAGTCTGCGTGCCTTTGCAATTACTACTACTGCTCCTCCTACCTTAACATGATAACTTAAACCATAAAATACTGAAACGCCCCCAAGCTTATTGAAAATTACCGAAACCTCCAAAGACCCGCGTAATTTTACTCGGGCCAGCTCGATTTGAATCCGACTCGATGAAATACTGGTCGAGCGTGATTATTTATATCATCTAAACATGATTAGTTTTAAGTATACGCTCAGATGTTATGTATGTACCGTTGATCGGTTTACTTATTTGATATTTTTGAACTGATATGTTTGATTTAAGTAGCGGAAGGTTATAATTGAATTTTGTTTAGTATTTTTCTAATCTTGCTCTTTGAGTCAAAAAGTTGGAGGATCATATTTTTATGGTCTCACGTACTGACTCGACAAAAACCCAAAAGGGCTTATTTACTTTGAAGGAGATTGGTTGATATCCCCTCGAATCAGCTCATTTTCCTTGTTTACTTCATATTGGAGAGGCCCGAAAGACATCCTATTGGCGTAATATTTGGAGAGATGTGGTGAGAGTAGAAATTCCAAAATGGTGGGATTTCAACTCTTATCAAGTGCTACATCAGGAGATATCATGTAGATTTATTAAGGTATTCGCATTTAAACAGCCAAAATTACTCATTTAACCCTCCTCCCGACATATTTTATAGGATTGACCAAAAAATGCGGATACCTCATCTATCACATGAAATTAAATTTTGGTAAACGTGTAATCCATTTGGTCCCTCTATGATATTCATACAAATAAACAGGTTACAAAACGAGATATTTATAACATTCTTATTTTTATCTTCTTCTGCAATATCTCATCTATATCCCAACCCTACAAGTAAATGGAGCCTTAGTACACTTTTGATGAACTATATAAATGTTGGATTCAGCAATTGGTTATTATTTGACTAATCTAAATCAATTAGGGCAAAACTTATCCAAAACAAAAAAATCAATTAGGAAAAGAAATTAATAAAAGTCTCGTTTTGTTAGGCTATTATGGCTAGCAGACCAAACGTCCATTCCATGTCTAGGCTCAAACTTGTATATAATAACTCACGACTTCTTGCCCGTTTGGACCAACGCATCCCACCTACACAGACTAAGACAGGGTAAAGTTAATTTTTTTTTCTTCTTTTTCTTAATATTTTTATAAACAAATTAAAATAAATTTATTTTAATTATTCTAATTAATTAGATAATTTAGCATAAAAATATTTATTTCCCCACGACTACGTTAGACAACTACATCAGCAGAATCCTATGATCAACATAAACGTAATTGACCAGCAGAGTAAAAGTCAAATTTATTAACCCTACACAAACTAAATATATTAATTAATCAACTAAGTCATGCATGCTTCGTCACTTTGTCAAATTTCCGTGTCAAAGCAAGATTATCGAAGAAATACGCTAACTTCTTTTTTTCTTTTTTTGGTTGGTACAACAGAAATATAATAAAATTTGGATATTTTCGCCGTGTAGGATAGGTTACTGCGACAATTATGGATTTGTAGAATCTCACGGTATATAAATTAGAGATAATTATATTTATCTCATAACTTATGGTTTGTTTACACAAATTTCTCGTACTTTTGCATAATTACTCTAACAACCAAAGTAGGGTAGTTCGTGTAAAATTGTTGACGTTTTTAAGGGTTGTATGTGTAATTTTTTAAAAAATAGGAGTGATTTGTGTAAAAATATTTATATTTTTTGATGGATGTACATGTAATTATCCAAAATGCAGGAGTTGTTTGTATAAACATGCCTTAGGTTAAGGGATGTAAATATAATTATCCCCATAAGTTATTATCCTAATAAACTATTTATGATAACGCAATGACATATTATTTAGGGTCAAATGCATTTTTAGTCCTGTAACTTAGGTTGTTGGTGTTATCGTCCTTTAACTTTTTATGGTAGCATTTTGGTTCTACATCCTTTTTATTTTCGTGATTTCAGTCTTTTTCTTCGGTGGAGTTCACCTCAACCAGTGATAAGAGTGAACTCTGGCGAAAAAATAGATCGGAATCGAAAAATTAAAAAAATACATGACCAAAATGCTACTCTAAAAAAATTAAAGGATAAAAATACTTGCAGAAATGGGCCAATAGGAACAAAAGCCCCAATAAAAAAAATGTCATGTGAGAGGGACATGCAAATTTCCGGCAATAATGGTGAACTCCGATGAAAAAATAACTAAAATTATGAAAATTAAAAAGAGGAAGGACCAAAATGCTACCCTAGAAAGTTAAAGAACAAAAACACCAAATAACCAAGTTACGGGACCAAAAATGCATTTAAGCCTATTATTTAGCATAATAAGTAGGGTCAAACACATTTTCCACCCTTGAAGTATGTACATATAGAAAGTAAAATGAAAAGTATAGGGTATGTGATAAGGACATTCACTACAAGAAAATAACTTAATAGCAACAAAAAAATTTATTGTTGAAATCAGCGTCGAATTAATTTGCAAGTAAAATTTTATTGCTAGCTAATCTACACTACTTAATATATATATATATATATTAAATTATTCATTGCTAAATTTGTTAGCAAGTAAATTTTCGTTGCTAAATTCATTAGTAAGTAAATTTCTTATATTAAATAATACATTAACAATGAAAATTTTACTTACTAATTAGCTTGACACTGATTTTTTTTCGTTGCTATTGAACGTTTTTCTTGTAGTAATTTTTATCCTTTTAATGTCAAATTATTATTGTAGGGGTTGATACCTTTTGTATTTTAGAAAGTAAATGCGATTATATTCATGCTTCAAGGGTGTAGAATGTATATAGTACTAATAAATAATATAATTTTATAGAGAAGCACATCAATCTTGATAACATTAATAATGACTTATGTCTGGTTTCAAGAATATTAACCAAAAGAAGAGGCATTGGTACCTGCCAAAAATGTTTCAGACCTTTGTCTTTTTTCTTTTTTTTTTTTTTTTTTTCATTCAACCTATCGACACTGTGGCACCAATTTTAAAATATAACAATTATATCTTTATTTAGATAAAATTAAAAGTAATTGTAATTACTCTCCATTTATATATAATATAAGTAACTCCACGTCATTTTAATACTATTACACTACTTTTTTTGTTGTGCCGATAATGCTTTAACTTAATTTTCTTTTGATTTTATGTTATTTTTTAAATATAATTTGTTAGTTTATACATTGTATTTTTATTTATAATACATTTCAAGACATGGAAGATTATTTATTATACACACGCACTGACGGCATGCCACCACAACAACTAGTATTTTAAGTAAAATATGTAATAGAATCTAAATGAAAACATAAAAAAACTTAAAGTTACATTTAAATTTATGAATTTGAATTTGGAGAAAGAATTTCAAACGACTCAATATTCATCCATACTCGACAAACACAATTCAAATTTAAAAATGAAGAATTTAAAATCTTTAAAATTTAAAATTATTTAAAAAATTAGGACAACAAACTCAAAATAATACATAAATTCAAATTCATCGATACAAATAGAGTGTCACAAATTTTTAACGTGCAAATTAGTTCACTAAAATAGTGGATAACGCACGCATGAGGCACGCGAGCCACTTTCTTTATAAATTGGGCTATGAAAGATTGGACCACGTAGCATGTAATCACCTAAAATTGCCCTATAAATGAGTCTTCTTGCTTTTCCTCTTTCTACTTCATCCCGGTACTGCATGAAAAATGGCCACTCGTCTCTCTCATTTCAATCACAAGACCAGTTTCTTCACTAAATCAAGATCAAATCCACGCCGTCCATCGCCGCGTTGCATCGTAGCTATGGCCCGAACCCAATCTTATTGGGCCTCCGTTGAAGCTGAAATCGAGGCCTATCTCAAGAAGTCCATCCCCATCAGGTCGCCGGAGACCGTTTTCGAGCCAATGCACCACCTCACATTCGCCGCCCCGAGGACGACCGCGGCTGCTCTCTGCGTGGCGGCGTGTGAGCTCGTCGGCGGGGGCCGGGACCAAGCCATGGCGGCTGCGGCGGCGATACACCTCATGCATGCGGCAGCGTACACCCACGAGCATCTCCCGTTGACGGACAGGCCAAGGCCGAGGCCCGGAATTCAACACAAGTACGACCCGAACATCGAGCTCCTGACGGGAGATGGGATAATTCCGTTCGGGCTGGAGTTACTGGCTCGGTCCATGGACCCGGCCCGAACCAAGCCGGACAAGATACTCAGAGTGATAGTAGAAATCACGAGGGCGACAGGCTCACAGGGGATGGTCGACGGGCAGTACCAGGAACTGGGGCTCGACCAATTGGGGAGCGAGTACGATATCATTGAGTACGTGTGTAGGAAAAAGGAAGGTGAACTGCACGCATGCGGAGCCGCCTGTGGAGCCATATTGGGCGGCGGAGCCGAGGAGGAAATAGAGACTCTGAGAAGGTTTGGGCTTCATGCTGGCATGGTACAGGGAATTCAGGGGAAGAAGAAAGCCGGATTAATGGAAGAAAAGATAGAGAAATTGAAAGAATTGGCTCACAAGGAATTGAAGAGCCTTAAAGGGAAGAAGACGGAGCTGATCTCGAGCCTTATTGAGCCGAGCGTAGCCGCGGTCCAGATCAGTTAGGACCATGAAAAAAGGTTGTAGGAAAAACGTGGATGTAAAGTTGGATATGTGTGATTGTGGGCGTCTTATCCTGTGATAGGTGGATCATGGATGGAACAAAAATATACCTAATTTTTGTGGTGGAATAAAGTTATTTTTTTCACAAAATTATAAGCGGTGGCGTGACTTGGCTTGTCTTGCATTGATTTTAATTAATTCTGTAACTTTTTAATTCATGGATTTTAATAAATATGTTCCATCTTAAATTATTATCAACCCTGGTAATGATGGAAGTAGAAGCCATCTAAATTTTATAGTTACAAAACTGATAAACTTCAAATGACAATTAAATAAGCACCATTTTCACCAAAAACTATTTAGTTTCAGTTTTTCTTTTAATAGTTGATAATAATGTTTTTTTTTTTTTTTCTAATTTCAATTGAAGCGAAGCAAGTATCAATTATAATAATACTCGATATTAAATATACGTACATATAAAGAAAAAAATTCAAGATATTTGCAAATTGCGTGCTTCATGCGATGCCTATAAGGCTTCATAATTATTTATAATGATAATAATAGTAATATAAACATAAGTTCCATGAAGATGATGCCACCAAAGCAATCACTTGGAACTGCGCCATTATTTACCAAATTATTTGGGATAAGTTACGTCGAGTTTTATTGAAATTTGATATAATTACAATATCTTTCATCATTTAAAAAATTATTAATACCTCACTGATATGTGACATACTTATGTTACCACTTCGACGGTAAGATGGAATTATCAACTTTATACTTGCTGAAATTTTAATTTTTTTTAAACATAATATATATATATAAACTAATATTGGATGGACGTTATTATAAAAAAAATCTAATATTGAACGGATATTTTTATAAAAAAATATATATAATTTTTTTAAAAATATATAAAATTATAATTAAGAATCTAAAATAACATTTTGGGCAATTTAATATAAAATTTGCGTGAAATTCTAACGGAAGCTAACAGAATGTATCAATTGTTGGGACGTATGTTATTATCGATAATTTTTTAAATAACAAGAGAATATTTATAATCGTATTAAATCTCGAGAAAACTCAACTGTAATTTATCTAATTATTTAATTATATGGTGTTTAGTGGCATGATTGCTGCCACTTGGGATCTCAAAGGTTGATTGGAGGGCGAAAGGCTAAACCGAAATGAGATTTGTGCTCTTGTTATTTCCCATCCCCTACCAATATACTATTTTAAATTTCAAAACATATTATCTCCTCCACTACAATGCAATAAAATAGTTTTTAAATTATTTTAGAAAATATTAAATTGGTGGAACATGCTTTTCCTTTTCCTTATTCTCAATTTGTCTTTGGTCTATGATTCCACTTATAGCAAACACCAATCACGTGGTTTCTCTCTCTTTATCTCTTTTTCTTTAATAAAAATAGTAGTTGTATAATTATATCAATATTTTAATTTATTAAATAATTAAATAATATATTAATTCGATTAATACATCAATAAAATAAAAAATCATGAAATAAGTTACAATAAATTCATATAAAGTGAAAAAAATACCACATATTTTGTAAGGCTCGGACCCTTAATTTCAAACTTGTTCATGAAACATTAATCTTAACCACTAAATCAATATATTAGTAATCCCATTACATGGTTCTATCTATATTCTATCAATAAATTGATGCCTTTTGGTAGGTTTTTTTCTCTTTCTTTAGTTTTTATAATCTCAAGTTACGTATTTCTCACTTTCTATTTTTTACTTATATTATATGTATTTTTCATACTAGTACTGATGAATTCTTTCTAAAAAAATTCATCTATTCTTTAAGGTTTCTTTATCTGAAAAAAAGTGCCAGAGAATAGAAATTATAATAATATATATAATTAATTTACTAGTCACTTCTATTTCTTTTTAACTTTTTTTGTTCCCTTTTTTTTTTTTCTATGATGCCAACTTCTACTATTATTGTGAATTCTCATGATCAGTTGTAGGCTTATAAAGGGGTAAATAATACCTGTTGAAGTTGGCCCATGACTTTATTTCTGAAAAAAGGCCCAACAGACCAAGGATGGCCCAACAGGCCAACAACCCGGCGACCCACTAAGTCTACCCGACCCGAACCGAGTGAGCTTTCTATTTAAGCCCACAAAATCTAACCCTAATCTATTTTCAGACATCTCCTTCTCTCTCTTTCACTGCGCCGCTGTTGTGCTCTCTTCTCTCCCCTCTCACCTACCTTTCCCATTCTTCATCTATGTTTGGTATGGAGACGATCTTCTTCCATAGATTGATCTCTTACCTTCGATGGAGCCAAAGGATCCCATCCAAGTATGGATGGGAGATGGCTATAAAAGGACCGACTTCTTCCCCCTTAATATATAATACACAGAATAAGTTTCTGCACTCTATCGTGACCTTGAGCCTTTTTCTTCGTGAAATCTTTACCTCCCTCCGTGGGACAATTGTGGTGACTTGAGTGGTTGTTGTTGGGTTGCCGGCGTTTTGGCTTGTGGTGCAACCGGTTTGTTTGAGTGCCGACTTTTCTGTAGTCGTGACAACTCTTCACTGGTTCGTGGCTCTCTGAGCCTTTTTTAAGAAGGATCTGTTCCTTCATTTGTTCGAGTTTTACCATTTTCTGAGTTACACTGCTTAATCTGTATTTCTTTATTTACTACAGTTCATTGTTCATTTTGTTATTCATTCCTGGTTTGTAATTTAAGGGTGATAACACCCATCCCCCACTATAACGATTATTATTAATTCTATCTTTGTGATCCTGGCTAGTGGTAAGTCCACTTCCAACAGTGGTATCAGAGCCGGTTTTAACCGGTTCTGGTTCGGGTACTGAAGTGCGGTAAAAACTCTCTCTTGCTTCTCGGTTACTGTTGATTTTTACTGCTATTGTGCAACAGTTATTTATGGCTTAGTGCTATGTTTCTCTTGATACTGTTGACGTATATTCTGCTCAGTGCACCGGTTACTTTTCCTCTGATCCTTCACTTGGTCGGGTCCCGTGAGACTGTCGGGTATCTAGTTGAGGTTCAGAGTTGACTATTTTTGGGGTTACAATCGTTTCTGCTTCATAATCTGTTACTGCTACTCTGTTATTGTTCTTTGGGAAATATTTACTGAGCTTTATACTGTTAAATCTGTGTGATATCTCTGTTTTGTATGGCTGGTTATAACTTGCTCCATTTGATGGTAAATATGATTTTTCTATATGGCAACAGAAAATGAAAAACATACTAATACAACAAAAGGTTTTTAAAGCCATAGATGGTAGATATCCTGAAAATGTCACTAAGGATAAGAAATTAGAAGATGATGAATTTGCATATTCCTCCCTTATTTTAAACCTGTCTGACTCAGTAATAAGAAAGGTTGGTAAACAAGAAACTGCTAGAGAGTTATGGGATAGGTTAGAAGAATTATACACTGAGACATCACTACCTAGTAAGCTCTTCCTTTTAGAGAAATTTTTCAGATATAAGTTAGACATATCCAAGAACATAGATGAGAACATAGATGACTTCACCAAACTAGTCCAGGATATAAAACTCACCGGAGACAAAAACATAGATGATTACACTCCCATAGTTCTGTTGAATGCCATCCCTGATACCTATAGCGATGTAAAAGCAACAATAAAATACGGTAGAGATAACGTAAATCTTGACATTGTCATTAATGGACTTAAAAGCAAGGAAATGGATCTTAGGACTAATAAGGTAATCAACCCAGTAATGAGGTTAATGCAGTAAGAGGTAGAACCAGTAACCGTAATTCAGATCACAAGCATAGGAAAAACAGCCGAGGAAGGAGTAGAAGTAGGAGTAAATCTCGGACCAGAGATAATGATCAAGATAATGTTAAAAGGGAAAGAAAATGCTATAATTGTGGGATAAAAGGACCTACATTAAGGATTGTAGGAAATGCAAGAAAGAAAACAGGGATAACTATAACAATTACCACAACAAGGAAAACGCTAATTCTGTTAGCACTGATAGTTCTGGAGATGTGTTTATGGTATGTGATATAAACAATGTGAATGACATGGGCATGCATAAGTGGTTGATTGATTCTGGCTGTACGTTTCATATGAGCCCTTTCAAAAATATTTTTTTCAAATTTTAAATCTGGTAATTTTGGTTATGTTTCTATGGCTAATGAGAAACAATGTGCTATCCAAGGTCTTGGTGATGTATGCTTAACTTTTGATAACAGCTATAAGCTTATTTTGAAAAACGTGCGCTTTTTTCCTGATTTAAGCCATAATCTGATATCATGTGTTGTTTTAGAAGAAGAGGGTTTTGAGGGTAGATGGGGTAAAGGTGTCATGAAAATCATGAAGGGGTCATTAACTTCTTTCAAAGCTAAAAAAATTGAAAAACCTCTACATCTGTCATGTCTCATATGATATTCTTGTTGCATCAGTCACTACACCTGATAAAACATCATTATGGCATAAAAGACTTGGCAATATAAGTCTTAAGGGATTAGAACTTCTTAGTAAAGAAGGGGTCTTGCATGATAAGATTGATAAACTGAAATTTTGTGATAATTGTGTTATGGGTAAACAACACAAAGTACATTTTCCTGTTTCACCTTACCCTGCCCCCTCATCTTCTACATGCATTTTGGATTATGTTCATGCTGATGTTTGGGGTCCGTCTAACATACCCACTCATGGTGGGAATAGGTAATTTTTTGTCTATTATTGATAATTTCTCCAGAAAGGTGTTTGTTTTCTTGTTGAAAAACAAATTTGATGTTTTTGATGCTTTCAAAAGTTGGAAAACATTTGTTGAAAACCAAACTGGCATGAGATTGAAAACTTTGCGAACCGATAATGGTCTTGAATTCTCCAATCAAAACTTTTCTGATCTGTGTGATCAATGTGGTATCAAACGGCATAAAACAAATCCCTATACCCTCCCAGCAAAATGGTGTTGCTGAACGCATGAATACAACAATTTTAGATAGAGTCAGATGCATGCTTGTAAGTTCTGGTCTGCCTAAATCCTTTTGGGGTGAAGTTGTATTAACTGTTGTGCATGTGATCAATATATCACCATCTGTTCCTCTACTTGGTAAAATTCCTGAATCTATCTGGCTTAATAAGAACATTGACATTTCTTACCTACGTGTATTTGGTTGTTCTGCTTTTGTGCATCAACATACTGATAAATTGGAACCTATATCTCTGAAATGTGTTTTCATTGGGTATCCAAAAGGGGTTAAGGGATATAGGTTGTGGGTTAGATGTCAACCCGGTTTTAAAGTTTTAATCAGTAGGAATGTAGTGTTCAATGAGGAAGAAATGCCATGCTTGTCTAAACAACAGAAAGAAAATAAATCAATATCCTTAGAACCTTACTTCAATCAGGTAGAGGGAAACTCGGAAGAAAACAAACAGGTAGAGGAAGATCATGTAGAAATTACCCCTAATAATAGTGGTCCTGACACAGATTTAGAGGACTACCATCTAGCCAGAGATAGGCGCAGGCGAGAACCTAGGATCCCTACCCACCTTAAAGACTATCATATTGCTCTTCATACTGAATCTAGTGAACCCAGCACTTTCGAAGAAGCCCTAAAATCCGATAAGTCAAAAAATTGGGTTAGTGCCATGAACGAGAAAATGGAGTCTCTTAAGAATAACAAAACTTGGGTTTTAGTTCCTAAACCTGCAAAATGCTCTATCATAGGGTGCAAATAGGTATACAAGATAAAACAAGAAGAACCGTCAACACGTTTCAAAGCTAGGCTAGTAGCTAAAGGGTTCACACAGAAAGAAGGGATAGATTATACTGAAGTTTTTTCCCCTGTGGTTAAATACACTACTGTTCGTATCTTACTTGCTCTATCTGCTCATTTTGATTGGGAACTCAAAAAAATGGACGTTAAATATGTCTTTTTACATAGTGATTTGGATGAAAACATTTACATGCATCAACCTGTTGGATTCATTGATAAAACAAAGCCTGATCATCTATGCTTATTAAAGAAGTCTCTCTATGGTTTAAAGCAATCACCGAGACAGTGGAACAAGAAATTTGATATGTTCATGCATTCTCTTAACTATACTAGGAGCAACTATGATCATTGCCTTTATTTCAAGTATGACAATAAGATTCCCGTTTTCTTGGTTCTATATGTGGATGATATGTTAATTGCTAGTCCAAGCCTACAACATGTTAAAACTCTTCAGAACAATCTATGTAAGACTTTTGATATGAAGGATCTAGGTGACGCCAAGAAAATACTAGGCATGACTATTGAAAGGAAAAGTAAAGACTTTACTATCTTCTTGAATCAAAGTTCATACATTACGTTCATGCTTACTAAATTCTCTATGTCTGATTCAAAACTGTGTTCTGTTCCTTTGTCCTCACATTTTCAATTGAGTAAAGAACAAATCCCAAAAACGGAAAAAGAAAAAGAAAGAATGAAAAAAGTTCCCTATTCTAATGCTATTGGTTCCATCATGTTTCTTATGGTATGTACTAGACCAGATATAGCTTATGCAATTAGCTGTCTCAGCAGGTACATGTCTAATGCTGGACCTCCTCACTGGGGAGGCCCTTAAATGGCTTTTGAGATATTTAAAGGGATCTTCAAATCGTGGTATTACTTTTTCAAAATGCATGAATTATGTTGAGTTAATTGGATATGTTGATTCGAATTATGCAAATGATAGAGACAGTCGTAAGTCGACCACTTCGTATGTTTTTACCTTGTGTGGATCTTGTATAAGTTGGAAATCCCAACTACAACAGATTGTGGCCCTGTCAACTACAGAGGCCGAGTACATTGCTGCCATAGAAGCATTTAAAGAAGCCTTGTGGCTAGGAGGTTTGACTAAAGAGATAGGTATTTTAAATAAAAAGGTAACATTATATTCCGACAGTCAATCTGCCATCCAGCTGTGTAAAAATCCTATCTTTCATGACAGAACTAAACATATCGATGTCCGTTATCATTTCATCAGAGACGTTGTGGGTAAAGGACTTGTTAATCTTGAAAAGATTGATATGAAGTCAAATCCGTCTGATATGGGAACCAAAAGTCTACCCACTGAAAAGTTCCACCATTGTTTAGATATTTTAAGACTGACGTAATACTTTGTGGCTTCCGCAGGTACCAACAGAAGAAGGAGAAGACTAAAGGCAGTGATGACATGCCCGAACCAGTGTTTTCTTTGGATCAGTCATTCCCTTTTTGTGGGTCCTAGTCCAAGGTAGAGAATGTTGAAGTTGGCCCATGACTTTATTTCTAAAAAAAGGCCCAACAAGCCAACAACCCAGCGACCCACTAAGTCTACCCGACCCGAACCGAGTGAGCTTCCTATTTAAGCCCACAAAATCTAACCCTAATCTATTTTCAGACATCTCATTCTCTCTCTTTCACTGCGCCGCTGTTGTGCTCTCTTCTCTCCCGTCTCACCTACCTTCCCCATTCTTCATCTATGTTTGGTATGGAGACGATCTTCTTCCATAGATCGATCTCTTACCTTCGATGGAGCCAAAGAATCCCATCCAAGTATGGATGGGAGATGGCTATAAAAGGACCGACTTCTTCCCCCCTTGATATATAATACACAGAATAAGTTTCTGCACTCTATCGTGACCTTGAGCCTTTTTCTTCGTGAAATCTTTACCTCCCTCCGTGGGACAGTTGTGGTGACTTGAGTGGTTGTTGTTGGGTTGCCGGCGTTTTGGCTTGTGGTGCAACCGGTTTGTTTGAGTGCCGACTTTTCTGTAGTCGTGACAACTCTTCACTGGTTCGTGGCTCTCTGAGCCTTTTTTAAGAAGGATCTGTTCCTTCATTTGTTCGAGTTTTACTATTTTCTGAGTTACACTGCTTAATCTGTATTTCTTTATTTACTACAGTTCATTGTTCATTTTGTTATTCATTCCCGGTTTGTAATTTAAGGGTGATAACACCCATCCCCCGCTGTAACGATTATTATTAATTATATCTATGTGATCCTGGCCAGTGGTAAGTCCACTTCCAACAATACCCTACTTCATACCTATACATATACACATACTCCATTCAATGGGTAGAAAATTTTACCCTACCCTATCGTATAGGGTAGATCCTATGGAATTAAATGAATGAGTATAGATAGGGTCTTATACCCTAAAATACTCATGTGTATGCGTAAGGTTCTGATGACTTTAAAGGAACAATTACATTTACAATCATTGATTTATGATTTATTTATATAATTATTTATATCTTTCGTGTAATTACATAAATCACTCTTGACAGTAAAAAAGTATGAGTAATTCGTGTAATTATACTAACATTTCTAGGGAGTGTATGTAAAAATTTTCAAAAAGCATGGATGGTTTGTAAAAAGGGTAAATCACATTTACCTCCCCTGAGGTTTGGCATAGTTACAAATATTCCCTCGTTGTTTGAAAAATTACAAATACCTCCCTGAGGCTTGTAATTTTTAACCAAAAGCCTGAAATTGACTATTTTGCCCTTAAATTTTTTATTAAAATTGCAGAAAAGTCGTTCGAGTCAAATTGCATTATTCTCCCTCTGTGTAAAAAATTTAAGAAACCTCTCCATGCACATTGTAGTCCCAAAAATTTTAAGAATTAAATAAAAAATAGTTCAGTGCATAAGAGCATTTTAGTCAGTTTATCCATAAAAATGGATTAAAATTGGTTGTTTGTTAGACGATTACAAACCTCATGGAGTATTTGTAATTTCTCAAACAACGATGGGGTATTTTTAATTATGTCAAACCTTATGGAAGCTAACTCTAATTTACCCATGTATAAATGATGTGAACACGTCTGATGAATATATGTGTAATTATTCAAAAGACATGTGTGATTTATGTAAATAAATAATAAGTCCTGGGGTGTAATTGTATATCTAACAATCATGCTCCATTTGTATAACTTAAAATCTGAATAAATCAGCTGTTGATTCGTTAAACATGTTACATCCATTAGAAAAAACAAACAAATTAATAATAAATAAATAAAAGACATCTTACATCTATTAATTATAAAGCATCTGTCACCAGCGAAATCTGGGCTTGTAATCCTTAGTACTCACAATCCCTCTGACAGCAATCCAATATTCTTTACTACTTTTTTCAGTACTACAGATCTACGTTTATACAACAATATGTAATGAATTTATCGTAATTTATTTCTTACAATATAAATACGGACAAAAAGTGATCATTAAAAAAAAAATGGAGTAAAACTGACTCGATTTTTTTATTACAAATTGATTTTAAATTTCAACCAAAACTTGAGACATATAAATTACAACGGTAAGAATTACAAATATTCCCTTCACCACTACGACACGAAAAATTTCCCTTTCAAATGTAAAGAAGCGATGAGTCAATTTACAAGAAAAGTAGTGATAATACGAAATTCCCTGAAGAAAGGAAGAAAATAATGACTGAGTGAGTGCATAGAGAACCGAACAGACCACTTTACAGCAACAATCACAACTATAGTTGCTATAACCACATGTTTCACGACTTCTACTGCTAAAAGCTAATAATCGGGTTTTGATTCAAGAAACCCTGTTTTCCTCAGGACAGCATTTCTCACCCTGCTCAAATCTCTCCCTTTGAGCGTCCTTCCAGCTCCTTCACACACTGAAAACGACGATGTTCGGCTGCTCGCCTGTTTCCTCGCTATCCATTCGTGCGGCGGAATCACATCCCCGTCGCCGTCGTCCTCCTCCTCCTCCTCCTCCTCGCCGCTTTCCCAACTGCTCCGCCCATTGCCATCGCCGCCGGAATCGGAATCCAGCCACGAACTGGTGGAGGTATTGTTTCTGCCGTAGATTTTGGACCAATCGGGTATGTTCACAGGAGCGGAGTGCTGCTGAAATAGTTTAGGTTCTTGGGAGGCGGCGGCCGGATCATTCTTGTTGCTGCTGCTGGATTTCGGGATCATTCTGGTTGCTGTCGGGAGGCGTTTGGAAACGAAAGAGGGTTGTTTCATGATCATGGCGGCCCTGGAATCTGAATCCTTTCTTTCCTTGAACACTCCCCAGACATCTTCCTCGTGGAACTCCTCGTTCCTTAAGGATGTCCAACCACTGCTTCCTCGGCTGCATAAACCGTACCTCATGTTCTCCATTCCCAGCTGACAGATGAAAGAGAGACCCTGCAGGATTCCTATCATCAATTATTAAACAATCTCATGATTCAATACATTAATCTACCAGACCGGGCGGGGCTTCTCATGGAAGAAAACAAACAAGATTCATGTAAATTACCTGTTTTTTTTTTCTTGGGTTGAATTCTTGTCAGAAAGCTGTGTGATCTTCCTTAGAGCAATGAATTGAAGGAGTGAAGGGTTCTAAGCCCTTAATATTTAGGGTGGAAGAGATCAGTTAAGGAGAGTGATGGCAATGATAGAGGGAGAGAAAGGCATGACCCTTAGCTGGAGAAAACCCAGATTTCTTAAATACTACTTAATTGTCTCTATTTGTATCTTCTTTTATATATATATATCTCTTTGTCTGTCGTCTTTGAAATGGCTGATGATGAGTTGGTGTTGGGAGATGTCAATTGCGATTCAACTTCTCTTTTTCTGTATGTATGTATGTATTTCGGCGCAAATTTTTTTAATCCAACATTAGATCAATTAATTATAAAATAAGTATGATATAATTTTTTATGTGATTTGATTTTTTTTTTGAATTGTACGTTAATTATATAGTAAATATATTATACTTATTATTTAATTGGTTATTAAATTTTATCGAATCGAGTCCGAATTAAAATTTTCGGTATTTCCACTCACACTCTTACTATTGGTCACAAGATTCTTGAGATGCAACTTTTCATGTTTGTTTCTGAATTAAAAATAGTTGGATCCTGTAGCTGTAGGTGTCAGTTTGATTAGGAATCAGGAATGATGCTAAACAAATGGTTCCCAGCCTGGCTCTCGCCTCCTTAATTAATTAGGGAAGGGTTTATATAAGTTTTTTTAATAACTAATTACATTAATATTTTAATAAATTGAATAATTATTAATTTAATTAATATTATTAACAATAATAAAATAAATTTACATAAAACGAGACAAACATTCAATTTCTCTTTATAATATTTTTCTTTTTAGAGAAATATGAATCTGACAAGTGATATTGAAATAGAATTTTACCCATATCCAAAAAAATAGTATCTATAAGTGAGCGTTCAAAATAAGTCCATCCAAACTACACGAGGGCGTGCCTGAAACTCCAATCTCACATTGATTAATTATACAGAAAATAGGTGATATACACAAAGTGATGATTTTGACACTAATATACGAATTTTTTATATTTCAAAAATATCCTTCAATTAATAAAATTATAATATAGTTTAAAGCGTAAAATATGATTTATTATATGCATATAAAAACGACGTGCAACGATAACTAATATTGATTAAGGTGGAGTTGCTGACTTTCTTATACGATTCCGCATAGATTTTTGGACTTTTTATATCGTTCGATATTTTTTCTTTTTTTAAAAAAGTGAAAATTTTTAGGGCTAGAAAATCATTAACTTCTCTTATTAAAAAATATATATATGACTGAAAATGACACCCGACACTCAACTCTATTTTAATTAACAATAATTACTTTTCAAAGCGTAATTGATTTTCAAAAAAATATAAAATGAAATTCTTTGTCAAGTTGTTTCCACTTTTCTATTCAAATTTAAAGAACGCACAACCAATGGCAGCTCTGCTGAGTGAAAGTCGACCATAATTTACACATTTATTAATTAATAATATTTCATGGCTAATTAAACTAATAAAAAAAATACAAGCAACCCCCATGTGACATAGCAAATAAGCAAATTATTCCCTTATAAAAATAAAAATAGCAATTCACATCCCTGTAATTTTTAAAAATGAATCAATTTACCTTTTTGTGTTTTTTAAAGTATGAAAAGGTAAATTGTTTTTGTTTTTTTTTCATAAGAGGGTAATTTGTTCATTTGCAATATTATATGAAGGTAAATTGCATTACACCCTTAAATTAATTGGTCCAACATTACATGCATATTAGGATGTTTGATTTATCAACTCCCGCCTAAGTTCATTGCATTTGTTTTTTTTTTTTTTTTTTTCTGAATTAAAAACTCTATTCTAAGTCTCTCAAGTTAACTTAATTTTAATTATTTAAATAAGATTAGGGCAATACTTTCTTGAAGTTTGAGCATGATGAAGAGAAGCGTCATCAATTTGGTTGAATAGATTGTAGCAATATTTAAGTAAAGTAATCATGGGTGGGCACGTTCCGGGGGGCCTACGACTTATATAAATTGAATTATTTTTTGTCATTTTCTATAGTTATTATTCGCCTTAATTATTTATTATTTCCTATAAGTATACAATTAGACAATATTGTATTGCTTGGTAAGTGGTTGCCATCACAATATCACACTGGCCAATGCGTAGGGCACATTTATTTATTGGGTTAAACTTAAATACGATTTATCCGTGTGAAATTAAAAAAAGTTCAAAAGAATCACTGACATTTGAAAAATAATGAGAAAAAAATACAAACAACCCTTGTGATATTGCAAATAAACAAATTATTCGTTTATAAAAAATAAAGTAGTAATTTATCGACCTGTGTTTTTTTTAAATGAATTAATTACCACCCTGTGTTTTTAAAAATGGAGCGATTTATATCCCTGTAAATTGTTTTATTTTAAAGAACACATGGAGATAAATTATTATTTTTTTTCATAGGGGGTAATTTGCTCATTTGCAATGAAGGTAAATGCATTAAACCCGAAAAATAATACAACACTACCTCCCTGTCCATGGGAGTTTTTCCATCATTTTTCAAATAGTATGAGGTTTTTTGGTATTTTCTTTTCTCATATGGAACTTTTTTAAGTTTTTCTAATTTCACATGGGTAAATTAAATTAAACTCTTTATTTATTTATTTTTATACACCCCCAAATATTATTATTTCACATTTGAGATGAAACTAATCTTGTATGGAAGGAAACGAATGAGTTAAACTCTTTCTAGTAAATAATGAACGTAATTTGATGAATTTTATTAATTATTAGAAATTCATTTTAAAATTCAACTCGTGTAGCACTAATTCAAAATATATTATTTTGGTTGGTATAAACGTGATCATTATACTAAAAAGAAAATAACGATTGACCATATACCATATTCATTTATGAAAAGTTCAAAAGAATTACAAAATTTCTCATATTTCATTACAAACCAAATACCTCGTTGTAAAATTTTAAGCTTGAATATTTTTTTGGTCCTGTAAGTTATGATTTTAACATGTTAGTCAATTATCTTTTTAGAGTAGTAAATAAGTTCTGTTATTTTAAAGTTTTTGCAATTTTGATCCTTCACTCGCCAGTGTTTGCAAACGTTGCTTGAGAAAAGTATGTGTCTTGCATGTGCTTTTTTTATTTAGGGCTTTTGTTTCTATTGATCGATTTTAATGGACTAAAATCACGAAAAAAAAAATTTTACAGGACATATTTGCTACTTTAAAAAAGATAAAAGATAAAAACGTAAAAGATACAGGACAAAAATTTGATTCCATGCTCGCAGAAATTGACCAATAAGAACAAAACCCCCAAATTTAAAAAAAGCATGTGTGGGGCACATGCTTTCTTCTGACAACATTTGCAAACTCCATCGACTGAAGGATCAAAATCACGAAAAATTTTATAGTTACAAAAACTTATTAGCTATCCTAAAAAAATAAAAAATAAAAATACAAAAATGCGAAAGATAAGAGACAAAAATACATGTTCACCACTTATAATATGATATTCGGCAAGTTTCCTATGTTCAAAAATTATTTTGATTCAGTGTTTTTATTCCTAAAATTAGTAATAATATCTTACAAAATGAATTTGACCAGATCATATTATATTATTTAAAATAAAATCCAATAAATGTATCTATCTCTTTCCTATATGGTATATGAAGTGGACAAGTTAATTTTGATTTAATTTGCCACATGCACTTATTTCTATAAATATAAATTGTTGTTTACAATAATTTTCATTAATTAGTCTTTCTCATCATTATATTCTTAAACTTTTTAAATTTACATCTACAGTAAAACTTCTATAAATTAATAATGTCGGGACCACGTAATTTTATTAATATAAAGAGGTACTAATTAATCAAAAAATTAATAATTTATTAATTTAAAGATATTATTTCAATTCAACGAACCTATATTATTCTTCATGAATAAAACATATTCGTTGTATTGACTAATTGAATGATATTCATGTACAATGTGACTAATTAAGATGCAGTACTGACTTATTGGAGTATGAGAATGCAGTTAGAGTCGAAATCACCTAGATTTAAAATCGTTAAATTAGTGTTTCTATTGAATAAAATAGTATATATTCATAATTTGATTGAAAAACCATTTTTTTCATTGTGTTTAATCGAATACCATCGAAAATAAGATGACTACAAAATATTTTTGTCTCTAGAACTTTTGATTTTATATATGTATTTAATTTATATTTTTTCTATTTGCATACTTATGCCGATAGTATTTCTTCCAAGCCTCACAAATCATCAAACTCTAAAGTATATTTTTAATTATACAAATATTTCAAAAATTAAGGTGTATTTTTAATTATGCAATTCATATATAATAGTTAATACAAAGGAATAATTTCAACACTTGAATGTTAATTAATCCTGTTTATGAGGCATTATGGCCCACAAAGGGAGGCTGCCGCCATACATTGAATCTGGGTTAGCATAATATTGTCAAAATCAGTATATACTCAACCCTTTTTCATTACCTCAATTTGATTTGATAACTCATTATTCTGATAAGTAATAAGATTGTTATGTATTTTACGTAATAAATTTCATTTAAAATAAAACTAAATTTGAGCCGTTGGCAGTCGACTTGAAATTATATTAATTTTTCTTGTTAAAAATCTTTATAATACACCATTCTTGCATATTTTTATTTTTTTCACAAGAAAAATTAATAGAATTCTAAAATATTTTTTGGGTTCGTTGTTCTCAAAATTTGTGATGAGCGATGAACTATTAATTTGAAAGTATAATAATATTTTTAAAGCGACCAATTGCTATTACAATATTCAGTGCACAGTATAACAACATCTATTCGGTTCATGGTATAATAACAAATTCACATCTACCAATACCAATCAAAGGAATAATACAATCATCTATAAATACAACTCTCTACATTCGTAGTACTCGAACCCACAACCTCTTGATTGTGCGACTTCAATCTCGTCACTCGGACAATGAATCATCGATAATTTATTAACTGTTATTATTATTATTTTACTATTTTCCATGAATTTTTAAATTAAGCTAGAAGTTGTACATAACATCAATCGGGTGTGAGCTTAAACATGCTCATGTACGTTTGGAGTCTTGTGATGATTATGAGTAAAAGGGTTAGTTACAATATCTTATTTGAGATTTAATTTAATTACGAAAATTTTTTCTTCGTTTGAAAGATTATAAATATACTTTAAAATTTATAATTTTTAACTAAGGGTCTTAAATAATTTATTTTGTTCTTGATTTTTTTTAAGTTGTAGAAAAATCAACCGAGACAAATTATATTATTGCTTCTCTGTATAAAAAAAAGGAACAAACCTCTCACTGCGCATTTTTATAAAAAAATTTTGAAAAATTTTAAAAAATAATTTAATTTGTATAAGGACATTTTGTATCAATTTATTTATAAAATAGATGAAAATAATTTATTTATTAAATGATTATAAATTTCAAAATAATTTTAATTTTTAAAATAATAAAAAAATAATTATAATTATATTAAATCTCTTATGAATTCGTTGTAATTCACTTTTAAGGAAAAAGATGAGATTGATGGGCGCTTTGTCTGATTCCTTGTGATAAAAAGAGTGGGGAGTGGCAGCTGCAGCTACATACTAACCACAACAACAAGAGGGTCCCATAACCTACGGTCACCCACCAAGAATCTTCTCTTTATTTATTGCTCCTATGTCTGCATTGGTGTAAGAAAGAATCTTCTCTTTATGTATTGTCTCGAAAATTCTTGTCCAGATTAAATTTGATTGAATCAAATCAATCACATAGCAAGCGTACGTAATTATTTATTTTTTTTAAATTGTAAATCAATTACAAGATAAGTGTATTGCACTTGTCATATAATTAATTCAAATTTGATCGAACCGAATCTAAACTATAATCTATCATGCATGATCTTGTCTTTTATCTATGAAATGAAAATTTTCATTTGTATAGTAAATATTATTATATACGTATTATATAATTGAGAAGAACAGTTCAAATGGCAATAAGGCTAAACTTAATTGGTAAGATTGAATTACGGAATGCAAATTCTACTAACATTTTGGTGTTGGTTAATTTTATAAATAGTTTGTTTATTGCAATAGTAACTATTATTCAATTATAAATCTTTCAACTATTGTTGATTGCACTAATAATATTTAATTATATGAAAAACAAATAAAATAAAAGTTAGAGTCAATTATACAAAAGGTTAATAGTCTTGGCCCAGCATTGGTGCTATCATACATGAGCTCGGCCCTTCATGTCTGAGCTTTTCTTCAGAGCAGGGCTTATTTATTTATTTAATATTAAAAAAAAATAACAAAAATAAATATAATATAATATATATAACATGAATGGTTAAAGTCGAGCTCACGGAGTTCGACTTTGATTTTTTATTTTTTATAATTTTATTATTATTATTATTATTATTTAGTTTGCGTATATTCAACTTTTTCCTTTTTATTTTATATTATTATTATTATTACTATTATTATTATTATTATTATTATTATTATTATTATTATTATTATTTAGTCTGCATATATTTAAAATAAATGTACAACACAAAATATATATTAACACAAAAAAATATAATTACATTAAAAAAATTATATTTAAATCAAAGAATAAAATTTAAAAAAATTAATTATAATAATTACAAATTTTAAAATTATTATTGTCTTCTACGACCCCTCACCGACGCATCAGCTTGTCTTGAATGACCCTCCCTTTGTTGGTATTGTTGTCTATCTCGCGTTTGTGCCCAATCCATCTCGTTAGGAATACGTGATGTTTGGCTTCTATCATGACGAATGATGCCACGCAAAGTAATGTCATGGACCAACTCAAATTGTGGAACATCCCAATAATCTTCCGCCATCAAAGGATGAAAATGCTTAGAATATGTTCTCCTGTAAGCCATTATATCATAATAGTCCTTCACCATTGATGGGGCACTAATTCTATATGCAGCGCATACCTTTCGAGCATGCGAGCACGGGATGCCGAATTGACTCCATTTGCCACATGAACATTCTCGTGTGGCAATTTTGACGACTTGAGTGTTGAATCCATGTCCAGTCTAACGTTTTGTCACAACGGAGGCAGACTGTTAGTGCTGGTTGTATCTCGTCACAACATGTTCAACACTTTTTTCGAACCAACGTTGGAACAATTTGTTTGCAAAGTCCGTCCATAGTTGGTTGTTACTTAACATGACACCACTCTTGGCCATCCTCTCACGAAAATAGTGGACTGAACGAGCAAATCTTATTTCCACTATTGCAGTAACAGGCAATCGACGAGCCCCTTTCAGAACTCCATTGATGCACTCTGACATGTTGGTTGTGAGAATTCCGCACCGCCATCCGCCATCGTGAGAAGCTGTCCATTTTTCCTTCTCAATATTCTCCAAGTACACAAATGCTTCTAATTTGTTCGCCTTTATCTCGTTCATTGTTCGATTGAACTTGCTGATTTGATATTCAGAACCAGCTCTCCAACAAAGGTCCTTCAGTTCCACATTCTTGTGACGACTGTTGAAATTAGAACATACGTACCGTGAGCAATATCTGTGCACTCCCTGTGGTGGCACAAAATCTGAAATTATTTTCACTGCTCTGATGAGACCCGTATTACGGTCAGAAATAAGACACATTCCAGACCATCCTCTTATAATATGTTTGCTCAATATTTGAAGAAACCAAGTCCAAGATGCTTCAGATTCTTCATCGACAATAGCAAACGCAAGAGGAAGTACCTGTTGATTCCCATCCATGGCAGGTGCAATCAACATTTTGTACTTGGACTTTGTGTATAAATGTGTTCCATCGACACTGATGACATTGCGGCAGTATTGGAACCCATCGATACACGGTTTGAATGCCCAGAAGACGTATTTTATCACGTATGCATTGCTTGACCGCTGAAAGTATTTATGTTCTCATTCAACAACCGTCCCTTCATTATACTTTTGGAGAGCTCCCATGAAGTTTGGTAGCATTTGAACTGAACTCTCCCATGTACCATAAACGGTTTCACGGGCCATCTTCAAACTGTACCATGCCTTTTGGTATGTTATGTCGAACCCTGTGTGGTCCTTCACAGTTTGTATGACATGCTTGATTCCATAGGAGGGGTCGCATTTTACCTGTCCTAATAATAAAGAAGCAATGTACCTTCTGTCTAAATTGCAATGTTTTTAGGGACATATCGTTAACAACACATGTATGGTCCCCTTTATATTTTGTTATTTCCCAACGGCCCTTTTTCGGTTTTATTATTCCACGTAGCTCCCATCTACACCATACATCTGGAACGGGAAGAAAAAAAGATGAATACACTTTCTAATAAAATTGTGATAGACGATTATACATTATTGATACGTACCTGGGGTGCTATGTTTACAGACGACCTTCCATTTTTTTGTGGTACTCTCAAGTACCACATACTCATGTCGTGCATGGCGTATCGAGTGATCTTTCACCGCTTCTATTAAATGATCTTTATTTTTGAAAATCATCCCACATCAAGTCTTCCTTCATTAGCATCATAAAATTTCGCATACTTTGACGAAACATCAATGGAGTCAGCAGGTATCTCCGGGAATGTACGATCAAAAAATGGTATGGAACGGTAAAACATTTCCTTATTAGTGTTATTTGGCATAGACGGTTCATTGGTTGGTGACATACCTTGAGATTGGGTTGCAAATATTTCAGCCATGTCATTTATGTCAGCCTCGTTCTCAGGATCCTCGGGAGGTATTGGAAATGCAGCTTCATTTGGTTCAGACATATGATCTGAAAAATCGGCAAAACTATCAGCTTGAGGATCTTCTTCATGATCCTCTTCAGGGTCTTCTTCGAGCACTGGCTCGTCGTTGCTCCGTGAATGGGTTGCCCCGGGTTGAATTCCAATGTTTTCTAGGCCTTGTGCAATAGCAACCACGTCAGGTGTTGAGTCATATAGCCGTAATTTGAAGCACTCCCAAAAAAATCACCCCCAGATGAGCCAGTGTAAAAATCACCACCAGATTGACCTGCAAAAAAATTACCATTGGAAGGACCGGCTAAAAAATCGCGGTTGGAGGAAGAAGGTAGACCTTCATTGGCTAAAAGTGATATGTAGTCGCCCCAAGGTTGGCTAATACAAACTTATAATAATCGGCTCCTTCCAATACTACCGTACGGTGCAACGTGGAACGAAAAACACAACTTCACCCGCACTGTACGGTGGACTGTCCGGGTATTTAGAGATATGCTAGATAGCATGACGGCTGATCAGGTAAACAATACTCATCGTTATGCATATTTTTTTATGAATATTAATTACCCACTAATTTAACATATTTGCTTTTATTTCAGTTTCTTTGGCAGCCGTACGACATGAATTTGGAGAACATTCTAGCCCACTCAGATGAGTTCAACCCCTAGTTGTGGACATCAATATGTCCCCTAATATTTTATGCCATTGTGGAAATGCATCATCCCGAACGGGTACTTCGTCAATTGGGAATGAGGCAAGATATTCCACAGGGTACAGACAGTCGGGAAATGAGCCTCCATAACATTTCCCGTAGAGCACGTGGGGGCACAGACTGGGAGACTCATCACACGATATACGTTAGTAGATGGGGTAGACGAGATGAAACGATTGTGCGCCGACCACCCATTTTCAACGGAAGAGATACAAAAAATGGATATTGGAATTGGTACGGTAGAATAACTCGTCGATTCGTCTCATCATCTACTGATAGACGTGTAGAGAGTGGCTATCAACCTGGACATGCACCAACAATACAACATGTGGTATGTTGTGCAATAAAACTTGATTCATGTTACACCCATTTTTCTCTTAGATTTAAATTCATTATTTTAAAATTGGTGCAGGAGCAATATGCAGAGGCCCTTCATCTAAGTGTTCAACCTCCACCAACCAATTTCAAAGAGGCTTTGCAAATGCATCAGCGGTTTATTATCGGAATGATTGAATTTCGTAAAATGCTTTCTCGTTTTCCGAGGGATAATCAGCCCGAATAACAAGCAGTGCCACATGATAATGCTCCGTCTACGTCCCACAGATAAAGGAGAAGCAGTAGTAGAATGTCTACAAGTTAACTTAGAGGTGATGATACTATTGGGGCAGATATAACTGGTCTATCCACAATGCATACACCTCTAAATGTATATGAAGATTGCTACGTGCCTCAACCGCCCCTAACAAAGTGATTGGTTTGATTCAGCTCCATACATGCCAAGCCAACAACCTTATTATGGATAGGTTGATCTTGACCTTGGCCTTGGTACGAGTCAAACATATGCACCAGAATATAACATCTCACCAATTCCATTTCCAGCATTTGGTGCATATCGTGATTATGGAGAGTCTAGTTCTGCAACATCATCAAGTCAGTTGCATATGAATGCAGATAATGATGATAATGTTGAAGATGAACCAATACAAAATATGAGTGAAGAAATAAGAAGACCTCGGCGCCAACGGCACCGACGCACTTGTGGGACGGGCGGTCATTTTTAAGAATTGCAATTATTATAATTAATTTTTTAAATTTTATATTTTAATTTAAATATAATTTTTTGGATGTAATTATTTTTTTTACATTTATTTACGCAGCAAACTTAATAATAATAATAATAATAATAATAATAATAATAATAATAATAATAATAATAAAATTAAAAATAAATAAATAAAAAGTGGAAGTCGAACTCTCGGAGTTCGACTTTTACCATTTATATTATATATATATATATTATATTATATTTATTTTTGTTATTTTTTTTCTTAATATTAAATAAATAAATAAGCTTTCAGAGCAGTTATCATCAAAATCGGGCCATTGAGGTCACTTTCAATCGGAGGGCATAAGGAGGCTCAGGAGGAGTCCACCGCGGGCCGGCCGTCTCATATCCCACTACCTAGTGCCCTAAGCTTAGGCTACGTCCGTGTCACCGTAGCTGGCAACTACTAGAAAACCTATAAATACATTGGCTCGGGATAATGATTAAAGTCGAAACTATCTACCCTTTAGGCCATATTTACTAAACTATATAGGATTGTACGGTGTTTGGATTAATTCTAGACTACGACCTGCATTAGTTGAGGTTTATAAAATTATCAATTGTTTGCTATTTTTGACCCTGCAGCATCTCCATACACTAAGAAAAGCTAAATTTGGGAGAACTGAACACTGGAAGGGTGACTTATTTGCAGCTGAGAGACTTAAAATCCCCCTGCAGCAACAAGGCAGAATGCAGAAACTAATTGTTGTCCACTGGACAAGACCCTCTAATGGCTGGGTAAAGCTTAATAAAGATGGGCCATCTCGTGGAAATCCTGGAATCTCAAGTGCAGGAGGCCTCATTAGAAATCAGCAAGGGGAGGTGTTGTTAGCATTCATTGAACCTTTGGGAATTTCTTCCAACACTCAGGCAGAGCTAAGGGCAGTGTATAGAGGCCTCCAAATATGCTTGCAGAAAGGATACATTCAAGTTTGGCTGGAAGTGGATGCATTAAACGTTATTCAACTACTTGCAAAACCCCTTCAAGGAGGCTGGCACATTTAACGCCTCTTGCAGCTGAATCACAACTGTATGGAAAATATGAAAATCAAAATCACGCATATTTTTAGAAAAGGAAATCAAGCGGTAGATTATTTTGCAAATCAGGCCTGCACAACACAACAACTTGACATCCTCACCAAGGAACAACTAGCAGGTAAAATTAAAGGTATAATTCGACTTGACACATTATGCATGCCTTATATCAGAACTATGAAAGGATAGTATTCCCAGTTTCATCTATTAGCTCTTATTTGAAACTTGTGCGTACTATTTTTTCTAAGGTAGTCTTACACCCCGAATCATACTTGCATAGCATATGGGGGCTGAACTCCTTATTGTTGACCATTACCGATTTTTTGACAATTGTAGTTTTTTGTATAAATGTAGGCATCTATGCTAGTAATCAACCCCTGAATCAAAGTACACAAGGGAGGAACACTCATTATCATATTATCTTGGAGATCTTGTCTTGTCATGATTTTGCAGGTACTGCTTTGAGAAAGGAAGTTAAAATTGAACAACATGATAAACTTAGTGATTATAGACTTTGAAAATGGGTTAAATGCAATTTACCCCCCTGTGTTATGGGATATGTGCAATTTACCCCCCTGTGTTATGGGATATGTGCAATTTACCCCCATGTGAAAAATAAAATAGCAATTTACCCCCTTGTGTTATAAAAAATAGAGCAAAATACCCCCCTGACGCGTTTCGTGAAGAACACGTGCCATTTTTTATTTTATATTTTTTAATTTAAAATTTAAATAATATTTATGCCTTTATTTAAAAGCCGTTGGATCTTCAACAATCTAATGTCCAGATTTAACTAATAAATCAACGGTGAAGATTTCATTTAATTCAAATCCACGGTTTAAATTTAAATAAATAAAAATTAAAAATATATATTATATATAATTAAATTAGAATATATTTGTACTTTATAATAAGATTTATTTATATATATATATATAGAGAGAGAGAGAGAGGCCGGGGGGAGGTGTTGCCGGTGGGAGGAGGGGCGGATCTAAGCGGGTGGATGTGGTGGTGACGGGCGCGGGAAGGGTGGAGGCGGATTTGATGCGACGGTCGCGCGAAGGGAAGAGGCGGATCTGGGTTGATATGGTGGCGACGGGTGCAGGAGGTAGGTGGATCTGGGCGTGGGTGGGGGAGGAGGCGGCGCCAGGGGAAGGAAGAGAACAACGCGGCTGCGACGGCCCTAAAGTGGGGTGGCGACTGGAGGACGAGGAAGGGGGAGGGGGCGACGAGAGCGCGACAGGAGAGACTGGGATTCGCGGGCGGAGCGAGAGGAGGGGGCTGAGGCCGGCGAGGCGCGAGCAGCAGCAGGTGCGGCGGCGGTCCGACAATGAGGAGTTGAAAGAAAGAATTAACATATAATATTAAATATATTCAATATCCATTATAAATATATATATATATATTAATATATATATATATATATAAAATAATATTTTTATTGTTTAAAAATTATCCCAACCGCAGAAGGGGCGCGTGTAGTGCACCTTCAGGCTGAGGGGGGTATTTTGCTCTATTTTTTACAATACAAGGGGGTAAATTGCTACTTTGTTTTTCACAGGGGGGTAAGTTGCATTTTTCCCCTTTGAAAATTATGTTGTAAGGGAGTAGTACTACTCGGTTATTCTTTCTTTAAAATTGTAAGGGAGTAGTACTCCTTATATATGCTTTCAGAACTCATACTTTTAAGGGAATAGTACTCCTTATATACTACTTACTAGATGAAACTAAGGAGTTAGTATTCCCCGTTGTACCTTGATCTTTTTGGGTTGCTAATATAGAAAGGACGAGGATCCCGAAAAATTTCCCCCACCTCCGGGTGGTTTGATTAAAAAAAAAAAAAAAAAAAAAAACTATGAACTCCACCATTTTTTTTTTTTTCTGAATTAGTGATTTTTTTTAACTTTACCCTTCCTCTCCATCGACACATCATTCTCCAAGGGCAAGACCACGGTTATTCTCAACTCTTCTTCTCTCCCATTAGGCCGTCCTAGTTTTGTTTATGCTTAGCGAAAAGAGGAAAAGCCGCTGAAAATGCGAAAAGAGGGGACGCCACTGAAAATGAGGGAAGGCCATGCTAATTTTAGCTAAGTGGAATCATAGAACAAGACAAAGTGATAATTGGGAAATGGAAAAATATGTTGCAATTTTTCTCAAGTAATCTACAAACTATTTTAATATTGCAATGTAGTGGAGGAGATAATATTTTTTTACATTAATAGACCACTAATTTCATTTCGCTTTATAGCGCAGTTCCAAGATTGCTTTGGTGGCATCAATCTTCCCACAACTTAAGTTTATATTACTACTGCTAGTCGTTGCGGCACGTTTTTTTTTTTATGTATATAATTTTTTGAATTTTAAATTATTATAAATAAGAATAAATATATAAATAGATTTGTTATATCATAAAAAAGAAAAAAAATAGGTTTGTTCGGCCCAAGCCCGCTTGGGTCATGAGTCGATCCCAGGTATTTGCAGGGTTGAGTTGGGCCAGCCTGGCCCAAAATTGGATTGATCCATTAAAAAAGTGGGTTTTAGACTGGTTCGAAGTATCAATACTAGGGATTGGCCTAGTCTAGTAGCCCAAGACCACCTGGTACTGAGTTGGGCCTATTGGGATTTTTTTTTTTGCTTTAATAATGTATGACATCTAATTTTTATTTATTTTTTTAAATTGACTATTATAGTGATATCTTATATTTTTAAAACTCTAAAAAAATTATTTTATTATTGTTCGGTTTTTAAATTTTTAGTATATTAATTTATTGAATGCCTCAATTTAGGGGCAAAAAAATCTCATTTTGTTCACACAACTTACACCTCGTATGATTTTGATTAAATCGACTAAAATTTTAATTAAGCTTGTATAAACTCAATAAAAATAATTTATTAATTCAATCCATTATTTGACTATAATTTAATAGAAAAAAACAGATATCAGGTATGAAAGAACTAAATATTAAAATAATATATAAAAACATTTCCTCCAAATTGAGATCATTAAAGATGAATTATAATGTAAAAATTCTTAATATAAATAAATACTTTGGGCATACATTTATCTATATGCATGACGAACAAAATACATGAAGAAAGAACCCTATACAAAAAGTACAAGAAATCTTCCCAAATTTAAAGGGAATTTTTTTTTAATGCAATTTATCTCCATGTGATATTACAAATGAGTAAATTATTTCTTTATGAAAAAAATAGCAATTTACCTCTGTATTTTTTAAAATGGAACAATTTACCCCTATCTAGAAAGGTAAAATTAATTAAATAATATTAACAAAATAAAAAATTATAAAAAAATGCCTTGTTTTAAAAGTTTTAAAACTATGGGTGGTTTCAACACATTTTTTAAAAAAAATCAAAAATTGGGGTGGTTAACCCCGATTTCTGTGCATATTAAATGAAGCTGGCAAATGCATATATATATATATATATTATTTTTTAATTATTAATTAATAAAAAATAAATTTTAATTTAATAGTGAATATTTAATATTTATATTCATTTATATATAAAAAATTAATAAAGTATTATGTGATTTTATCGAAGTAACGACGTTTGTATAAAAAATTGACAACAATGATATTGCGTGACTTCACTTGAAGTAACGACCATATTTTGTTAAAACCGTTGTTCGAAATATACAAAAATAAAATTTCGAAGTAGTAACAAATATGGTTGTTAATTCGAGTAAAAATTTGATAATACTATTATTATTTAGTTCATGTAAAGTTATGCAACTATTTTCAATTTTTTGTACATAATATTAATAATATTATCTTTAAATTAAAATTAATATTTTTAATTAAAAATACATTTTGATAATTTTAAAAAAATGATTGGCGTTGTTACCTTGATAAAGTCACATAATACTTTATTAATTTTTTGTACACAATATAAATAAAAATATTAAATATATTATTAAATATTAACTTAAAAGTTGTTTTATTATTAATTATTAATTATTAATTACTATTTTATTTTTAAGGGGTAAATATCTAGTTCGAGTAAAGTCACACAATTATTGATAATTTTTTGTACACAATATTAATAATATTATCATTAAATTAAAATAATATTTTTAATTAAAAATACACTTTGCATATTTCGGACAACGATTTAACAAAATATTCAAGTGAAGTCACGCAATATCATTATTGTCAATTTTTTATACATAATATTAATAATAATATTATTAAATTAAAATTAATATTCTTAATTAAAAATATATTTTGATAATAATTATTTTAAGAAAAATAATTGATATTGTTACTTCGATAAAGTCACATAATATTTTGTTAATTTTTTATACACAAATAAATATAAATATTCAATATTCAATATTAACTTAAATTTTTTTTTATTAATTAATAATTAAAAAATAATTTATATATATATATGCATAAATGTGTGCACATATATATAATGATGTGTGCATGCAAATGCACACATTTAATGAAGCTAGGGTCGTTGACCCCGGCTTCAGTTAATATGCACAGAAATCGGGTTTAACCACCTCGGTTTCTGATTTTTTTTAAAAAAATGTGTTGAAATTGGGTTAAACACCTCGGTTTCACCCATAATTTTAATTTTTTTAAAACAACAATTTTTTTGTAGTTTTTTATTTTTTTAATATTATTTAATTAATTTTTTCATCTAGGAAGGTAAATTGCTTCATTTTGAAAAATACGAGAAGGTAAATTGATTAAAAAATACGAAGAGATAAATTATGATTTTATTTTACATAAATGAGTAATTTATTCTTTTATAATATCATAAGGGGATTGCTCGCATTTTTTCAAAAAAAAATGTTTATTACATGAATTAATAATAATTTAAAAGAATAAAAGGTTAATTACCTATTCAGCTTGCATTACAAAAAATATGATATATAACCATGGCTAATTGTCATGATTAATACTAAATAACCATAGCGAATAGTCATTGACTACGGCCATTCAACGGTTGTCGGCCGTAGTTTTTGTAAGGGTGGCTAAAACATTTGTCATGGCTAAAAGCCGTGGCGAATGTTTTTACCACGGCTAAAAGTTGTGGCAAATAAGTTTTTCATGGTGGAAAAATTAATTTTTGCATCGGTTTTTATTTAACCATAGTTAATAATAGTTATTTACCACAGTTTTTAATCATGGTCATTATAAATATAGCTAATATTGATTTTTTTTTCTAGTGTCGGCGGAGGATTAACATGCCAATTACTCCAAATTAACTTGCATGTCTTAACATATATGCATACTAGTCGTCGTAGCACGTTGTCTCTGCGTGCATATAAAATAATATTACACGCTTTAAAATTATTAAATATAAGAAGAATATATATATATATATACATATAAATCAACACATTACATTTAAAAAAAAGAAAGAAAGAAAAGAAAAAAAAAACTAACTTTAGGGGTATTATAGGAAAAATCAAAAAAATAGTGTCGCGGTGTCATAAACCGTCATTTGTGAGTGGGAAAGGTCTTTTTTTTATATATTAGTATAGATATATAATATATTTATATATATATATATATATGAATTATATTATCTGCGTGTAACTCATTGTGGCATTTGTATAGCCACGTTGACTACTTGTGCACCTGTCTTTCCCCCTTTTTGTTTTTTAAATTTTAATAACTGTATATTAATTACAAATGAATCCCTAAATCTTTAAATTTATTTATGACCGCAAATATTTTATAAAGTTCCAATTTAATTCCTTGAACTTTTAATATACTCAAATTTCAACTTATAATTTATTTATGATTAAATATAATTTTTTTTAATAATTACCAATTAATTTCATGACAATTATGTACAAAGTTTCGTGGGGCAAAATATTTTTTTGACCCCGTAAGATTATGACATTATTTATTCTGGACCACAACTTAGGTAGGTGGCTATTTTAGTCCCATAAAATACATTTTTCAGTTTTTTTGGTCCTAAAATATCATGTCCCATGTGCAAGGCAAACATTTTAGGGAAAAAAAAATTGAAAAACGTATTTTATGAGACTAAATCAGCTACCTACCTAAATTATGGTACCAAAACAAATAATGCCCTAGTCTTATGGGATCAAAAAAATATTTTGCCCATTATCATATGTATATTGAATGAAGTAGAATATGAAATAGAGTTTTTAATAAAAAATAAATAAATTAATCCAACCTTAATCCATTTAGCATGATTGCTGATTCCTACTATTTCATTCTGAAAACTTCCTTCCCAATTCTCTTACACTTGGTAAAAACATACGCACATAACAACACAAAAATGATCCTTCTTCTCCTGGTTGCAGCAATCTTGTTCTTGCCTGTGCCAGTAATTCTCTTCTTCTCCAACAGACAAAAAAGAGTAGTGCCAAGTCCACCAGGCCCTCCACCGCTCCCCATCATTGGAAATCTGCACCAATTCGACACTTGGACTCCTCATATCTATCTATGGACACTCTCAAAGAAATACGGCCCTCTCATGTCAATGAAGCTCGGGTCCAAGGCAGTCCTCGTCGTTACTTCACCAAGAATCGCTAAAGAAGCGCTCAAAACTCACGATCTGGTGTTTAGCAGCAGGCCGAGGCTTTTTGGGCAGTATAAGTTATCCTACAACGCCTCCGACATTGGCTTCGCCCCTTATAGCGATTCGTGGAGGGAATTGAGGAAGATATGTGTTCTTCACCTCTTGAGCAGCAAACAGGTCCAGTCGTTTCGATCTGTCCGTGAAGATGAAGTGTCTTGCATGATCAAGAACCTGTCTGTCAGGGCAGGTTCAAGTGAAGTTGCTAATTTGAGTTCGATAGCGCTTGCTCTGACGAGCACCTTAATCTGTAGGACTGCTTTTGGCAAGATTAATGATTTTCAAGGATCAGGGCAACGGAGGTTTGAGGAGCTTTTGATTGATTCTCAGGCCGTGAAGGCCGGATTCTTTCTGTCTGATTACATACCTTCACTCGGTTGGGTGGATAAACTGACAGGAATGATTTCTAGGCTCGACAAGATTTTTAAAGACTTGGATGAATTCTACCAAGAACTCATCGACGAGCACCTGGATCCTAACAGGCCGAAAACCGCGAACCCTGATCTCCTGGATCTGCTAATCCAGCTAAAAGAAAAAAACATGTCTTCGATCTCTATCACCTGGAATCATATAAAAGCAATTCTCATGGTCAGCAATCATCTTCAGTCTTTCATATCAGCAATTTCCTCAGTCGATCGTTATCATCAGTTCTAATTGATTTTTTGCCGGTTTCTGATTAAGTACAGGATATATTCACGGCTGGAACAGACACAAGTGCAGCAACGATAATCTGGGCCATGACGTCCCTGATCAAGAATCCAACAGTAATGGGGAAGCTGCAAAGAGAAATCAGGGAACTGATCGGGGAAAAAGGTAAAGTAACCGAAGACGATCTGCCCAAACTTTCATATCTAAAAGCAGTGATCAAGGAGACTTTGAGACTGTACCCGCCAGTTCCACTCCTACTGCCTAGAGAAACATTGGAGAAGTGCACCATAGAGGGGTACATCGTCCCACCGAAAACCTTAGTCTACATAAATGCATGGGCTATTGCAAGAGATCCCGAGTACTGGGAAAATCCCAATGAGTTTGTGCCCGAGAGATTCTTGAATACTAACGTTGACGTCATAGGACAAGATTTTCAGGTGATTCCATTCGGAGCTGGCCGGAGGGGGTGCCCTGGAATCACGATGGCGCTAGCAACGGTGGAGCTAGTGCTCGCCAATCTTGTCTACACCTTCGACTGGGAGTTGCCTGCCGGGATGAAGAGGGAGGATATTGATACTGAAGTTTTGCCGGGACTTACTATGCTCAAGAAAAATCCACTTTGCCTTGTGCCTAAGCAGTTTAAATATTGTATTTGATCACGTATAATGCGTAGCAGTCCATCTGAATTGCGCATTGTAATTTATTGGACTTGTTTTAGGGCCGGCAGTTACTGATGTTTGAGTTCGTCTCTTCTGGCATGTTATGTTATATGAATCAAATTCTGTCATTCAATTCTCTGTTGTTTGTCCATGAAATGCAGGCTGGTACTTAGACTAATGGTCAATAACATCGTAAAGAATGAGATAGTTGCAGAGAGCTACCTCGCAAGAATTCAACTCAAGAAAAAAGGTAATTAGATTAATTATTAATCTTGTTTGCTTTCTTCCATGAGGTCCAAATCTTGATGTGTTTAAGGCCCGTTTGGTAGATTGTTCAATAATCTTCCTGAAATGGCAAATTAAGTCAATTATATAAAAAGTGTGATATCTGTGTTTTGTGATTGGTTACTTTCTTCGATATGTACATCATTCACACGACAAGTATATTACACTTGTCATATTATTAATTAGGTCTGACCAAACTTAATTTGAGTTAGAATTTCCCTTTGTTGACATGGGTCAATCACATTTTTTTGGAGGGTCAAATTTCAATCTTTCTTTTATCTACTTTTGATGGTTTTCAATCAATGCAGGAGTGGAAGGAGAAGCGATAGATTGCTATTTAAGATTGAGTGAGAGGAAAGTGAAAAATTACAATTAGATGCCCCCTCGAGACTTCAGTCTGGCAACTTAGTCCAGGTCCAAAAGTAATTGTTAAATACCATTTGTGCCCCCAACTTTTGGTGTCCATTGTCTATATTGTCCCCTTATTTTGAATAATTTGCATCCTAAAATTCCCCCAACATTAATTGTACCGACAAGGACTGCCTTGGAGCCGAGCTTCATTGACATGAGAGGGCCGTATTTCTTTGAGAGTGTCCATAGATAGATATGAGGAGTCCAAGTGTCGAATTGGTGCAGATTTCCAATGAAGGGGAGCGGTGGAGGGCCTGGTGGACTTTGCACCACTCTTTTTTGTCTGTTGGAGAAGAAGAGAATTATTGACACAGGAAAGAACAAGATTGCTGCAACTAGGAGAAGAAGGATCATTTTTGTGGGCTTATTTATATTTTTATTATAAAAAAAAATAAAAATTACACGTGTATACGTTGTAAAAATATAGTGGGTCGCCAATCTAAGGTTGGATTTTTTTTATTTATTAAAAACTCTATTTCATATTCTACTTCATTCGATATACACATGACAATGGGCAAAATATTTTTTGGGTCCCGTAAGACTAAGATATTATTTGTTTTGGTACCATAACTTAGGTAGGTAGCTGATTTAGTCCCATAAAATACGTTTTTCAATTTTTTTTGTCCCAAAATGTCATGTTTTTCATTTTTTTTTTCTAAAATGTTTGCCTTGCACATGGGACATGATATTTTAAGACCAAAAAAACTGAAAAACGTATTTTATGAGACTAAAATAGCCACCTATCTAAGTTGTGGTCCAAAATAAATAATGTCATAATCTTACGGGATCAAAAAAATATTTTACCCCACGAAACTTTGTACATGATTGTCATGAGATTAATTGGTAATTATTAAAAAAATTTATATTTAATCATAAATAAGTTATAGGTTGAAATTTGAGTATGTTAAAAGTTCAAGGGATTAGATTGAAACTTTATAAAATATTTGTGGTCATAAATAAATTTAAAGATTTAGGGATTCATTTGTAATTAATATACAGTTATTAAAATTTTAAAAAGAAAAAGGGGGAAAGATAATCTGGAAGACAGGTGCACAAATAGTCAACGTGGCTATGCAAATGCCACAAAAATGAGTTACACGCAGATAATATAATTCATATATATATATATATATAAATATATTATATATCTATATCAATATCTATACTATTATATAAAGCAAACCCCGTTTCATTAATAAATGACGGTTACTTACACTGCAGCACCAATTTTTTTACTATACCGATAATACCCCTAAGTTAGTTTTCATTTCTTTTATTCTTTATTTATTTATTTATGTTTTTTAAACAATGTATTGATTAATAAGAATATTTTCTTATTTACAATAACTTTAAAAGTGTGCAATATTATTTTATATGCACCCAGGGACGACGTGCCACGATGGCTAGTATATAAAAAAAAAAATCTTTCTCACTCACAAATGGCGGTTTATGACACCGCATACTATTTTTTTGATTTTGCCTATAATACCCTAAAGTTAGTTTTTTTTCTTTTCTTTCTTTCTTTTTTTTTAAAATGTAATGTGTTGATTTATATATATATATATATATATTCTTCTTATATTCAATAACTTTAAAGCGTATAATATTATTTTATATGCATGCAGTAACGACGTGCTACGACGACTAGTATGCATATATGTTAAGACATGCAAGTTAATTTGGAGTAATTGGCATGTTAATCCTCCGCCGACACTAGAAAAAAAAAATCAATATTAGCTATATTTTTAATGACCATGACTAAAAATTGTGGTAAATAACTATTATTAACTACGGTTAAATAAAAATCGATGCAAAAATTAGTTTTTCCACCATGAAAAACTTATTTGCCACAGCTTTTAGCCGTGGTAAGAACATTCGCCACGGCTTTTAGCCATGACAAATATTTTTGTCACCCTCACAAAAACCACGGCCGACAACCGTTGAATGGTCGTAGTCAATGACTATTCGCTATGGTTATTTAGTATTAATCATGACAAATAGCCATGATTATATATCATATTTTTTATAGTGCGAGCTGAATAGGTAATTAACCTTTTATTCTTTTAAATTATTATTAATTCATGTAATAAACTTTTTTTTTTTGGAAAAATGCGAGCAACCCCCTTATGATATTATAAAAGAATAAATTACTTCTTTATGTAAAATAAAATAGCAATTTATCTCTTCGTATTTTTTAATCAATTTACCTCCCCGTATTTTTCAAAATGGAGCAATTTACCTTCCTAGATAGGGGGTAAATTGTTCCATTTTAAAAAACACAGAGAGGTAAATTGCTATTTTTTTTTATAAAAGAATAATTTGCTCATTTGCAATATCACCTGAAGGTAAATTGCATTAAAAAAAAATTCCCTTTAAATTAGGGAAGATTTCTTGTACTTTTTGTATAGGGTTGTTTCTTCGTGTATTTTGTTCGTCATGCATATAGATAAATGTATGCCCAAAGTATTTATTTATATTAAGAGTTTTTACATTATAATTCATCTTTAATGATCTCAATTTGGAGGAAGTGTTTTGATATATTATTTTAATATTTTAGTTCTTTCGTACCTGATATCTGTTTTTTTCTATTAAATTATAGTCAAATAATGGATTGAATTAATAAATTATTTTTATTGAGTTTATACAAGCTTAATTAAAATTTTAGTCAATTTAATCAAAATCATACAAGGTGTAAGTTGTGTGAACAAAATGAGATTTCTTTGCCCCTAAATTGAGGCATTTAATGAATTAATATATTAAAAATTTAAAAGCCGAACAATAATAAAATAATTTTTTTAGAGTTTTAAAAATATAAAATATCACTATAATAGTTAATTTAAAAAAGTAAAATAAACATTAGATGTCATAGATTATTAAAACCAAAAAAAAATCCCAATAGGCCCAACTCAGTACCAGGTGGTCTTGGGCTACTAGACTAGGCCAATCCCCAGTATTGATACTTTGGACCAGTCCAAAACCCACTTTTTTAATGGATCAATCCAATTTTGGACCGGGCTGGCCCAACCCAACCCTGCAAATACCTGGGATCGACTCATGACCCAAGCGGGCTTGGGCCGAACAAACCTATTTTTTTTCTTTTTTACGATATAACAAATCTATTTATATATTTACTCTTATTTATATTAATTTAAAGCTCAAAAAATTATATACATACAAGAAAAACGTACCGCAACGACTAGCAGCAGTAATATAAACTTAAGTTGTGGGAAGATTGATGCCACCAAAACAATCTTGGAACTGCGCTATAAAGCGAAATGAAATTAGTGGTCTATTAATGTAAAAAAATATTATCTCCTCCACTACATTGCAATATTAAAATAATTTCTAGGTTACTTGAGAAAAATTGAAGTTGGTGCAACATATTTTTCCATTTCCCAACTATCACTTTGTCTTGTTCTATGATTCCACTTAGCTAGAAAACACCACTCACATGGTTTCATCTATATATGTATTATTAATTAAAGGGAGACCCTTACAATAATTATTATGATTGGGAACATGTCAATTGTCTGAAATGCTCATACCTATACTTTTTTCTTCCACACATAACTACATTATTTTTTATTAATTACTTTAATTAAAAATTTCATAGACATTTCAAGTTGATTATTTTATTAACTTTTGACTTTATTAATTTTATCCTTTTTCCTTTTCATTCAATTAAATATATATAATAATTAAAGGGTAAATTACAGAATTCTTTTAAAATTTGTCATAATTATAAATATTTCATCGTAAGTTGTAATGGGGTATTTGTTAGATGATCGTTAATTTCAAGCGGTACTTGTAATTTTTTAAACAACGAAAGAGTATTTGTAATTATGACAAATTTTAGGAAAGCCCATCGTGATTTACCCAAATTTAAATTATGCACATGCATCGATGCCTTTGGTAGTTTTTTTCCCTATACATGTTCCTTTTTTCATGCAACAAGATTATACTATTAGGAAGCTAGGAAAGATTACATTTTTAAGTTGTACTTAGAGCATCAGCAGCAAGTGATTGATTGCCTAGTCGCCGGCAGAAAAGAAACAATCAGCTAAGGGAGCTAACAACCGGAGGGAAGCCCCTTTCTCAACTCTAGCTAGCTACCCGAAAGCCAAATAAGCGTGAGGGAAGCCGGAAAAAGTTGAGAGGGGGGGGGTTCTCTCCCAACTAAAGAAAGACGAGAGAACGACTGACCTCCTAGTAACTGAAAGAAAGACGAGAGAACGACTGACCTCCTAGTAACTGAAACCAAGGGCGTCGGGCTCAAGCAAGAATAGCAACCAACTCTCACTAATTACTGCCCATGTTCATCAAAAGTTCTTTACGGAATCTTTTTTCTTTACCTGCAAAAGGTCAAAGAACTGTGATAATAAAAGAATCTGTACTACAAATTTGAAATTTTGAAAAATTATTAACAGACACAGATTGTACTACTGATTCTTATTAACTTTTTGTGTTCCCTTTTCTTCTGTGGTGCCATCTTCTACTATTATATTGAATTATCATGCTCCCAATAGTCTAGTACCAGACCCCGTGAAATTCTTGAACAGACAACAGAGAATTAAATGACAGGATTTGATTCATCTAACATAACATGCCAGAAGACAAACTCAAACATCAGTAACTCCCGGCCCTAAAACAAGTCCAATTTATTACAATGCACAATTCAGATGCATTCCGACATATTATACGTGATCAAGTACATTTATACTGCTTAGGCACAAGGCAAAGTGGAATTTTCTTGTGCATAACACGTCCAGGCAAAACTTCAGTATCAACATCCTCCCTCTTCATCCCAGCAGGCAACTCCCAGTCGAACGTGTAGACAAGATTGGCGAGCACTAGCTCAACCGTCGCAAGCCCCATCATGATTCCAGGGCACCCTCTCCGGCCAGCTCCAAACGGAATCGCCTGAAAATCTTGTCCCATGACGTCAACTTTAGCATTCAAGAATCTCTCGGGCACAAACTCATTGGGATGTTCCCAGTACTCGGGATCTCTTGCAATAGCCCATGCATTTATGTAGACTAAGGTTTTCGGTGGGATGATGTATCCCTCTATGTTGCAGTTCTCCACTGTTTCTCTCGGCAGTATGAGCGGAGCTGGCGGGTACAGTCTCAAAGCCTCCTTGATCACTGCTTTTAGATATGAAAGTTTAGGCAGATCGTCTTCGGTTACTTTACCTTTTTCCCCGATCAGTTCCCTGATTTCTCTTTGCAGCTTCCTCATTACTGTTGGATTCTTGATCAGGGCCGTCATGGCCCCGATTATCGTTGCTGCACTTGTGTCCGTTCCAGCACCCACTATATTCTGTGCTTAAATAGAAAACGGCAAAATCAATAAAAAATGATGATGCGATAAGAAAATTCTTATTCAAATCAAGTTTGATCGGAACAAACCAATCACAAACTGCTAACATAAAAGATTGAAGATATTGCTGACCATGAGTATTGCTTTTATATGATTCCAGGTGAGATGGATCGGACCCGAGTTTTCTTCTTTTAGCTGGATCAGCAGATCCAGGAGATCTGGATTCCCTGAGTTTGGCCTGTTTGGATCCAGGTGCTCGTCGATGAGTTCTTGGTAGAATTCATCCGAGTCTTTACAAATCTTGTCGAGCCTGGAAATCACCCCTGTCAGTTTATCCACCCATCCGAGTGAAGGTATGTAATCAGACAGAAACAATGCGCCCTTGATGGCCTGAGACTCAATCATAAGCTCATGAAACCTCCGATGTTCCGATCCAGCTTCATCATTCTTCTTGCCAAAAGCAATCCGACAGATTAAGGTCCTTGTCAGCGCCGCCATTGTGAAACTCAAATCAGCAACTTCACCTGAACTTGCCCTGACAGAGAGGTTCTTGATCATGCGAAACACTTCATCTTCACGGACAGGCCGGAACGACAGGACCTGTTTGCTGCTCAAGAGGTGAAGAATACATATCTTTCTCAGTTCCCTCCAGGAGTCACTGTAAGGAGAGTAGGCGATGTCGGAGGCGTTGTAGGATAACTTATACTGCGCAAGAAGCCTCGGCCTACCGCTAAACACGAGGTCGTGAGTTTTGAGCGCTTCTTTGGCCATTCTTGGTGAAGAAACGACGAGTAGTGGCTTGGAGCCGAGCTTCATGGACATGAGAGGGCCGTATTTGTTTGCGAGTCGCCATAGATTGATATGAGGATTTGAAGTGGCGAATTGGTGCAGATTTCCAATGAAGGGGAGAGGTGGAGGGCCTGGTGGACTTTGCACTACTCTTTTTCGTCTGTTGGAGAAGAAGAGAATTATTGGCACAGGCAAGAATAAGATTACTGCAGCCAGGAGAAGAGGGATCATCTTTGTGCTGGATGCTGATGTGCGTATGTTTTTACCAAAGTGTTAGAGAACTGGGAAGGAAGTTTTCGGGATGGAATGATCTAATATTTCAGGGCCTCGCATGTTTGATGGAGCAAGAATTTGTTCATCTCTGAGCCATTGTTTTAAGAAGAAATAGGATAAATACGTCCACATTCCGTATGGTTTGACATAATCATAAATATCTCCTTATTGTTTGAAAAACATAAGTACCACATAGATTTTAACATTCATTTAACAACGAGCTCATTCCATTAATCTTCGTTAAACATCTATCCAATTTTTATAGTGAACTGACTTATACAAATTGGCATCCTTAATCTCTCCTTTGTTAAGGGTGCCAGACTCCAGTTTATATGAGCCAATGAAACTTTTAGTTTATTTATCTAATATCCAAGTTAATTAAGTGACTAAATGTGAGAAAACATTTAATTCATCATATATAATTGGGAAAACAAAATTTGTGTATATTATCAATTAAGTAAAAACATTTCCTTTAATTGACTTTTACATAATTAAATTTTTTATAAAATATAATCTTAATTAATCAATTAATTAATTGATTCCATGCACTAGATACAAAATATAACTATAATTAATTAATTTTATCTGTGCACGAGGCACTCGCTAGTATTATTTAAGTAAAGCAATCGTGGTAGGCACCTTCTAGGGTATCTACACTTATATAAATTACATTATTTTTGTCATTTTCGATAGTTACGATTCGCCTTAATGATTATTTATTCTTATAATACAATTGGACAATATTTGTTATTAAAAAATATCAGCATTCCACATTAAAAATTAAAGTAATCTTGTTCGTTTGTTAACAAAAAGGAAAATAAAAATCATCTCAATAAGCGTGACTTGATGTTTTAAACATGTTCATTAACAAAAATGCGTCTTAATTAAAATTCAAGCTTAGTATAGAATTAATAACTTATTGATTGCAGAGCACGTCTATACTAACTAATAAAATAATATAAATGTTACTTATAGAAAAAGTTTTTCTTTTCTTTTGAGTATGTGATTGAACATATTGCTATGTAAAGAAAATAAGAATAATTGACCATACACCAAATTAATATATGAAAAGTACCAAAAAAATACAAAATAATCATACCTTTTACAAACTTTGAACCAAATACCTCATTATAAAATCTTAATTACTAGAACTAAACGTATAAAATTCTGAAATCTTGGTATTTAGCATAATGCGAAATATGAATTATTTAAATATAATATAATAGTTAGCAAACAACTTGATTTAAGTTGACACATAACTTGTAAGTGTCAATAAGCTAATCACGAATTGCAAATTAATTGAGAATGAAAGAAAATTTTTCGACTGGATAAATTAATTGTATAGTATATATTATTATTAATAGTATTATATTATTCAAATACGAATAAGCTAATCACGGGATGCAAATTGGTGTTGGGTCTATTTTAGTGATAGTTTGTCCACTACATTAGTAATCAGTAGTTAATTATAACAATTTTGATACTAATAATTAATTATTTAAGATTGAAATTTATATATAATAAAACAAAAATATAGAAAGTTATCCGAGTATACACTATCTATGTATATATTTGGGTAATTTCTTTGTCTTTTATTTTACCTCGTCAGAAAATATTTATTTATTTCTATCTAATTTAGACAAAGTGTAGCGTTCATTAAACTTATCTAGAAAATTCACTCATTTTCTATGAGTAAATTTCATTTTTATGTTCAACATATTTTTGGTTTTATATTATTAATCGCAGTAACTTAAAATTTCAGATTATTTTATATTGTAAATTTTTATTATTATAAATTCATTTTTTCAAAATACAATTCACCTTACACCTACTAACTAGTATTTAATATAATTGTAATCACGTCACTAGAAAACAAAGATAATTAAGGTTGAGATTGCATGACCAAATTTGAGATTGAGTCCCATAAAATATGTGGACCTTCGTCTCACTTTATGTGAATTAATTTTGTAACGGTCACTTATATTGATATATTGTTTAATTACTCAATTTATTAAAAAAAAAAAAAAAGAAAGGGACAATTCAAATAAGAATTGGGGTTGATACAAAAGGTTAGTGGTCTTGGCCCAGCTTAGGTTTCATGAGCTCGGGCCCTTGTCTTTAACCCGCGTAGGGGGCCTTCATCGTCGCAAGACTCTTTCTCAGAGTAGTAGCCTCGTAGCTACTTTTAGTCGACGTGTAGAAGGGGGGCTCAGTGTGGGCCGGCCGGCTAATAATCCACTACCTTAATGCCCCTTGCTTAGGTTACAGGCCCGCGGGACCGAACCCGGCAACCGTCGAGCCCAAACGCGCCTTCTATAAACGCGACCAACTTTGTCTGCGGTAGCCATGTGGGAGAACATCCTTTTATATATTAAATCTCCGTAACGACATATATGATTACATAGGGAATCTTACTGCTTCTATGATGTAAGGATATAAGTTTTAATATTAAATTCCTCAAATTATCAATAATGTATTATCAAAAGCGCGGAATAAATGAAAAAAGTGTGTTAGGAATTAACATATTGTTGGATTCATATCTGGTGCATAATACTATTCTCATACACCATATAAACAGAATATTCTGATCTAAATGCAATCACCACACACTCACCATTTGATAAAGACATTAACTTTCTCACCCTTTTATCATAAGTTTGTATGATTCTGTCTCACCTCTTCCACAACTAAAAAGTCCTTGATTTCCCACGCCTTAGCTGCTCATACAAAATCATACTTTCAAACTCAGACTCGTATTGGATTCATTATAATTTATTTAAATTTTACTCGTCTAATAATCGAACAAGCTTAAATACAGTTCCAAAATTAATAATCTAACCAAATTGAATACCTTGTTCTTTTATCCAACTCGAATTTCAATTTGTTGACACTCTTTTGGAAAATTATGTATACACACACCCCAGAAATGTCAAATTATTTAGACAAATCCCTACTACTTTTGAAAATTTATACATACACCTCTCAAAAATATAAACAATATTATACAAATTATCCATGTTTTTTAACTGTCATGAATGATTTACGTAATTATACAAAAAATATGAATAATTTATATAAATAAACCTAAATCGATGGCCGTGAACATGACTATCCATATATCTTTTTAGCAATCAAAATTGTTTGTTTTGAAATACGAACCATGCGATCGTACTATTATCTTGTGGAATTTAATTAAAATTTTACAATAAAATGTGAAGTACAATAAAACTTATGTTAGTTAATAATGTCGGGACTATGTATTTAAAGAGATATTAATTAATTGATAAATTAATAATTTATTAATTTAAAGATATTTTTTTCGATTCAACGAATCTATATTATTTTTCATGAATAAAACATATACATTCTTCACGTGACCAATTACGCGGAAGGAAACACTCATAGAGGCGACAACTCTTCATAATTTTTTGTTGCAGTATGAGAACGCACTATCGATGCTTTTGGATGCAGTAAGAAAAGTTAGAAATGTAATACAACTAGATTTAAATTTTAAGAAGAAGCAAACAACAATAGAATCACATTTTACTAAATTATCCTAGTTAATATTTATAATTTTATATAATTATTAATTTATAATATTGAAATACCATAAATGTACATAAGGATCTTTTAAAAAATATTATTTTATTAATTTATCGAAATTATTAATTTAGATCTTAAGTTTAAATTAAAGTTAAATAAATATTATTTTAAATAAATTATTAATTTATAGAGCATTTATTTATTACAAATTATAGTGTATTTGGAACTTGTGCACCTCCGACGTGTAAGGATAATGCATATCCCATACATAATTCGAATAAAAATGACATGTCTTCTTCAATCATGGGGAAACCTCTCGTGGTCCCAGACGTGATTGGGAACTGCATTCCAATTCCGGTCCAAGTCTGATATTTGAAGGTATCAAGCATGAGATATTTCTTTTTTTGACCTTTCAACTCTTGGAGTTAACCCATGATCTTTTATTCTAATTAAAATTGAGGTCTCGTGACATCGATATTAGAGATTATAAATTTGAATTTTATCAATGTATGATATATTATCTATTGTATAGTAGGTGTAGTATTTATTCTGTACGAGTATATGTTGTTTGGATGTAATTTATTTAATATTGTTGATCAGTATATGTTTATTGTAGTTGTCTTTGTTAAATTAACACTCAACATGAATGATTGAAATCGATTTATTTTTTATCTAAAAAAAAAACCTCTTGGAGTTGGAAGAAGTCCATCCACCAAATTACGTGGTTTATTTGTGGGTCAAATATTGAATCCATAACATTCGAGAGGTAAATTACAATAAGTTTTTCTAAAATTTATTGTAATTATAAATACTTTTCGTCGTTTAAAAAATTATAAATACCCATATACAATTAATGATAGTCTAACAAATACCAACCTATTGTCATGAAGGGCTATTTGTTAGATGATCATTAACTTCAATGTGATATTTGTAATTTTTAAAATTACTTTTTTATAATTATGATAAATATCAGGCAAGTCAGTTGTAATTTATCGTGAACCTAAAATCAGATTATGAGACTTCTTTATGGTGTCTTTTTAAATTTAACAAAAACATTTGTTAAGTTGGATAAAAGTATCTGGAGTTGGGTCACTTTAATAATTTTCTTTTGTTTAAATGAGATAAACCTAGTAGGATATGTTCACACGATAAAATTGAAATAATTAAAAAAAAAAAAAAGGAAGAAGAAGAAACTTGAATTGAATTGTATCGAAATTTCCGAAAAGAAATTTGGTGGGCTAAATTACTATATCAACCATCGAAGAGAATTAAGCCGTTCAATTCTGTAGATTAATGAAATCTTTTATAAGCCAATTTTTGTTACAAAATACAAAATAAATAATGAAGTACTGTAAATATACTTTTTATGTACTTATTCTTATTTTTTATAGATAAATAAAAATTAGTATAAATAATTAATAAAATAAAAAAGTAGGTACATACAAATTAAATACAAATATATATAAATTAGTATTTCTTGATTCCATACGGTTCAATAAATCGAAACTTAATAATCAAAATGCAATCTGAATACCAAAATTCTATAAAAATGCAAACTACGTATCGAATAAAATATTTCGATAATATGTGCTGAATTTTTAGATTCACTTATGCATAGTTTACCGAAATGTAAACATTACTGTACTTAAGTGCTTATTTCTTAATAAAACCGATGATAACAAAGTAATAAAACTTTAAAAAAATTGAAAGGCATGTAATGAATATCATGTTAACCCCGTCAAACTACATAATTATGGCCACTAATACCACCGTAAAGCATATTATGACATCATCGTACCATCACCAGATCCAGAGCATGTGGGCGCCACGCGAACCGAATCAAGAGCACCGATGAATCCGATGATGCCAATTACACAATATTTCTCGGACCAAAAAGTCCGAAGAAACAAATTGGTCCAACCAAAAAGCCGCAAAACCGCAGCCTTTCACGCCCTACACCCACCGTCGATTCTCCCAGTCCCGGAATCAAACGCTCCAAAACCCTGGTTACTCTGCACACTCAAAGGACCAGATCCCCGCCCTCATTTCTAGCTGCCAAAAGCCCATAAAAACTGCTTCGTCTCACTCGCGCACTCCACACTCATTCACATTTCGTATCTATACATGCAGAGGCGTAGTAATAAAATTACCTTTTAGTAATAAAAAGAGTATTTGTACTGCTCCACTATGGTTAGGTTACTGACACGCAAATATCTTTTAATCGACATGTATATATCCACCTACTGCTCCTCATCAACAGCTTCTTCGTCTTCAATTCTCAGAGCTTGTAGAGTTCGCTTTGCTTCTACTCTCTCTTCTTCTGCGAATCATTCTTTCTCATCGTCTTCTCGGACCTTCGCAAGGAATCCGCCGTCGCAGCATTCGTGGTCGCGTCCTTCGAGCGTTGGATACCGATCGCTGAGCTTCTCCTCAGCTCTCCGATCCATTCGGTGTTCGGCTCCGCGGTGGAGTCACGGTGTTGATTGGCGATCGCCTGTCAGTGTTCGAGCTCGGATCAGGACCGCATCTCCTGTTCTCGAACGCTTTGAGCGAAAGATCGCTTCCATGGGTATAATGAGATTTGTTTCGTTTGATTTTGAGTTGGACTGTATTTGTTGATTTAGTGAGTGCTGTTTTATTTTGCCGGATTTGGTTTTGGAGTCTGGATTCCTTTTATTCTCCTTTTCGCTTGACTAGACGGAAAGTGTCTTTTCGTTTATTCGATATACATCCAAATCAACTTTTGTATTTCTGTCGAGAATTAATGGATGCATGTTTAGTGCTCGGGATTGGTACCAGAAATGTAATTTATGTCAACATCTGCAGATCCGTCAACTCTCTACATGCCTTGCTCGAATGGAGACTTCTTTGTGCATTTTTCATGGATTTGTTTTAAGAATCAAATGTTATTAATAATGAAGAATTAAAAATATGCTTGGGTTAGTGGATCTATGTTCGCGTTTATATTTGTGCCTGCTTGTCTGCATACGCATATAGTTATATGGTGGCATGTAGTTGTGTATTAAAATCAATTAAAGAACTGATTTAATCTATTATTTTTGTTTTTCTGTGAGGTTTATGTCATGTGAAATAAACCTATAGATGCATGAGCCATGATGAAGACTTCTGTTTTGGTGGAATGTTATTTCTTTTCATTTACTTATTTCTGGATTGGAATTTATTATTTTGAAGGCCATTGTTCTTCACAAGCTATTATCAATTTAATGTAATGGCAGAAACAATTTTATTGTTATTTGTGATGGGATAATAGTCTTTTCAAGGCATTCAAATTTCCTTTCTTAGACAACAAATTTTCACTTTTATGATAAATATAATTATACCATGAAGATGCCTGTATTTTCACGTTGGTACTTATTTATTTTAATAGGAAGGGGATTTGAGTTGGTGCTTTTCCTTGCTTCCGCAGCCAATTGATGTTATATGCCAGTTATTAGATAATCATGATTTACTTGTCCTCTTTCATTATCATATTGTTGAGGTTTACCAATACATGCAGCTTCCGAGCATCCTTTCAGTGGAATTTTATCTGGTCTTCCCAAGCCTGGAGGAGGTGAATTTGGGAAATTCTATAGCCTTCCTGCTCTGAAAGATCCTAGGATTGGTAAGGACTTGATGTTTGAAATGTTGGATTTCAGTTTTCTTTCTGCTATCTTGTGTCTTCTGTGCATATGAAACCTAGGAATTACTATTCTGAGGCATGGTTGCTTGAATCCATGTTTTCTCTATGATGGATCCCAAGCCTCAGAATAGTAAAGTTTTATTTGTGTTTGTAGTAAAACTCGTAGTTGAGCGTACGCACTTTATTGGAAAACTTTGTTCAGGATGATGCTTATTATTATTATCACATTTTCATGAGCTTCTTCCTTAATTTTAATATCTCTGGGTGCAGACAAGCTTCCATATTCTATCAGGATACTCTTAGAGTCGGCAATACGAAATTGTGACAACTTCCAAGTCACCAAGGAGGATGTCGAAAAAATTATTGATTGGGAAAATTCTGCTCCAAAGCAAGTTGAGATTCCCTTTAAGCCAGCTCGTGTTCTGTTACAGGTGAGAGGAATAAAAGAGGAGATTGGTGATGGGTACACAATACTTTATGGCAGATTCCTGTAAAAGCTCTCTGTTTTCTTTTATAGGATTTTACTGGAGTTCCGGCTGTGGTTGACCTTGCTTCCATGCGGGAGGCTATCAAGGACCTCGGTAGTAACCCAGACAAAATCAATCCTTTGGTATACAGCTTCTCCTTTGTGCATTAATCTCCTTGCAGTATGCTTTTGCAGTAGAAAGCTACTTTTGTGCAGAAGGCATATATGTATATAATTGCTATATGCATTGTGCTTTCTTGACAGCATTTTAAAAAGAATATATTGCAGTGTATTGTTAAGAGAAACAGGAAACTATACACTTGCTTTTCTGCTTGAAACTCCCATTCATGTAGAAAGTTTGTGTATAGGCAGATTGCCTTGTAATTTCCTTCACTTATTGGCGTATTGACTTTGCTTTTCTTTTGGTATAAAATAATGTTGCCAGGTTCCTGTAGACCTTGTCATCGACCATTCTGTTCAGGTTGATGTAGCCAGATCAGAAAATGCTGTGCAGGCCAACATGGATCTTGAGTTCAAGAGAAACAAAGAGAGGTTTGCTTTTCTTAAATGGGGATCGACTGCCTTCCGCAATATGCTTGTTGTTCCTCCTGGTTCTGGTATTGTCCATCAGGTATAATTTAGCCGTTTCCTTTTTAGATTCATCAATTATTGAGTATATGCAAGGTGTAGTTTAGCTTGATATTGTAGGCATGTAACTGAATAACTGAGAGAGCTGTGGAGCTAGTAATGTATAACACTTATATTTCATACCATTTGACATTGATGAAATGCTTTAAAATTTATCAGGTGAACCTGGAGTATCTTGGACGGGTTGTTTTTAACACTGAGGGCATCCTGTACCCTGATAGTGTTGTAGGAACCGATTCTCATACAACCATGATTGATGGTTTGGGTGTTGCTGGATGGGGAGTTGGTGGAATTGAAGCAGAGGCAGCAATGCTTGGCCAGGTAACCTATAACTTTCTTGCTTTGAATTTTTATCTATTATCATAACTTGCATATTGCTTTCATGTTAGTCGAGATGGATTTGACAATGGATGTTCAGATATCTGTGCCAGTTATGTCTTTGGACTTCTGTCACAGGAGAGCTACTTGTTTAGGCCATTTTTGTTCACAATAAATTTTGTGCTGTGCTTTAGCATAATTTTTCTATGGGAACTCATTCTTTGTTTTTACTCACTCTAGTATGATCAATCAATGTTTCATGTCGGAATTCTTCTTGTCCTTTACATTTATAATTTTTCCCGTTTTCAACATATGTTCTTGTGCTTAATATCAATATTTTTTTCCTCCTGCAAATTGGTAGCCAATGAGCATGGTTCTGCCCGGCGTTGTTGGCTTTAAGTTGTCTGGGAAATTGCGTGATGGGGTTACTGCAACAGATTTGGTTTTAACAGTGACCCAAATGCTGAGAAAACATGGTGTGGTTGGCAAGTTTGTTGAGTTTTATGGTAACTCTCATCTTAGCTGAAAAGCTTGAAAAATTCTCTATATTTCCCTCATGTTGGAGAGATTGATATTTGTATCTATTTTTCTGTTTCAATACGTGTAGGTGAGGGTATGGGTAAGTTATCATTGGCTGATAGAGCAACTATTGCAAATATGTCTCCTGAGTATGGAGCAACCATGGGGTTCTTCCCTGTGGATCATGTCACGCTGCAGTACCTAAAATTGACTGGAAGAAGCGATGAGACGGTGGGTATTGTTCTTTTTATTTGCACATTGGTGTTAAAATATATCTGCAGAGTCTGATTGCAAGGGATATGGCATGTCTTGCTTCAACTTGGCTAGGTAGCAATGATTGAGGCATACTTGCGTGCAAACAACATGTTCGTTGACTACAGTGAGGTACATGTTATCAACTTTTTTCTTGTTATTCTTTATTTGTGAGTGATGGAGTTGAATGAATAAGTATGGGCTTACTTGGATGCATTCATTGTACAGCCTCAACAAGATAGAGTGTACTCATCTTATCTAGAGTTGGATCTTGCTGATGTTGAACCTTGTATTTCAGGACCTAAAAGGTATTAATAGAATGTCTGTGGTGCTCTGCTAGTAGAGTTGTAATATTTCCGCTTTTCATAATATAAACATATTCTTTTAGATGAATGGGTTCTTGCTGCTTGATACAGGCCTCATGATCGGGTTCCTTTAAAAGATATGAAGGTTGATTGGCATTCATGTCTCGACAATAAAGTTGGGTTCAAGGTAAGATGCAAAATTCTTTTAAAAATTTCTGCATTCACTTCAGCTCTCAGCCTGACTATGTACAAGTTGTAAAATATGTGAAAAGTGCAAAACAGAGATCAGAGGCTGCTGGAGTTGTAAAAACTCCTTTCTTTAAAACCTTGTATTTCTTTAGTGTTGTGTTGTTTTAGTTTCTGCAACTTTCTTGTCTTTGTTCATGCAGGGGTTCGCTGTACCAAAGGAACAACAGGAGAAAGTTGTAAAGTTTTCATTCCATGGGCAGCCTGCAGAGCTCAAGCATGGAAGTGTTGTTATAGCAGCTATTACAAGTTGCACAAACACATCAAACCCAAGTGTGATGCTTGGAGCTGGTCTTGTTGCAAAGAAGGCATGTGAACTGGGGTTAGAGGTTTGTATCATAGCATCAGATTGTTCTTGGTTTTTTTTCGTTCTCTTCCATGACCTGTGGCTGATTGCATCTTGATTATGAGATTCGTAGCAGCAGCTTGCTTTTCCTCACCTGTAGTTTGATGTTTATTGGACAGGTAAAACCATGGGTTAAGACAAGTCTTGCCCCAGGATCTGGGGTTGTAACGAAATATTTGCTCCAGAGGTACTGTATAGGATCTTGCATAATGCAGTTCTTAGATTTTTCCTGTTCTCCTTGCCATCACATGATACCAAACCAATATGTTAACTACTAACTTTATTTTACTACCTCTTGTAGTGGCTTGCAAAAGTACCTGAACCAGCAAGGTTTCCATATTGTTGGCTATGGTTGCACAACTTGTATTGGTAATTCTGGGGATCTGGATGAATCAGTTGCTTCTGCTATAGCTGACAACGGTACATCTCCTAAATGCTCCCCTTTTCTTTGATCTATTGTGCTCAGTGGCAAACTTGTCTGGATGCTTGTTTATCTCATCTTTATTAATCCATGCCACTTGGAGCCTTGAATACTGAGCGTAAACTGTAGTTATTCAAATCCATATATATGACTAGGGATAAGTTGTAATAGCATATCATTTGTGGCGGATAAAAATGGGCATGTTGGACAAAATATTTGCTATAATCATGACAATGTTTTTTCCTTAATGCCCTTGCCCCCATATCAGAGATTATTTAGAGAGTAAAAGTTGTTTAAAGCTTCATAGTGCTGTTCTTTTATTTGATAAACACATGCACAAGTTATTGACAACAACATCCATTGTAACCTTTCTGTTTCTCTTCGTCTTTTTGCTTAAAAGTAAAAAGTGATCTGGGTTATGTCTCATGTGTGCATTTCCAGAAGAACAAAGGGTTTCAACGGATTTGTATAACTCTGCTTCTATAACAGTGGTACAAGCTTTTCACATCTTCTGGATAAAAGCAAATGCCATTGTTTTTAAACAAAAATCAGGCATACGGAAATTCAAGAGTCTAAGTGATATAACACTTGTTTTAGAATTATATTTGTGTTTCTTTCTCCTGTGCTTGAGAATGTGACATTTGTAACAATTTGAATTGAAGTTAGCAAAATATTACCCATGCTGTTTGGTCTGCATAGCAATGTTCATTGCTGAGAAATTTTAAATGAGCACAGAAGTGATGGATGTCTTTAACTGTCATGTATTCATACCAATGGCTTTAGTGTTATGTATTATTGAACTACTTTATTTTGATTTTGTAGACCTTGTTGCTGCTGCCGTGCTATCTGGAAATAGGAACTTTGAAGGTCGTGTTCATCCACTGACGAGAGCTAACTATCTAGCTTCACCTCCACTGGTTGTAGCCTATGCACTTGCCGGCACGGTATGACTTAGATTTTGGCACCTATAGGCTATAGCACTCTATATTTACAGCTGATAGGCAGTTCATTGTCATTTAGATTTGAATCTATATAAATTGAAGGGTCCATCAATCTAACTAGAACTAAGTACCCTTTGCTGGGTTGGTTGGTTTTAAATTGTTCTCGTGAAGATATCATTTGATACAGCAAAATTTTCTTTCCTTCCAATGCTGTATTTTCCAGGTTGATATTGACTTTGACAAAGAGCCAATTGGAACTGGAAAAGATGGGAAGAGTGTTTATTTCAGGGACATCTGGCCTACCAGTGAAGAAATTGCACAGGTAATTCTGTTCCCTTGCTCTCTCTTTTGCTTTCCCATAAAGAAGTACGGAATTAGAGCTAATATTTTTACTTAAATCAAACTTGAACGTATACTTGTGTAGGTTGTTCAATCCAGCGTTCTTCCTGAAATGTTCAAGAGCACTTATGAAGCCATTACGAAAGGAAATCAATTCTGGAATCAGTTATCCGTACCTTCATCAGACCTTTATGGGTGGGACTCAGAGTCAACGTACATCCACAAGCCTCCTTACTTCAATGGCATGACAATGGACCCACCTGGCCCCCGTGGAGTGAAGGATGCATATTGTTTGCTGTTGTTTGGGGACAGTATCACTACAGATCATATCTCTCCCGCTGGAAGTATTCACAAAGATAGTCCTGCTGCCAAGTACTTGATGGAGCGTGGGGTTGACAGAAAGGACTTCAATTCTTATGGTAGCCGTCGTGGCAATGATGAGGTGATGGCTAGGGGTACCTTTGCCAATATTCGGATAGTAAACAAATTGTTGAATGGAGAAGTGGGCCCAAAGACCGTGCACATTCCGACTGGGGAGAAACTTTATGTGTATGATGCTGCAATGGTAAGATTTGTTGATTTTGCATGCATGCGCTATCCTCCCACCTACCAGCAGGCACAAACAGGGAATACATTAATACCACTAACATGGATCTTGTGGAAATAGAGCTAACTACAGCTTATATTCCTGTATTGCCATTAGTTGTTGTCTGCATACTGACTTAAATTACACTTTTTCTCAGAGATACAAGTCGGACGGGCATGATACAATTGTTCTGGCTGGAGCAGAATACGGAAGTGGTAGTTCCCGAGACTGGGCTGCCAAGGGACCAATGCTACAGGTGAGTGGTATTCTGCAATATTATGTCAATTTGTAATGTCAAGCTGTTTATCTGATGGTCAATTGTTTTAACTACTGATCTGAGCATCCTTTGTTTATCAAATCAGGGTGTTAAAGCAGTGATTGCCAAAAGTTTTGAGCGGATTCATCGTAGTAACTTGGTTGGAATGGGTATTATCCCACTGTGCTTCAAGGCTGGCGAGGATGCAGAAACACTTGGTTTGACAGGTCATGAGCGGTACACCATTGACCTTCCAACCAAGAAAAGCGATATTAGGCCTGGACAAGATATTACTGTGACAACAGATAATGGAAAATCTTTTACATGTACCCTACGATTTGACACAGAGGTACACGTTTCTAGCTCCTTTTTCTGCAATTTTATGTCCTATAAATGCAAGAGGTTTAGGCATTTCCGTACAATGAAGTTCTATGAAATACTTAGTCTCGTAAATTTTGGTGGAATATGACTTCCCTGAAAGTGCTGAAGGATGATGTTGCTCTACTTATTTTGGATTGATAACTTAAATGATCCATGGTCGACTATACCCTACATGATGATGACCATTAATTGGTATAAATCTAAGAGCAGAAGTCAGTGATTGGGCTAAATCTGCAGTCTTCCTTACGTTGGCTTACAACTATCTCAATTGCTTCTGCAGGTTGAACTGGCATACTTTGACCATGGAGGCATCCTTCAGTACGTCATTCGGAATTTATCCAAACAGTGAACTTAATGAAGAGAGAAGTCAGCTCTGTGGTCTGTCAATTTCCTCATATTACAAAACTCTTGGTATTTGATGCGGTGAATAAATGCTTCTTTGGCATTCACTGGGAGCAAATGTGCTCATTTTTGCATGAGAAGCCATACTTTCCCCTCATCCACAAAAGGGTTTCAATAATGGTGGGATATTCACATGGTTTAACTCCAGGCCATGGTGGGAACTTTACATGGTTTGAATTTGAGCATAATGTCCTTGTTTTGCTTTTAGTGAAACAGATGCATTCGAATATGTAATCATCACTGGCTAGATACGGATGTGCACTTCAATCACCCTGCCATCCTCATTATACTGATTTTCAATGGGCATATTATATTTGCTTGTTACCTTTTGCATTGAACTTTTGGGCTAGAATTGCATAAACCTTGCACAGGGAAAGACAAACGTGTTCTAGCTTAATTATTTTGTCTGCAACAAGTTGAGATTCTGCCTTAACAATGGCATCAGAGTTCTAGTAGCCAGCACCCACAAAAGCAAATCAGATTTCGGTTTTCTACTGTTGCTTATTCCTTTGTAAGCCTAACGAAGACACATGTCTGATCTAAAGCTGCATTTAGGAAATCTATCCCTGGATTTGCCGTTAGTGAAAGCACTCTTTTCTTTGTACTTGTTACTCGGTTGATTTTCACATTCCCAATGTCCAATTAGAGGTAATTCATGCTTCAGTAACATTGATTCAGATTCAATCAAAATTCTGATTAATAAAAGGATTCATAAGCTAAGCCACCCTATTAAATACTGAACCCAAATCAATTCTCTTTGCTACGTCACTTCGGTCATTTGATTAACCAAAATATTATTAGAAAATGTAGTTATAAAAATAACACAATAGAATTATAATTATATTTTATATTTAGTAAATTACATCTACGTTCTCTGAGGTTTGGCATAATTACAAATACTTACTCGTTGTTTAAAAAATTACAAATACCCCCCTGAAGTTTGTAACTGTCCAACAAATAATCCATTTTCATCCATTTTTTATGGGTGAACCGACCAAAATACCCTTATGCATTTATTTAATTTTTAAAATTATTTAAATTTTTTGGACTACAATGTACAAGGAGAGGTTCTTAAAGTTTTTTACATAAATGAGTAAATAATACAATTTGCCTCGATTGATTTTTCTGTAATTTAACTAAAAAGTCAAGGGCAAAATGGTCAATTTCATGCCTTTGGTTGAAAATTACAAACCTCAGGGGGATATTTGTAATTTTCCAAACAACGGGGAAATATTTGTAATTATGCCAAACCTCAAGAGAGGTAGATGTAATTTACCCTTATATTTATTTCTTAATTGTTGATAAGTCAAAAGGTAGCATAACAATAATTAATACATATACAAAAATTATATTTGATATTTAACAAAATTTGATGAACTTAAATGAAATGTACAAAATACCAAATTTTTATAAAAATTTAAAACTAAATATGAAATTAAATATTTTCTTATATATTATTGATTTCGGTAAACACCCCTAGACTAGACTAGCACCACCGGTGCTTAAATGATGTCAGAACTAATGCCCATGTATTGTCAGGAGTAGGGATCTTTTAGTCTGTAATTATGTTCCACAAAATTTGAATTCCATAAGAACCCAAATGATGGTGAGTTTCCATAGGAAGTCCAAACCATTTGCTCTCAACCCACACAGATCCTAAACGATACCCAACTCGAAAGATGAAACCAAGATTTGGAACTTCCAGAGCGTAAACACTAAACAACACATATCAGAATCACTCATCAACTCATAGTATGTATAAGGATAAATTTCAATAACTTTTTCCAAAATTTATTATAATTATAAATATCCCTTATTTTTTGAAAAATTATAAATATTTCCTGAAATTAATAATCATTTAACAAACATTTCCTCGTTACAACCCATTCTAAGAAGTATTTGCCAGTTAATCGTTAATTCCAAAAGGTATTTATATTTTTTCAAATAATGAAAAAATATTTGTAATTATGACAAAACTCAATTTCATAGCTTACCCTATATATATAATTGTAGCACCCTGTTCTCCGACAAATGAATAGATCATTAAAACTAACTGGAACTCAAAGAAAAGAAAATTTTCTCACCTTAGTACATGTATCCAGCGGTTTCAGAATATACAACAACAGAGTCCGAAGATGCAAACAATTGTTCTGTATAATCGTCTCACTACTCCAACGCTATACAGGAAACAATACAACAGTTAAAACCATTGCCCGTATGAAACTAATCCAAGATTAACTAAACTCTGAGACGCACACACCTGCCGTCCACATCTGTATCTGCATCCGCATCCAAAGTACGTATCCCATCTCCTCAATTTTGACAAAACGTTCGGTCTCCATAAGGAAGAAACGGAGCTGACTTTGAACACAACAAGCTCCAAGTTTTCCCTGAGAATTTTTCCTTACAAATTCCGGAGGTTCACAGACTTTGTAGCTTTTGAAGCAAGTGCCAAGGCTTTTGCTCTTTCATCCATCATCAACCGATCCCTCTCAGCACGTCGTTGATGTTGCCTTGCATTCTTTGCTCTCTTTGGTGCTAACCGAGTGTCTCTCTCCACAAACGCTAACCTAAATTTTTCAGCCATGGATAGTTCATTAGGAGTTGTGACCGGTAGAAGGGCAGACCTGGATGTAATAAACCCAGATACGGCCCAAGTTTTTGGATCAATATCTTTCACAACTGGGTCATCCAATACAACTTGTGACATCGCTTCTTGGGGAGCTTCACTGCCCCTGAAACCCAACGGGGATGGCTTTGGATTTACTACGATTCGAGGACATTCAATGGTCAAGGTCTCTTGTGAATCCTTGTCAATTTTTGGCTGCAGAAGAATGAACAGCAGTAATTAGCCAAAGAGTTGCTGGACTTAACTCGTGTATTGGCGTCTTATAGTCTAAATAGACCCAAGTCACAAGGAGTGCTGCAACTATCCATTAACAGCATAAGAAAAAGAAACAAACAGGAAAAAAGCATACCCAGACGAGCCAGCGCAGTGATTGGGCACCATGAGTCAATTCTGCCGCGTCAAGTTCCTCCCACGATTCCCCCTCCACATCATTGAGGTTAGGCTTTAAGAGACCGAAGCATCTGCGAGCAGTGTAGTCGCTCCTCGGGCAACCACTGCAACATATAACTTTAGTTCATTTCCTGTTATGAGGTTTATCCCCCACGTCAAAACCTAACAAATTGGACCACTACACCATGTAGAGCTATGATGAGAGTAAATATTTTAAAGCAGACAGGTGATATGATCAGTTCTCCTCTGAGTTCCCCAATAGAAAGGGCAATATGGTAACAACTTCAGATATCTGTAGATTTCAGCCAACATCATAACAGGATATGAATTTTCACGCTCATACGGCTCCAAACATAAAGGAAAACGATAAAGATTGTAAGGTGAAAGAAAAGTGAAGGCAAGAAGTGGGAAATGACCAAGGAACCTATACATGGATCTTCGCCTATTAATGGATTGCTAAGTTGTATCATTCACAGGAAATCTTAACCTTATGATTCAGAAACAAACAAAAGTGAGTTCTTGTTAGTAACAACTAATGAGGACTTCTCCTTGGAATTTCAGATTATCAAAAGTTCAATTCCTAGCAAAGGAATAAGCCCTATAAGAATACATCTTGAGAAATTTAACCTATGCAAGCCATGAGAGTGGCCTCAATTCAATTTACACATAAAGCCAACACATTCTACGTGGCAAACCAACTAACCAAATCAGAACAAAAAGTTGCACGCTCTCTCCACAGTACATTTGGCATAAATGCTTAACTGTGTAAGAATGCTGAAATATCTAAATACCTTGATTGATATAATAGAATTCATTAAAAGATATTTATCAGATAACTAATCATATCAAGCATGATCTGTTTTTTGTATTTTCCACTGCTCGCCAGAACTCTCCTTTCCCCAAGTCCCATTCTTCTTTCAGTAGGCTCATCTTCTTCACTTATTACTCACTAACACTGTTGTTAGCTACTACATAAGCCTGCCAATCTATCAAGAGAATTTCACATGCAACATATGGCGGCATTGAGAAAGACATAAGTAAGCAACATGTACGACCTATTTAACTTTTGCATATTTCCCATTGATTGCCTTAACTCTTCTTTCCCAAGTTCAACTTTTCAATTCAGGTGGATCACCATCTTCTGTTATTACCCTCTAACACTTATCCGTTACTGCTGCCAAATATGCCTACCAATGGCATCTAATAAAGTAAATTTAACATGCAACGGGAAGAGGCATTGGACAACATAAGCAAGCAACACAGAATGGCCCATTTCTCCATTGATTGCCCTAGAACTTCTGGCAAAAGCATGCAACAGACAAAGACATTGAGAGAACATACGTGTGACAGCACAATCGCAAGATTATGACATGACTGAAGTTACAGAAGATTAGCAGCTTGAGATGAGAACATACCCCCATCTCAATATCTCAAGTGAATGACAAAGCTGAAGAAGTTTAGAAACTCCGGTTGACGTAAGTTTGCTGCACCGACTGCCAAAAGAAACAAAAGACCCTTATTAAAAATACAGATCACAAAAACCAAAATTTGATTATAACACGGTGGGTAGCCAGTCACTCTAAACGATCTCAGAAACCCAACTTTATGCAACTGAAAGAATATTAAACATTCATTCGTCAATTTAAAATGATCACAACATCATTATAACTAACGAAAAAATTATGGCTCATTCTCAATTAGTAGTGCATAATTAGAAGGAAGAAATTACGAATTAGTGAAAGCTACCTTATATCAACTACTCTTAGGTTTTGGCAGATATTGACGATATGACAAAGCCCAGAATCAGAAACATCTGAGCCTGATATATCAAGTATCTCCCACGAACTATCTGCCAAAGCAATGACAATGTCATCATTCAGCAACTTTCTCCTTCTCGCAAGAGCCACTAACACCAACTGTTCAATCACAAATAACAAGTAAAACATATCAAGAACAACAAAAAAGGTCCCTAAAATAACAAAACTCAAAGACAAAAAGACTACAGTCTACTCCTACATCGAACTTGTCAGAAAAAGTGAAAGGTCTGCTCAAATTCAGTGAGAGAGGACGAGAATTCAAAATATTGACCTTAACATCGGCGGGGAAGGCGAGGGCAATCTCAGCCAGGTCATCAATAATGTCCTCAAGATTGGTACCCACAACTCCCAGACACAAGCTCAACAAACTCGGCGGCTTCTTTCCCTTATTCAAAGTCAAGAATTCTGCAAAACCCAAAAGCTCCAACTACTTCAATTACCACTACGAGTTTTTAGCAACAATACCAACAAGGCCCAGAAAAATCTTTAAAAAGAATCGAATACAAGCACGCACGGGATTGAAGGTTGGAGGCGATTGAATTCTGGGTCGATTTTGATTTGACGGTATCGTCCTTGAATTGAAGATTGCGCAAAGAAGTGGTCAGCGTTTCAGTTGATTCTCTGGCTTTCCCTTTTTCCATGAAATGAAATAGGAAGGGAGTAGAAAAAGAGAGGCGTGGCTATTGGAAATTTCGAATGGAATTTACAGGCAAAAATCTGCAATTTCGCCTGTTTTTCCTTCGGGATCCTGGTTTTGAATGGTTGATTTTGGGTTTGGAAATCGGTTTATAAAAGTAATTGATCTCTGATGTTGGGCTCGGCGGCTATTTTATCACCTCCCGCCGACTTACTTTGGACCCGTAAATTTTTCATCCATCCATACAATTAATTAAGTAGGAGGGACTGATAAATGACTCATTACGGCCACTTGGGCCGGATTGGTTGATTATGTATATTATCTTGACTCTTTTTGGTGTCCCTCCAACATTTGCAAGAATTCTGGGGCTTCTATGACAATTCTTGGAATTAAAGGGGCAAAAGGAAGTTAAAAAAAAAAAACTAGTGGAAGTATACGGACTACCGCAACGGCGTCGTTCCACGGCTTCTTTTTCCCAACTTGAAATTTGAGGCCGGCGGAAAGAAATGAAATTAAATTATGGAACCGTTTGGTAAGAAGTATTTTGAACTCAAACTCCAGAAATAGGGAAATCGACGCTCTTTAGCTTCATCAATGGCGAAGATATTCGCGGCGCAGAATCTTCCGGCGGACGTCAGCCAAGTGATGGATCAGCTGGAGCGCCACTGCTTGGCTCCCGATGGATCTCTCATTTCCAAATCTACATACTACGATCTCCAGCTGGTATTAACCATTCTCTCCACTTTCACAAGTTTCTTTTCTTTTTCGTGTTCGTAAGTTTGATTTGTAGGGGTTTTGCCGGATTTGAGAATGCAGGCTAGAGAAGAGATGTGTAAAGAGAGGCAGCGTTACCTGGAAGCCCTGGTACTGTTCATGCGATTTAATTCGCCTATAATTGCCCATATGCTGGATTTTTAATTGTGTTAATTGGGTTTAGTGGCAATAACATTGGGCAGGCGGTGTACATAGAGGCGATAGCAATGGTGGAGGAGTATCAGCAGGCGGTTTCTGTGGCTAATTTGGGCGGCATTCGTGATGTTCAGGGCCTTTATCCGCAGCTCGGGTTGAGGAACTCACCTCAGGTTCCAATTTTCAGTTAATTACGCAAAATATGAAATTTCATTCTGAAAGGAATTAGTGGAAACATGCTATCCACGTAAAAATAATACTATTAGCAGTCTTGTAGGCCAGAACTTCTATTAATTCATCCAGTTACGAGCTTCATTGAAGTGTAAGTTGAACTTGAGGATTTAACATTCTGCAATGCAGTTTAGTCTAATATGTTTTCGAGTTGAAGTAGCATGAAATAAATGGAATCTGTAACTGATTTTGGATATTACTGTTGGTTTCTTATTGGCAAAAGGATAGTTAAAAACATGTCATTTTCAGGTTTATGAGGCCCTTGAGCATCGGATGGTTGTTGCAGAAGCTGCTCAAAAGTTGAGGCTTCCTCTCATCTCCAAAGACGGTGAGATTCACGAGGAAGAAATTGAAAAGTGGAGTCTCGTGTCCAGGAGTTCTCTTGATAGTACAAGTACTAGTGTCACAATCAGCTCAAGCACAAATTCAACTAATTATACAAATGTATCTGCTATCGGGGCAGGGGCTTCTGCAAATAATCTTTTCTCTGTTGGGGTGACTGATGCATCTGAACCTGAAGTTGGTGGTGTCCCAAATAGGTTCCTTGGGATAACACCAGCCTATCTATGGCAAACACAGCTTCAACAGGCACCACCCATTGTATGTGGACCGGTCACAGTGATGATCAATATCTGTTTGCATACATTTTCTGATAGTCTGAAGTTCTTGACTTGACTATTGCATAGTGGAAAAGTTTAGATGTTCTGGACTAAAATCATTCTTATTGTTTAGTTTTCTAAAATGCAGGACATTACGGAATACCAGGTGTTGCTAGCCCATGAGATTGCCAGTAGGTTAGATGCTAAATGTGATAAATTGGCGGATGCTGTTGTTATAGATGACATGGGTCAGTCTAAATATTTCATCCTTCCACCCTCACTATTGTCTTATCATATTTTGATGAATATTGCATGTTTGGCTTGATATGTGTATGAACCACTTGCTGATGCTCTCAATTACCTATCATCTTTTTGTGGTCTCTCCCCCCAACCTCCAGCTTGAAATCAGTCTGTCTATTTTATTTTCAGCCAACGGTTTAATTCTGTTGATTTTTTGATTGTACTGTGAGGATCTAAGCAGTAATTTGACTCTCATTTTCTCCTTGGTTGCCAGATTCGTCAAGTGGTCATCAGAACTTGACTTCCCGACTTCCAGAAAGGTCTCCATCCCTCTCTCTCTCTGCGCTCCCAGCCCCTGCAAATCTCTGCATGATATTTATGCCATACTAGTACTGCAAGATGTTTTCCCCTTCTAGATTCTGACAATAAAAGATTTGGCTTGAGCGACCTTTCTTATTGCTAACTTCTAAAATTGGTCTAAGGTAAAATGTAATGTTGTCTAGGCTGATGTTCTGCCAATGGTTTATCTGTTCTTTTATGTTTTTCAGTAAATAAGGCTGACTTTGCTCATATAACTTAATACACTTCGCATAATTTCTTACCCTTCTGTGTTTTTCCTCATCTGTAAGATGAAAGCTTAAATTTAGAGAATACTTTTATTCTTCAGTTTCCAATATATGAAATGTCTTGGATTTCTTTGTTTCGATAAGACACAAGATTGTTGCTGTCATCTTGATGTTATTTTTATTGTGATAATTGTGATATCCCACCTTACTGATAAGATCATTTTTACACTGTGATCTCAGTATACAGAAACTTATTTTCAATGGTTAATCCAGTTTTACAGTTTGAATTCTCGTATGGCAGGGTAAAATTGATCATTGAGGAGATCGAAAGAGAAGAATTAGCATGGAGGGAGGATCTGTATTCTTCTGACAGAAAATTTGCGGAATACTATAATGTAAGCAAGAACTGGTTGTACTTTCTTGATCATGTATTCTCCCTAAATGAAGTTTTGCTGGTTAAATCTTTTCATTGAATTGTTAGGTCATGATTACTCTTTTTTACATTTTATTTCTAAGTGGCATTTTGTCTATCCAAGGTTCTGGAGCAGATTCTTGGGGTGCTTATTAAGCTTGTGAAAGATGTTAAACTTCGGCATCAACATAAATATGTAAGCTTCTTAATGTCACATATAACATAAATATGCCGATAATGCAGTCTTTACCTTTTGCAAAGAGTCTCTCACAATGACTTCGTTTCTGTGTTTTGTAGGACGAACTACAAAAGACTTGGCTATGCAAAAGATGTGAAACCATGAGTGCCAAATTAAGGTTTTGCTTCCCTGTTGTGGTTGAACATTGACATTGAGAGCTTGTTTATAAACTGGCCCATATAAATACTTGGTTTGTAAATATGTCTTGTAACAATATTACTTGGTTATTTGTTTCTGAAGAGTTCTGGAGCATATTCTCCTGCTTGAAACCTATACTACAGAAAGCATTCCAGCACTCCACAAAATTAGGTAAACAAGTATACAGTTCTGGTTAACTTTTAGTTTACTTCTCATGCAGTAATATTAACTAATTCTCCTTTGTATAGGAAATATCTGGTTGAGTCAACAGAAGAAGCTTCACTTGCATATAACAAAGCGGTAAGCTTCTTCACTCTAATGTTTCTGCTCTCTAATCGCTTGCATACTAATGTGCTGGTTTTGGGCATGGAACTTGGAATGTGAAATAGCAAAACCAATTATCTTATAGTGATACCCTAATGTTTGATGAGAAAGTCATAATGATGCTTATTTTAACAGAAAGATATCATGTTGTGATGTATTCAATTACCTGGTATTGTATATATTCTATTATTTTCATTTCAAATTATGGGATAATAATGGGTGTTCTCTGGGGTTAAACTGAAAGTAGTTATACATATTGATCATTGATTCTTATATATTGAACCATGACATGGTGAATATGATGCTTTTTGACTTCTAAAGTGTTCAAGGCAAAAACTTTACTTTTCTATTCTTGTCAGTTCTAATAAGAGAATTCCATGGACAGTCTACACCATTCGATTTGCTTCAGTTATGCTATTATTCTAATTTTATGAAACTAGATATCTCAACATGTGGGCGCTGGACACAAGGGTTTATGCTTTTCTGCATTCGTTTCTCTCACAGCATCACACACAGATATCTGTGGTGACCAAAAGTAGTGCATCTTATTGTGCGAGATAGACAGACACAAGTATCCGTGCAAGTAATCCAACATATAGTGGTCCAAGGCCTGCAAAACTGAATCTAAACTGATTTGGTGTTCAATTTCTTAACCAGGTCACACGACTTCGTGAGTATCAAGGTGTTGATGCACACTTCGACACGATTGCCAGGCAATACCATGACATAGTGAAGGTAAAATCCACACAAGGTTTTGAATTCTCATTTCACCGGCAAGGTCTGGCCTTGAGTAAAATTTTCTTTGCAGAAACTGGAGAACATGCAGTGGACCATTCACCAAGTGGAAATGGACCTGAAGCGGCTACCTGATCATCCTACCACCTAAATTATCTCTATATTCCCATTTGTGTAGTATGATTGTTTGACATTCTGCTTTTTATGGTCTTTGGGGGAAAATGCAATAGCTTGCTTTCATCTCTATGTAAATAACTTAATGATACTACTACAATATTTTGGGTCTTACCATTTAATCAATTTCCTGATACAACTATTTCTCTGAGGTTATGATATTAATGTTCTTGTGATTTATTTTACTTTGATTGAATGCCCCAGTTCTGCAGCATCAGAATAACAAAAGCCCATACCCAGATTGTTCCGATGCTAAAGAAGCAGAGCATGTGTTATGGGTCTTCATATTTTAGATATTTCTTATTTCTGATTTTTTAATCCACCAAGATATTGCACATTTTATGGGCATTAAATATCAAAAGTTTTTCGTTTTCTTTCGTTTTTGTTTTTATTTGTGCGTTTAATCCCATGAATATGATCAAGGATCAGAATCAATTATAGTACAGGAAGAAAATTAATTTCATGTATGCTTACAAGTTACTAATACGACAGCAATATGCACCTTTTCTTAATTTAAATTAATAAAAGAAAAAAGGATAATTTATTATGCCTTCCCTGAGGTTATGGGCAATTACATATAGCCCAACATGATTTGAGAAATTACATTTAGTATTCTTAATATTTGTTTTTATCTAATAAATAGGTTCTATAGTTGTGAAATTTACAAAATTTGTTGAAATTAACAAAAAATTTAATAAAAAAAATTATATTTAACTTCAATTGACTTAATATTGATTTCTTGTAAATCAAATCAATTATTTCTGATCAAACTACCCTTATATATTTTCACACGCTACAGCATGTGAAGAGGTATATTTTCACTCTTATAATAGTAGTTTTATCAAAAAATATTTATTTGACCTGTAATAAATCAATAATAAGTCAATCATAATAAATATAATTTTTTTTTATTTTTGCTAACATAAGCCAATTCGTTAAATTTAACTAATTGGAGATACATTGATTAGACAGTAACAGACAACATGTATCCTAGACGTAATTTTCAAATTATAAAAATTTACAGGTAATTACACAAAATATTTGGAGATAGCGGTGTAATTATTAAAAAAAAATTGTACACATTTCTTAGGAGCTACTCTACAGTCTCTACTAGAGTACCATCATATTATATTGGTTGGGCGCTGAATTTTAGATAATAGTTAAACAAATATTATAATTTTATATTATTTTCTTTGAAATAAGAGTTAAAAGCTGTTTATGAGTAAAACTTTTTATTGTTTTGTAACGATTTAATTAAAATATAAATAAAATAGGACTTTCATTATGGTTAATGGAGGAAACATAGTCCAATCAGGGAAAGGCGTGGTGCAACGTTACTCCAAGAAGCGCGTGGTTATTATCCCCAGAAGGTACGCCGCGCGAAACACGCAAGTTCTATTAAAAGGAAATAGCTGTGTTCCGTTCGGTGTCCAAAAGCAAGTTGAAGTGCGTCGAATCTACGCGTTCCTTATCATCAACTGATTGGATCGAATCTGGGCTGAAAAATCGAGACCGTTCATTTTCCCCGACGATCGGCTAGGATTGGATGGCCTGAATTAACCCTGGTTAGGAGAAGAGGTTAACTCGTGGTTGGCTTTATTTAGTGGCTCAGAGAGACGACAAACCACCGCCTCCACTTTTCTCTATAAATACCTTCAATCCCCGACTTCAAATTCATCACATTTCATATCGACAAATCTTGAAAGCGAAGATTTAAAAGGTACGTTCACCGTCTCTTAGAAGAGATCGATCGTCTCTCGTCTCTCCTCTGCTTTGATCGAAGCCCTAATTTTCTTCTGTTCCTTCGCATATGACTTTGAATTATTGATTAGGGTTTGGGGTTTGGTTTTGGTGCCCGATCGTGTCGTTGAGGTTTTTCTTTTTTTTTTTTGTTTCTGTGATTTTGGGATTTTTGATTGGGCTTATTGAAACGCGTTGTACGGTGGAGTTGGGGTTCCGACTCGGGTTCTTGTTGTTAGGCCAAATCTTTTCTTGTATGTGAATTTAATATTGGTTTCTGATTTCTGATTATCAAACAACTTAAATTATGTTTTCAAATCTTTTTCCATGATTTCTTACTTCTAGTTGTGTTGGTTGAACATGTTTTTTATGATTCACTTCGAGTTTCCCGGTGAGATTCTTGAATTTTGGAGTTGTTCTTGGGTTATTGAATAATCTGTACTTTTTTCAGTTAAAGGCATCCAATTCTAGGCGATCAAAGTTTCTCTCGAACAACTTTCATGGTTGAACTCGATCTCCAGATTCCAACCGCTTTTGATCCCTTTGCTGAGGCCAAGGACTCGGGTGCCCCAGGGGCGAAGGAGTATGTGCATATACGCATACAACAGAGGAATGGAAAGAAAAGCTTGACGACGGTGCAGGGGCTGAGAAAGGAATTCAGCTACGAAAAGATCCTTAAAGATGTCAAGAAAGAGTTCTGCTGCAATGGTAATGTTGTTCAGGACAAAGAGTTGGGCAAAGTGATTCAGCTCCAAGGTGATCAGCGTAAGAATGTTTCGCAGTTCCTAATCTCTGCTGGTATTGTGAAGAAGGATCAGATCAAGATTCATGGTTTCTAAGACTCAGGAGCCATTAATTTGATTAGCTGAAAATATATGGTGGTTTAATATTAAAGTGTGTTATCTGGAGAAGCCTATTATTGTGAGTGATCCTTGAGAACAATTTCTTTTCTGTTTGTTTCAGTTTTCACTTTCAACCCCTTGATGATTTCATGGGGTACCAAGTAAACTGTAGTAACTGTACTTCTATTATTAATGAAGTTGATATCTGCTTGACTTTTCAGATCTGTCCTTTCGTTGTTAATTCTCACTGTCTGCATGAATGTTCTCTCTCCTCGAAAAACAACGGTTGCGTATTATATTATTATGTGGATAGTGAGAAAATTGTGTGTTGGAACGTAAGTTTTATTATGAAAAATTATGTGGATAGTAAAAGAATCTTAATAAGTTATATTATAAAAAAATAATTTTTCATCTAATGCGCAAAAATGACATTAACAATTAATATTTATTTTGCTATTTCTTGGCATTTAATCTTTCTAAATATTGTTGTAAATAATGTATATCAGTTTAACTTCAAATAACAACTGAAAAATTTATTTTATAAAAATAAAAATTTATAACTTAACAATGTTAGGTGTATTAAAATTAGGGCAAGAGAGAGAATCCTTTTGTCGTTCAAAAATAGAGTTAAGCATGTGAACTTGTGAAGTTTAAAATTAAAACATTGTCAATAATAAGGGTATGTTTGTTTTATTAAATTATTAATCATACAGCGCTTGCTTAAAGTATCTGAAGTTTAAAATTGAAATATTGTCCATAATGAGGATATGTTTGTCTTATTAAATATTAATCACACTCAGTTCATTAGATATTTTTAAAAAGTTAAGATAAGTTATCTTTTTTAAAGATAACAGCGAGCTGTTCTGTTATTCGTCGTTAGGCTCCATTCAATTTTTATGGCAAACGGTCTAAAATGCCCATCTGAGTTATGAATTATATGTTTACATACTTTTTTTTAGAAAAAAAAATCTAAAATTTTATTACAAATTAACATTCTCCATGGACTATTTAATTTATCCAACCTCAATTTTTTTTATATACTCTTTCAAATGTCTTTTCATGATAAAAACAAATTAATAAGGGTAAAATAGTATGTTACTCGCCATCTAAGGGCTATATAATCACTTTCCTGTAAGTTTTTAAATAACGAAAAAAGATTCATAATCATGTTAAACCTTCAAAAAAGTAGGTGTAATTTACCCTACATGTAATTCCCCGTATAAGAGCTCCAAGGCGCTACCATAATTTTTGGTGCATGGGTACTGCTAAATTTTACCAGGGAATTGAAGATGGTTGTAATAATGGCAGAGAGTCAATTCTTGATCTGAAAATGCAAGTAAGCCTAAAGTGAACACACACAGCACAGGATGTAGAGGAAAGGATCCAATGTAAAGAAGATTGTTACACTTACACCTACTTGTGTTGTTTATCATATTTGTCTGTGGCATTACAATATTATATGTGAAATCGAACACCATAATTTGGAAACTCTTCTGGTTGAATGTTTGTTTACATAAGTATAATGAAGCCAATATTGTATGATAAAAGGTGTAAGACACACCTTTCTCATATAATAGAGAAACGACACAGATGTGAAAAACAAAGATTATTTCCAGAACTAGCCCAGACAAGGAATAGAAGAAACATGTTGTGACTGAATATGATACATCGTCTAACACGGCACACTGCTGTGTTTGCGTTAGAAGAGCTTGGGTTGCTGTGGGTTTCCGGTTCTCATCATCGTACAGAACTCTTCGTAATTGATTCTTCCGTCCTGGAAAAAACGACAAATTTGATTATTACAGTTTTAGACAGAATGAAGAAGTTTACTGTGATGTACAGGAAACAAACTTACATTATCTGTGTCCACTTCAGCTATTATTTCTTTTATGGTTGATGCATCGCCCATTCCATATTCTTGCATAGCCGTTTCGAGTTCGTCTCTTGTTATGAATCTGTAGCAGCGGTAAAAAGAATAAATCGTTCAAATCTATCATCTCGCAAGACAAACGTTGAAAGTTTGCTGAGCCCTTACCCGCTGCTATCTTTATCAAAGTGTTGGAACGCTTTGTAAAGGTTTTCCTCCCTTTCTAATCTGTGTCTGTGCATCGTGGCGGTGATGAACTCAATGTAATCTATCGTCCCATTTCCATCCACATCGGCCTGTAAAGCGTTTTAGAATGATATGAGTTGATTGCACTTTGGAAAGCACCAAAAACTTAAAAGAGGAGAAGTTTATCTGAGTGGAGGAAAGGGTTATATCTTACGGCATCCATGAGCTGCCTAACTTCAGCCTCTGTAAGTTTTGATCCAAGTCTAGCCAAACCAGCTTTAAGTTCTTCGTAGGTGATGGTGCCACTGTTGTCAGTGTCGATATTTGTGAACATTGCTTTCAGCCCTTGAATTTCTTCTGTAGAAAGATTCTCTGCTATTACCTAGAATTGATCAGAAACACCGCACAATGGATTAGAACAACTTCCAATGAGTGTCTACGAAGAAATTTATACTGATTACTATAAAGTCCCTGAAACTGTAAATAATGCCAATACTAATGAAATGGATCGCGATTCTTCTCTATGCATATGGACGCTTCCTAGAACGCAACTCATGATTACACTACTAAAGTTCTCTTGAATAAGATGTAGGAAAGCTAACCAAAGATCAAGTGATACCTTCAGTGCAAGTTTTTTGAGCTTGTTCATTGCTCTGAATTGCTTCATCCTGGTGAGGACTGCACTGTCTATTGGTTTATCAGATGCATCTCCACCTTCTCTAATCCATGGATGCTCTATAAAAGCCAGAAATTTCGTAGTTTCAGTTGGAGACTACGGCATGAAAAATTTGCAGAGTTCAATAAAGAGAACAAGTGTCGAGGGAAAAAGTAGAAATATTATCATCTGCACAGATATTAACCAAAGACACGAAGTCGAAACAGAGTTTTCATTTGGAAGAGCATTGGTACTTTTTGCATTAGTTCAGAGTTTTGATGCTTCTTTACTTCGGACACGAGCAAAGGATAACAATTTGACAAGAACTTCAGAAGGCCGCCATACCAAGAACTTCAGCAGCCGTAATGCGTTTCTTTGGGTCCTGAGTAAGCATCCTACTAACGAGGTCCTTAGCGCTAGCTGATATTGATGGCCAAGGTTCACTTTCAAAATCCACATGTCCTCTTAGTACGGCATCAAATATTCCCCGCTCAGTCTCTGTAACAAAAGTTTATCTTGAGCTGTTAGTTGTGCGAAACTTGGACACAAAATCATTGAAGTATAGAGATAGATGGAGCTTATTACCAGCCCAAAAAGGCGGTACTCCGCTGAGTAATATGTATAACATGACTCCAGCACTCCAAATGTCGACTTCCTTTCCATATTTGCGACGCAAAACTTCAGGAGCAACATAATAAGCACTGCCAACTACATCCTTGTATATCTTTCCTGCAGAGTATCCATAGAAAACTTGAGTCCGCCTCTAACTGTGAGTAAACTATCTAGTTGTGTAACAAAAAATTTGTCCGACCATGGCGACCAGAGACTCATATAACTAATTTTAGTAACCTTTTTTTCACCAGAATTGGGCTCTTGATGCTGCAGTTTATGAAACTAAAAAAGTCATTTAGAGTATTCTTCTTACAAGGCTCGACACTGACACGGACTATTCCTGGACGTGAACATATTCAAAAACATATGCAGAAGACAACTCTCAGCGTCTGTATTTCTTGAAAAGATCATCAAGTACGAGGTTTAACTTGGTCTGTTCTTACAAACCACCGGTTTAAGCAGATGTATACGAGTGAATGACCAATATGGCACCCAATTCTACATACAGCACAATCAGTTCATATGACATTCTTCTAATGTTCAGCTCCGGTTCAGACACACGACTTATCCATCAGCATTTCACAAGCTCAGAGTCAGTATAGCCCAAATTATATCAAGCAAAAGCCAAGAACTGAACAGATATATATATATATATACATATATATATGGAACTGATTCAACTATAAGCAACAATGAGATGCAACAATTCAAACTAATAAGATAGTTCTTTCAATTTCAATGCACTGGAGAGAAGCTTACCTTCTTCAATGAAAACGGATAGCCCGAAATCCGTAGCTTTCAAGAGAGCATTCTCACTCTTGTCCGACAACAAGAAATTCTCCGGCTTGAGATCACGATGCATCACGCCCATAAAATGACAAATCTGGACAACATTAACAATGCTCCTACAGATTGAAGCAGCTGCCCTTTCGCTATAGTGTCCCTTGGCGATAATCCGATCGAAAAGCTCTCCACCTTCACACAACTCCATTACAAGATGCACAGATTGCTTGTCCTCATACGCACCCTTAAACTCCACAATATTAGGCTGCCCGCTCAAATGCTGCATTATCTGAATCTCTCTCCTCATATCCTCTTTATCACTCTTGGTAACAAGTTTCTTCTTGGATATGGACTTGCAAGCATATTTCTGCCCAGTTGCAATATCAGTGCAGAGATGCGTGACACCAAACTGGCCCCTCCCAAGTTCTTTCCCCAGGTTGTAGTGGGCTTTGACATCCTCGTACGGCTTCCCAAGAATCGTGTTTGGTTTGTGGGCCGGCGGCGGCGGAGCGGGGCCGGGCGGAGGAATCACGTGGGGCAACTGAGCTGCGTAGCCGGGAGACATCGTGAATTGAATTGGGGTCTGCTGGTGGTGGACTCCATTTGAGGGTGTGTGCCCATTGGCATTTGATTTGACAGGCTTCTGTTTGCTTACGCAGAGCCCCATTAATATTTCTCAAAGAAGAAACAACCTGAAACGGCAAATCAGCGAGAGCCCAGATGGAAATTCAGGGGGAAAAGTTGGATCAGAGCATAAACAGCTGGAAATATTCGTAAAATTTGAAGAAAAAGAGGGTGCCCAGATGGAGATTTGAAGAGAAATTGGCAGGAATTTCAACAGAAAGCCTCTTGAACATAGGGAGAAAGAATCAAAAGAGTAGAGGATAAAAGAGAAGTGCGTTGATCGTTTCTCTTAGTGAAAAGTCCAAAACGCTGAGCAGAGAATGAACTGGGTCAGCCAATTCGTCGAGTGCAGGAGTTGAATTCTTCCACGACGAGAAGCATTTTTATTAAGACAGGAAAATGATGAAATCACAACTGGTGTAGATCAGAAGGAGCCAAGAAGGCGGCCTTTTAGGCTCTTACATGATTTTTTCATAGTCATATAGAAAGTATATTCCGTCTATCATGTATTACAACGTGTACGCCTCCATTTCAGCACTAGTTTAATACTGTTTTCTCCGCCTGCAATCGGTAATCTGGATTGAAATTTTATTACAATTTTTATTTCCGAACATATGTAAATATTATGTCATTAATACTATTTAGAGAAAAAATTTATACACCATGAAAATCGGGTCCTAATCAAATCCAATTTCTGTACTTTGCTTTTCTAATATGTTACTTGTTTACTATGGGCTAATTTAATTTTAAATTTTAAATTTATTGCATCTTTTATTTCATTTAAGATATCAACTTTATGCGTATAATTTATTTTAAATAATATATTTTTTGTATACGTGTCATGTGCATTTTAATTAAAATAGAAAATACAATGAGACTTGGAATAAAAAATTCAATCCGCTATTGGGACGGCAAAAAGGAAATATCCAACAGAAAAACACGGAAAGCTTGCTTCATCTTTTGGTGTAGAAAGAAGGATTCAATCTCTCACCATCCTACATCACATTCAGTTTTTATCTTGTATAGCTTTTTCTTCTTTTAAAGAATTCGAATCTTTAAAAGTTAGTTGCTGGTTTATTATTATTATTGTTGTTGTTATTATTATTATAGTAACCAATAATTCACTGCAAAAAAAAAAACACATAATTGAGTAAGTAATGAGGGCTATTTAGGACACATAATAGTGTACTTGATTTTGCATGAGGATTGAGAATGTACAGATAAGGACACGTTGTCTGCATTAATGTTGTCAATTGTTATTGGGGGCGTAGACTCCTTCCTATCCATAGTTCCGGCAGCAACTGCTACTAGGAAAGAAAGAAACAGCTAATATGATATCTAAAACAACTACGCGGTTTTGAGTAGTCACGCCCACGTTTCTTTCACGAGACTTACGTGCAGACATTAACCATATTGTCCAAACGGGACCAGGTGGTTTCCAGGAACAAAATCATCTACGAAATGGGGAAATAGTTGAACCTAAACCAATTATATGACAAGTTTAATAAACTTGTCGTGTGATTGTCGTACAGTTTAAAAAAAAATGACAAGACAAAACATTATGGCGAATGCTTAAATTCATCTGTGTACTACTAAAAATGAATATATTAAAGGCAAACAAAGTTGAGCAACAAGATCAGTCATGATATCCAATCCGCCTTATTTCTTCAATGAGATTTTGATTTCTCCACAAGGACGATCCGGCCATCCCATTCGGTCTTGTCTAGAGCTCTGATTGCAGCATCTGCTTCCTCATCTCTTTCCAACGTTAAAAACCCGAATCCACGGGAATCTCCAGACCTATGCATGTAGAACAAAGGATACTGAGTACCAAGATTGCAAGTATAGTGCTTCCTAGTTCTCTATATTTGTCGATTTCCAGTGTTCGTTTTCTTTTTTTTCACAAATTTCTCATTATGAATCGTCAACAGTCAATGAAGAAGCTAGGGACATGAAAAAAATATAAAAATATTACAGTATCATGGGAGGGAAGTGGGAACGGCAGCTTTTAAGATTTATAATTCACACAACTCTAAACAGAATGTAAGAATACATAGAAAAATGAAAGAAAGTATAACAGAATAGGGAGAATTCGTGAACTAGACAGAGTTGCTGACAGAAGGATGTCCAGGTTTTGAGGAATAAAAAAGATTGACGGAAAGGCTGGCAGCTGATGTTAACACAACTGGCATCAGTTTCCTTATAATAACTGGAGAATCTATTATTGCTGTCTAATTCATAAATTATCCACAAACAGTCCAGCTCTTTAGCAAATTCCCATTCTATATTCAGCTAAGGGACCACTAATTTTAGAGCACATCATGGATTAACCTCTCGTCTGTGGCAAATAATTTTCTAGATGAACTATACTAACAAAAGAGAATACCATATAATGCATTACCTGAATCTTTGACTACAATCGAAGACTACTCCTGATACGAACGGCTTATTTTACAAACAGAAAAGTTAGCAATTATTATTCATAATTTGCTCATTGCCTTAAGATAATCTATTTTCTGTATGAAACCAAACTAGAATTAAATTTTCAAGGAGAAATGGTACTGAGAATCAGGATGGAAAGATTTGCTTCTGGACTTTCAAATATAGCAAAGCAAGAAGTTTAAGGTCAAATTCAATAGCCATATTTACTTCAAGAATAGTTACAGTGAGATGGTGTTTTGTCAACACCAGAGGGTGAATTACTTGAAGGCAAGTCATTTCAGTATAAGGGGCCACATGACTCAGTTTTCTGGTATACTATATGTAACATGAAAGAAACAGATTGCATTCGAGTTTTACATGAATCTAAAATACTACAAAAAATCAAAGTAGAGCTTATAAGCATAGATAAAGACAGACAAGGAGCTATGTTGTTGGCGTTAAGTACCTCTTGTCACGAACTATACGAACATCTCGCACACGTCCGAATCTGGAAAACTTCCTTTCCAGATCTCTTTCAGTAGTTATAAAACTGAAGCCGGCAACAAATAGACCTCTACCTGGTTTACCCAGTCCAGTGCTCCTGTCATGAGGTGGTGACCAGTGAGTTCTTCTAGGTGGGCCACGAAGAGAATGATAACTTGGGGGAGATCTATGCCTTGGGGAGTGCCTTTTCCTGAAGTAACATATGTAAAGCAATGATCATTATTATGAATGCAAGAGAAAGTAGAATGTCTAACTTTTGAAATTGCTTTCCCCTGAATAATGAATTAGAAATGAATTTCATTTCGTTCTAGTATTTTTTCTTCCCCCAACTCCTACCCTCATCAGAAGATGGCATGATTTCAGATGCTAGTAACTGAGTAACATACGGGAAAAATGAGAAAACAAGACGAAGGGATAGAAACTTCTGGCACATTCCAGCATCACAAAATTGAGAAGAATTAAAATGGAAACAAAAATTTATTTGTACAGTCAAGAATTGGATAGTAAGACAGAATATGGTTTTCCATGATTTCAGAAAAGAAAGACAACCTTGGAAATTTGCCACTGTCTCTTCTACCTGGGGACTTTGACAGAGATCTTTTACGAATATCTACTTTGGCTTCCCTAGAGAAATCCTTTCTTCTGATATGTGATGGCGATATTGACCTCCCTCGATGCCGATGATTATGGTGTGTGCAATGATTTCTGGGTAATTCAGGGGCAACTTTTGCAGAAGAACTATTTGTAGGCCTTGAACTCCAAGGAGAAGCAGAATGCATATGTCCAACAGGATTCATCGAACAAAGACCAAGATTATGCCTTTCCACTGACTCGTATGGTTGCAAAAGGGATTCCTGTGGCACAGAAACTTTTTGACTGTTGGAAGGCTGGTGTGCGCGCTTTGACCTCTTGTTATCTCCGGTACATGGAGACCTCGATCGGGACCTCTTTCTTTTATATGTCTCAACTGAGCCAGGGCCGTTGCTGCGCAATCTTGAAGAAGATGATAGTCCATGATCTCCATGCAGAACAGATTCCTTTTGCCTGTTGTGGGACCTGCCTGCAGAACTATCAGCACGAAGCGATGATGTCTTGTGACGATCTCCATTATGAGGTGACATTGATAGCAATCTGCAAGAGGTGGACTTATCGTCCAGTTCGTGCTTCTGCTTTCCAGATCTTGACAAAGATGACAATGGCACTGGACCCTGTAAAGCAAACAGTTTCTTTCTCTGAGACAGCTGCTCAGTTTGAGCTGTATCACATGGCCTCTTGTGATGGTATCTAGTATGCGGAGACCTTGATCGAGAACCATTGCGATGAGATGTCATCGAAGATACATGTTTTTGCTCAACTGATCTAGAAGAAGATGGCAATTGTGTATCACCTTCTCCAGAAGAAGGTAACTTATGACTTCTGGAACAAAGTTCTGCAGAAAGAGATGCTTCAAGTAAACTCTTCTTGCCGCCTCCAATATATGGTGACCTTGAACTGGACCTCCTATGATTAGACCTCTTAGCTGATCGATGTTTCTGCCTGCATAATCTAGACAAAGATGATGGCAGCAGCACACCTTCTTGTGAAGCAGACGAGTTCTGACTTTTGAGAGGCTGATCTTGATGAGTTGGGGACCTGGATACATGCTTCTGCTCAGATGATTTGGAAGAAGATAATGGTTGTGCAAGACCTTCATGTAGAGTACATAACTTTTCACTTCGGAGAGAGTGGCTCATAGAATGACCCAAGTCATGTGACCTCTGATTGCAACCCTTACTATGTCGCGGTGACCTAGAGGACCTGTTTCTATAATCTGCCCTATGTACGCGCGAGGATTTATGTCTTCTAATAGATGACTGAAGCATTTGCCCGTTTAAGTGGCAATGACTGCTTGGTGATGTTATAACATGCTCTGCAGGAGAATTCTCAATGTGCTGAGACATTAGCTCCATTCCATGAGAAGAAGCCAAGATCAACGGCTCAGCATGCGGCACATGATCCTGGGGAGGGTCTACATTACCCTGATTAGGTACTGTAGGACTAGGAGTCGGCTTATTCGTGGGACTGGAAATCTGCTTATTTGACCTAGTGGGATTCAGTACAATCAGATGACCAGGTTGTATACCATGAATGTCGGTGGATTGGTAGGAACTGCCAGATACATTTGGCGAACCTAATCTTTCTATATTTGTATTGGCTGCCTTATATGGTACTGGAGAACTTCCATGGTTTTTTTCATCAAAATGTGATCGTGCTGAATCTTTGCATCCACATGGAGAATTAATCGATTCATGACTATTAGTTTCAGGATCTCTCAAAGGGGAAACAGGAGAAATGCACAACTTCTCTTTCTGGTTCATTGGGACTCCCTCATCTGTATCTCTGGATACACATCCTGACTGAGCCGATTCATTTTGCACTGCCTCTATATATGTATGTTCACCTATTTCAGCATTTGCTGGAGAGGCTGGCTTATCCAAAATGTATTGCTGCATGTCGGGGTCCGGCACTGAGACAAGTTCCAGCTGGTGTGCAGAATCATCATTCTGAATTTCAGGGACAATAGGTTCTGGATCCATCTCAAAAATTGAATCATGAAAATAGCTGTTAGACGGTTTCTCATAATCATCATGGTGAAGGTTTTCATTGTACTGAGTTTGGAACTTCTCCCTATCACCTACAACATCTCTTTTATCCAAATTGTCATGGTGGAACCCACTTTCAAGATAGGAACAAACTTTTTCTGAGGGAGATCCAGGAACATCATAATGTCTAAAACTAGAAGAAGGTGATGGTAGTTCTGGTTTCTCTTTCTCACTCAAATCAAGATGAGATTTATCATTTACAGCCGAGTCACTATAAACATCATCGTCAGCAATATCTTTGTTTACTATGAAGCCGACATCTAGATCATCTGGAAGTGCAGAGTCATCATCCTTCAGAAAGTCATTTATGCTATCATATCCGTTCTCAGGAGAACCAACATCCATCCCTGCAGTATGACAAATCAAGCAAAATCTTGAAAACTTTCCCAATTGAAATGCAAGCACATCAAGTACCAAAAAAATGTAAAGCTTAAGCTGTAAGCAAGTTAATTCAAATGACATGAAGTCCTGGACGTGTAAGATGTATCTTACTTCTTCCCTGAATTTGTTCAAACAACAGCAACTGTAAATCTATCAAAATACTTGGATACTTCTAGTAAATACTTGATAAGTGGCAAGCCATTAACTCTTCCCATTAACAACTAAATGAACCATTTAGAGTTTACGAATTGAGAAAAGAACAAGTTTTGTAGTTTGTAGGGCTCTGCCTTATCTTAAGGCAGATGCACACAAAAGACTCTGCCGTAAAGCAAAACATCTCATATGTCAAAAGGAGCAACCAATTGCACGCCTGTATGCGAATATCTGCACACAAGGAACTGCAGTTGGTTCAAAATTCAGCAAAAATAACAATCACATCTGTGTAACATCTGTGGCATTAGATGTATGCTCAAGGCTCATCTATGTGACTAACCATTGTTATTATAGAATTTTAGCATCACTAGGGGGCAAAATAAGTTAAGGATATGGCTAATTTCCTAATGAAATTTCACATGGCAACCAATTCTCATCCAAAATCTTTACTATTACAAGGAAATCAACCTACTCAAGCTTAAAAGGATTGACATAGACAATACAAGAATGCTTACTTCGCCAAAATCCAGTCACAGCTCACAGTTATGCCAGAAGACGTGCATATGCACAATAAATTCTGAAGTACTGGTAAGCAAAACTGTGCATTTGCAATCAAATTTCACCTTCCGGCAGATGCATTCAAGTTCCTTATCTTTATACTTTTCAGATAACCGCAGCCTCCTTGATCACCACAAATACAGATACTCAGTTACAATTATAGTGACACAGATTTCAGATTCCGAAAAAAAAAATTCCAGAAAAAAGCTCAGTAAAAATCCTATTCTTCTGATAATAACCTAAATTTAATTCCTTCATCACTGGCAACTCAGGAATCCGAGCCGACATACAGCTCCATCTTACCATTCCTCATTACCATTTCTCCGATTCTTCATCGCCATGCAAGGTGAAATTCAGTTTCATGCAATCATAAGAAAATCAATTTCTGAAAATTTATCGCCATGCAAGATGCAATATACAATCGCAAACCATTTGAAAATGGGAATCAGGATCCGGGTAAAGCAACAATTACAAAGGTCTAAGCAATAAGGGAACAATTCAATTCAAGTACAGTGCATAAATTAAATACAGTACCTTCATTTATTTATATGTGAAAATTGTATATCTTGTAACAGGAATTTCTTCTAGGTCGTTAATGGCGGAAATGAGTAATATTTCAATTAAACACTATTATGGTGATAAATAATGAGTGAAAATGCACCTGTTTTCAGTGTTCATCTTTTGTTAAGTTGGATCTGAGAAACTTATGTATGCAATTAAGCCATATTTACTATTATGATTGGGCCGAATATTCTAATTATTTTGGGGCAGTGACCCATTTACGCTTTCTTCACCTACCCGTGATATTCCGAACTGACCCGTTACTGTGAATTCAATGTGTTGGGCTCTACTCTTCAAACTTTTGTGAGTGTTTTTGTATTATTTTTGCATTAAAAAGATGTATTATTTTTACAAAACTTTATAAGATAAAATTATTTAAATAAATTTAACTTATTTATTATTGAAATAGTCTATTTAAACTTATCAATCCGAATAGAACGTCTAAAATAATTCTTAATTAATTAATAATGTGCATAAAATTATTTATTAAATATACAATTATTTATTTAAAAAATAAGAAAAAAATTATGAATGATTTTTCATATAAATGTAATTGCAATAATATATACAATTCAATCCACCTACAAACAAAATAATATACATATATAAATACAGCACTATTTAGTACATATATTCTCTCAGCAATTTTCATATGATCTTTTAGGCATTTTCCATTTTTTTTTCTTTAGTTTAAAAAAAAGAAAATCATAATCTATACTAATTATTTTTAAAAAAAAAATACCTTCTTTTGTGTCTAATGTGGATTATTTATGTATTTTTACTATAATTGCCCTCTGTTTCTTTGAAAATACATTTGTTAAATTCTTTCTACAAGATGAATTAATTATTTGTGGAGGACAAAAAAGACTATTCACCATCTTATTGGTAGTTCTCATACCAAACTTGCAAACTACCAAATATGCCCTCTTGCCATAACCATCCACCCATGTTCCCACACCAATTTTTTTCTTTTCTTTTTTTTTTTCTCTACAAAAATTCAATTAAAAGTATAAAACCTCTCTCACAAACTAATATATTAATATATTTTCAAGAAATTGGTCTTAATAAGAAACATGTAATTAATATATATCTTTATCTTTTTTTTCTTTTATGCTATCATATATATATATACATATACATTTTCTCATAGACCATTGAGTTCTATTTTTATACATAAAGATCAAATGCGCAAAGCACAAAACTAAAAGTATCCAGTTAGTAACAAAGAAAATGTAGTTGTGATTCTTTTTGTTTTTTACTCTTAAATTTCCTCTAGTGTTAACAAAAAACTGCATATTAATCTTCATGTGGTATCAAACACCATTCATTAATGCATTTTATGGGCTCTATGTACAATTACTCAATCAGAAAAATAACTTTCTGTTAAGAAGACATACTTTGAAGTATTTTATTTCTCATCATCTTATTTTTATTTGGAATTTACCTGTTTATCCACTCTAAATATTTTACGTAATAGTAAATGACTTTTAATATATATTGAGACTTGCTTTTTTAATGTTACTACACATATATTTCATATGTAATTAATTTTTCCTACATATTGCAGATTTACTCTTTTTAATTGTTAAGATTTATATCAAATAGTAAGTGAATTTACTAATTTAAATTTATTTTATCCAATTTATGAAACATGAACTCTCATTCTGAAATTAATTAGAAATTTTGGTATGAGATCAATGCTCTCTGGTTAATGATATCTAATTATTGTAAACACATTTTATTTAAGCCAAACATACGTTGAATATTGATTTTTTAAAATCAGAATGGTCATATAATCATGTGTTTCTAACACGTTAAAATAAACATTAATAATCTCAAGGGTCATCTAATGATATATATATTTATACATATATTATTATAAAAGAAAAATTTATTTCCTTCTAAAAAAATGATGGTTATCTCATACTTTTACCACTTCTTTCAAATTTTTCCCTCTAAAACAAAATTGAGTTTTAAGTTCAAAAATTGTATTTATTAGGATTGTCAAAAATAAAAATGAAAATAACCGTAAAATAATATAGTTTTCATACCAAAATAATGTTGATTCAATTTTGCCCCTACTACATACCACAAAATTATATGTAGATTTGTAACTAAATAAAAATTGCACACACATATAGTACATTTATATAAAATAGCATCAGGAAAAAGAAAAAACAAAAACTAAGTTGTAGTTTTACTTTTTTTATTTTAATTGAATCTATTGAAAAAAGAAAATCAATATCCTTGAAAATCTTAATAAATATACTTATTCAATTTAAAATTCAATTTTATTTTTGAGGGCAAAATATTGAAAAATGGGTGATAGAAATATGAGATAACCACCATTTATTAAAAAAAAAAAACTTTTTCTTTTATAGTAGTATACATAGATTACGCTCATTCATTAAGTGGTTTTGTAAATTAATTTTATAAATATGTATTTAATTATTTTGCATAATATCATTTTAGATCACACAATTAACAAATGTGTGGTTAATGATCTATTAAAATTTGATCTAAAATAGATCATATACAAAAATTGATCAAAATACGCAATTTAAATACACTGATTAATATATATTAATATATTTATTTATTTATTTACGTATTGCGTGTGCGTATACTGCTAATTTTTTTTTTTAAAAAAAATATGCGCAAGACCACAACCGCCGCTCGTCATATTCACCTGAGCCACCGTTGGCCCTTGCCGCCTCTGCCTCAAGTGCGGCCACCTCCTCAGTCTCATCAATCTACTTAATTGAATTTTACCTCTCTCCCCAATCACAAGCCCAAATTACATATTTTGCTCTCTTGGATGTTACTTTTGTATCTTGTCTGCATTTAGCTTATATGCTTTGTGATTTGCGTCTGTTTTGTTCTTGGGGTAAAATACAATTTAACCCATGTGTTATTGGAAAAGTTCAATTTACCCTCTTATAAAAAAAATAAAGTACAAAAAATTCTCTTATATTTTTAGAAATAATACAATTTACCCCCCTTGGGCTAGGGGTGTATTACACGCGCCCCAATTGCGATTTTTTTATCATTTTGACCAATATATTATTTTTTATATCTTAAATTTTGAACGGTTAGATTTTATTTACAATCGATCCAATGGTTAATACAAATTAATTGAAATGGATGGCTAAGATTAAATATGATCAATGGTCCAGATATTGCATATTATATATATATATATATATATTATTTATTATATATAAATATGATATATATATTATATAACATATACATAAATATATATGTATACCCGCCGCCACCGCCCCCCAGCCTTCGTTCGCCGGCAGCCCCAGCCTTTGCCCGTCGCCGCCCCAACCTCTGCCTTTCACCTTCGCCTGCCGCCGCCCCAACCTCTGCCCTTCGCCTTCGCCCGTCGCCTTCCCCCGACTGAAACCCCTTGTCCCCCCCCCCCCCCACCCACTGTCGAAGCCTCCCCCCAACGACTCGCCGCTGCAACCCCTCCCCCTCCCCATATCTGGAAACCTCCCGCCCGCCACCTTCGAACCACCAGCCCAGCCGCCGCCTTCCAGCCCCTCCTCCCCCTATTCGTTCTCTCTCTCTCTCGCTCTCTCTCTCTATACATATATATATAATATGTATATTTATATAAATAAATATACACAAGTAAACATATATAAAATTTTAAAATATATAAAATTATATATATATATATAAATTTTAATATATTTATAAATAATGTTGGTGAGATCTGAACCGTTCATCCAAGTGATATTAGATCTAACGGTTTTAATATAAGGGTAAAAATGTAATTTATAAATTAAAAATTAAAAAAAAAATAGAGAATGGCGCATGAAATGCACCAAACGCGTCGAGGGGGTAAATTGCATCATTTCTAAAAGTATAAGGAGGTTTTTTGCACTTTGTTTTTTCACAGGGGGGTAAATTGAACTTTTCTAATAACACAAGGGGGTAAATTGTCTTTAACCCGTTGTTCTTGGGTGAAAATTTGGGAGCCCATAAGTTGTTTTGATTTAATTAATTGTACTTAAAAAAAAACATCATGTATTATATAGAATAAATTGCATAAAATCCCCCTATATTTTTAAAATTTAGCTAAAAACTCCTATATGTTAAAAGAATAGGCAAAAAACTCTCTCTATTTTTCAAAATAATGCACACCTTTCCCGTCCGTTAGTTATACATAACGGTGTTAAAATTTGCTCAGAATTGCCCGTTATGCCCTTGTTATTATAACTATTGATCTACAATGATTATAAATGGACGGTCCAGATCTCAACTAATTTAAAATATATTTTCTATTTATATATATGTATATATACATTATACATATATAACATAATATATATATTTACAGGACAACGACAACGACGTCATCGCCCAGATTGGGCAACGTCGTTGTCATTGTCGTCCGTGCACAAAGGGGGCGACGGCAGATGCTACCAGCGAAGAAGGGCGACACACCTGTCGTCGCATAGGTCCAGGGCGACATTGGCTCATCACCCAGATCGGCGAGGGCTGTCGCCCAGGTAGGCGATGGCTTCTGATGGCCGGCGGTAAGGTGGTCGCCGGCAATCAAATTAAAAAAAATATTATTTTTAATTATTTTAAAAATTAAGTAAAATGATTTAGTTATTTTAAAAAAGGAAATCATATAAATTGTATTGTAATCTTATTTTAATATTTTTTATAATAAATAATATAACTTAAAATTTGATATAATTTTATGTATTTTGATAAATTAATATGTTCTATAAGTAAATATAATAATAATTTTAATTTTAATTTTATTTATAATAATAATATAACTTAAATAAATAAATACAGTTTATTGAAACATATTTAAATTAAATTATAATTTAATTTAATTAATAATATAAAATTATAAGTTATTTATTTTCAGTATATTAATTTTTATATTGTTCTTTTCCAATTAAAATTTGAACGGGGGCAAAATATCAAAGAAAGGGGTAAAATTGACTTTTGCACACTTAAAATAACTCCAAAAAATGATCAAAATTGAAGTCATTTCACACAGTAGGCAAGTGTCAAACCCTCTCCCTCAATTTTTGACAGAGAGTGGCTCTTTTGCTGCATTTTAAATAACACATGAGGCTTTTTACCTATAAACATAACACATGAGAATTTTGCGCTATTTTACCAAAATATATGGGGTGTTATGCAATTTACCCTCTTATATATATTAAATTAGCTTAAAAGAGATTACACATGGGGAGGTTGTTTGCCTAATAAAAATTACAAATTGATCTGAATTCACAACATCTCCCGCAAAAATAGGCATATTCCAAAAAGTGTGCGACGGTGTCGCATCTAAAGCAGTCGAGCGAGCAAAAAGATCGACTACTCTGTCGCACTCCCGGTGGCAAAAACAGGCCACGACTGAAGAAAATCAATCTTAATGGTTGATGGTTGCAATGGAGAAAACCAAAGAGAGTATGGGCGCCAAAAATGGAGAAAATGGAGGAGACAGATGAGAAAATTTGGTCAACATTTGTGTTGGTGCATTAATCGCAATGCGGCTGCAAAGTTGAAATTAATAGTCAAAGAAGAAGCATAATAGACATTAATCTAAATGCTTTTAAGGATATAATGACAAGCAAAAAAATAATCAAACTTAAGTGGCCCACCCTCAATTAATTATAATCCAAACCAAATTGATCGTATTAAATCAGGGCTAAAATATAAATTATTTAATAAATCAAAATTCTATTAGAAAATAATTGTTTGTTTTCGATTGATCAAAAAATATAATACAATATGTCTTAAAAATATACAATCGTCGGACACACGACTTATGTCCAATTCTATTATAGGCGGCTTCGAACTTATATTACAATTTTCAAACTTAATAAAAAAAACTGAAATAAATAATAAAAATCTATACCCGCCAAAGAAACACGTTTTCGCATAAGATCCACGAAATGCTTTTTGTATAAAATGCAATGCACCGAATGAAAAACGTGTTTAACCAACTAAAAGCAATCCATCTTTTGGTCCCCCAATTGCATTAAGGCAGCCATTCTGATTTAGATTATGCTGAAAAATTAGTAATAATGAGAAACGGCATTATAATTAAACTTTTATATTTTGTAAAAATCAAACATTAGCTTTGTGAATGACGTTTAACTTTATAACATATTAAATATTAAACTAGCAAGTCTTTTTCTTTGCTATGTTCGTAGAAATATTTTGGATAAATTTTAAAATATTCCCATGCGAAATGTGAGATGTTATTAAAGGATTTTCAATAAAATAATACCAAATTATTCATTTTAAAAAACACAAATAATGTTACATTACACACGTCTCTAATTATTTTTTTTATTTGTTGAATTATATACATATATTTATACCCTTATTTAAAAATTTATCGAATCTTCTTTTTATGTCCAAAGTTCGATTGATTTTTATATAGTGTTCCATACAAATTCCTATAATTTTTTTGGGATAATCACACGAGAAGGGTTTGTTGTAATTATACGTACGTAAACTCCATGTAGTTTGGCAAATTAGCGTGTGAAAATGTATAATGGTAGTTTGATCAATAAATATTTATTTGACCTGCAATAAATCTGTAATACATTAATCAAGGAATAAATATGGATTTTTAATTAATATTTTTATCTGATGAAAACAAATTCTGTGAATTTCACTAACAAGCGAATTTATTTGTTGAACGGAAACGAATTTTATGGGTATTAAATATAATTTTTTAAATCACGATAAGTCTATACGTAATTACTCTAAATTGTAATTATTCCTATTTTATTATTTTGCATCTTCTTCAACAACCCTTGTAATAGAGAAATACTAAAGAAAGCATAAAAAATATTAATTGCACAATAAATATGAGAAGAAAATGGTAGAAGTGGAAGCCCTAACCCTAAGCAGCTAAGCAAAGTGCTGATTTCCTAGTCAGCAACCCACAGATAAGGAGGAGTGTTTCCATGCTCCGGCACCTGGTTTTCGGGAATTTCATGTATTCATTTCAGCCACACGATCAGATTTTATTGCCAATAACCATACGGGTGGGCCCAATAAAGCCTATGAGTTAGGTATTTAATTGTATTAATTAATTGGGGTACAGAGGAAGTCCAGAATAAGAACCTCTACTAGTACTAGCTGCCCAAGTCTAGCCATGTAAATTTACTTAATTAGAATTTATTTTAGTTCCCAAAATTTAATTTAATTTTAAAATATTTTATATGTTTTCAATTAATTTCTCTAAGTGATCTTCTCATATTATTCTTATAAAATATTTTCTTTTTTTACAAAGAAAGTCATTTTATTCCCTTATTTTGTATTTTCAATTTGCAATCTGTCTGTTACACATAAATTTAGCATATACTTAATTAAAAGAATTTGTTATTGGACCAGTTATTTAGATAATCACTTGATCATGGCAAAATGTAATTATTGTATAGTTAATAAACTTGAATTTTTAAATAAAAGAGTGCTTGAATAAATAACTTAGAGAAAAACATTTAAATAAACAAATATAGTGAAAATAATTAAATAAAACATCTTTTTAAATTAGAACATAAATAGCATAATGAATACATTAGATAAAATGTTGAGGGGCGGGGTATAATTTCAAAAGCTATCATATTAAAAAAAAATTACTCCATATTTATTTAGAAGTTTTTCTCCAACTTTATTCAATACTTTTTTTTAATTTAAAAATTACAAGAAGTTCGTTAAATTCATAAATTTTATGTTTATATGTCATGGATCAAATTATTATTTAAATAACAGCCCAATTGTGAATCAAATTAAAAACGGCCATAATTTTTAAACTTTTTATGCAGGGATCAAATTGCAATTAAAAATGAAAAGTGCGAGATAAAAATGATTTTTTGTAAAAAGCATAAAAGTTTCAAGTGTAATACGGAAAAATGACCCATCAAAACTCAAAAGGACTAATTTGAAGTTGATTGAAAAAGGCAATAACTGTTTTAAAGTTAAAGTCAGATATTGAGGATTAAAATGAAATTCTACCCAAATTCACATTATAAGTATTATTATTATTATTATTGTATAATTAAATATTATTTTCTTTATTATTATACATTATACGGCTATTATAAAATATTCAATTTAATAACTATAATTTAAAAAGTGAATCGTGATTTACTTTTATGTTCTCGTTATCCATGAATTATTAGAGGATTGTGTTTGCACTATGTGTGTCGATCAAGATCTTTATAACTGACTTATTATGTCGTCACCATGTAACAATCAACATACATGTCAAGATATTAGTTCCACCAAATCATCTTAATAAGGATTCTAATCCACATTATGATACAATATTATTCAATTTTAACAACTAGACTACGAATGGAGCTCAACCATAACCTACTTTATGAGTAAATAAAGTTAAGGGTTAATTACACCCACCTCCCCTGCTATTGTGGGAATATACAAATTCCCTTCTCTTACTATGAAAATTACAAATTGCCCCTTCTAACTAATAGGTATTAGTCAAATTTAATAATACGTGTTTAAATGACCGTTTTGCCCTCATTTATAAAATTGAAAATAATTCAATAAATTAATAATAGAAGTATTTTTTTTTATTTTCTTTATTTGAAATAAAAAAAAGGAAAAAGTTTTTTTTTCAAATAATTTAAAAATATACTTGTGTCTTTATTTTTTTTAGGAATTGTAACGTATAGAACTTTAAGAATTAAAATACACTAATTGACTTGTTTAAATTTTAATTCGACATAGTAAAATTGGCTAAAATAATAGAATTTGCCTCAATATTTTTAACATTTGAGTGATATAAACTCTATTTTATTACTTGCTATAAAAGAATATAATTTTAACAAAATTTGCAAGCAATGATTGTTAGGAATAGAAATTAATGTCACAACCTACACATACACAATATTTGATTTAAAAAGTGTTATAAAAAATATACTAAAAATTACGAATATACACCCTTATTAACTTTAAAAATAACAAATAATCCCTTAAGGGTATTTAAGTCATAGAAAATAAAGTTTTAGGTTGAGGGTATTATAGGAAGTTTAGACCAATTTTTTTTTATGACATCAACAAAATCCATTAAGTTGACTAACGAAATGGGCATTTGTTAGATGGATATATTTAAAAGGAAAGTTTATGTAATTTTCATAGTAAAAGGGAGGAATTTATAAATTCGCATAGTAGTGGGGAGGTTAGTGTAACTAACCCTAAAGTTAATCCAATTTAGACTATCATCCGCTTATCGAGAAAGTTTGTTTTAATGCATCTACAAGAATTTCCAAAAAGCACCATAAATTCCTTCTCTCTCTCTCTCCCTCTCTCGCTGTGAAAAAATAGTTTAAAAGTAGCGCCATAGAAAGCGTGAGTTTGACAAAGTTTTGTAATGGGATCCAATGGGAGTTGGACAAAGAGGAGTGGCATGCAGCAGCACGTGTGCGGTACCTCTTGAGCTCCCATACTCCCAACCGACTTCACTCTTCCTTCTTTTCTACTCCTATGGCTATAAATGCTCACACGAATTTGTGCATATTCCTAAGCTCTGTTTTTCTGTAGAGTTATCTGATTCGTGAAGAGGGTCTTTTCCACCATTAGCGTCTGCATTCGTACACGCGCAACAATCACTGCAATTTTAGCAGAGATGTTGTTGATCTGTTGTCGAGTAATCAAGAGGTGGGCTTCCACCTCTTCGTCTTGGGTTTGCAGAGAACTCGGCGGTTCTCAATCTGGGTTCCTCCTCAGCCTGCTCAAGAAATTTGCTGTAGCTCTACTCACTTGCGTTTTTGCTTTAGGTACGTCGTTTCGCGGAGCCCACGGCGGCAATTTTGCTGCTGCTCTTGGGTGGGTGGATGGGTGGATTCTGATTTCTGCCCTTTTACACGCATGAATATCCAGGGGTGTGTGCGGTGTGGCTGGATATGCACGCCACCCGCTTGATGAAATTTCTCTGTCCTGTGATCAATATAGTGACTAGATTTCATGTCTTGGGACCTTTTTGTTTCAATCGAGTTTCATCTTATGTGCTAATTTCTCACTTGAATTCAAGCAGTTTTTACATTTCTTCCTAGACTGTACTTGTTGGTTTTGATTGCAGGTGGGGCTACCGTAGGAGTGATTAGCGGAGCAATCAAAGGGCAGACCACAGAAACCGGTCTTCTGCGAGGGTTTGGTGTTGGGGCAGTGGCCGGGGCCGTTACAGGCGTCCAATTGATGGAACTCATAGTAAACGGAGAGCCCTTTTCCAAGGTGGTATATACATACTTTCATCTAATTCAACTACACGGTCTCAGATTTGAATACTAGTATGTCACCGTCATTATTACACCACCTGCATTCTGCAGTTTTGTGGACAAATATATGCAGTAGGATAGCATTCTACCTCCATGAAATTATCGCCCCAATTAAAGACTCTAGAAGCTCCACAAGATGCATCTGCCCATCCCTTGAGTTATAATCATGTTATGGTGAAAAACTGTGATTATCACGTAGTCGATGCATTTGCCAAAGAATCTTGCTTTCATATGGATTCCTATACTTGCATCATTGAAACCCGTCGAGTTTTAGGTAGACATCCTCTGTTGGAACACATGACAGTAGAGATGTGTCTACCTCTCATCTAAGTGACTGTCTTAATTAGAAACAGGTAAATCTGCATAGTTAGAGAGTTCATTCATATGACCCAAAACCATTTGTTTTAACAGGAGGATCTTTTTTCAGGTTGCATTAATATGTAGTTTGGTAAATGGGAAGATATTTATGGAATGGGTGAGCCCTGCAGTGTTAAAGGCTTATCAATGGCAGGTAAATGATTACTAAATTCGGGTGGCTTCATTGGCTGGACGACTTAAGTTTTCAACATTTTAGTTTGGTAGCTGAGCTGTTGAACCAACTTTCTTCTGAATTAGGTAATGATACATCTTTTTTGTATCAGATTAGCACTATGGAAACAGGTTTGAGGGAGATTTCAGACATTTTTGAGGTCAATACCATGAGGGGATTATCTCAAGAAACAATCCAAGGGTTGCCAAGTTTTGAGTTTTGCAGAGCAGAGACTGCTCCGCCACGTTCTGATACTTGTTGCACCATTTGCTTACAGGTAACTTTCATTGGCATTGAGTTTGGTCCATCAGAAGCAACATTCAAACGAGAACTGAAAACTTTAATAAAGATTGTACAATTTGATTTACATTTTGAAAATGACTCTTGCTTAAAGCAAAAGAGTAAACAATGGATATAATAACCATAACTTCCCCCGACTCAACGAAAATATTCGCAAGAACTGAAACAAAGACTGTGGACTTGTCTACCTGTGGTCCTTGTGGAAGGAGATTAATGAGATGGCCGTGTCTCAGCTTGTACCTATCATGCTTGAGCCCCCCGCCTATGGATATCATGGCTCAACCATAGCAGCCATTAATCAGACTTCCCACACCTACCTAACCATCTTCCAAGCACAACATAGAAGTTAATGTTAAAAGAGTTATGTCTCGTACCACAAATGTGTCATTATACGCCCATCTTTATTAACTGTATTTCACTCTCATCTGATGCTAGGACTTCAAGAATGGAGAATGTACAAGGTTACTGCCAAGTTGTCGACATTTCTTCCACCTGCACTGCATAGATGAATGGCTTAACCGGCAAGCGAGCTGCCCAATATGCAGAAAGGATGTGTAATGGCAATCACAAGAGGAAAAAAAAATGGGAAACATCCAACATTATAAGAGCATAAGATGAGACAAAATTGGCAATTCATGAACTTGGAGTTTAAACTATCCTAGTTGTGGTTTTAACCACAATTTGCCATCTCCATAGTATATGGATGAATGAACTTGTAACAGCTTATTATTTATGTGTCCATAAAGAAAGGAGACCTCCATTGTATATGAAAGACAGCAGCAACTTTATTTTATGTAGTATATTTTCGATTTAGATTTTTCGTTGCAAAATTTATTTAATTTAACGTACTTACGCCACAATGAATAGAAATTTAGTCCGGTATTTTTTATATGTTTGGGATTCCATGTAGTTAATGTTTGTTGTTAAGCACCAGCCGCATTAATTTCAGAGCATTACCTTTTTGGTAGTGATGATGGCGTCAGGATGATGAAATGGTTTACTTAATGTTTAAGGAAAATATGCCCCATCATCTAATTACTTGCAATTCCCAAACTTTTATCTTTCTTCTTTATAGCGGTTGCAGCCGGTAGGTGGTAGGTACAATAAATGCCAACACACTCCTGACTTTTTCTGTTTTCAGTTTTATTTTTAATTTATACAAGTTAATGTGACACACTTAAATGTGTGTGCATAATTATTTTATTTTTTTATAAAATATTTATTTTTTAAAAAAATAAATTAATTGAATTTTAAAATATTAAAAATATAAAGAAAGTATAAAAAATTAATGACAGAAAAATATGAGAAGAAAATGGAATGTGGAAGTTGATAAGAGAAAAAATGAGAAGTTGAGGAGAAAAAAAAAATTAAATATTAAATAAATTAACAATTAAATAATAAATTGGCAGACCAACTTTGGGAGAGACAAAAAAAATTTACACAAATTATTTTTATTTTAGGATAATTATTTAAAAATATGAACATCATTTATTTATACCATTCGTATTTTTGAAAAATTATATGTATATCTCCAAAAACACAACCTCTTTACGCAAATTATCGATGCTCTTTTACTATTAGGGTAGTTTTTATAATTTTTTGAAAAATAGAGAGAACTTATGTATAAGTAAAACAGACCTGGGGTGTTGTTTAGGGATGTGCAAAAATCGACCGAACCGAAAAAAATCGACCGAACCGAAAAATTCGGTTTGGTTTTCGGTTTTTTTTTTTTTTTTGAAAATTTCGGTTTTCGGTTCGGTTCGGTTGAGATGGTTCGGTTCACCGAACCGAACCGAAAACCGAATTGTTTTTTTTTATTATATATTAATATTTAATAATTTTTTAAAATAAAATTATTAATATTAAATAATAGTAATTAATTTCAATTTGTCTGAATTTTCTTTGAGTCAAACCACTTTCACTTTCACTTTGAGTCTTCGGTTCGGTCGGTTATTGAATTGTTATTTACTTATTTTCATATTTTGAAATGGAGTGTTTATAGTTATGAATGGTACGAATGGAATGATATTCGTATGAAATATGAATCATATCGTGTCAATTGTTACTTTTTCTTTTATATCTTTATATTTTTAACAGGTATTTTTGGTCAAAATTAAAATTTAAACTAAAAAGCAATTTTATTTATTTTTAATTATAATTTCGGTTTTTTTTGGTTTAAAACCGAAAAATAACCGAAAACTTTCGGTTTGAAAACCGAACCGAAATTCAAATTTCGGTTCGGTTTTCGGTTATAAAAAACGCCGAACCGAAAATTCGGTTAACCGAATTTTCGATTCGATTCGGTTAAAATAACCGAAATGGACAGCCCTAGTGTTGTTATCTTTTGCTTTCCCCCCCCCCCCCCCCCCTTTTTTTTTTTAATTTCTTAGGTTTATGGCATTCTTTGTTTCTTCTGCTGACGGTGGCCCATGGACTTATACTATTAAATTGTAGCCCAATTAAAAAAAGTCCAACTTTCTCTGTTTAGATTTCAATTTTGAAAGCCCAATACTGGAGTGGCGACATGGTGGGCCTAGGCCCAATATCTGGGACAGTGGTTCAGTGTTACGAGTAGCTACTCCTACTACTACTAGCTGGTCCGCTCATGAAAGCATTCGCGAAAAGAAAGACTGAGAAAGACAAATGGCGTGGTGCACAGCGAGGACCTTCCATTTGCCGGCAAACGACGTCGGGGAACTCCGCTCCCGGCCGCCATCGGCCCTGGGCTACGGCCGCGCATCCTTTCCAGGCGCGAGCTTCCGCCGTTCAGCTCGATTAACGTCGTTCGCTTCTTTAAAAATCTCTGGTGATGCGGCAGCCGGTGAGTCCTCTCCCGACCACCCACACTAGCAAAAGCACGCGGAGATATTTCGGAAGCAATTTTTGCCTTCCTATTTCAGTCTTCTTGATTGGTTGTTGAGCGGGAAAGTTTTGAGGCTTCCTATTTCAGTCTTCTCAATTGTGCTTACTCTATTATTTGGTTAAAGATATCTGCTCGTCCGAGAAATTTTTACCTTTTGTTGTATATTTCTGCGTTTAAATAGATTTTACTTTTGATGAATGTGAGAGATTCGTTGGGCTTCTATAGTTCTTTTTGCCGTACTACTTAAGATTGTACGGTGATGCACAATGCTTATAGTTGTTGCAATGTGCTATTGAACCTAGGTAAAAAGGAAGCAGTTCAGACAGAAAAGGCTCCAGCAGCTTTGGGGCCATATTCGCAAGCCATCAAAGCAAATAATATGCTTTTTATGTCTGGGGTTCTTGGACTTGTTCCTGAGGTTTGTCTTGTGATGTTAGTAGATCATATAATTCAAAATGAGGTTCCAACTTTTGCATGTGTGCTGCATGCATATGTGAATGTATGTGATGGTAGTAGTAGTAACTAGATTTCTTGTTTAAAATGCAGACTGGCAAGTTTGTATCAGATGGAGTCGAGGGTCAAACAGAGCAGGTATTCCATCATATCTTGACATTGTTGTTGATATCTTTTCACGCAAGAATTTGTTCAAGATAATGGAGCTGGCAGGCAAAGGAATCCATATGACAAAACATCTATAATGGACCTTAGTGTTAATTTGAACTTTCAAAGGAGGAAGAATTGCAAGTTTACCATTTTACTGAAAAGGAAGACTTATTGTTGTTTTACTGCTTAACTCTGTCTTCTCTGGTGTGTAAGTAACTCAAACATCCATTTACTGTTGGACTTAACTGCCATGTGAATGAAAGAATATATATTTTTCTGTCATTATTCATATTGCAGACGATTAATTTCCTTGTGCAAAGGGAAGGTTTGGCTGAAGAAAGGAAGGGGCAGGAGAAGTATCGAAATTGCTTGTTTTGTGTTAATGCATTTATGAGTTGATCTTTCGAGTGGGTCTATCATCCAGTATGCCTTTTTTGACCTAAAGTATTATCAAGAAGAGTTGAAAGCTTCCTTTATAAATCTTATTTGAGCAATGTCCCTCATCAGCTTGTCTCAGGGACTTATTTGTCAGTGCACTCTTGATTGACTTATTTGTCTCAAGGTGATTGATTGATGAGTCTTTATATGTTTAAAAGCATTTATTGCCACTTAACATTGCTCAAGAGAGAAATTTGTCTCTGCAGACTCTATCTTCCTGTTATTACACTTTGATATAAGTTTCATGCAATGAGAAGAGGTCATGAGCTCCTAATATCTCTTCTTTTGAGCTTATGGGACCTTCTCTTAAGTTATTTCCAAGCACCCTACTACATATTATAAGGTTCTTACCAAAAAATAAGCACCTCTTATTTATGTTGTAGGAGGGAAGACTTACATAGTTGTGCACATGCATGATTTAGGTACTCAAGAATATGGGGGAGATACTTAAAGCAAGTGGTGCAAGCTATTCCTCGGTTGTCAAGACAACAATCATGTAGGGTATCCTGAGATTTCTCTACACTCTGGGACACATGCATCACCATACCCACAAAATTACCTATTGATATGTATTTTACCGCTTGCACTGTTTCTCCATTTTCATGAATGAGATCCTTATCTGTTTCTTTACAGGTTGGCTGATCTGCAAGACTTCAAGAAAGTCAATGAGATCTATGCTAAATGTAAGTTTTGATAATAGACTCAGCTTGAGATTGAGATTCTGAACATAATTGTACATGTTTTCTTTTGGCCATTGTTTCACTATATATTACTACATCATGTACAATTCTCACTTGGCTACATCCGCCCCTCTACTAATTTATTTTAAATTTTGATTATTATATACTTTATAAAAGTATATTATTTATTCGATTTTTCCATTTTGATTTTTTAGAAATTAAAAGACAAAAGATTGCATTTCAATCATTTCATTTATCTTCTTTCTTTTTTCTTATCTTTTTTTTTAAAAAAAGAAAAAG